>CM072516.1:70668960-71331460 GCA_036898135.1 Oncomelania hupensis
TTTGCTACAAAAAAAAGACTCTCTCACACACACCATCTGGTATTAAAAAAGCCAATTGTTACATACTAAAAGAGAGAGATAGAGAGATATAGATGGAGAGAGAGAGAGCGAGAGAGCAAAATAAAGACATGGAGAGAGAGAGAGAGAGAGATGAGAGAGAGGAGAGAGAGAGAGAGAGAGAGGAGAGAGGGGGATAGTGTTGGGCATAATTTGTACCCTCCCAGCTTCAAAATCGATTAACATTCTACATCCAAGCACACAACTAACCAACCTTAATGTCACTATCCTATCACGCCTAATATTCACCCCTCCATACCATCTATGTCTCATTCAGATAGTATATATACAATCATTGTTAGATATATATATATATATATATATATATATATATATATATATATATATATATATATATATGTGTGTGTGTGTGTGTGTGTGTGTGGGTGGGTGTGAGTTAGATATCCAATATTAACTCCAAAATTGACATGTTTGATATTGTGTGTAGTTTTTCCGGTACACTGGCATCCTGATTTCTATACCTTAAACATTTTATCTAGTGACCGATGCCCAGATGCGCGCATGTTGTTTCCTAAACACGCTTCAGTGAGCATCAACCAGTTGGGTCGTCTTCCTTAAAACACCTGTCATGCATATTTCCCGGCTGATGAAATATCATGGTCGACATGTTCAAACATGCTGGCGGAGCATCAGCTGGGGCTAGCATGTACATGTATAGACTCTAACATCTCTTATAAACAGGCTCTCTCGCATACCCTCCGATATAAAAAGCTGATTATTATCTACTAAGAGAGAGAGAGAGAGAGAGAGAGAGAGAGAGAGAGAGAAGTCGAAGTCGAAGTCGAAGTCGAAGTCGAAACCTTTAATAGGATAATAGCATTAGGTCCTTTGGACCTGTCTTACAGCTAGTCCTTAATAAACAATGCAACCCAAACAAAATAATTAACATAAAAGAATTTGAAACAAACATATTCCTTAACTACGGTAACAAATCAATAAGCAAATTAATGCATTTTTATACACCTACTCTTACCCTTCTTCCCCTCCCCATCCATCTCTTCCCCTCTCTCCGCACACACAAGCACAACCACACACGCACACGCACACGCACACACACATGTAAATTCACATCTTCTTAGTAACTTAAATTGTGGCAGGGTAGGGAAGAACAAAGAGGTATACAATCATCTTAAGTATTAAGAGCAAAGGGAGCTTAAATATTTATGGAGCCTTGTTTTAAAAGATGGTAATGATTTACTTTTCTTGACCTCTTCTGGTAGAGGATTCCACACGCTTGGACCAGAATAGGACAGAGATGTTTTAAATATGTCTAAGCGTGGTCTTGGAAATGTTAAATTATGTCGTGAAGATGAATAACGAGATGATGACTTGCTAAAAAGTGCTTTCAAATAAGCAGGAGCTCTATTGTTAATTATTTTATACATTAAAACGGCTTTATTGTAATTTAGATGTTTGTTAAGGGGGAGCATGCCAGCTATTTTTAGTTTTGAATCAGTTGTGATGGAAGCGTTGGGGATAACTAATTTTGCAGCTCTGCGGTGAATAGAATTAATCTTTTTGAACAAGGCTTCACTGCAGCCGTCCCATATTGTTGATGCATAATCAATGTGAGGTTTGATATGAGCATTATAAAAAAGTTTTTTAGCATCTGCAGTTATGATAGATTGAAGCTTAGACAACATAAATAATTTTGTTGAGAGAGTTTTACAAAGATGTTCAATTTGTGAATGCCAACTGAGTTTGTTATCTATGATTACGCCTAAAAGTTTATGACTTTCAACCTGTTTGATATTTTTTCCATTCACTACTAAATCAAGAGAAAGCGGAGCCCGCTGATGCTTTTGTCTAGTTGTTATTAACATAGCTTTTGATTTAGCTGGATTCAGTGACATATGGTTTAAACTGCACCAGTCAGCAACACTGTTAAGGGCACATTGTAGAGATTGCTGAATTTCAGCTATGTTACTGCCTTGAGTTTGTAATGTTGAATCGTCGGCTAACATATGACACTCAACAGAATTATCTGCGATATGTAAAGGTAAGTCGTTAATATAAACACAAAATAAAACAGGACCTAAAACAGATCCTTGAGGAACCCCATGCTTGATTTGGCCTACAGAGGAATTTTTACCATGGACATGTACGAACTGCGTTCGTTGACTAAGATATGAATGAAAAAAATCCAAGGAAACAGAGCCATTGAGATACAGTTGAAGCTTTTGGAGCAGTATGTAGTGATTAACGAGATCAAACGCTTTGGAAAGATCTAGAAAAACAGCTCCTGACAACGTAGAGTTATTCATAGCAGAAAGCCATTTGTTAGTTAAAAGAGCTAATGCAGTGGAGCAAGAATGGTGACTACGGAAACCAGATTGTAAGGAATGAAAAAGATCAAGATCCTCTATATATTTTGTAAGGTGAGTGTGAATGTGATGCTCTAGTATCTTTGAAAGTGTAGACAGCAGAGATATCGGACGATAGTTATTAAGATCAGAACTTACTTTTGACTTAGGATACCAGCAAGGATACTGGAGCCCCGCTTATTTGGGTGACAATTGTCTCTCAGGGCGTGTAGTGGCACGTTGTCATTGTTGATGAAGAGAGAGAGAGAGAGAGAGAGAGAGAGAGAGAGAGAGAGAGAGAGAGAGAGAGAGAGAGTTTTGCAGCCCGATCAGCCCAATCATTATAAATGAAACCACTATGTGAGGGCATCCAGACAAAATTCACCTGAGTGCCATTAGTTATCAAACTGTAAATAATATTTTTAATTTCCAAAATAATTTCTTTTCTTTCACCATTATTATCTGAATTCAATGCTTGTAAAACTGACATAGAATCTACGCATAAAACAACGCTGAGTATACTCACAGAAAGATTAGAAATTGTATTTAGAGCCATTAATATTGCAATTAATTCAGCAGTGAAAATCGAATATCCTTTCCCTAAATAATATGATTTTGATATATTTAAATCCGGTATTACAAACGCAGCTCCTGCTTCATCTGTGTGAAGAACAGATCCATCAGTGTATATTTTCAGTTGACCAGAATACTTCTCACGTATATGATGTCGAACCTCAAATACAGTAAGCAGAGGGTTGTGGTTTTTATTTTCATTACAGTAACAGATATCATATTTAGCTTTTTCTAATTCCCACATAGGTACTGGTGAAATAATAGTTTTATGTAAACACTCAATATGCGTTAAAACAATTTGAATCAAATCTTTTGTAAAGGTTCCTATTGTTGTAAAGGAGTGCACTTTTTGGGCTTGTTTAGGAAAATCTAAATCAGATCGTATGAACAGTTCTTCGTCAGTACTATTGTTGATTGCATTTGCTCTTACTATGTATTTGGCACATGATAACTTTCGCCATTCATCAAGAGGAATAACTCCTGCAAGTTTATAGGCCTCTGTTGTTTTTGTATGAATTGGGACCCCTAGTGCTAATTTTATTGCTTTACTGTCTAAGCTTTGTAACTTTTTAAGATAACATTTAGGGGCTGAAAAATACGCTTCCTGTCCGTATGTTAATTTGGATCTTACTAAAGCACAGGCGATATGAATCAGTGTTTTTACGTCTTGTCCCCAAGCTTGTTTGTTAATAATTTTCAATAAATTATAACTTTTGACAGCCTCCTGTATTAAGTAATCTATATGTCGTTTCCAATGCAGATTATATGTAAGATAAACGCCTAAAAATTTAACCTCTTTTACATACTTGAGTTCTTCATTATCAATTTCTAATTTTGGAAATTGTCTAGGCTCCTGACCATGATTAAATAATACCAGGTTTGTTTTTTCTTTTGACAAGTCAAGACCATTGTGATGCATGAAATGACTGATTTTATTTAATTCAGTTTGATATAACTTGGTAATATATTTAATTTCATACAAGGATGTTTTCTTTTTTAAATTTACATTCATCCATATTGCTATGTCATCTGCATATTGAACAAGTGATACTTTATTACTCAACTCCTTCGGTAAATCATAAATTAATATATTAAATAAAATTGGTGAAACTATAGATCCTTGCGGAATTCCCATATTAGTTGTATAGCTAGACGAATATGAATTGCCCACTTTTACCTTTATATTTCTTTCTCTTAAAAAAGTGGCAATGTAATTGTACATACGACCTGACAAACCAATTAATTTTATTTTGTACATTAATCTTGCATGCCAGACTCTGTCATATGCTTTGGTGATGTCAAAAAATGTTGCTAAAACGCTTTTTCGTTTTGCAAATTGTCTCTTAATATTGGTTGTAATTTTTACTAAATGGTCTACTGTTGATCTTCCTTTTTGAAAACCAGCCTTAGTAACTGGTATAATATTATGTTTTATACAATAATATGATATTCTTTCTAAAATAATCTTTTCCATTACTTTACATACATGAGATGTTAATGATATTGGTCTATAACTTGACGTAATTGATCGGGGCTTACCTGATTTTAAAATAGGTATTATTATAGAATATTTCCAATAATCAGGTAAAGTACCCATATGCCAGCATTTGTTAAAAATATTATGTAAAATATGTATCCAATTATCAGGAATATGCATCAATAAGTTATATGATATACCGTCTAATCCTACAGCAGACTTTTTTCTTCCTAAATCTAAAATAGCATTTTTTACTTCATGATATTTAATTTCAGAATTAATATATAAATTATTATCTGATGGGGGTGCTTCATATTCATTAGTATTTTCCAAACGTTCTCGTTCATTTTTTGTGTTAGGTGACAAATTACTAGCATTAGCAAAACCTTTTACAAATTCTTCAGCTTTTTCTTTAGGTGATGGAAAATCATTATTTATTAATTTTAAAGGACACTGAGGAAGCTGATATCCATTTCTCATTTCTGATAATTCATGAGAATTATTTATTTCAGATTTACAATATTCCGACCAAAATTGTCGTTTTTCAAAAGCAATTATTTTATTGCATTTAATTTTAGTTTTTTTTCATTTCTTTAAAATTTTCTAATGATCTATATTTTAACCAGTTTTTATAAGCAATCTTTTTTTCCTTAACTACTGTTTCACATGTGTCATTCCACCAGATATTTCCTGTATGTTTTTTCTTACTATAATTATGTTCGTTTCTGGGGAATAGACTTTGCTGCTGCTAAGTGAATTAATTGAATAAATTTAACATATACATCATTAATATCATCGGAATTAATAAAATTGGTATCATAAGACAATAACAGGTCTGCACGGTTAAGACGCCGAGCAGGTCTTCGAGGCTTCTCCCACACAATCTTATGGATATGTCGGCCGATGTTACCAGCAAGGATACTGGAGCCCCGCTTATTTGGGTGACAATTGTCTCTCAGGGCGTGTAGTAGTGGCACGTTGTCATTGTTGATGAAGGATACTTGCGGTTCTTCCACCAGCTCGGAGAATACTATGGCATTAAACAAGTCTTTCTTTTGTTGGAGCTTAGGATCAGATACTGTTAAAAGTTTGCTGATGATAACTTTCGATGTAGGGCAGCTGGAAGAGATGTTCTTCACCGATTGAACAAACTGCTTGCTTGCGGATCTTGGGTCTTGCTTCTTTTACTAACGCAAAATTGCTCAAAGCGTCTTCGAAACCTACGATGCCAACTCCGAAAACCGCTTCCGACTATGAAAAATCAAGATTCAAGCAAAATTTTCACATGCCAAGAAATGACGCAAAACCATCTGCGTCATCATCGCATGACAAAACATCTGATGACGTAAAAGGAAAGGAATGCGGAAGTAAAATTATTATTCTGCATGACTCTGTGTTGAATGGGGTGCATGAAAAAAGGCTGGGACAATCGTATGGATTTGAGGCAGTCAAGAATAAAGTCTTCACTATCAACGACCTTGAGACTGCCTTCAACTCAACACAGAGTAAAATTCCACCCAAAGCCGTTGTTATTCATTGTGGCATAAACAACCTTTTTTGTCATCTTGCAGGGCTTGCTATTTCCTAAATATCAATTTTCAAAGAAATCCCTACCTTAGTTCGAGAGAAAATTACGTAAATGTCACCGGTTATATATATATATATATATATATATATATATATATATATATATATATATATATATATATATATATATATATATATATATATATATATATATATATATATATATATATATATATATAACACAGTGCATAGCTTCAAATATTTAGGAGCCATTGTATCAGACAGGAAGTCCTCTCCAGGATCGCACAAACAACTGCGGCCCTGACAAAGTTAAAGCCCATTTGGAAAGACAAGACCATCACACATTCCAAGGTAAGACTTCTGCGCTCCCTTGTCATCTCCATTTTCCTATATGCTTGCGAAACATGGACTCTCACAGCAGACGAAGAATACAAAGCTTGGAGATGAGGTGCTCCAGAAGACTTCTGGGCATTTCCTATACCTAGCACATCAGCAACGAAATCCGACAGACCATCAAACAAGCCATTGGACGACAACATGCTCACAGTGGTGAAGAAACGGAAACTCTGATGGTATGGCCACATCACCAGAGCATCAGGCCTTGCAAAGACCATTCTGCAAGGCACGGTGCAAGGAGGCAGAAGAAGAGGGAGACAGAAAAAGAAAAGTATTTCTATTCACGAAAAAGAAGGACAACATTCGATAATGGACTGGCTTGACACTGAGCGAAATTATCAGGGTTGCTGAGGACAGGGAAAGATGGAGTAAGCTGGTTAAACAATCATCTGTGGTGCCCCTACGACTCCACATCCGTTAGGGTATAGCACTTGTTATTGTTGTTATCGTTATTATAAATTAATTAATTACGTTATGAACTAGCTTGTTTGTGTTACATTAAGATGTTCGTTATTACGTCATTTTCCTAATTCATTGTTATTGTTACAAGGGCCGGATGAAAAAAAGTGCCTCCAGCGCCTACTTTTACTCCTGGAAAATAAAATTGTTAGCTTATCTTATCTGATCTTATCTTATCTTGGTCTACAGGTCAGCCATGAACCATCCTTTAGTCCGATTTTTCGGACAGTCTGTCGATCCATCGCTCTGAATTTCAATTTTTGTTCAAAACACTGTTTGTCTAATCTCGAGAATAACAACCCAAATTCATCATTTTTAATATTTGGATACTTTTACTACTGCTAAGCGTGTAAGAACATTCGTCTTTGTGCCTTTTTTAAGGTCACGGTAATTTTGCTTCATCATTTTCTAAACATGTTTATACGCTTTATTTAAAACTTGGCTGAGCCAATATTGATACTGTTTTGCTTGCAGATAGTTCATCATTCCAAGTTTTCCTTTTGCTTCCTTAGTATAAAGCCGAGTCACAGCACCGGCAAGAAAATTAGCACTTTTTAAAAATTATGTGCGATTGTCTGGAAATACATGTGGCCTGCCATCTTTTTGGTTTGTTTGCTTGTAAATGTACTATAGTTTTCTCCTTTATTTTATTTTATGATGAAAGTTGCAATGTAAGGGGTGTTGGGCGTCCTTTAGTTAAAACAGTTGTCTCAAATTACTCAGCAATTAGATTGCTTTTCACATTGCAAGAAAGTGTTATCACCCGCAACATCGAATGAAAAGTTGAAAATTCTTTTCATTGTTCTCTAGTGTCGGTAAAACAATTTTTTTTTTTAAAAATAAAATCAACTTTCTAGAACAACAACTTCAACGAGCTACAACAACAATTATTATTTCCAACAACTTACAACTAATTTTTACTACTACTACTAACAGCATTCGACTATAAACCAACTCAGTTGAACTGCACGCAGACCGAGGCAGTGGATTTTCATACGGAAAATGATTTTTTTTTTTAAAAAGAACTTGTAAACGAAAGTGTGCAACCAGATACTTACGTGCTAGGAGGAGGGCGGTAAGCAATGCGATGATTGTCCAAGTCGTCTTGCAGGAAGGAAGAGATAGGGCGTGCGTGATTATCTAGGTGCACCAGATGGCCCCGCTCGTCTTCAAACGGCTTGCTGACGTTGAACACCAGCTGGCCTTTGGGCGTCTCGTAATCCTCGGCACTGATCACACCAGGAATGATAGTGGATAGAACGAATTGGTCCACGTCCATCATGTACATGTTGACAAAGCTGGCGTGGGGCGGCGAGTTGGGTAGCGCGCCTTTGATGTAGATAGGTAGGTAATAGCGCTCCGACAACACGTCCTCGCCATCGCCGGCATCCCACAGTTCCACAGTCAGAGGTAAGTAGTCTACTTCCGGAGTCGGAGAGCGTAGGTGCTGGTAGTGCAGATTCATGAAGAGAAACTCGCGGCAGTCTTTCTTGATTGAATCCACCACTTGCAAGCGTTCTCCCATCACGATTTGGCCTGCTAGTGGCCACGGTGAATAGAACTTGGAGAAGCTGACTGTGCAGGTCACATTGGGGTGGCTGGCATTGCGAAAGCGGATGGATGATGCATCGATGGCGTTTGAGAGACCGTTGAACTCAGGCACAACGACCGGTCGCAGGCCCCGTATATCAATCACCTCCTGTGAAGCGTTGACTACGTTGACTGTCAAGTACACTGTCTCCGTCATTGTCTTGGTGCTCGTAAACTTGTGAACGCGCAGCTGCACGCGGTCTGATGTCAACAAGGGCGATCCATTGTGTCGGTATTGCACAGTGCGTGGCAGGAAGTCACAATCAAAGATCTGAAACATACAATGCACTCAGTACAAAGCTTTGCAACATGCACCGTAACTTTTTCATTAGTATTTTGGAAAATATTTGTTGAATTGTTGTTGCTTTGGTTAGTATATATATATTTGAATATTGCTTGAAGTTACTGATTGAATTTGCATTATTATTTGAATTAGTAGTATTTGATCTGTCTACATTATTGCTGTTTATTATTATTAGGGGTATTAGAGTTTGTCATACTTGTGTTTTAAAATTATATTTATTAAAATAGTGTTGTCGTTGAGGTGTTGAAAAAAAATTGGGGGGTGGGGGTGGGGGGAATTTTATAGGGTTTATATTGAGACGGCTGCATCCACCAAGCAGCTGTTCTCTGTGTCTAGCGAGTTGCTGGGCAAAACCTCCACTAAACCTCTTCCCTCAGACATCCCTAAGGAAGAGCTTCCACAGCGTTTTTGCGATTTCTTCTCTAACAAAATCAAAGCTCTGAGAGATGAGCTGGACTCCCACGTTGTTGAGCCAGCTTCGTTTGAAGAGTATAGCGGTCCTCTTTTAACCCATTTCCGCCTTGTGACAGAAACAGAGATAATGAATCTCCTGAAGCAGATGCCAAGCAAAACGTGTTTGCTTGACCCCATCCTTGCTCCCTTGACGAAACAGTGTTTGGTAGAACTTGTTCCTATTATCACCTCAGTGGTTAACTCGTCTCTGGTCAGTGGCATAGTGCCACCTCAGTTCAAACAAGCTGTGATCACCCTTATTCTCAAGAAGCCTGGGCTTGACCCGAACGTGTTAAAACATTATAGACCGGTGTCGAACCTGCCTTTTATGGCGAAGGTCTTAGAGAAAGTGGTTCTAACCCAACTGATCGAGCATCTGCAAGCAAACAATCTGTTAGAAGTGTATCAGAGTGCATACAGAAAGGATCACAGCGTGGAGACAGCCGTGCTGAATGTTCTGGATGGCCTACTAGTGAGTTCAGATCAGAAGCGAGTTTCTCTCATGGCGCTTCTTGACCTCAGCGCGGCTTTCGACACGCTGGATCATTCTGTATTGCTTCAAAGACTTAACAAATCATTTGGCCTACGTGGTGTGTTTTTCATGACTGGTTTGTGTCGTATGTGCAGGATCGCTTTCAGTCAGTTCTGGTTGATGGTGTTTTATCATCACCCGACTTACTTGTATTTGGTGTCCCTCAGGGTTCTGTGTTGGGGCCTGTGTTATTTACATTGTATTCTCAGCCACTTTCAGACGTCATCACAGACCATGAATGTAATTTCCATAAATATGCAGACGATACTGAACTGTCCAAGAGTTCTCAGCCATCAGACTTTAAGACTGTGCAGTCAGACATTCAAACTTGCATCCATGATGTTCTTTCCTGCATGGATAGCAATAAGCTCAAATTGAACACTGAAAAAACTGAAATCATGCCTGTAGGCAAAGCCTCAGGCAGGTCGGCAACGACTCCCTAGTTGTAAATGGCAGCAGCATTCCGTACCAAGACTCCGTGCGCTATCTTGGAGTCAAAATCGACCAAACTTTGTCAATGCAAGATCAAATTGGTACTATTTGTCGTGCTACTGTTCTCAAGATGAGGCGCATTGCCTCTATTCGACCGTTTTTAACCGAGTCAGCGTGTGCAGCTCTTGTCAATGCTTTTGTGACATCACGGCTTGACTTCTGCAATTCTGTTCTGGTTGGTCTTCCAGCTGAACAGATAAATCGCCTTCAACGCGTACTAAACAACGCAGCGCGTCTTATTTTGAAACGGAAGAAAAGGGATCACACCACTCCCTTACTATGCAAGCTTCACTGGCTGCCGGTGAAGTTTCGCATTCAATTCAAGGTCTGCGTTTTGACTTTTCGGCTCTTTGAAGGCACACTACCATCCTACCTAGCCAATGCACTTGTAGCCTATAAACCAACTCGGGCACTACGTTCTTCGTCTGAACGTCTTTTGACAGCGCCACGCCGACATATGAAAACTTTCGGAGAACGAGCATTTTCTTTTGCTGCGCCTACTCTCTCTGGAATTCGCTGTCGGCAAACATGAGAGGTGTACCTGACTTGGCGACATTCAAATCGCAACTGAACTTTCTGTTCAAGCTTGCATTCAAATAATAATAATTATTATTGTTGTTTTTATTTTATTGTAATATTATGTCATATGTGTTGTAATGACAGGATGTACAATGGATGAATGCGAGTGGGTGCGCAATGAGTCACAATGTGAGATTTGCGCGATATAAGTACCATTCATTATTATTATTATTATACATTAGAGGACTTGGGCTTCAATAGGCAGGGTTCTTATTGGTTTGGTATTGAGTGGTCTTAGACTATTGGTTATTAAACTTTTTTTTTCTAATACTAGTTGTTGAAACTTGATTGTTTAATACTGTGAAAGTTTATTGCTTTAGTTTACTGCTATTTGTTATTTAGATTTGGTTCACTTTGAGTTTATTGTTGACTTAGCTTGGCTTGGGCTATTGTTAGTTTTTATTTTTATCATTCTTTCTTGGGTGTTTGGGACTTAGTGTATATATTATAATTAGTAGTAGGTGTTGATTTTGATTTATATTTTGAAACACAATTTGAAATATGGATGACTATGATGAACTTTTTGAAAAGTGGAACTACTTTGGAAGTGGCTGACAAACATAAATATGTTCGAGAAAGTTTTGAACGACTTGAAAGACAAAAAGAATGGGAGGCTAGACAAAAAGAAACAGAAAAAGAAATGGAATCCAAAAGACTAGAAATGGAAATGGAATCCAAAAAAATATACAGGGTAAGGGATATGGAATCCCAAAAACTACAAATTTATATGGAAAGAATAGACAATGAACTTGAGAGGGAAAAAACAAAACAGTTAGAAATACAAGCTACTCAGGGTGGTCAGGTTGCTGATCAAGATCAGGATCAAACTTATACGAAACATCAGTTTAAGGCTAGGCCTATTTTTCCTAAAATTCACATGTTTAGAGAGAAGACTGATGATATTGATTCATACCCGTCTCGTTTTGAAACAAATGCTACTGCACTTGGCTGGGAAAAGGGAGAATGGGTTGTGTATTTGTCTGCTGTACTTGAAGGAAATGCTTTGAGTTTATATCACAGTTTAGCTGCCAATGGACATTGTGATTATGACATTTTAAAAGACAATTTGTTGAAAAATTCCAATGTACTGCTGAAGGTTTCAGAGAGAAATTTCGTGCTACCAAACCAGACTCTAATAAACCGTTTCAAACTTTTGACATTGAACTTAATCAATTGTTTGATCGATGGGTTGCACTTTCAGGCGTAGAACGTTCGCTAGAGGGGATAGTTGATTTAATACTGGGTGAACAATTTCTTCAGAGTGTGTCTGCAGATCTTGCTACTTTCATACGTGAGAGAGGATTGATCAACCTCGAGGACATGGTCAAATGTGCCGAAAGCTACCGTCTTGCTCGTCCTGGTAAGGATTTAGCTCGCAAGGCCAGTATTTCTGCTTTCGTGTCGGTTGGTCAGTTCAATACAGTTGATGAGGCTAATGCGACTTCGGGTCGTTCGGATTTTCGCGGTGGATACGGTGGATATCGACGTCAGGTTGGTTACAGTGGCCGCTGGAACTTTAATAGAAGTACGCCATCCACTGTTGCGGATTCTCATCAAGGTCAAAGTCGTGGTGGATTCGGACTCGGCTCGTCAGTGAATTTTACTAAATCAAAAATGTCAACTTTGCAAAGGCAGTGGCCATTCTTCATTTAAATGTCCACTCAGAAACAATCGGAGAAATCCATGCTACATTAGTGGGTTGGGGAAACATGTTAAGAAAAGTTGACCGTTTGCTACTTCTGCACTCAACACAGTTTCTCTACACCAAAGACTCAGATTGGTTCTGCTGCATTGCCTGTTAATCCTGTTGTCTGCTCAGTTGTTGCTCCAGCTGTTAGTCATCTACACTTGGAGTTTGGTTCAGTGAAGGGTGGCCTCGTGGCGCATTGGATAAGTCGCCGGTTTCCTATGCCGAAGGTCGCGGGTTCGATTCCCGCAAGGGGCGAACGTATGTGACTTAGGTACGAGACTATTGAGGTCACCGAGGGTTTTCTCCGGGCACTCCGGTTTCCTCCCTCCCTTCAATAATGGTACAGGACGCAGTCAATATAAAAATTTCAAAAATAAATATTCGATTTTCTTCCGTCTTCTAATAGCGATCTCCCTGCCTTTACACCATCTGAGTGATGGATGTGTATTTGGTGTGTGTGAGGGTGGATGAGACAGGTGAGCGTGTATGTTGGTATAGATCGCCGCGCTTTGAGCCTGATTGATTTGGGGAAAGGCGAGTATATAGCAGTTTGATTTCAAGAACAGCTGTTAGTTTTGTTCAAAAACGGTAGACAAAACTGAAAAAAAGGCGTCTACAACCAAAAGATGAGTGGTATACAGTTCGAACATTGGAAACATAAAGAAACTCGTCACATAGCTTCTGCAAAGTGCAGTAATGATGACTGGGCACAAAAGGTCACTGCAAGACTGGAACTTGTTAATGATTTAGTTGCTGCAGATGCAGTGTATCACAAAGATTGTAATAGTCGATTTCAGTCATTGAAGAGACCTCGGGAAACTGCTTCAGATCAGCAGAATCAGCAAGCAAAACGTGGCCGCCCAAAAAATGAAGCATGGGCTGAGGCCTTTCAGAAAGTTGCGCGTTTTCTTGAAGAAAATGGCGATGAACAGATATCACTATCAATGATTTGATCTCAAAGATGAAAGAAATCAATGGGGGGGGGGGGGGGGGGGGGGGGGGATGAAGCATATAGCTATCCCAAGATGAAACACGAATTAAAGAAACACTTTGGCGACGACGTTATAATCACATGTGTGGATGAGAAGGCTAACGTTGTTACGTGCAAAAAAAAACTGCATCTTCTATTCTGCACTCGTTTTATGCCAGACAAAGTAACGACGAGGAGGCCCAGAGGATACAGATACTCAAGGCAGCTGCAGAGCTTATTAAAAGTAACATTAAGTCTGTAGCAGCGTCACGTGATGCATACCCCAGTCAGGATGACATTGAGTCATTAAGCTTTAATTTGCAGTTTGTTCCAGAGTCTCTAAGGCTACTGTTGAGCATTATCTTCTGTGGCAAAGCTGATCTGAAAATTGCATCAGTTGGACGAGTAATAATGCAAGCAGCTCGCCCAAGGATGTTATTGTGTCCCTTGCCTCTGGGACTAGGGTGCAGGTGCACCATCTCTTTGCTTCCAAGTTTCTTAATGAAACCCTTCATGCACTTGGATTTTCTCACTCGTATGACGAAATAAAGACTTGTGAAATGAGTGCCGCCATTTTCCCAACCCATGCTGAGAGCACTACCTTTCCCGATGGCCATTTTACACAGTACATGGCCGACAATCTGGACCACAACACTAATACCATTGACGATTACAACACATTCCATGGGATGGAAATTATCGCCACTGTGACGCCAATGATGCATGGCAAGCTGATGGTTAAGAGACGAACTAACATCAGATCTGAAGAAATAGTAAGAAAGGCTAAAATTGAAATCAAATATTTCAACAGTGTTACACTCCGTTTGATGTTGGTGTTTTTCTATCAGTATTTGATTTAGCCCCGATGCTTGAATTCCTGATAGGTGTGTAACTCAGATTCGTTTATCCACGCAGCCTGCTCACTCAGCAACAATGCAAAGTCTTCGTATATGTAGTTTTCCACTTTATTCAGCACACATCAACACTGCATACAATCACTTTCCACTGTCAACTTTTTAATTTCAACACACTATCAACAACAACTTCAAAACAGTGCGGCATATAAATATATAACCTCTCTCTCTCTTCCCGAACAATTTAGAACACGGTAGACTAGAATGACGCACTACAGCCAATCAAATAAAAGATCGTCATCGCTGACTTACGTCATACATATTTCTTCTGCTTTCGGGAATGTTCTCATACTTCGATATTTATCGGGAAGTTTCCATCGATAGTAAATACTGAAATCTAGAGAATTCTCCAATAATATCGACTAACGGAAATTATCAACGTTATACAAAATCTCTCCTAACAACAATGCAAACTCAAATCAAAGGTAAATAAACTCCATTATTGAATACTTTGCAAAACGAAACGATTAGATCTATCGTGCGCGTTTCAGACATACTACCATTCGCGTTTCAACGTAACAAACAGAGAAGAAACATGTGGTCTGAAACACAAATTGTGCAGGATGATGGATCCAACAATGGAAGTTGAAATACTCTGGAGTTACCCTTGTCGACATGCTGAAAATGGCTCGTGGCAGAAAGTCAAAAGGCGACCGAGTGAAACAGGGCGGTGACTTTTGCACAGCCATCAATTGCCATAATGCCAGATACGAGAAAAGTTGTGTTGGCAAGTCCTTTTTCAAAGTAAGGTAAATTGCAATTGAAAAACTTCATTTTTTTGTGTTTATGTAGGCCTAAACTAAGACCGCTGCAGTGTTGTTAGTGTTAAAACAATCGGAGAGCGGCTTGAATGATTCATGTTATACCTATGTGCTAAATCCAAAACAGTTTGCTTGCTGACAGTTTACGTTCAACAGATCGCTCACTGTTTACGTTATTGCTAGGTTGTTTGACTATATTTGTGCTTATATTTCAAAAGTAGATATCAGATTGGCAGTTTGGCTTCGTCAAACTGCTTATGTTAACAAGTTATATTAGACTAAGTCTGTTTTCTCCTCGTAATCAAATACTGTGCAAGATAACCCCTTACCTAGGCACAAAAATGGTCCTTGATCTGTTGTAATCCCTTTTCGTTTGAGTGTAAACGGGGAAAAAATGTAATGTAGAAACTCAGTCCTTGTTCTGATCTGTGAATTTCTGCGCATTAGATCTATATTGCGTTGAATGTTGTAGTCTAGGTTCTGATTGTTCTGTCTGATTAATTAATTATTTTCCATGAAGTGACTGATGTTATTAAGCCAGTGATGTGGGAGGTGAGAGGGTTGGGGGGTAGGGGGACACCTGATATAAATTAAATTCACACTATTAGTGAAACATTTTGTTATTGTGCTTTATTGTGATTAACTGATTGAATGACAGAGCTCTCTCTTCTCTCAACCCCCCCCCCCCTCTCTCTCTCTCACGATTATGGATTTACACAGTTTGGGATAAAATTTTAATTTTAAAATATCTGTCGTTGATTAAAAAATAATAAATTCCAGGGCAGAAAACGAACCTATGACATACACACATAAGCAGCATAAAAGCACCTAATAAATGTCAATAAGTAAACATAAAAAAAAAAAGAAAGACAGCAGTAGCGGAATGTTAATAATAATGATGGTTAAAAGTTTGGTTTTTGCAAACGTTGCCGTAAAAATGTTCTTTTGCAATGCATGGCATAGGCTCAATAAGTTACCACGCACAGATCATTCATATAGCAGATGATGAAATATAGCCAGCCCGAGCAAAGGGAAATAATCAGTGAGAGCGTCTCGCATTTTTGTATATGACATAATGGAAGTTCCCCCTCTTTCCGTAATAAGCTCTTTGATATTACTTCGTGTTTGCGCTTGAGACCCCAGAATGCACCACGCATACATAGGAATAGATTCATTCAGTCTTTCCACCCCGCTTTGGGTAAATCCGTTTGATGTGTCTAATATAAAAGTTCTGTATACTGTGTGATTTTGTCTGATATAAAGTAATCGAACTTGGCTGTTGTGGCTAAATGATGTGAATCCAGGTACGTAAGGCCCCGTGTATAAATTACCCACAGCCTATCTAAATAAAGTCCCTATTCCGTGATTGAGGTCTAGTTTTTGTCTGAAGTCTGTTTTAGTATTAATTCCGAATTCATTGCACAACCTTTGAAACGCTTTTTTTGTCAAAGCTGTTTTTTTTTCGGTGAGTAACCGAACCTGAAGTTCAAACCCGTCTCACTTGGTAATACAAATGGAACAGATAAATAGACTTCAACATAGAATCTGGGTGATTAAGGTAATGAACGTAAGAAACGGCAAAATTAATTTGATTCTGAAAGAACTGCATACCCCCACTGTTTAGCCACTGATTAGCTAAAAAGTCGCTCGTAATATCTGGATTGAGGTAATGATTAAAAATATTATGGGAGCTAGTTTCGAAATGTTCTAAATGAATGTTGGCCGCCACAGCTGTTAGCTTGGGTTAGGTCGTCTGCCTTTTCAAAATAATAAGGCCCTGTAGTATACTTTCCGGCTTTGTTATATTTATAAGGCGCATACATTTTTTATTATATTAAAAATATGTTTGTAACTTTCGAATCTGTAAAATCAGGCATGCCCATTGAACTTCGCCATCCTATTGACAACACCACAAGTATATCAACTAACAAGTTAGTATCTCGTATTGCCCCCAGTCCGCGTGCGGTGGTCCCGTTGCCCTTGGTTTTAGCCACAAGCTGAGACGGGGGTATCCCAAACCTAAATATAGAATAGAGAATTAGGGGAAATCTGTTCAAGGGAAGTAACTGATAACTAGCTACGGTTGAAGTCATGGTCGCCATTTCTCGCGAAGATGTGCTGGCTGAAATTAAACGAAAGTTGGGAGAGGAACTGCATTATTCTGGTAGTGAACAAAGGCTTTGCTCAATTATCGGAGGAGAACACGATGGATTTATAGAAACATGCACACATGTATGTGAGCTCAGTGCAGGCGATCGTGAGTCGCTTCGATGTGATGGTTCATTTATCGCTTGAATCACACTGTATAATGCACATGCAAGTTCTGTCAAAGATATGATGATTTGAGCATATGTTCCATTCCGTACCGATTGGAAGGTGGGGTGGAAAAATTCAATCATGGTGATGATCAATCCTATTTTGCAATGGTGGTTAGGCCTACTTTATTGACTGTATGGTCACGGGTACTTACCTTTTGTAGTTTGTGTGCTTTTTGTTCTGTCGGCCTTGAGTGTTTGCGTCGCCTTGGCTCGTTGTACTTTGTTGTGGTCTCGCTCTCTTTTGATTTTTGAAAGCAAATTCAAATTACATTGTTTTCCAGCAGCATGCGAGGTCAAATTAGACGAATTCAGATCTAACCAATCTTCTTGTGACGCCATTTTGCGTGTGTCTCGTGTGCCATGCAACAATCGCTAAGAGTCCTGCCGACGTCATTTCAGAAAATGATTTCCCTACCCATAATTCCCCTGGGTTTTGAAGTTTCTAAAAAATTTTTTTAGGGCGACGACGCTCTATGGAGCACAAAGCATGTAAAGGGAAACAACCGGTTGTACGCGCACGTTGACAGAGACATAGAAGGGATATACTAACTTGTTAGTTGATATACTTGTGCAACACAAGCAGTAATCCTACACAAAATATTCTACACGGTTAAATGGGTAAATATTAGTCATGATCTAAACAACTGGATAATAATTAATAAAATAAGGCACTTTATATTCATTATGTCTATTATGACTTCTTCAGACTTACTGAAGAAATGTTTAAACCTCATTTGATTGAAGCAAAAATGAACCCCGTAAACTTGATAGTAATTTTAACTTTTAGTAAAACCCAGCATAAGGACATTACCAGCGTTACACTTGCGCCAAAACTGGCAGAAATATTACGTTTCGGTGGCAATGAATTAACTCTTGACCCCAGCGTCTTCATCGGCAATACTATAAGATTTATTGGACATAAATCTATGAATTTGTTAATTATCCCCTGTGGGTTCGGGCATTAAATAGATAGACCCAACATTTCCCAGCGTGTCGTAAGAGGCGACTAACAGGGGTGATGTTAGCACGGCATCACTGGGCGAACGTCTTCTACACAGAAGTCACCGGCCAGGGCGGAGGAACCTCACGTTACTACAGGTTCAACGACCACATGCTCAAGGCCAAGGCGAGCCACACTGTATTCGTGGATTTCGGCTGTGGCCAACAGCCTGGAGAGGATTGGGCACCGCCAGGTCTTTTTTTGCCCAAGACACACTACATGATGACACAATCCACTAATTCCATACCGGCTCGGTCGTCGCCCGGCTCAAGGACGGCGCCTTCCGTTGGCCACCAGGACGGAGGTGTTAAGTATGCTACTGATGGACAATTTAGCAAGATCCGCACGAGAAACAACATCGTCATAGGAACCTGGAATGTCAGGACCCTAACTGCGGAAGGAAAATTAGAAGAACTGGCCCACGAGTTGGACCACTATCGATGGAACGTTCTAGGTATCAGCGAACTGCGCTGGAAAGGTCTAGGTGAAACAACAACTGACAAAGGCCACAAGCTCTATTTCAGAGGTAGAGATGACGGGCACGAACACGGCGTTGGATTCTTGGTCCACACCAACTATCTAGTCACTGTCATGGGTTGCCGCCCAGTCTCCAGTAGACTCATTACCATCCGCCTGAGAGCAGCCCCTTTCAACATCACCATCATCCAGGCCTATGCCCCAACATCAGACTATGACGACAGCAAAGTGGAGGATTTTTATGAAAATCTACCAAGTGCCGAAGAAGGACATAGTCATAGTGCAAAGGCGACTGGAATGCCAAGGTTGGCCAAGATGCACACCACAATTGGGGAGACACATGTGGACCCCACTGCAACTTAATAATTTCGAAAGCTCTAGAAGACACTCAGATTACTGACCAAGAGTTTGTAATTATCCAGCGAGATTTTGAAGAATATAAAAAGTTGAAGTATGACATACAATCTAAATCTAGGTCTGTACCTGTGAATGTTGAGGAAATTAAAAATAAATTAATAGAAGAAGGGAGACTATTGGGACGGAAGGCGCAACTAGATGCTTTGAAGAAAAAGCTCGGTGTTTCAGAATAAATACGGTTAACATTTACTCAAGCCCTACAGTCTTGCCGACCTTCCTCCTTATTCATATTCATAGTTTCTAATTTATAGTGGCCTAGAGCGTATCCAAACTCTTTAGTTACTCTTACCCGCTTTGTGTCATCAGCGTACAATGTTTTTTTAGTCGTCACTGCAGTGGATAGAACATGGTTTTTAGACTGTATAGTTGTGTTAGGGTATGGTTTAACTTCTTTCCCATCTAAGGCTTCTAGGTAGTTTTCGTGTCTGATATCTCTGTTTTTTATTGCAGCTTTTGGGTGCCTTTTGCCTTGGAAGATTCTCCCGATTCCTGTTTAATACTGTACTGCTTAGATCGCAGTCCTGCGTATTCTTCTAATAGTTTCTCGTTCATTTAATCTTTCATCAAACCTAATTTCTTTTGGTTTGTTTTGCTGTACAAATGGTGAGTTTCAGGGTAATCACTAGTGTTGTAGTTCTGATTCTAAGTCTATAAATGTCTTCAGTAGGGATGTCTAGTATAAGCGAGTCTGTGTCTGTGTATAGAACTTGGGCCTCCTGGTATTTAGGTTTAAAGTAATCGTAGTAAAATTCGAACATTAGTAATTTAGAAAGGTCAAGAATAGTCATCCCCATAAACACTGGTTTGTCTAGATTAACTTGCGTGGTTTTCATG
This sequence comes from Oncomelania hupensis, assembly GCA_036898135.1. Classification (NCBI taxonomy): domain Eukaryota; kingdom Metazoa; phylum Mollusca; class Gastropoda; order Littorinimorpha; family Pomatiopsidae; genus Oncomelania; species Oncomelania hupensis. The sequence continues at coordinate 70,689,126 of CM072516.1, forward strand.
GTAACGGCATACAGGGAGTCATAAAACTCTTTGTAACCAAGGTATTGAGGCTTAGATGTTAATTTAATTGCTTGATTGGGTGATGCAATTAGCCAGACATCTTTTTGCTTGTATGGGTTCTCCATAGTTTTACTGAAACAGCTGTTATTCAGCAGCTTAAAGAAATCTTTTTCAAACGTAGATTGTGCTTGTTTTCTGAGCTCTGTGTTTTATTGATGTACCCAGTCAAGACTTTCGTTTGTTTAAAGTATAAAATCTTATGAATCGCTGTGCACTTCATGCCATGTCTGACGTAGAACTGCAGGTTTCTGTAGTGATTTAGATTTATTAAATCATAATTAGAATTATTAAAGAGGCTGGGAATAAGTTTAAGTTGCTTGTCTATACCATGCATTCTTTCCGGTGCCAATGGGTAATCATTATGTAGGTCGTGTAAGGCCTCGGGGTACTCTAGGTCAACTTCGACAATAAACCCTATAGTATGATCTTTAGGGTGATTTAAAATACTGCTTAACCACGTTAAGTTTGCAGGGTTTGGATTAACATGTAATTTGAAATCTGAAACCGGTAAAAGCTCACTCATTGCCCAACCGTATACATTGTTAGCATCTAAGTACATTATATAATTAGTTTTCTGTGAAATGTCATAGTGCTTCAGGTATTTATTTAACAACTCCGCTCTTCTTCTGATACAAGACTGCTTTCTATCCCCGTGTTCACTCAAAGACCTATGGTGAACGATCTTTCTCTTTCTCTGCTGCAACTGCCTGGAACTCACTACCGATGCAACTCCGACATGCTCCATCACTTTCTTCCTTCAAGCGCCAATTAAAGACACACCTTTTTAACATGCAAACTCAATAATTTTCACTCCCCCTCCCTTCTATCCCCATATGTAATCTTTTACCAAGTCACATCGTCTGTTCATGGATGGTGGCGGCACCGGCTCGGTTCTTGTTATTCATATTATCTGTTGTTTTACATGGCCATGTTTTACTGGAATTATTTAACCATTGAATAAGTGTATACCTGTTCTGTGTGCGTGCGTGTGTGTGTGTGATTGCACGTGTGTTGTCAAGCACGGCGAGCTTGCTTTCCTTACCGTTTGCGAGGTACCACGCGATACAAATGTACTGTCTTATTATTATTGTTGGCTTTGCAATAATTATGAGCTGCCATGCTTATTCCTCCATGAATGCCCGACGTAATCATTGTCATAATTACCTGGTCAGTTTTGAGAATCAATTTTAGAACCACTAAGTTTTAAGAAAGCATCCCAACTCATTCCTGGCAAAGAAATATAATGAGAAAAGTCGAGGGAGTAATGATGTAAACTCGTTTCTCTGTATTTTTCAAACACATCGGCCAACAAATAGACTCAGCTTTTAAATATATGTCATGGTAGTCACCAAGGTTTTCACATCCAAGTGCATTCCATACATTCTGAGCATGTTGGTAATCGGAATCAGTAATAAACGTTTTATTGAGAGAGGAATAAAAGTTTTCTTTAGGTGGCAATTCCAATTCTTCAAACACTTCCCAAGAGTCAATGTATTCATAAGGATACACACCTTTCCGAATGAGTGTAAAGTCTGGAAAATATTTACTAGTAATAGGATAGCTGTGTAAGTTCTTAGCTAGCCTTTCTAAACTGGAAGACAAATGTTGAAAGCTGTCATAAAACTTTAATTTATTCAGAGTGAAGTTTTATATTTTTCTTCTGTCTCGGCAATACATGCTTCCTCACTGCCTGCATGATTAAATGCAAATCATAATTTCGAAGATTGTGAATGAAAATGGGGAGAGAGAAATGTTTGATTCCATATTCTAAGTTGCATTTCGGATGAGCAGCGCCTCTGAATGCCCCCGTTATATGACAATAATCTCTCACACTTTAGGCCTTGTCCTTGGGGTCCTTTGGGTCCTTCAGGTCAAACTCATTATTACAAATATGGCAATGTGTAGCTGCTTTAAAATGTTTTGAGTCAGATTCAGTAAATATAATGGGCACGGATTATCTAGCTGCGGTAAACACAATTTGTATATTTTATTCATCTCATCTAAGAACTTCCGAGCTGCATCGGGCCCTCTGTAAATCACAGGGTCTGTATGTTGTCTGTCAGCTCTGACAACTACATACCTGAAACTGCAAACTTCGTGAAGGTGTGTGAGAAATGAGTTACTAAATCCTTACGAATAAAATTTCCCCACAATCTCTCGAAGTAAAATGAATATGGTAGTAAAAGGGTTTTATTATAATTTCCACATTCAACAATTCTATTAAAATCTTTTTCAAATTCTATTTCGCATGCAAATTTGAATTCTTTATTATTGTGTTGTTTAGTATAGTTATTATACATAAAGATGTATTTTGTAGGTAAGCCTGTGAAAAAGTGGTTCAATATTCATCATTCAATATGGCAAACATTGGTGAAAGGTCTTCTAATATACTTGGCAAGCTCCTTACTATGTCCCTCATTTTTTAGACATTTTTATTTTCTTAATTAGAAAACCTTAATGGTTCTGTGTTGGGTGGAACAATCTGAAGTTCTTCTTTTATAAAATTTCGTTGTGGTGTTTTACAATCACTTCTCGGTCTTAATATACAGGCGGATCAGTAGACAATGCTCAGTCAACTTCATAAACGCTTAATAACCAAACTGGGTCTGTAGCTCTTCTTCTAGTGTCATTAGCAACTTCTCCAAGCTGATAAAGGTATATAATAGTTTTGTTCATCAAAAGTTAGGTCCGGCTGACCAGGCTTTGAAACGGCAACAATAGTCTGTTTCTTTTTAATACCCTCAACTGGTTGTAACTCTGCTTACTTCTGAATTCATTTCCCTAAAAACTCGAGGTAGCCTAATATTAGTGGTTTCAGTAAACAACTCCTTTGAATACTGATAAATGAATAATCTTTCTGCCAGTTGCCGATTAAAGTTTTCTACAATACCCTGTGATCTGTGTAATCCATCAACTCCTCTTCTAACAGTTACATAATGTTTTAACAAAAGCTGGTTAATGGCTCTTTTGAATTCAGACCCTTCATCGCATTGAAGTCTAGGGAACCTTAGAGGCCCTCTTGAATAAATCACATTTAAGGCTTGAGCGAACTCAGCAGAATGTTTTGTTCTAAGAGCATGTGCGTCTTTAAACCTGGTAGCTATATCAATAACAGTAAGGGCATACCTGTATTTCTTTCTACCTATTTTGTCATGGGGAAGATATATAACAGACCTATTTGATGCATGTCATTTGGTCTTGATTTTTCAAATTTTGGTCTTATTATTTTCTTCTCTGTGGGTTCGGGCAAATAGAATAGACCCAACGTTTCCCAGCGTGTCGTAAGAGGCGACTAACAGGGGTGATGTTAGCACGGCATCACTGGGCGAACGTCTTCTACACAGAAGTTACCGGCCAGGGCGGAGGAACCTCACGTTACTACAGGTTCAACGACCACATGCTCAGGGCCAAGGCGAGCCACACTGTATTCGTGGATTTCGGCTGTGGCCAACAGCCTGGAGAGGATTGGGCCCTGCCAGGTCTTTTTTGCCCAAGACACAACACATGATGAGGCTATCCACTAATTCCATGCCGGATCGGTCGTCGCCCGGAACAAGGACCGCGCCTTCCGTTGGCCAACAGGACGGAGGTGAAAAGTATGCAACTGATGGACAAATTAGCAAGATCCGCACGAGAAACAACATCGTCATAGGAACCTGGAATGTCAGGACCCTAACTGCGGAAGGAAAATTAGAAGAACACTGGCCCACGAGCTGGACCACTATCGATGGAACGTTCTAGGTATCAGCGAACTGCGCTGGAAAGGCCTAGGTGAAACAACGACTGACAAAGGCCACAAGCTCTATTTCAGCGGTAGAGATGACAGGCACGAACACGGCGTTGGATTCTTAGTCCACAAGAACATTCTAGCCACTGTCATGGGTTGCCGCCCAGTCTCCAGTAGACTCATTACCATCCGTCTGAGAGCAACCCCTTTCAACATTACCATCATCCAGGCCTATGCCCCAACATCAGACTATGAAGACAGCGAAGTGCAGGATTTTTATGAAAATATACAGGTGGTCCTTGACCAAGTGACGAAGAAGGACATAGTCATAGTGCAAGGCGACTGGAATGCCAAGGTTGGCCAAGATGCGCACCACAACTGGGGAGACACATGCGGACCCCACTGCAACAACGAGACAAATGACAGGGGTCTGAGGCTCTTGGAGTTTGCCAGATACAACAATCTGGTACTGGCAAACACGATTGGCCTCCACAAAAAATCCAGACGATGGACATGGCACAGTCCCGGCGGGGAACATCACAACCAGATCGACTACATCATGGTCAAGAAACGCTTCAGATCAAGCATCAACATTGGCAGGACACGCACTTTTCCAAGAGCAGACATTGGAAGTGACCACGATCTCGTGATGATGTCTTTCCGGCTCCATTTGAAGAGAGTAAATACAGCAAAGTGCACTAGGCTGAAGTTCGACCTGGACAAACTGCAAGACCCGGAGGTGGCAAAAATATTTCAGGCCACAATTGGAGGGAAATTTGCACCACTGCTTATTTTGGGGGCAGGCGAAGTAGATGTCAACACCATGACCAATACCTTCAACTCAGCTGTAACAGATGCCGCCACTGAGATCCTTGGCAAGCACCGACCAAAGAAGAAGCCGTGGATCACACCTGAACTTTTGGATCTGTGTGATAAACGAAGAGAGTTAAAAAAGAAAAAGAACACCTCACATGGAGCTGATGTCTACCGAAAAATCAACAATGACATCCGAAAAGGCATGCGCACAGCAAAAGAGAACTGGATAGAAGATCAATGCCAGGAAATAGAGAACAATCTTAACAAGAACAACAGCAAGAAGGCCTACCAGACTGTGAAGCCGCTGACAAGTGTTAAACAGCCCAAAGTCTCCACTATCCAAAGCAAGTCTGGCATTTGCCTTACAGAAGAACAAGAAGTCTTGGACAGATGGACAGAGTACTGCTCTGACCTTTACAACCATACACCAAATGGAGACCCATCAGTTCTAGCATGTCCCGAGAGCAGAGAAGAAGAAGAAATCCTCCCAATTCTCAGGGAAGAAGTTGAGGCAGCAGTGCATTCGCTGAAGAAAGGGAAGTCAGCGGGAGTGGACAACATACCAGCGGAACTGCTACAAGCAGGAGGAGAAGCGATGACTGATGCTCTCACCATTATCTGTAACAAGATCTGGCAGAGTGGGGAATGGCCTACACCATGGACCCAGTCGCTTGTCATCACTCTTCCCCAAAAAGGTAACCTTCAGGAGTGTGAAAATTACCGCACTATCAGCCTCATCAGCCATCCCAGCAAGGTCCTCCTGAAAATAATACTCAACAGGTTGAAACCACAAGCTGAACAAATCATAGCTGAAGAACAAGCAGGATTCATGGCAGGGCGAAGTACCACTGAACAGATTTTCAACCTCAGAATAATCTGTGAGAAATACCTACAGCACCAACAACATCTATATCATGTGTTCATAGACTTCAAGAAGGCATTTGACCGAGTCTGGCATGCAGCTCTATGGGCAACCATGAAAGTGTACAACATCAGCCCTAAAATTATAGAAGTCATCAAAAGCCTGTATGACAAGGCTACCAGTGCAGTCCTCCATAATAGCGTCATCGGGAACTGGTTCAGAACAACAATCGGTGTGCGTCAAGGATGCCTACTCTCTCCAACACTCTTTAACATCTTCCTAGAGCGCATCATGTCAGATGCTCTTGCAGATCACGAAGGCAGTCAGCATAGGGGGCAGAGCAATCTCCAATCTTCGTTTTGCAGATGATATTGATGGATTGGCTGGAGAGGAACAAGAACTTGAACAGCTTGTACAGAGGCTTGACACCACCTCCAGAGCTTATGGAATGGAAATAAGTGCAGAGAAGACCAAAATGATGACCAACAACACCAATGGCATCAACACGGACATCAAAGTACAAGGCCAATCCCTCAACACAGTGCACAGCTTCAAATATTTAGGAGCCATTGTGTCAGACAATGGGTCTCGACAGGAAGTCCTCTCCAGGATCGCACAAACAACTGCTGCCCTGACAAGGTTGAAGCCCATTTGGAAAGACAGAACCATCAGTCTACATTCCAAAGTAAGACTGCTGCGCTCTCTGGTCATCTCCATCTTCCTATATGCTTGCGAAGCATGGACCCTCACAGCAGATCTCCAACGAAGAATACAAAGCATGGAGATGAGGTGCTACAGAAGACTTCTGGGCATTTCCTATACCCAACACATCACCAACGACGAAGTCCGACAGACCATCACACAAGCCATTGGACAACACGATGACCTGCTCACAGTGGTGAAGAAACGGAAACTCTGATGGTATGGCCACGTCACCAGATCATCAGGCCTTACAAAGACCATTCTGCAAGGCACAGTGCAAGGAGGTAGAAGAAGGGGGAGACCGAAAAAGAGGTGGGAGGACAACATTCGAGAATGGACTGGTTTGACACTGAGCGAAGCCATGAGGGCTGCTGAGGACAGAGAAAGATGGAGTATGCTGGTTAAACGATCATCTGTGGTGCCCCTACGACCTTCGGGTTATGGGACAGGATAGGATAGGATAGGATAGGATTATTTTCTTCGGGAATACGCCAAAATAATATGCTGTTGTAGTCTATAATAGAGGAGAGAGAGAGTCTTGTTGATTTATACAGATGTCGAGAAAAATTTCATCTTTTTTTACTGAAAATACTAATACGCCAAAAGAAAAGACAGGAGACGTTTCAGGCAGGACGGAAGGAAAAGCAGAGAAAAGAAAGAAGCTGGCTTCGTCGTCTTCTACTGAGAGTGAAGTTAGCCCGGTTATCAGGCAGACGAGCAAAAAGGCCAACGTCTACGATACACCCAGTTTGCCTAACTCGGAAGTCGAAAGCTGCCTAAACATGTCTGACATAAAAGAAGTGCTGGCGGCCATAGAGAAGAGGCTGAGTGCTGTGTCGACGAGCGAGGAGATTAAGCATCTCGGCATAAAGCTTGAGGAACGAATGGACCAGTTGGAGGGCAAGCTTTTTGAAACGGCTTGTAAGACTGATTTTCTACAGAAAGAAGTCGACCACCTAAAGTCTGAGAATCAGTTACTGCGCGATCAACTGATGGCTGTCCAGAGCAGCCAGAATGATGCCGAGCAATACGATCGTCGATGGAACGTTCGTGTCTTTAATGTGGCAGAGAAGCAGGGCGAGACAGCGGAGGAGTGCAGTAAACGCTGTTGTCAACTGTTTGCTGAGATGCTGGGGGTGCAGACGGAGGAGAAGGACTTAGAAGCGGTGCACCGCGTGGGTAGGATAGAGAACGGCAAAAGGCGACCCAGACCCATCATAGTACGCTTTCAAAACCGCAAGTTGCGAGATCAAGTGTTGGCTGACCGCAAAAAACTGAAGGGTAAGGGTGTATCGGTGGGAGAGGACCTAACTACTGCCAATTACCAGCTGGAGCGCGCGGCGTATAAACATTCAGCGTCCATGGCTACATGGACGGTCAACGGCAAAATTTTTGTCAAGGTGAAAAACGGCAAAACAATTAGAATTAAATTTGAGGACAACGTGGAGGAAGTACTAAACAAAGCAATGCTGCAACATCAGGGTGATGAGAAAGATAAGGGACATCAAAGAGAATGATGAATGACGAAAGTTGATATGTAAGTACAGAAATTTACTGCCTCTGACACTCCAGTATTACATTTCAGCGATCTGCCTTGTGTTTACATAATGTATTAGGACTGATGCAAATGGAAACAGTAAAGTAAGCCTGTATATTTGCAAAATGTTATAATTTTATTATTTCAAAAGCTGATTGAAGCCTCCTGTGCAGTTTAGATGGAAGTGTGAAAAATTTAGTCCATACAGAAATATTGTATAAATAATAATTACAAATAATATAACCAGTATATAGAACCAGTACCAAATGTTAACATTGCAGAGGATATAATTTAAAAAAAACGTATTATTGATATTTATTTATTGATTTTTATTTGTGTATTTAGTTTTTTGTTCTTTTTCAGTTATAGCGATGAAGTTTATTATTATTATTATTATTATTATTATTATTATTATTATTATTATTATTATTATTATTATTATTATTATTATTATTATTATCATTATTATTTGATCTGGTGTAACTGATGTGATATGATATGGTATAATATGATACGATATGATATGATATGATATGATATGATACGGTGTGATATGATATGATATGATATTATTTATTGGACTTGACCTGTTTGACTTTTTTTTTTTTTAAATTTAAATCTGAACTATTACTATTATTTGATCTGATTTGATTTGGCTTAATATGATCAGATGAATTGTCTTGGTGTAATTGATATACGATGTGATATATTATTTATTGGACTTGATCTGTTTTGACTTGAGCTTTTTAGGTGTATCTTTACTTCATTTGAGCTGGCATTACTTGATCTTATGTGTATGGTTTGAATCAAATTTAGATGTATTAAGTTTGGTCTGAATTGGTTCGTGATCTGGTTTGGTTAGACCGGAGTTAACAATGGGATCTGAACTGATTTTTCCTGATCTGATGTTTATTTCTTTATTTGTTTATTTATTTATTTACTTATTTATTTATTTATTTATTCTTTTTATTCTTCTCCTCCTCCATAAGTCTCAACATTATTTGTTTATTTATTTATTTATTTATTTATTTATTTATTTATTTATTTATTTATTTTATTCTTCTTATTCGTCTCTTATCAAATTGAGTAGGTTCGTGATCTGGCTTGGTTCGACCTGAGTTGACAATCTGAAAAATTATTATTAATTGATCTGATTTGATTTGGTTTAATATGATCAGATGAATGATCATGGTGTAATTGATATATGATACGATATATTATTTATTGGACTTGATCTGTTTTGACTTGATCTTTTTAGGTGTATCTTTACTTCATTTGATCTGGCATGACCTGATCTTATGTGTATGGTTTGAATCAAATTTAGAAGTAATGAGTTTGGTCTGAATTGGTTCGTGATCTGGCTTGTTAGACCTGAGTTGACAATCTGAATTATTACTATTTGATCTGATTTAATTTAATTTGGTTTAATGATCAGATGAATTGTCTAGGTGTAATTGATTTGTATATGATATGATATTCCATTTATTGGACTTGAGTTGTTTTGACTTGATTTTCTTAGGTTTATCTTGACTCCATTTGATCTGGTATGACTTGATCTTATGATATAGCGATGAAGTTCATTATTATTATTATTATTATTATTATTATTATTATTATTATTATTATTATTATTATTATTATTTGATCTGGTGTAACTGATGTGATATGATATGATATAATATGATATGGTATGATATGATATGATGCGGTGTGATATGATATGATATGATATTATTTATTGGACTTGACCTGTTTTGCCTTTTTTTTTAAAATCTGAACTATTACTATTATTTGATCTGATTTGATTTGGTTAAATATGATCAGATGAATTGTCTTGGTGTAATTGATATACGATGTGATATATTATTTATTGGACTTGATCTGTTTTGACTTGAGCTTTTTAGGTGTATCTTTACTTCATTTGATCTGGCATGACTTGATCTTATGTGTATGGTTTGAATCAAATTTAGATGTATTAAGTTTGGTCTGAATTGGTTCGTTTAGACCGGAGTTAACAATGGGATCTAAACTGTTTTTTCCTGATCTGATGTTTATTTATTTATTTATTTATTTATTTATTTACTCCTCTTATTCTTCTCTTCCTCCATAAGTCTCAACATCATGATCAAGGAGCAATAATTAATTTAATTTGGCTACTTTTCTTTAGCTTGTTTTTGATATCTTTTATGATGATCTTACTATTTAAAAGCAACGATCTGAGTACCGATTGAGGCTCTTCAAACTGGGAAGAAGAAGATTTTTGGTGCTGTTTGGTGCTGTTTCTTCTGTTGTTAATCATTTTTTTTTTTTAAAATAATATTATTACTACTATATTATATTTTAAACTTAGTGTTTTGATCTAATTTGATTTGACTCCATTCAACCTATATAGCTGTAATTGTGGCTTGATCTGACCTGACTTGATTTGGTTTGATATGATCCGATGAATTGATTTGGTTTGATATGATCAGAAGAATTGATTTGGCTAAATATGATCCGATAAAATGAATTGGTTCTATTTAATTTGTTTGACAATAATTTTTTTTTAAAATAATCTGATATTATTATTATTATTATTATTATTATTATTATTATTATTATTATTATTATTATTATTATTTAAAATTTTAAATTTGATGTAGCATAATTTGATCTTGTATGATCTGATTAAATTTGGTCTAGTTTGATTTTATTTGATTTGCATGATTTTAGCTGATGTGGTCTGGTTTGAATCAAAAATTTGATTAATGATTTTGTTTTACTTGATTCGGTGATCTGATTGTTAGACTTTATTTGATTATCTGATTTGAAATAACTGATTTAGCTGCTCTGATGTGTTTTAATCAGATCAGTATAGTATTTTTGTCTTTCGTCTCGAGACTTCATCGGGTCAGTTTGACAGGATTCCCCTCCCCACACCCTACTCCTTATTAATATCTACTTATGAATACAGCATACATTGCTTGATAGAGGTGACTGCTCAGTCCTAGTTTTCATCGGTTAGATTCCATAGGTTCAAGAGTTGGATATGTGTGTGAAGCATGTACGTGGGTATGGGTATGCCAGTTAGTGTGCCAGTATACGTACATATTTAAACATTACATGCCTCAATTTCCTTATCCCTTTTTTTTTCCTCACGACTAAGCTAATTTATATTGCTATTATTACCTCTCTCTCTCTCTCTCTCTCTCTCTCTCTCTCTCTCTCTCTCTCTCTCTCTCTCTCTCTCTCTCTCTCTATCTCTCTCAGCTGTACGCTCAGTCGACTTTTGCATAGTTGATCACATGATCCAGTCCGGTTACGCTTATTCTATCTTTTCTTCTCCTTTCTTGTTGGCGGGGATTTCCTGTCTCCTAAAAATAGCACGGCGAGACATATTCCTTCGGCTGTTTGTGCGTTCTTGTAGCGCCCATGGTAAACAAACATATATAAATGGCGTCTAATGATTGCTGTATTAGCGTAATGTCAATGAACTGCAGGGGTTTAGCCAATTACCATAAGAGACGTGATGTTTTTCATTTTCTTAGACAAAAATCCTTCTCTATTTATCTATTGCAGGACACACACTTTGACCCTAAGCTTGAAGACTGCATTATGGCAGAATGGGGATATAAAGCTGTTTTTGCTTCTTACACTACAAATTCTAGAGGGGTGGTTATTTTTATTTAATAATAATTTTGAATTCGATATAAAGACGGTTTGTAAGGACGTGGGAGGTAATTATATTCTTGCTCACATTAGGTCAATGGACAGAGATCTGCTGGTAAATATCTATGGCCCTAATAATGACGATCCTGAATTCTATAGTGACTTAGAAAAACGAACTAGAGAATTTAATGTGGATGAGACTATTATTGGGGGCGATTGGAACCTAGTAATGGATTTTGATTTAGACTATGATAATTATAGACATCGCAATAATGAAAAAGCACAGGAACAAGTACTTCAAACAGCGGAAAATTTGGATTTAATTGACATCTGGAGGGAATTAAATTTGGAAAGAAGACGTTACACATGGCGACGAAGTACCCCAGTACAACAAAGCAGACTTGACTTTTTTCTGATTTCTGACTCTTTGTCTGCCTTTGTAACTGATGCTGATATACTTTCTGGATATAAAACTGACCATTCTATTGCTACTCTGACCTTGGCTTTTGGATCGTCTCCAAAAAGAAATCTGTTCTGGAAATTTAATTCTTCCCTACTTAGAGATAAAACGTATGTTGATAACATTAACTCTACTATTAATACTGTATTAGAAGAATATGCAGCCCTACCATATAGCAGAGACAACTTAGTAAACATTCCTAGGGAAGAAGTTCAGCTTACAGTCTCGGACCAGTTATTTTTAGATGTGTTATTAATGAAAATAAGACAAAAGACCATATCATATGCTTCATATAAAAAACGCCAAAACACAGAAATAGAAATACAATTAGAAGAACGTATTAATGTAATAGAAAAAATGTTATCTTTAACACAGGATGAAAATGCAGAGCTAGCAGAATGTAAAATTAAGCTTATTGAACTTAGGGAAAAGAAAATGGAAGGGGTTTTACTTAGATCACGGGCAAGATGGGTAGCGGAGGGGGAAAAAATTACAAAATATTTCTGTGGACTAGAAAAACGAAATTATGTAAGTAAAAGCATGAAAAGGTTAATTAAGAATGACGGGTCCGAGATCAGTGAGCAGAATGATATCCTAACTGAAGTAATGACATTTTATCAAAACCTATACAGGGAAGTTGACCTAGAGGAATGCGAGATTGGAGAGTTAGTTGCAGATTTGAACACTTTGTCAGAAAACGAGAGTAATAGTCTTGAAGGAGAAATAACATTAGACGAAGCGAGCGCTGCGTTAAAAAACATGAAGAATTATAAGAGTCCTGGCACAGATGGATTCACTGCTGAATTTTTTAAAGTCTTTTGGGTACAGCTAAAGTTCTTTGTTGTCCGAGCTCTAAACGATAGTTTTAGAAAAGGTTCCCTTTCTTCTACACAGAAAGAAGGCGTTGTTATTTGCATCCCCAAGGGAGATAAGGACAAAGAATACTTAAAAAACTGGAGACCTATCTCCTTATTGAATGTAGTTTATAAGATTGGGTCCTCGTGCATTGCAAATCGTCTGAAGGTGGTTCTGCCGTCTTTGATTAATGAAGATCAAACAGGATTTATTAAAGGAAGATTTATAGGTGATAATATTCGGCTTATTTATGATATTATTAGCTATGTTAATAATAATGATTTGTCAGGCCTTCTTTTATGCCTTGATTTCGAAAAAGCGTTTGATTCTATCGATTGGAAGTTCATGCAGAAAGTGTTAAAAGCGTTTGGGTTTGGTAATGACTTCCGTAGATGGATCAGCACTTTTTATAATGGTATTAAAGCTTCTGTCTGTGTGAATGGACAGGTTTCTGGGTGGTTTGGTGTAAACCGTGGCTGCAGACAAGGGGACCCGATTTCGCCTTATATCTTCATTTTATGTGTGGAAATATTGGCAACTATGATAAGACAGAATAATAAGATTAAAGGTATCAGAATTATTGATGTAGAACACAAGATATCACAGTATGCCGATGATACAGAATTAATGTTAAATGGTGATGAAGAGTCTTTTGAAGAATCTGTCAAAACAATTGAAACTTTTGGGAAATACTCTGGGCTTAGGTTAAACTCAGGAAAAAGCTGCGCCGTTTGGTTAGGCAATAGACGCAACTCACTGACTCAATATATGCAACATTTAAAAATGAGTTGGAACCCCAGCAAATTTAAAATTTTGGGCATTTGGTTTACAAACGATTTAAAAGACTGCATAGGAATAAATATGAAGGAAAGGTTCTTGGAGGTAAAGGTATTATATAGAATCTGGTCAAAAAGACAAATAACTCCACTTGGAAGAATTGCGGTTCTTAAGTCATTAATTTTGTCGAAATTAATTCATTTGTGGATACTACTTCCCAATCCTCCAGACAAGGTAATATGTTTGGTACAGAAAACTGTTTTTGAATTTGTGTGGAATTATAAGAGAGACCGAATTAGCCGAAAAAATGCTACAAAAAATATTGTACAATGAGGTCTTGGAATACCCGAAATTAAAGAATATATTCAATCATTGAAACTATCATGGATAAGAAAACTTAAATATGGAAACAGTAAATGGAAAAGTATAATTAGTTCTATATTTCCTTCTCTGAAAAGTATTGATAGGTTAGGTGCAAGCCTTCCGATATCCACGGTCGAATGTAATGAGTTTTGGATTGACGTTTTTTCAGCATACAAATTATTTACTACTCGCATTAATATTCAGAACACTGAAGAATTATTATCAGAACGTATTTTTTACAGTAACAATATTCAGATTGGAAAGAACACCATTTTCTATGAACAGTGGTTCTGTAAAGATGTTTTTTGCATTGGTCATTTAGTCAATGATATGGGACAGTTTTTGTCATATAATGGGTTTCGAGAGAAATATAATATTCACACAGATTTTGTTACATATGCTGGCTGTATTGCAGCCATTAAAAAGTATGTGCGTTCTCTTTTTCTTGATTTACAAAGTAACAATTATTTTGAATTGAATAAGGCCTGGAAAATTCTCGGTTCGGTCTGCAGGGGAGCACGGGTGTATTACGATATATTTACGTCAGACATGACACAACCAAATTGTTGTAGTAAATGGGAAGAAAAATTTGGTAAAAAATTCAAATGGAGCATTATATTTAAGAAAATTCAAAAGATTCGAGATATAAAGTTAAGGTGGTTTCAATTACGGATAGTACATAGGATAATAGCAACCAATATTGCTCTCTCAAGTATGGGTGTTGCTGCTGATAATCTGTGCTCCTTCTGTGGAACCGAGCGAGAAAATATTCAACATCTGTTTTGGCAATGTGAAAAGGTCCAAAGGTTTTGGGATCAATTTCAACTCATCAATCGTGATAGTGCTTTTGTTAATTTCACTTTAAATGAATGTATTGTACTATTTGGCCATGATGATAATTTTAAATCTGATGTAGCATTTTATATGATACTACTACTTGCAAAATTTTTTATTTATAAATGTAAAATAACCGGCACAGTTCCTGTATTCCCGGCTTTTGAGAATTATTTAAAAATACGTTATGACATTGAGAAGTATGCCTCTTTTTTGACAATGAATATCAATAGATTTAATAACGAATGGCTCCCTTATAAATCCTGGTTAGATGTGCCAACTGACCCAGTTCGAATTCAACCGCATTAAATGTATATCTTGTGCATATGTCTCCGATAATTGCCACTCATATAAGATATTTAATAATGTGAAGTGTTATATGTTGGTTTCTTTCTGCACTTGTGGTTGTTTTTTTTATTTTATTTTATTTTATTTTTTTTAATTTATTTATTTTATTTTTTTTTCTTTTTTTGCAAGTGTACTCAGCAGCACAGAAGCATGGACTAAGCTCCTTTTTTTTTCTTTTTTTTTTTGTACTGTATTGTTGCATGTATAAGGCGTGTGGCTGATTCTTTGGATCTACGATTTATTATTGTTATACTTATTATTAGTGAAATACCAGCTCAAATATCAAGCCATGTATTAGATTGCAGTGCATTCATGCAGTTGGAGATCATGATGTACCCGCTACCAAGAATTTTTCTTTCTCTCTCTTTCTCTCTCTCTCTCTTTTGTTCTCCCTCTCTCTGTTTGTATGTGTGTCTGCGTGGTCTTGGTTTAAGTTGTAATTTGCTTGACACATTCTTATACCTTTACTTTTCTGCTTACTATCTAAAAAAAAATTGTTGACATGTAAATGGAGAAGTAAGTAAGGTGTTTAAATACAATTGTTGATCATGTTGATGTTTCAAAATAAAGTGAAAAAAAAATTATTTTCTTCGGGGGTGGAAGATAGATTTGCCATATAGCTTGCTTCGATAACCATTGTTTAACTGCGTTTGCTGACAAGCCAGTCTTTTCTACTAGTTTATCAACTGCCGTCATCGACCCTTTCCAATATCCAGATTGAGAATAATATAATCTAGACAAACGTGAAGTCATATTTTATTTAGATTTATATTTTTGTTTAACAAGGTAATAAACTACTGTTATTCCAAATACATTTAAAATTAATTCTCCAGTCTCTGACATTGTAGGTGCAATGTTAGGTGTGTAATAATCAGATAACACTGGTTGTTTTAATGATGGTAGTGATGTGCCAGTAAATAAATAATATTGGTACAAAGCTTCATCAACGTCTTCGAATGTTTTATCAGCATGGCCTTCTTCTTTCAATCTTTTATTAACAAAATCAAGCTGCATTAGTCTGTTTTTTTCGTATTCGGCCTGATCTTGTAATTTTTCCATTGCTAAGTTCTGCCGTTTTGATTCTTCTTTACTGTCTAGTTTTGAAAACAAATAATTTGATCCTGAAAAAGCTAAGGCATTGACAACAGCAGAACCGAGCACCATTGCAACACCAGCCATTTTTTAATTTAGTTTTTTATTTGTATTTAAAATGAATTGTGATGACTTGTTAATGCAAGAAGCTATTAATGTCACAGCTACAGGTGTTGACAATGAGCAAAGAGACAGGCTCATTCGTTTTTGCATTAGTAGCTTCCGGAAATTCAAAGTATTAACTCAGTGTTGACTTAACACCTGAACAAGTACAAAGACTGAGGCCCGAAGAGATCATTATATTACATAATAAATATGATAATGTCCTTGGTGCTTTAATGGTTAAAAGTTTAGGGCATTCGATTGTGAAGTTATATACCAAAGCTGTGTCAACCTTTGTTACTTTAGATTGCGAGAATGATTTATTTGATGATTTGATTCAAGATCCTGTTATTGTCAATGGGATTAGTGAGGTATCAAGAAATTTGTATTATAAGTTGGTAAGCTTGTTGGCACCATTTTCAGCTGGGTTAATTACTTTTCAACACATAAATTTATCTGCTATTAAAAATTGACTCTTCCAATCTGGAGATACAGGAGATGGAGATGAAGAATTCAAAGAACCAACAGAACCCAGTGACAGTGACTAAACAAAAGAGCCTAGGAAGAATTGCAGCTGAAAAGAAGTTAGCAGAATTTAACAAGTTACATAGATGGAAAGGACAAACAAAAGCAAACATATTAAGAAAAAAATGAATCATCAAAAGAAGAAACAATAATGCAACAAACATTAACAACAAACAAAGAAGAACCAATACAACCAGTACAATCTTCAAATAAGATAAATTATTTATGTATAGCCGGTGTAGTAGGTGCAAGTGGGTTCATAATATATAAATACCACCAAGGAAAAAAGAAACAGAAACCCCTAAAACCACTTGTAGAAAAAGAAATTGAATCATCTCCATCATAGAAGCCATCATTAGATTTGTTTTCAATGCAGTAATAATTTATTATTATTTTTTATTATATTTAAAAATGAGTGTACCATATGAACATACAATATTGAATCTTGGATGCCTTAGTGTTGTCTTAGTGGGCTTAAATACAGCTTAGGCTATGATTGCAAAATCTCTTTTAAAAATGAAACCTATTGAATTGGGAAAGATGGATCTTTCAGATGTTGGTAAACTGGTTGGTATCTTTTCAGTATCGTTATTTACTCAGGATTATCTTGTTAAACAAAAGATTATTCCCGCGGACATTAATGTGTAATGTTGCAACCACAATGCAGCTTGTTTTTAAAAAAGAAGAGTTGTAATTTTTAATGTTTAAAAGAATATGTGTTTTTTTAAATTCCAACCACCTACTGCTTTCAATTAAAGACGCAAGAAATACGAATATATATGTGTCAAATGACAGATTTCCAGAGCGTTATGAAGTGCATTTAAAAACTCTTAAAAACAGCATATTATGTAATAAAATGGCGTCAGTACAAGAAGTGGGGTTCAACTAGCATTAATGCTATCTCTACATTTATGTTGTCTGATTTATGTACAATATTTTTGACTAACTTGCAAAAAGTAGTATTGTGACGATACACAAGGTAATTAAATTAATGCTGTGTGAGCTGAAAGAAAATGGATGAATTTGGTAAACTGAGGGGGGAGACTGAGGGAGGGCAAAACAAAGTAGGATAAAAGGGTTGGAGGGAGGCGTGGGGGGATAAGTGAATGAAGGAGGTACGGGGTTGGGGGAGCTGGGTGTTAAGAAAACCAAACTGGTGGTGTGGGCAGTCAGCTTAGGCTACTTATTTATACGCATTCTAAGTGGCTGAAGGCAACCTAAACGAACGAAGATATGGAAGGAATAACAAAGCTTAACGTCCTATTTCGCTAGCGTTAAGGATGAATCATCACGTCGCCAGCTTGACAACAATGACCATCATCATCATATTAAAAAGGTGAGCGACGATATGAGACTCCATGAATTCCTTATATAGTCCATCTCCACTACTGCGCCATAAGACTGACACGGTGACATCAGTTACAAGAGTAAGCTTACTACAGTGTTCAGCAACTGGAGTGGGTTTTTGTTGAACCATGTTGTTTCTATGTTCCTGAAAGCTTTCACTGGGGGTTCTGTAGGTTTCTCCTGTGCAGTTTCAAGCAGAGGTGCAAAAAAATTATGTAAACCACATCGGCAGTTTGGCAGAAAGGCACAGCGAACTGTCGTCCAGAGGGCCCATTTGATGTTAATGAAGGGACATGTTTTACATCCTGGTGTGCTGCATCTGTTGGTTATAGGTGGGTCAAAGTGGGTACTAGGTTGAAGGCAGAACGTACCAACAGGTCACTCAGATCGGTGTCTCGTTTAAAAGCGGCCATAGAAACTTTATTGAAGGTCTGTTTTAGTTTATGATTTGTCTCTAGGATAGCTGGGACGTTGCCGCGATCGTTCGGCCGTTCGTACGCTGAGGTTGAGACAGTGGCAACGTCTAGAAAAAAACAATATTACAATTCTTTGGTGGAAGCAGAAGGCCGATGTTTGCGCTTGGCAGTGGACTGTTGGACGAGAAGATACCTTGTTTATTTGTAAAATAAAGCCAGAAGCCAAAGCTGTTTCTGGCAGGCGGGGTAGAAGTGGCCTAGGTTTTACGTGTTTTTGTTTTTTTTTAGATTATTTTATTTTATTTTATTTTATTTTTTTAAAAGTTTTTTTTTTTACGTTTATGTTTACTTTATAGCCATTACGTGGCGGTCAATGCAGCGTGAAGAGGGTCGTTGGGCCACGAACTTTAACTCATTCCGCTCTACATTTGAGGCCGGTGAATCGAACATTGACAATGACGGTTTGTCCACATATTGCTCACCCGGTTATCCAATCATCCAATAAAACTGAGTAGGTTGATGATGGATCATCATCATCATCATCATCATCATCATCATCCTCATCATCATCATCATCTTTCTTTCTTCTCCTTCTGCCCTCCTTCTTCCTTCATCCATTCATTTGCTCATTCCTTGTTTTCTTTTGATTAATATTGGAATAAAACTAATAGCATTCAAAATTTACAATAATGAGAAACAAATATGTCCATAAACCAAAAGAATTAAAATTTGGGCAAAAACAAGACAAAACAGCACAAAGCACATTTCGATTCTTCGTCAGGCAGACAAAACACACAATAAAACAATATTTCCTAACAGAAGTCCAAGAAAGAATTAAATGATATTTAGAAAGGAGCAATAATAATAGGTGTAAAGGTCAAAATATTCAAAATTGGAAGGGTGAAAAATACCCTTACTTGAATTTAACATTACAATTAAATAATAAAACATATTGAATAAACACACAACTATATACATATTAGAATGAGAACGCCAGGTCGCAAGGCATTCGTGAGGACCATTTAGTAAAGTTCGCTCAAGGTGGTGTCGGTCGGCGATGAACAGATTAGGGTGTTTTTGGTCGCAAGAGGCATGCTTCTCTATCTTTTTGAAAAATATGATGGGACAGATGTTGTTTCTTGGGCCAGAAGTTCAGGCCATCCTGCAGAGTTGGGTCTTCCCGCTGCAGGGTCACAAGCTCAGTTGCGGTGAGGCTCCGCAAGGGTTTGTGGATTGTCTTGTCACGACGAATGGGGTCAAGGTCTTTTTTTTAATCTATGAACTGCCTCTGACATGACTTTACAAATCTCTGCTATCTCAGGAGGGACTGGGGTGGTCAAGTGTGGAACAGCAGTGACAGGGGGGGGGGGGGGACATTCCAAGGCGCCTAAGGGAAAAAAAAAGACAGGGCGTCTGCTGGATTGAGAACCGTGTGACAGTACTCTACAGTGAAGTCAAACTGGGACAATTGGGCTGTCCACAGTTGATCGATAGCTCCCAGCTTGGCGGTCTTGAAGTATACAAGGAAATTGTTGTCGGTTAGAACCACACATTTTACTCCTAAAAATAATGTCTGAACTTCTCCGCTTTTGCCCACTTCATCGCCAGAAACTCCAACTTCATGCTCCTGTAATTTGTATCATTTTCCTAGGTGATGCGAAGTCGGAGGCCAGCAAAAGCAATGATCCGCTTTTGGCCATCTTGTTGTGCAACTAGATCGCTCCGAGACCGTCGTTGCAGGCATCTGCCTCCAGGACCAACGGAAGGGTGAAGTCGGCGTAATCCAGGATTGATGCTGTTGTTAATGTTGACTTCAGAATCTCGAAAGAGGCCTGGTGTGGCGAAGTCCAGGTGCCAGTCACGTTGACGCTCTTTTCCCGGTTTCCGGTTTCCGCGCATGGATTGAGCGACTAGGTCGTGAAAAGGACCAGCAAGGTTGAACAATTTATGGTTGATAAAAACTGCCTTCTGTGGTATTTGTGGGGACAGGCCAGCGCTGGACGATTTCTACCTTGTCCTTTTCGCAGCTCACGCGTCCTGCTAATATTGTGTGGCCGAGGTAAGTGACCTCCCGAGTAGAAATTGGCATTTGTCCATCCTCAGCCTTCAGCCCAGTCTCCACGATGCGTCTAAGGAGTCGGTCCAGATGCTCGTCAAATATCTGTGAATACACCAGTAGGTGGTTTAGGTACTCCAGTAGAATGAATAACAAGTACTCTGACACTGTCGTTTGCATTGGTCGTTCAAAGATCGTTAGCGCAGACAAGTCCATCGTCATCCGGGTGTACTTGAACAGTCCCAATGGCGTCATGAAGGCGGTTTTGTGTTGATCATCGAGGTGGATGGCAATCTGGTGATAGTCGCTCGCCAGGTCGAAGGTTGATAAATACTGTGGCCCCGACAGCGCATTAAAGGATTCTGGGATCCAAGGCAGATGGTACGCCTCACCGACTGTCGCGTTGAGGCGGCGGTAGTCGAAACTGAGGCGGACACTTCCATCCGTCTTGCGGGCGATGACAATCGGTGCAGCGTAGTGGCTGTAGCTTTCCACGATCACCTTCTGCTCCTAGTTCTCTAATATGGTCTTGAACCTCTTTCAGTTCGTTGAGAGAGATTCTCCTGTAAGGCAGAGCTACTGGCTCGTGGTCTTTGGTTCGTAGACGGTGGAAGACAGCGTGGGTGTACCCCAGATCAGACTTGTTTTGGATGAAACCGGCGGCATGTTTGTTGAGCACAGCATGGAGACGTCGTCGCTGGCTGTCGGTGCCATCAAAGTCAGTGCAAGGGATGTGAGAGTGTAAAGAATAGAGGTGGTGGGATAAAGAAGAGGATAAAGGGTTAGAAGAATCTATATTGACTGTCTGCTGGTCGACAGATACCACTAATTCGTTAAAATGTGCATCAACGTGAATTCTCTGATTCTCAAAGCCCTCAATGGCGTGAAGACAGGCGGGTGGAATGCTGACGGGAAGGAGACAGTCGCAGTTTATCAAGTTTGCCACTCTCCCAAATCTTTTACCATCAGTGGACTAGAGTGGAGACAACGAATAAGACCGCCTGTAAGGAGTTGGAGTAGAGGGGTGGCGCACAAAGCGCATTAATAGTCAATGCTGGACGCTTGACGGTAGAGGTAGAATACTTGGCAAGGCCTTTAGCTGACGTGGTTTGTTCTCGATGGCGCTCCCTTATTATCTGCCGGACGTATGCGCTGATATTTGAGCTCTAGTTGCAGCGTCCAAGGACGTTCATCCCCAGCAGAACCGGCAGGTGTCGCTTGCGTTCTCGCATCCCATGGCCTGTTTGATATTTCACCACCAGAATAAGAACAACAGGGAGGGGCTGTCAGTATACTTCACCACCATCACACCAAAGTAGGGTACTTCAGATCCACCGTTCGATGTCGGATCTGGGAATTTTGGAATCGCACGTCGCTGAGATAGTAGTTGGCCGAGATATTAGTGATGGTGGTTACTTCGCTGCCCGTGTCAACAACTGCTGCTGCAGAAAGACCCTTTACCAAAACAACTGCTGTTGGGCAGCAGCTTGTCAGTCTACAAAGTTTTCGTTCTCTGTTACCTCGTCATTGTCCCTCTTCACCGTTGCCTGTTGGTGGGCTGGTCGGGCATACGCCCGCGTTGAATGAAAGCTTGCCCGTGGCCTGGCTGGCGTAGGCGTTATTGGCACATGTAACGCCTTATTGCGCTGCATGAATGTTCTAGATGCCTTGGCTTTTCGCACCAGAAGCAGAGTGGCGCGGTGGATGCGATGACGTACTGGGATGGGGCTTTGTAGAATACAGCGCCTTGGGGTGCAGCATATTGGGATGGGGCGGGTTCTCTGCCTCGTGACTGCCTCTCAGCTCACACTTCAAGCTGTCGAATGCGGGTCGTCAATCTGTCCAGTTCCGCGTATCGGTCATCCTCTTCTTCCTCTTCTCCCTCTAGCTAGAGCTAGCCTCAATAAATCTGGTGATCTCGACTGTGTCGCAGCCTTTTGGAGAACTGCGTCACCACTACTAATTCACCTATTGCCCATTCCGCTTGTGTGCTTGCTCTCTGGGGTTGATCCCTGCTGCCTGAACACAATGTTTTTCCCTTTAACTAACTGTTCCTGCGCCTTCCCAATCCCACTTTTGATACCAAGAAGTTGTGGTCGTGTCTCTGTAAAAAGGATAGTGAGAACTGGGTTGGAAGATAGATAGGTACAACTAAACGATGCAGGCCTACTTACGAATACTATTATTTTAAAAGTATTATGGTGCTTGTAGGGGTGGGCTGTAATATAAGTTCGGATCAATCAGACTGATCATATCTATTTAAACATAAATAAATAAATAAATATTCTAAACTCAAATTCAAATAATTAGTTTAAGGGAAGATAACAGATAAGAATAGAGAAACAAGGGAAAAGTGCATGGGGGAAGGAAGAGTTTGGAAAGAGGCACATGAAGATGGGGTGGGGATGGTTAAGGCAAAACAAAATCACTTACAAAAACACACACATGCACACAAAACACACTACACACACATGCCCTGGCTATGTGTATGTGTGTGTGCATGTGTGGGTTTTTGTTTGTTTTACCCACATCCTTTGTCACCCCATCTTCATGTACCTCTTTCCACTCTTGTCTCTTCCCTTCCCTATGCACACCTCCCTTGTTCTCCTCTTCTTATATAACATAAAAAGAAAGGAACAAGGGAGGTGTGCACAGGGAAGGGAAGAGACAAGAGTGCGGAAAGAGGTACATGAAGACAAAACTAATTATTTGAATGTGAGTTTAGAATATTTTTTTTTAAATATTTGTTAAACAATTGGTTTAAATATAGATGTATAAACAATAACAAAAAAGTATTATTAATTAATTGTAATATTAAATTCTACTCACCTCTCAATGTTTAAATATTTTGACCTTTACTCACCTATTAGTATTGCTCCTTTCTAAATATGGTTTCATTTTTTCTGGGACTTCTGTTGAGGTATTGTTTTGTTGTGTTTTGTCTGCCTGACAAAGATTCGAAACTGTGCATTGTGATGTTTTGTCTTTTTTTTGTCCAAATTGTCATTCTTTTGGTTTATGGACATTTGTTTCTCATTGTGGATAACTGTTGATCAGATACTTTTAGGCTGTTAAAAAAACAACACACAAAAAACAAGATGGCAAGCCATTCAAATATTTTCACTCACAGTGATCTTGGCCTTTGAGAAAGATACGAATGACATAACATGCTTACCATCAGTTCAAGTATCCGCAAGGGAAAAATGATGAATTTCGGTTGTTATTCTTGAGATAATGCCAAAAGTGTGTTCTGAAATTTTAAAAAAAAGTGAAATTCGGAGCGGCTGATCGACCGACTGTCTTGACAACCGGATGCTACTGAAGGACGGCCCATACCAAACCTCAATAAAATCGCTTCAGCCGTTTTCAAGATATTGAGCGAAACGTGTATAACAACAACATGGCGCCTATGACCTTAACGTTTGCGGTAGAGGAAATATGATGGCACGGGAGGCATGCCACTAATCTAAATTATGTTCCTTGGGTTGAGTAAAAATCCGTTCATTGGTTATTTAAATATGGCGTCCAACGGACCGACCGACCAGCCAACATTTGGTTCGTTCTGATTCCCCCGATAATTTCAAAGTAGCCTATTTCCAGATATAAAAATATAAAAAATTTAAACGGTATTCAGAGCGAAACAAATATATGTCTGTGTCGGTTTGTGGCAGGCCATAACAAGTACCACGGAGTGGATTTCCACGTTTTGCATTATCAAAACTGGTTGGACCGATTTTAATCATATTTTGCTATACAGGTATATCAACATGGCAAATCAGTGTCGATCGATTGGTTGGTCAATCAGCAGGTCTGTGGGTCAGACTTTTAGGCTTTATTTTCTCATAAATGACTTGACCGATTTAGATTAAGATAATGTTTTGATAATGCTAAACATGGTTAGCAAGGAACTGACCTAGACCTGACCTTACGAACTAGATGATGTTCTTATGACGTTTGGTAAAAATCAACTCAATAATACTTGATATTGCGTGCTACAAACCTTCACAGACCTATATTTGTCTCGTTTTAATTGTCATTTTATTTTTTTTTTATTTCCATATCCAGTCGCTTGTCATCACTCTTCCCGAAAAGGGTAACATTCAGGGGTGTGAAAATTTCCGCACCATCAGCCTCATCAGCCATCTCAGCGAAGTCCTTCTAAAAATAACTGTAACAGGTTGAAACCCCAAGCTGAACAAATCATAGCTGAAGAACAAGCAGGATTCGTAGTCACACTGTACTTGAACAGTTTGTACAGAGGCTTGACACTACCTCCAGAGCCTTTGGAATGGAAATAAGTGCAGAGAAGACCAAAATGATGACCAACAACACCAATGGCATCCACATGGACATCAACGTCCAAGGCCAATCCCTCAACACGGTACATAACTTCAAATATTTAGGGGCCATTGTATCAATCACACAATGGGTCCCGATAGGAAATCCTCTCCAGGATCGCACAAAACTGCTGCCCTGACAAGGTTGAAGCCCATTTAGAAAGACAGAACTATCAGTACGTTCCAAGGTACTAAGGCTGCTGCGCTCCCTTGTCATCTTCATCGTCCTATACGCTTGCGAAACATGGACCCTCACAGCAGATCTACAACGAAGAATACAAAGCATGGAGATGAGGTGCTACAGAAGACTTTTGGGCATTTCCTATACCCAGCATGACATGCTAACAGTGGTGAAGAAACTGAAACTGATGGTATGGCCATGTCACCAAAGCATCAAGCCTTGCAATGACTATCCTGTAAGACACGAAACAAAGAGGCAGAAGAAGAGAGAGACAGAAAAAGAGGTGGGAGAACAACATTCGAGAATGTACTGGCTTGACACTGAGTAAAGCCATGAGGGTTGCTGAGGACAGAGCAAGATGGAGTACGCTAGTTAAACGATCATCTGTTTGCCCCAACGACTTTCGTGTTACGAGATAGGATAGAATAGGGCATGCAGCTACCTTAGATACTGTTACTTCTCAGCCTTTTATAAATATTGCATTTTCTCAATGGTCGCTGATGTACACCAAGTTCACATGTTATGCATTGTATTTCAAAATTGGCCGAACGGATTTAGCACTGTTAAGAATGTTTTTCTCTCAGCTGTGTGTGTCTGTATGGCTTGTCATCTTTTGTTTGTTTTTGTTTCTTTTCTTACTTTCGCAGATAGTACTTATATTTCAAGCCCAGCGTTGACCTGGATATAAAAAGCTGTAATGTCCCGCGGACGTGAACGATCAGTGAAGGAAAAAGGTCTTGAGTGCACAGAGGCAGGGAACGTGGAACTTCCTGCCACTGGCGGCCTTCCAGGCCCCAGCCTGCGGGCTGTCAACAACTTGCCGCTTCACCGCCGCCGCCGCGCCACCGCCACCTAATGACAACTCCAACTGTATTCTGTAGCACTTCAACCGACACCCATATGAAACAAGCCTCAAATCCTCTATGTGTGTCAGGGGCTGGTCAACTAGGCTGCAGCCATCCATCAGGATGGCGCACGCTACATAAGGTCCAACTTTAACAAAATTATATCCAGTCCAAATGTCACTCAAAATTGGTCGCCGCCTGCGATTAAATCTTTTATTTTTTTAAAATGGTTCTTATATAGCGCTTTTCCAGCTCACGCTTCTCAAGGCTCTGTTCTATATAGAATCTAACTCAAGCCGCCCGAGGCGCCCCCTTGTTGCCTTAGAGGCTTAAACAACTAGCCACAATCCTGGGCGACGGTGGATGGGGAAGATGTGACTTCTTTCTGGATGTCTTTAATTGCTATATAGCTACACTCCCTTGTCATCTCTATCTTCCTATACTCTTGTGAAATACGGACCCTCAAAGGAGACCTACAACGAAGAATACAAAGCATAGATATGAGGTGCTACAGAAGACTTCTTGGCATTTCTATACCCAGTATATCACCGACGAAGTCCGCCAGATCATCAAACAAGCCTTTGAACAACACAATGATATGCTCACAGTGGTAAAGAAGCGGAAACTCCGATGGTATGGCCACGTCACAAGAGCATCAGGCCTAGCAACCATCCTGCAAGGTACTGTGCAAGGAGGCAGAAGAAGATGGGAACAGAAAAAGAAGTGGGAGGACAACATTCGAGAATGGACTGGCTTGACACTGAGCGTAGCCATAAGGATTGCTTAGGACAGAGAAAAATGGAGTACGCTGGTTAAAAGATCATTTGTGCTGCCCTAACGACTTTCAAGTTAAGGGATAGGATAAGATAGGATAGGATAGGATAGGATAGGATAGGATAGGAGAGGATATGCTGCTATAACGATGGAGGGGTGTTCTAATGTCTTGTTGTATTATTATTCTTTTCTTTTTGTCATGTGTGCACTGTGACATAACAAATTTTCCCATGTTTTTTGTGGAATAAAGATTTCTTGACTATGACTATGACTATGACTATGACTATGACTATAGTACACACCCATCTAGGACATAAGGTGGCACTCATCCGTCTGGGAAATGAGCGTCAGGATGTTTAAAGTCCGTGCGATGGAATGCGTATGTGCATAGACTAGACATCGGTTTATACTCTCATCTTCGCCCTTGTTACATCCCTCAATGTGGGGCTAACTACATAAGGTCCAACTTTCAAAAGATTATCTCCCGTCCGCGAAATTGTTTTTTCCAAACTAGTTCCAGTCATTCGCCGAAAAAGGCAATCACCGAAGTCGAACGAAGCTCTCCGATGTGTTACAAAATGATGCTTGCATGACTACAACTAGTTAAACACTAAAAATAATCGCTGTTTTTCGTCAACATTGTGATATAGAGCTTACAATTTACATGGAAATGGTGATTGAAATCAGTTCAATTCTACTTATTATTATTTTTTTTTTTAATTCACACAAACATTAGTCCTTTTTATGATATTCAAGTTTTTGCTGTTGGTGACTGAATCATAAAACAAAACTAAGCTTATTGCAGCATGCCAGAGTGCTAAATTGTATTCATAAATTAATATCCCCCATTGAATAGTGATTAGTGGGCTAAAGAGCGTTGGTTGTCAATTGAACGAAAGGGAATTGTGAAAATTTAACACTGCTTTGCATAATCATAATTATTGTCAAATTCAGTTCAATTTGTAAATATGTTATTGTTTCCTTTGGTTTGGTTTTCTTTGTTGTTTTTGTACGATTACTTTTTTTTCTTTTCTTTCACGCTTGTTGTTGTCTTATAGTCCGACCCACAGTTTGTTTGTTTATTTGTACATTGCTTAAGGTCCGGTTAATTCTTTAGAGTTGTATCAGGACCGTTGGACAGGACAAAGCAATACAACACAGATGACATCAGCTTCATGACACCTCACACGGATCATGTTTACAAGGTCATAAAATTGGGAGGCGCTGGAGACGCAGAGTATTCGCCTCAATTTTTCGAACTCCAGGTTAAAAAAAAACAGTATAAAAGGAAATATAAAAATCTTAAATTCTAAACATAAGTAATTAACAGGCAGAATGTATTTTAGTTGGTGGTATGGTGGCTTTGATGTGGCCATGTCACAAGATCAAATGGACTATCCAAAATAATCTTACAGGGGACAGTACAAGGTGGGAGGAAGAGAGACAGACAGAAGAAGAGGTGGGAAGATAACATTGTAAAGTGGACAGGCCTGAGATTGAGTGATGCCCTAAGAGAGGCAGAAAACAAAGAATTGGAGAGAATTGATTGCAAAATTATCAGTGGTGCCCCCACGGTTCACAAGACTACGGGATAGGTGAGGTGGTGAAGGTCATGGTGGCTTTATTCTGCCATATGGCACCAGTAATTGCCTTTGCCTGCCTGTTAATTTCTTATGTTTATTATTTAATATATTTATATTTCCTTTTATACTGTTTTTTAAAACCTGGATTTCGAAAAATTGAGATGAATGCTCTGCGTCTCCAGCGCATCCTAATTTTATGACCTTGTAAACATGATCCGTGTAAGGTGTCATGAAGCTGATGTCATCTGTGTTGTAATACTCTGTCCTACATTACATTACATTACATCATTATTGCTTTAGCTCCAGCGGACTCTTCCGAGCTAAATCAGGACCGGACAACCCCCGATCCGCATAAAAGATCTGCTGAAACAACCCTAGTGGGAAAACCGAAAGCTCTCCACCAGCCAGTCACTTTACAATAAAGACATCCCACGCAGGGGACGGCTGAGGCTTCACCCCAACTTATCGAACCTCCGTTTACAAAAACAAAATAGAATACAAACATCATTATAAATTATCAACAAAACACATACATATAAAATGCCTACATTGCTAAATAATAACATCATAGGAAGCCCTAGTGACCACCTGGCAGAAAGCGTCCAATATTCCCAAGCTGATCCAACAGACCTCATACACAAATAAGGAGTCTTATCCCGGAAGAGTTTTCAAGAAAAAAGGTAGGAGACTGGGCTAGCGAAGAAGACGATAGTATAGCAGATTGATAGAACAGAGCAGGAATGAGAAAGAGCAAATGAGAAAGACAGCGACAGTGGGAATTTAAAGCACTAAATTTCCAGAAAGTGGGGATACTATTTATACTGAACCCCCCGACACCCCAACGGGGGTTGCTCTGTCCTGTCCAACGGTCCTGATACAACTCTAAAGAATTAACTGGACCTTAAGCAATGTACAAACAAACAAACTGTGGGGCGGACTATAAGACAACAACAAGTGTTAAAAAACAGAAAAAAAAGTAATCATACAAAACCAACAACAACAACAAAAACCCAAAGGAAACAATAACATATTTACAAATTGAACTGAATTTGACAATAATTATGATTATGCAAAGCAGTGTTAAATTTTCACAAGTTGCCTTTTGTTCAATTGACAACCAACGCTCTTTAGTCCACTAATCACTATTCAATGGGGGATATTAATTTATGAATACAATTTAGCGCTCTGGCATGCTGCAATAGTTTTGTTTTATGATTCAGTCACCAACAGCACAAACTTAAATATCATAAAAGGCCTAATGTTTGTATGAATTATAAAAAAAAAAAAAAAGTGAATTCGAACTGTTTTTATTCACTATTTCCATGTAAATTGTAAGCTCTATATCACAATGTTGACGAAAAACAATGTGCAAAAATACCAGCATTATTGCAGGGAGTCATTTTCCTACACATTACACAGTAATTTTGTTGACAAATATGTTCGGGATTCATTAGAAACACGCCGATACAGTCGAGCAATATCATCTGTATTTACATGTTGCTATGTGGTCTGTTTACCTCCCTGACCTGCTCCGCCACGCAGCCGCTTGACGGCGCTGCTCTTAAAACGTCTTCACTTTTTATATAGGGAAAGCCTCGGTTGATTCTTCTTTGTAGTATACCCATATTATTTGGTTTCACGTAGTCCTGAAAGCATTCGTTCGTAAAACATCGGATAGCTTCGCTCGACTCGGAGACTTTCGTTCGACTTCGGTAAAATTTGCCTTTTTCGGCGAATGACTGGAACTAGTTTGGAAAAAAACAAGTTCGCCTCCCGTCCAAATACCCCTCATTAAAATATCTCATACACTATTAGTGCCTAGTTAGACTGTTCTCATTCTGCATCTATTCCGTCATGTCGACGTTTTTGTGGTGGGAATCAGAACGAGCAACATCCATTCTGTCCGTCGGTCCGTTGGTCGCCATATTTCAAGAACCACTGAACAAATTTTGATAAAACCATAGGAACATTACCTAGGTTTGTGGCCAGCCTCCCGTGCCATAATAGTTGCTAAATGCAGGTACCTCAAATCATGGGCCATTTTTCAGTAGAAATCTGGTTGTCGGTCGGTCCGTCGCTCCAAATTTTACAGTTTTGTTCAAAGCACACTTTTGGCATTATCTCAATAATTGAACCGAAATTCATAGTTTTGACTTTGTGGAAACTGTAACCAATGCTAAGCATATGAGATCTTTCGTGTGTGTACTTTCTCAAAGGTCAAGGTCATTATGCTTCACTATGTTCCAAACACGTTTGCGATTTTTCTAAAAATTGGCTTTTCCTATTTACATAGCTGTTTGCTTGCAAATACCCACCATTTGATGTTTTCCTTTTGAGTGGTAGAGAAACCCAGTAAAACACCGCCAAGAAAAGTAACACTTTTCAACATATCTCATTTCCGGCTACGTGTGTTAATGTCTGGAAATACATTTGAATACCTTGCCATCTTGGTCTATAATTTTATTTTAAAGTTTAAATCGAAGCTTTTAGTTTTGTTCGATCGCTCATACGACAGTAAATAATTATTTCTTCGGAGCTACAGCGGGCCCCCAGTTGTGGCGGTTTAAACTTCACGGGTCTTCCTCAGTTTTCTGTTTTTCATGGTAATTCCACTACGAACATGAAAGCCTACACTACGTTTACATCCTATCCTATCTTGTCCCGTAACTCGGAGATCCTAGGGGCGCACCACAGATGATCGTTTAACCAGCATACTAAATCTTTCTCTGTCCTCAGCTACCCTGATGGCTTCGCTCAGTCTCAAACCAGTCCATTCTCGGATGTTGTCCTCCCACCTCTTTTTTGGTCTCTCTCTTCTTCTACCTCCTTGCACTGTGCATTGCAGAATGGTCTTTGCAAGGCCTGATGATCTGGTGACGTGGCCATACCATCGGAGTTTCCGTTTCTTCACCACTGTGAGCAGGTCATCGTGTTGTCCAATGGCATGTGTGATGGTCTGTCGGACTTCGTCGTTGGTGATTTGTTGGGTATAGGAAATGCCCAGAAGTCTTCTGTAGCACCTCATCTCCATGCTTTGTATTCTTCGTTGTAGATCTGCTGTGAGGGTCCATGCTTCGCAAGCATATAGGAAGATGGGGATGACAAGGGAGCGCAGCAGTCTTACTTTGGAATGTAGTCGGTGGTCTTGTCTTTCCAAATGGGCTTCAACCTTGTCAGGCAAGTTGTTTGTGTGATCCTGGAGAGGACTTCCTGTCGGGACCAATTGTCTGATACAATGGCTCCTAAATATTTGAAGCTATGCACTGTGTTGAGGGATTGGCCTTGGACTTTGATGTCCGTGTTGATGCCATTGGTGTTGTTGGTCATCATTTTGGTCTTCTCTGCACTTATTTCCATTCCATAAGCTCTGGAGGTGGTGTCAAGCCTCTGTACCAGCTGTTCAAATTCTTGTTCCTCTCCAGCCAACCCATCAATGTCATCCGCAAAACGAAGATTGGAGATTGCTCTACCCCCTATGCTGACTGTGCCTTCGTGATCTGCAAGGGCATCTGACATGATGCGCTCTAGGAAGATGTTGAAAAGTGTTGGAGAGAGTAGGCATCCTTGACGCAAACCGATTGTTTTTCTGAACCAGTTCCCGATGACGCTGTTTGTTACAATCGATAGATGGTGGTGTTTTTCTTTATCAGTAGTTGATTCAGCCCCAATGCTGAAGTACTGATGAGTGTAGCTCAGATTCGTTTATCCACGCAACTTGTTCAAACAGCCACAAGGCACGGAGTCGTATGAAGTTTTCAAACTTTATTCAGCGTTCATCAACAACTGCATACAATCGTCTTTTCACTCTCCCTTCTTTCACAACACAGTGTGTCCATTATATATTTTTTCTCTCAACTCGAGATAACCTCAGGACGTTCCAGAATGACGCATTACAACCAATCAGAATTAACTTCGTCATCACTGTTTTACGTCATACAATTTTCCTTTCTGTCCAAGAATATTCTCAAATATCGCGAAGCTTCTATCGACAGTAAACAAGCAAATCTAGAGAATTCTCCAACAATATCGACCAACTAAAACCACCAACCTTATACAAAGCTTCTCCTAACAACAATGCAAACTCAAATCAAAGGTAAATACACTCTATTATTGAATACTTTGCAAAGCGAAACGATTAGATCTGTCGTACGCGTTTCAGACATACTATCCTCCGCGTTTCAACGTAACACTGTTATGGAGGACTGCACTGGTAGCCTTGTCATACAGGCTTTTGATGACTTCAATAATTTTGGGGCTGATGTTGTACACTTTCATTGTTGCCCATAGAGCTGCATGCCAGACTCGGTCAAACGCCTTCTTGAATTCTATGAACACATGATATAGATGTTGATGGTGCTGTAGGTATTTCTTACAGATTATTCTGAGGTTGAAAATCTGTTCAGTGGTACTTCGCTCTGCCCTGAATCCTGCTTGTTCTTCAGCTATGATTTGTTCACGTTTACATAATCTTAGGAATATAATAAGCTTTAGATCCAATTTGAAAGATTCAATGTGAGATCCTTTTCAAATTCACAATTGCTTCAATGAGCTTACAATTTGAAAGTATCGTTTCTATTCACAACTTTCCGGCACCTCTCATAAAAACCCGTGGGTATCGCCATTATAAATTAAAACGAGGTTATATGAAACCAAGTTCCGGTTTGGCTTGTTTTGCTTTTATCAAAGCTTGTAAATTGCCGAAAACGACGATTGTTAGAGCCAGAAAACGAGTGGGATAAGTATAAAAACGGTGGAGGAAGTACATGCTCAGTGAAAGAATGCAAAAAACAATCGTAGAGGCCTGTATTTGTGGCGACTTCGGAGGTGCGTCGATCATCGACAGAAAGTGAAACAGGACCTGAAAACTCTTGTAGTTTTCCATAGGCTTCGCCGTCGCAACCTTCACAAAACACGAAGTAACTGACTTTGTTAGGCTAGCGTTGTGGCCAAGTGGGCTAAGGCGGGACTAACTTGCCTTGTCCACAAGCCAGAAACCAATGGCGCCTGACAGGTGTGGGTTCGAGCCAGCATCTGGGCGTTATGTTTTTCCGAATATTTTTCAAAAATTCACAAATAATGTTAGGTAGGTAGGGTTTAGGCGCGCCACTGGCGATAGAAAGGGATAATAAACTGCAGCAAAAAAAAATAAAAATATGTGAGGGTACGATACAGGTGGCCAGTGACACATGTTATTATTTTTGAATATTTGGAAATAACTCACTAAAACACGCGAGAAAAAAAAAACGGAAGTATTTTTCATAGAGGGGATTCCCGTTGGTGCATAGGATAGCAGAAAAGTGTGAATATTAATCAATAAATTTCGCATGTTTATGTGTGTAGTAATAACTAACAATATGTGGCTAAAAATAGCGTCGCCACGAACTGTGCATAACACATACCCGTGCTGTTTCTGTGTCAAAATAAACCGTTTTTAAATAAAGCATTGCTTCTATTTGGGCGCTTTAAAGTAACATTACAAATGCGTACGTTAAGTAAGAAAACTGTTTCAAACAACGGCTTCAAAACAATGATGCTTCCTGCAGTGAAACGAACCATCCATCCTTATGACAATATATTTGTTATATTCAGCATCTAATACAAATTGTATCCAAGATGCTAAAAGGGTCCCGACAGGAAGTCCTCTCCAGGATCGCACAAACAACTGCTGCCCTGACAAGGTTGAAGCCCATTTGGAAAGACAGGGCCATCAGTCTACATTCCAAAGTAAGACTGCTGCGCTCCCTTGTCATCTCCATCTTCCTATATGCTTGCGAAGCATGGACCCTCACAGCAGATCTTCAACGAAGAATACAAAGCATGGAGATGAGGTGCTACAGAAGACTTCTGGGCATTTCCTATACCCAACACATCACCAACGACGAAGTCCGACAGACCATCACATAAGCCATTGGACAACACGATGACCTGCTCACAGTGGTGAAGAAACGGAAACTCCGATGGTATGGCCACGTCACCAGATCATCAGGCCTTGCAAAGACTATTCTGCAAGGCACAGTGCAAGGAGGTAGAAGAAGAGGGAGACCGAAAAAGAGGTGGGAGGACAACATTCGAGAATGGACTGGTATGACACTGAGCGAAGCCATCAGGGCTGCTGAGGACAGAGAAAGATGGAGTTTGCTGGTTAAACGATCATCTGTGGTGCCCCTACGACCTCCGGGTTACGGGACAGGATAGGATAGGATAGGATGCTATCAGTAAACTCCAATCCCATCTCTTTAATCAGTATCTCTTTTCACCTTCATCACTTGTATTTTACACAAACGTTTTTTGCCTTTGTTATTCAACTCGCCAGCACTCACTTTCTAAACATAACCTAGCTCAAAACTATCAAAGACGGCAATCCTAGGTTGTATGACATTTTATCCAAAGACCGAAGATCTAACGACGGTTGATAGAAACGTCTATAGATCGAAGCGACGTATGATGGAACGTCTTAGGTCGAATCAACATGATCGAAAGGTCTTTAAATCGAATCGACACATGATCGAAACGTCTCAAAATCGAACCGTCAATATATCGAGCAGAAGTGATCGAAGCGTCATTGACTCGAAAGACGGGATATCGAATGACAGGAGATCGATATGACACTTGATTGAACGTTATATGATCGAAAAGAAAGTAGATAGAACGTCATATTATCGAAAAATATTATACCCAATATCGAATAACATCGAATGGACAAAATATTGAAAAATAATTTGGTCTCATTGAATTATTTTTGGGGTGAGAGAAACAATGGATTTGTGTGCGTTTGCGTATATGTATAAATATGTCTGTGCTTATGTGTAATGTGTACGTCCACAATATTTGTCAGCCCGTTTAAGTATAGAAAAGGCTTGCCTTTTTGTGTCCGACATTTTACGACTTCCATCTTGCAATACGATAAATGATCTTCAAGAAAGAGCTGTTAGACTTTCTCAAAACC
The DNA here is from genome assembly GCA_036898135.1 of Oncomelania hupensis. NCBI lineage: Eukaryota > Metazoa > Mollusca > Gastropoda > Littorinimorpha > Pomatiopsidae > Oncomelania > Oncomelania hupensis. The sequence goes on from CM072516.1 coordinate 70,724,319, forward strand.
ATGAGTAGTCCTCATAGAACCCAAGTGAGTGCTAATTCATCAATAGTTCATCATACTACCTTGCTTCACCCACCTCTTATAACTGGCTCGATTGATTGAGAAATATACAAAATTATCAAAACGACAAAATATCAAAAACGATCGATTAAATGACGTTTTTGACTTTTTATCCAATCGATATGTTGTCCATTCAATATTTGCATCATTTGATGCTTGAAGCTTCGATCAATTTTCGTTTCAATCTTATGAAGGTTCGATTTAAGGACTTCGATCATATGTCGGTTCGATTTTTAGACGTTTCGATCATTTTGATTCGAAGACGTTTTCGATCATATGTAGGTTCGATTTACAGACGTTTCGATCTTTTGTGTTTTGACATGATGTTGGTTCACCCAACCTTAGATTTTATAACTATTTTTGGCAATTAATTGTCCTTCATAAAGTTAGGTTCCTCTCCATTTCCGTTGCAAACCAGCCAAATTGTGCATACTGCTTTCGCATTTCAAGACGTTTTTTAATTCAGTCGTCTTCTCTTTAGAAAATCAGTACCTTAATTTTCAATAAGGCCAGCAGATACACTGACGAGTTGAGAACCCAGCGAAATAGCTATTTTATCTAGGGCACTAATCCACAAATGCAAACCATTTGAAACAAACAAGGGAAGATAGCTCTTTTCTATCAATCCCTTATTCCACGGAGAATAGCATCTAATACCTAAAGCAATAAACATGTAATGTAATGTAGAATCTAATAAGAATGTCATCCAATATGCTATCAATAAACCTCTAATCCCAACTATTTAGGCGAGAGACACCTTTATCAACTATGTTTTAGAAACAATTTTGTCTCCCTCGTAAAATTAATACCTCCAAGTTCGGTGGTTGGTCCTAGAGTAAGAACAAAAATAACAGTCGTTTTGGCAACGAGCGCACACTGCATCATTAAAAAAAAAAAGTAATAATGCGAATTTTATGGTAAACTAATTTTTTGGAAAACTAAACGAATCTCTTGACTAACGAAACGATCCCTAAGATGGCGCAAGCAAATAATTTTATATTTTGTACACACGAAATTTGAAATATACTACTCACAATACTACAAGGGCCACTTGGACATATGGGTCTCTCTTTAAATCAGAAACACGAATTCAATTTATTAGTTCATCATATTTTATTGCAATCATTTCTGCATCAATAACAAAAAAGATTTTAGACATTAGTCGCTTAAAATTCGAGTAAATTCAATTTAACTGGACATACCCCTCATTTACAAAATCAAAACTTTAGAAACCAAAAATCTATAGAGTCAGTATCGGGTGTGGCCACCGTTTGCATCAACGCAGTCTCGGCATCGTTGTCTCATGGACCGTATCAGGTTATGGAGGATGTTTCCTGGGATGGCCAACCACTCTTGCTGGAGAACTTGGGCCAGAACTTCAAGGTTAGCTCCTGGAGGGAGGTTTGCCCGTATCTGTCGACCCAAGACATCCCACGGATGTTCTATGGGGTTCAAACCGGGTGATCGAGCCGGCCAATCCATCCTTATGACGTGCTGTTGCTGCAGGAAGTCATTGACGATACGCGCTCGGTGGGGTCTGGCATTATCGTCCTGTAGTATGGCACCTTCCCCAATGGCCCGCAGAGCTTGGAGAACCCTAGGTTGTAGGACGTCATCCCTGTAGCCAATACCGTTTAAGTTGCCATGAATTTGGAGCAGGGGTGTTCTGAAGTTTAATGCGAAGCCACCCCACATCATGATAGATCCACCACCAAAGCGGTCATGCTCGCGTACCGTCGCATCAGCAAAACGCTCCCGTGGACGCCTCCAAACATTCACTCGACGGTCGTTGAAAGACAAGGAGAACCGAGACTCGTCTGTAAAGAGCACCATTGACCAATGTTCCCTAGTCCACACCAAATGATGCCGAGCCCATGCCAAACGCGCTGCACGGTGAGCTGGGGTGAGCAAAGGCCGTACTGCTGGTCGTCTTGATCGCAGGTTTGCCTCGTGTAGACGGTTGCGAATTGTCTGGTCGCTGACGTTAACATTGCTGGCTGCGTGAAGCTGTCTTCTGATGGTGTTTGCTGTAGCGGACCTCATCCTCAGAGCTGACAGGGTGATGAAATGGTCTTGTCTTGCAGTGGTAACGCGGGGGCGTCCGGACCTTCTTGGTTCTTGGACGCTTCCAGTGTTGTTAAAGCGCTCCCGCAGCCTTTGGACAACGGAGTGGGACACTCCCAGCCGCCTGCCAACTTTTCTCACCCCCACCCCTTCCTGAAACCATGCAATAGCTCTGCCTCTATCCGCATCAGTCAATCGTCACCTTGGGGGCATGGTTAGAAAAGCAGCAAAAGCGCTGCCAGAAAAAAGCGCCGATTGTTGAACTGAACTCAGAAAATGCAAGCCTTTCGCGTGCAAATCGCTTTTTAATGTTGAAAATTTTGCTTTATTAGCAAGACAACAGTAAATTAGGGTCATTTTTTTTTGGTAAAACTTGGGTTTGTTTTTCAACTCAGTGCAGAAAGTTCAAAACTCACACATGTGATTACTTGTCAGAATAAGATTGTCTTGAATGTTACTGTACATAATAAGTTTTGAAATAAGCAATATAAGCGATATTATTGATAGCAGCCAAAAATAATTAAACTAAATGAAATATGAGAGTGGCCTTTCAATTATTTTGAGTAGTATATATATATATATATATATATATATATATATATATATATATATATATATATATATAGAGAGAGAGAGAGAGAGAGAGAGAGAGAGAGAGAGAGAGAGAGAGAGAGAGAGAGAGAGAGAGATAGATAGATAGATAGATAGATAGATAGATAGATAGATAGATAGATAGATAGATAGATGATAGATAGATAGATAGATAGATAGATAGATAGATAGATAGATAGATAGATAGATAGATAGATAGATAGATAGATAGATAGATAGATAGATAGATAGATAGATAGATAGATAGATAGATAGATAGATAGATAGATAGATATGCAACTTTTAGAAAGTCATATGTAGGCTTACGTTTGCTAGGTGTGTAACGCGAACAGTCAAATGTGAAAGTGTGCTAACGAAATATATCTTTTTTGATGTCAACACCCACAGTCTTGTCAAACGTGGTCAGCAAAGAATGTATCTTCTTAGGAAACTAAAATCCTTCTCTGTAAACACAAAGATCCTCAGTTTGTTTTACCAGTCTTTTATAGAAAGTTTGCTGACTTTTTCTTTTATCTGTTGGTTTCACGGTCTGACTGTGAAGGATAGGAACAGCCTGAATAGCATAGTCAATGTCTGCTCAAAGATTATTGGAGTTAGGCAGAGAGATCTTTCTTCTTTCTGTGATCAGCAGATCTTACGGAAAACCGGGAGCATCCTTCATAGTCATCAGGAACATTGTTTGAAACCCGAGTTCACACTGTTGCCATCCAGACGCCGATATGCTATGCCCATCTGTAAGGGAAATCGGCGTTCTAAATCTTTTATTCCCAGTGCAATCCGACTGCTTAATATTACTAACCGCTTTTAGTTTTCTGCACTTTTTGGATCTTATTTGTTATATAGTGAGAGTCTCCCTTTAGTGTCTATGTGTACTGGCTGAACTTTTTAATCAACTTGTTGAATTTTGTTGACTTTTGTGATATCACTTGTGATCTTGATTCGCGTGTGTGTGCTTGTGTGATGTTTTTTAAATTTATGTATTTCTCTTTTTTTTTTTTTTTTTTTTTTTTTCAAAAATTGGTTTATGATACATTTTTTTGAGTTTCTTTATGCTGCCTCATAAACTTATAATGTAATTGCCCTTTGGGATGAATAAAGTTGTATTGTATTGTATTGTATTGTATTGTATCTATGAAGGAAGAGTGCGTTTGTACCCTGTTTGCCAGTGGCAGCAGGGGGTTAACAAGGCTGCGTGTTTGTTCACACCGGCCTGGCAATAGTGGCTGAGTCAACAAGTGTGAGGGTGAACGCCCAATGTCGACCCTCGTAGAACGCACGATGTGATTGCCTGAAAGGCGCTGAGAATCACGCTACAAAACGCTCTAGGCGCAAGCGTTGACCCGGGAAAAGCCTTATTCATCTCACAGTACCAAACACGCCCAGCAGTAATAATAGCCACGGAGATAAAGAATGTTTGACATCAAAGAATTGAAGTTGTCGAAAAGAAATGTTAATGTTTCTATTGCTACTTGGGTTGTACCGAGTCTGAATGAGAGGAAATCTGAAAACTGAAGGCCGCAGAATCTACTACCCTAAACCACTGTTCTGCCTTTCCCAATGGTCCACCGTCTTCAGCACCAAGGTCCAGGGTGAAAGTCGTAATGGTCAAGAGTTGACAATTTTCGTTGACCAATTATGATGCCATAAAACTGGCAATGGTCCACTGATATAGTCACAACTTGTAGTCTATATTTCTGGTCTGCCGATTATCGTGCTACCTCTTTCAGCAAAACATGTCTTTAGGCCTACTCAAAGCCAGCGAAAAGCAAAAGAAGAACGCAATGTTGGTATGACAGATAGGAGGTGGTTACCAATAAAGTACAGCATGGTCTCGCGGCTCCATACAACTCCAAAAGCTAGACAAATACAGGTTGTGTGTGTGTGTGGGTGTGTGGGTGTGTGTGTGTGAGTGTGTGTGCCTGTGTGTGTCTGTGTTTAGTTTTATTGTTATATTTTCAGATAAGTCGGGACTAGGCGGGAGGAATCAGAACGAGCAAAATGTCTGTGGGTCCGTTTGGCCAAACTTCACCAGAACATTGCCTATGTTAGTTGTCAGGCCCCCTTGCCATCATATTTACTCTACCGTAAAGATGAAGGTCACTCCAGTCATTTTGTTGCTAAAAACATTTTGCTCAATATCTCAAAAACGGCTGGAGAGATTTACATGAGTTTTGGTACACAGGTACTTCAAATCACGGACCATCCATCCTTTAATAGGTCCGGTTGTTGGCCGATCCGTCAATCCAAATTTCATTTAGTTAAAAACACTCTTTTTTGCATTAGGCCAACAACAACAAAAAGTCTGTTTACGGTAACATAGAAAAAAAAAGTGTCGGTAGGTAGGTTTTTTCTATTTTTTTATTTCTATTTACCCCCCCCCCTCCCCCCTCCTCCCAGTTTTAGCAACGAAACGGAAGTTTAAAAAGAGTGACGACTCTTTACTCCTTCTTGCTTTGAGCTTGCCTCCCTTCTGTCGTGTGTTCAATGGCTGAGTGCAAACAGTTCTATTTGGGTGCAATTTGGGGAAAGGGTGAGGGGGGGGGGGGGGCTTATTTATTTATTTTTCCAGACGATCCCCCCAAAAAGTTTAGGATCGGGCCAAAAAAATTTAGTCGGTCGGGATACCGTTAAAAGACTTTTTTTTTCTTGCCCTTGTCATGAATAACTGAACCGAAGTTCATCCTTCTTACTTTGTAGATACTTTATCTACTGCTAATCATATCATTAATATTTGTGATATATTTTCTCAAAGGTCGTTGCGCTTCACCATTTTTGACTCGCATGTGTTTAGCGATGTGATACTATGTACTCACACAAAAATTCCCAAGGGTTTCGCAAATATGTGCGATCAGTCCTAAATAATATTAAACCAAATGTATTTCCAGACATTGACACACAATCGAACAGTAAGCATTAATAAAATTAATATTAATTTTGTTGGCGGTGTTGTGTCTGTGATTTCTCCTAAGGAAGTCAATACAAAACATGCAATCAAATGCCATGCCACCATCTCAACTATCTGCAAACCAAAATGTATCAAAATCGGATCAACCAAATTTTAGATACAGCGCAAAAGGTGTTAAAAAAGGTTAAGCACAAATGACCTTGATCTTTGATATCAGTAGTATCTGCAAAGTAAAAAATGATGAATTTCAGTTAAGTTATTCTTAAGGCAAAGAGTGTTTCGAACAAAAAAGTATAATTCAAAATCCATTCAGTAGTTCTTAAGATATGGCTTCCAACGAACCGTCCGACAGAGCATTTGGCTCATTCTAGACTATTTCAATGAAATTCCAGATAAGTCTAAAAATACAAAAACAAAAACTTCTTGTCCGTTCTTTCGTCTGTTCGTCCTTGCAAAATTTGCAAGTGGCTTTAATTTTTCAGAACCTATTTCATGTATCAATGTTCTGGTATTCTGCCTATCCTATCCTATTTTATCCCTTAACTCTGAGGTCGTTGGGGCACCACAGATGATCGTTTAACCAGCATACTCTATTTTTCTTTGTCTCAGCAACCCTGAGACAAGTCAATGTCAAGTCAGTCCATTCTAGAATGTTGTCCTCCCACCTCTTTTTCGGCCTCCCTCTTCTTCTATCTCCTTGCGATGTGCCTTGCAGGATGGTCTTTGCAAGACGTGATGATCTGGTGGCGTGGCCGTACCATCGGAATTTCCGTTTCTTCACAACTGTGAGCAGGTCATCGTGTTGTCCAATGGCTTGTGTGATGGTCTGTCGGACTTCGTCGTTGGAGATGTGCTGGGTATAAGAAATGCCCAGAAGTCTTCTGTAGCACTTCATCTCCATGCTTTGTATTCTTCGTTGTAGATCTGCTGTGAGGGTCCACGTTGCGCAAGCGTATAGGAAGATGGAGATGACAAGGGAGCGCAGCAGCCTTATCTTGGAATGTAGACTGATGCTCTTGTGTTTCCAAATGGGCTTCAACCTTGTCAGGGCAGCAGTTGTTTGTGTGATCCTGGAGAGGACTTCCTGTCGGGACCCATTGTCTGAAACAATGGCTCCTAAATATTTGAAGCTATGCACTGTGTTGAGGGATTGGCCTTGGACTTTAATATCCGTGTTGATGCCATTGGAGTTGTTGGTCATCATTTTGGTCTTCTCTGCACCTATTTCCATTCCATAGGCTCTGGAGGTGGTGTCAAGCCTCTGTACCAGCAGTTTAAGTTCTGGTATTCTACAGCAAAGGATAACTGGATAGAAAATCAATGCCAGTAAATACAGTCTTGTCAGCCGCTTCACAGTTTGGTGGGCCTTCTTGCTGTTGATCTTGTTCAGTGTTAAGCAGCCCAAAATCACAAGGTCACGATCCAAAGCAAGTGTGGCATATGCCTTACAGAAGAACAAGAAGTATTGGATAGATGGACAGAGTACTGCTCTGACCGTTACAACCACAAACAAAACGGAGACCCATCATTTCTAGCATGTCCCCAGAACAGAGAACACGAAGAAGAAATCCTCCCATTTCTCCGAGAAGAAGTTAAGGCAGCAGTGCAGTCGTTGAAGAAAGGGAAGTCAGCGGGTTGACAACATACCAGCAGAATTGCTTCAAGCAGGAGGAGAAGTGGGGATTGTCGCACTAACCATTATCTGTAACAAGATCTGGCAGAGTGGGGAGTGGCCTACGCAATGAAACTATTTGCTTGTCACCACTCTTCCCAATAAAGATAACCTTCAGGAGTGTGAAAATTACCGCACCATCAGCTTCATCAGCTAAGCCAGCAAGGTCCTACTGAAATTAATACTCAACAGGTTGAAACCCCAAGCTGAACAAATCATAGCTGAAGAACAAGCAGGATTCAGGGCAGGGCGAAGTACCACTGAACAGATTTTTAACCTCAAAATATTCTGCGAGAAATACCTACAGCACCAACAACATCAATATCATGTGTTTGAAGACTTCAAGAAAGCGTTTGACCGACTCTGGCTTGCAGCTCTGTGGGTAACCATGAGAGTGGACAACATCAGCCATAAAATTATTGAAGTCATTAAAAGCCTGTATGAAAAGGCTACCAGTGCAGTCATCCACAACAGCGCCTTCGGAAACTGGTTCAGAACAACAATCGGTGTGCGTCAAGCATGCCTACTCTCTCCAACACTCTTTAACATCTTCCTAGAGAGCATCATTTCAGACGCCCTTGCAGATCACGAAGGCACAGTCAGCATTTGGGGTAGAGCAATCTCCAACCTCCGTTTTGCGGATGACATTGCTGGATTGGCTGGACAGAAACCAGAACCAACAGCTGGTATATAGGCTTGACACCACCTCCAAAGCCTGTGGAATGGAAATAAGAGCCGAGAAGACCACAATGATGACAACAACACCAATGGCATCAACATGGACATCAAAATCCAAGGCCAATCCCTCAACACAGTGCATAGCTTCAAATAGCTAGGAGCCATTGTATCAGACAATGGGTCCCGACAGGAAGTCCTCTCCAGAATCGCACAAACAACTGCTACCCTGACAAGGTTGAAACCCATTTGGAAACACAGGACCATCAGTCTACATTCCAAGGTAAAACTGCTTCGCTCCCTTGTCATCTCCATCTTCCTATACGGTTGCGAAACATGGACCCTTACAGTAGATCTACAACAAAGAATACAAAGCATGGAGATGAGGTGCTACAGAAGACTTCTGGGCATTTCGTATACCCAACACATCACCAACAAAGAAGTCCGAAAGACCCACACACGCCATTGGACAAATGATGACATGCTCACAGTTGTGAAGAAACGGAAACTCAGATGGTATGGCCACGTCACCAGAGCACCAGGCCCTGCAAAGACCATCCTGCAAGGCACGGTGCAAGGAAACAGAAGAACAAGAAGACCAAGAGTGTTTGCCATTATGAGATTGTATCTGGCAAACTCCAAGAGTCTCAGACCTCTTTTATTTGTCTCGTTGTTGCAGTGGGGTCCATGTGTGTCTCCCCAGTTGCGATGCGCCTCTTGGCCAACCTTGGCATTACAGTCGCCTTGCACTATGACTATGTCCTTCTTCGGCACTTGGTAAAGGCCAGCCTGTAGATTTTCATAGAAATCCTCCGCTGTCGTCATAGTCTGATGTTGGGGCATAGACCTGGATGATGGTGATGTTGAAAGGGGCTGCTCTCAGACGGATGGTAATGAGTCTACTGGAGACTGGGCGGCAACCCATGACAGTGGCTAGAATGTCTTTTTGGACCAAGAATCAAACGCGTGTTAGTGCTTGTCATCTCTACCGCTGAAATAAAGCTTGTGGCCTTTGTCGGTCGTTGTTTCACCTAGTCCTTTCCATCGATAGTGGTTCAGCTCGTGGGCAAGTTCTAATTTTCCCTCCACAGCTAGGGTCCTGACATTCCAGGTTTCCATGACGATTTTGTCTCTCATGTGGATCCTGTTAAGGTGTCCATCAGTAGCACACTAATCACATCCGCCCTTGTAATCAAGGAAGGCGCGGTCCTTGGTGCCCCGGGCGACGACCGATCCGGTATGGAGTGAGTGGTTCTTTTCATCATGCAGTGTGTCTTGGGCAAGAAAGACCTGGCAGGGCCCAATTCTCTCCAGGCTGTTGGCCACAGCCGAAATCCACGAGTACAGTGTGGTTCCCCTTGGCCTCGAGCACGTGGTCGTTGAACCTGGCCGGTGACTTCTGTGTAGACGACCTTCGCCCAGTGATGCCGTGCTGACATCACCCCTGTTAGTCGCCTCTTACGACACGCTGGGAAACGTTGGGTGTATTCTATTCAGTGCCCGAACCCACAGGTATGCACATCTTTTATCAAATTTTAATGTTTTAGAGATGTAATCTTTTTGCATAATTTTGTATGATCCTGATTCGGCTCTTAGCAGTCCTCTGGACCCTATAAACATTGATTATCTATTTATGTTACAGGCACATATACACACACGCAATACCACATACTCCGTGCCCCACATCACCCCACCCACGCATACTTTCACACGCACATTATACGCGAATGATATAGAACTGGATCATGTGACTTGGAACAGGGTGATGTTTATACACAATTGGAAGTGCAAGTGACTACCGATGTCTATTTAATATTTCGTGCACTTATATTTAATAGTTCGTTCACTTATATTTAATAGTTCGTGGCTTCATAACTTACTCCAAATCTGTTAAATGTAAATAGTGAGTTCTTGGGCTATATATATCAGTGATTTGAGCATACAACTGGAGGGACGAAGATACCAAAGATTTATTCATAATAAAAAAGGCTCCTCAAAAACCACATCCCGTCCTCCCTACACATCCTTCCCACCCCTACTATCCCCTGGTCCTTTCCCCCTCCCGAATTTGTATATGTTAGCCAGTACGCACATCTTGTCAACAAGTCAACAAGAGCACTTGAACTTGACCAAGGGCATGTTTTTGACACCACGAGCTTCAGCATAATCTAGATATACTTCTCTTAACAGCTCTTTTAAACTGGCCAGAAGCTGTCCTTCAAAAGGGCCAGTTTGCAGGAACAAGGAGAAAACAAACAGCACCTCAAGACGTTTAGCAGCAGTGCTTTTGACACCTTAAAACCAACAGTCGGCTTGCGACCTGTTCAGCACTGTTTCGCCGGTCGACTTATGGCCTGGCGCTGTTGACGTCTTTAGATGGACAGGTGGTCACTGCTCCACATTGTAATAGCAAACAAACCTTATATATTTAAAATAAGTCATTCAAATATATTTCCAGACATTTATACATACAATGTAGCAGAAAAATAAGCATTTTACAAATTGTTAATTTTTGGGGCGGTGTGGTGACAAGGTTTTATCGTATCAAAGCGAATGAAAAACATGGAATAATAAGTCCACTTCCTGAACTATCTACAAGCAACACTATAAATATCGGCTCAGCTCTTTCTTAGCATGGTAGTTTACAAAACCCTTCAGAAAGCTAACATGCTTAACAGTAGTTAAAGTATCTGCAAAGTGAAAATGATGAATTTCGCTTCAGTTGTTCTTGAGATAAGCCCCTCCGCGATCTCCTGAAAAAAGAAAACGACTGGATGTGGAGCAGTCCACAGAAAGAGGCGTTCAAATACATTAAAACTAAGCTATCATCCGCCCCAGTCTTGGCTCACTATAGCCCAAACAGAAAAACCCGTCTGTCCGCTGACGCATCATCGTACGGGCTAGGAGCAGTCCTGTTACAAAGACAGGATGATGGAAACTTCAAACCAGTGTTCTATACATCAAGATCACTGACTCCGATCGAGCAGCGCTACGCTCAGGTAGAAAAAGAAGCACTGAGAGTCACATGGGCATGTGAGAAGTTTTCAGAGTACATCACAGGTCTGAAAGATCTGACTATAGCAACAGATCACAAACCACTACTCGCTCTTCTCAAAACAAAGAGCATCGATGAACTGTCGCCTCGCATCCAAAGGTTCAGAATGAGGCTCATGCGCTATCAGTTTGACATTGAGTATACACGTGGCAAAATCCTTATCACAGCCGATGCATTGTCCCGAGCACCCTGCAGTACAGCGACTGAAGACGACCACATGTTTGAAGAAAACGTCAACCTCATGGTACATCAGGTCATCGCCAATGTCCGAGCCCGAGAGCCGAGACTTGAACTGATAAAAAAGCACCAAAAAGAAGACCAGGTTTGTCAACAGATCGCTATGTACTGCAAAACCGAATGGCCAGAAACCTGCCTTAAGGATCCCAGACTCAAACCATACTGGTCTGCGCGCTTCGATATCACGCTGGACAACGGCCGAGACTGATCGTTCAAGAGAGACTGAGGGCCGACATCCAACAGAACATTCACAATGGACATCAGGGCATTGTGAAGTGTAGGGCGCGAGCAAGAGAAAGTGTCTGGTGGCCAGGTATGTCTACACAGATAGAAACAATGGTGGATAAATGTCCTACCTGTGTTAGAGAAAGAAAAGTGCCGCCTGAACCACTGGTCCCGACAGAAACACCAGACTATCCATGGCAGAAAGTGGCCATGGATCTATTCGAACTGAACAAACAGCAGTACCTGATCGTCATCGACTACTATTCCAGGTACATTGAGCTGGCCTATCTTACCACCACTTCCGCTTCTACCGTCATTGACCACCTCAAAGGCATTTTTGGACGTCACGGCATCCCTGAGGTCACCGTATCTGAAAATGGTCCCCAGTTTTCAAGTCGGCAGTTCAAAGCCTTTGCGGAGAAGTATGGATTTACACACCAAACTAGCAGCCCTTACTACCCACAAGCAAACGTGGAAGCAGAGAGAGCAGTGCAAACGGTCAAGGCGCTGTTGAAGAAAGCAGAAGATCCCTACCTTGCCTTGCTCACTTACAGGTCAACATCGCTGCAGAATGGCTCGAGTCCTGCTGAACTGCTCATGGGTCGTAAACTGCGGACTACTCTTCCGGCACTGAAAACCCATTACATTCCCAGAGCTGAGAGGGAAAACTTTATTAAGAAAGACAGTATCATCAAAGCCAAGCAGAATATTGTCTTTGATCGAGCTCATCGTGCCAGACCTGCAGTAGAACTCCATCCTGGACAGCCAGTCATTGTCAATCCAGGCCGAAGAGAAGGGATAATCATAAGAGCCCTAGGCAACAGGTCCTATGAAGTCAACATCAACGGTGACCGGCAGCGCAGGAACCGCCGACAGCTCATCCAGAACAATGAGAGACCAAGATCCAGAGCTCCGGTTCCCGGATCAGATGGCAACATCCTCCCAAGATCAGTGAATTGTGAACAAGATCCGCCAGAAAAACAGTCACTGGCAGATGAATCTGGTACATCCACTCAGAACACCAATTATGTGACCAGAAGTGGCAGAGTAGTCAAAAAGCCTAAAAGACTTGATTTGTAAATAGACATGTTGATTCAAATATTGACTTCTATGTTTTATAAAGTTTATTAGTTTTAAAATTGCAATATGTGTTGTACATCTTAAGAAAATGGAATGTGGTGTTTAGACATTCCCCTATTATGTTATTCCTATTTAGTTAGATTGGAATACAGTTTCACTGTTTGAGAACTCAACCCTAACTGGTCTAGTGTTCAGGCTGTCTGGATCTTCCTTTTATTCAACATACAACACAACGTCCACAATATAATAATAATAATAATAATAATAATAATAATAATAATAATAATAATAATAATAATAATAATAATAATAATACAGTACATTTATATCGCGCGGTACCTCGCAAACGGTAAGGAAAGCGAGCTCGCCGCGCTTGACAACACACGTGCAATCACACACACACACACACTCACACACGCACACAGAACACGTATACACTTATCAAATGGTTAAATAATTACAGTACATGGCCATGCAAATATGGCCATGGCCATATGACTAACCAATCTTACATGTGTGTTTGGAACAAAAAAGAATGCTACAACCTGACTGCTACTGAAGGATGACACATGATTTGAAGTACCTGTACCCCCACCACCACCACCACCAGCACCACCCCTGCCCCCTCAACCCTAAAAAAATTGTTTTAAAAATCGCTTCACCCGTTTTCACGCCGTTTCCCGTGAGTAAAACAAAAAATGCAACCACCAATCCCCGAGACGAAATCGTCTCTAACGTCTTTCAAAAAACAAATCTTGACCTTATTGATTTTTGCACTTTGGCATAAGGTGCTATAGAATTCTAGCAACGAATTTTAGTTCATCCGGCGTACTACTACTTTATATTTCTAATCACACATACGCCAGTAACATTCGATGCTAGAATTCTATAGCACTTTATGCAAACAGCAGTAAAGCCAAGATTTGGTTTTTGAAACAAAAACGTTGGATGCGATTTCGTGGAGCTACCTACCGCCTACAGCTGACTTTCGTGACCCTAAATCGGTTGATAGGGTGGTGTGGGGGTTGGGGTTCGTGACATTATTTTAAAACGTTTATCCACAGTATACGTTGTGAAAAACCAATATATTTCAATTGAACAAAACCTGTTTAGCCACAAAATGATTCGTGACCTTGATCTTTGCGTTCTAACATGATGGCAAGGGAGCAAGATACTATTACCCCACAAGGAAAAAAACGTATTAAAGAAAAGAAACACGACAATCCCCCTAAAAATAACTACACAATACGATTTGCCAGCAGACTGGTTGTTGATGATGATGATGATGATGATGATGATGATGATGATGATGATGACTATGATGATGATGATGATGATGATGATGATGATGACGATGATAATAATGATGATGAGGATGCAATAACGCCGAATGATGCGAGCGATACCTTTGGCAAAAACGCGTTTACCCTCAAATTCGCATTGATTTGACATTAAACGATGATAAAGTTTCGTTGCTCAAATTAACCGCTGAAGTTTGAAGAGAGAGAGAGAGAGAGAGAGAGAGAGAGAGAGAGAGAGAGAGAGAGAGAGAGAGAGAGAGAGAGAGAGAGAGAGAGAGAGAGAGAGAGAGAGAGAGAGAGAGAGAGAGAGAGAGAGAGAGAGAGAGAGAGAGAGAGAGAGAGAGAGAGAGAGAGAGAGAGAGAGAGAGAGAGAGAGAGAGAGAGAGAGAGATTTTTACAGTGCTGATACCTAACTACTCTCTTACATTTTTCACATTTGCACGTTTGCGAAGTACAATAATTTTCTATTTTCTAAAACCGTTTTACGCTGTATCTCAAAATTGGTTGAACCAATTTTGATTTTTGTATTGCAGTTCAAAGTTATCCATCGTTTCAAATGTTCATTTTGCCTTTTTATAATCCAGCCGAGAGAACAACCTAAAATACTGGTTTTCTGCTATGTGTGTGAGAACGATGACAGGACAGACTCTTTCACAAGGACGCAATAAATGATATTGTGCTCTCTCTCTCTCTCTCTCTCTCTCTCTCTCTCTCTCTCTCTCTCTCTCTCTCTCTCTCTCTCTCTCTCTCTCTCTCTCTCTCTCTCTCTCTCTCTCTCTCTCACTAACTGATTTCCTGCTTGCTTCTTCTACTATAGTCCTAAGTGAAGCCAGTTTTTCTGTTTCTTCTCTCCGTTTCCTTTCACTGAATGTTTGTGGTTTGTTGTCAAGGTTGGCGTGTCCAGAATTTCAGGATGTTATAAGGCTATAATATGTGTGTCAGAAACGAAGCTTGATGATTTTGATCATGTAGACATTGACCGATATTCTTGTTCTATGAAAAACAGAAAGAGGTATAGAAAGAAATCGGGTGGTATTGCCCTTTTGGTTAGAAATGAGCTTTTAGATTATATTAAAATTGTAGAACGTCACTCTTTTAGTATGAGAATGCAGCCCGGACTTGATAAGTCGGTTAGTGCATCACCCAGTTTCTGACGATGGTTTATTTTTTGAATTATCAATTCCACGTATGGTTGTAGTCGAAACAATCTTGTGTGTAGCAGTTTATATTACCCCCGAGCGATGACGTTAATGTTTGGAGACTTTAATGCTAGAACGGGAAATGTTTGTGACTTTGTAGACGAGGTAGAGGAGGTTGATAATTTTATTACTAGTACAGATGAATTAATTGATATGTACAGCATCCAAAAAGTCAGTGTCGAAAGATAGTAATGTAAATAATTTTGGCAATTCTGTTATCGATTTGTGTATTAGCCAGAACATATTGATTGTCAATGGTAGAGTTGGAGATGACGCGAATGTGGGTCGGCCTACATGCAAAGATATGAGCGTTGTAGATTACATAATATTTTATTATTTGCCTCCCCTGCTGTGTTTACTCGCGTTATTATGTTTGCCATTGGTGATTTCGATGAATGTCTTTCCGATTTCTTTTCCCGTTTTTTGACATTGTCTTTTGAACATGTTTTAAGACGAAAACTCTGTAGCCAAGAAACGTAGTGGTCAGTCTGACATTGTCAAGAAAGAACATTGAGGTTTAACGTCTACACCCACCATTGGCGATATTGCAGACGGAGATAACCATCCCAGGGAAAGATGGGTAGGGACCTGAATCAACACTGAACCACCAAAGCAATCATACTGCTAAAATGGACAGTGAAAATGGCCACATTTTATATCGCCCACCACGGGATTCGAACCTGGGTCATCGGTGTGCCAGGCGAACGCTCTACCAATTGAGCTACGGCGGTGGGACAACACATTGTTAACAAATTTTTCAAACCAGTATAGGATAAAGGAGTCTGAGAGTGTTTTTGTTAACAGTATTGACTGTGTTATTGATATAAATTGTGCTCTATCGAATCTGTTAAGGAATGTTTTAGACGTTGTAACAAGAAGCAGTTTTACACAGCACAGCCCTAAGCTTTTGCCTTGTTCAGTCAGTGTAAACGTAGAAGGTTACTGTTAGACTGAAGCAGACGATAGAAGTTGCTCTATGGTACACTGACATTTCTTATGCTGCCCAGTAGGCAATGACATCATCGCAGCTTACGTTAGAGCGCTTCGATTTTACATCCAATCAGAACAGAGAGAGATTAGGTAGAACCAGTTCTGCCTGGTTAGGCAGAGGCTAGGTAGAGAGTCATTCGTGTTGAAAGCTGAGAGCAGTACACAGCTACACTCTAGAAAATCTCTCCTGAGCAGACTTAGGAAGCAGGACTTGTTGAAAATTCGAATCAATCAAGTTAGCCACGGCCTGACATTGCCAAAAAAGTAAATGAACCTACTTTTGTTTCATCGTGATGTATTTATATTATTGTTGAATTATGTTTGTGAAATTTGCTATGCTTAGAATTGAATTGTTAGTCCAACGTGGCCTGACCACGTGGCGAACACGACCGGGTTCAACGCCATGTTGTATTCTGTACGGAACCACTGTTGTTTAACCTATATGTATGCTTGCAGACCAGTGGCTGTACCAGAGAATGTGTATAATATTAATTCTTTCTCTATGTGTATAGTTAGCCATGATTTATATTTATATATGTATAGGAAATTGGAGTGGAGATTCCAGTGGACCACGGACTTAGCAGAATGTTCGTCGCTTATATATAGAGATGTGGAGCTAATCACTGAGGGCTACTTCGGCTTTCAGTGAGATGCTCTGCACATCCCTTTTATACAGTGTTGTGCAGAATTTCGTCTCATATGTTACAGACGAGCAGGCATTGTATCGTGAGCCCAACTAGGCGAAAGACAAGATCAAGTCGTTGCTGAACATTGGTCTGCAGAGGCCTCTAAAGCACTGAGCTAAGCCCACCAATCTAGCCACACGGAGAAGACTCCACCACAACACAGCATATCAATGAAGCAACCACAACGCAGCGCTTCAACCACACAGTTAAGTGCCCTTCGAAACAGTGCTCTAAAACTGTATCAAAGGACCACAGTGGTCCACTCTTCCAGAACTCTGACCATTAGGGCAGAAAGTATCCAGTGCCCGATGATTCAGATTCAGATTCAGATTCAATAGTTTATTACAAGAAGAAAATGATTTTAGCATTAATTTGCTAGTCTTACAATCAGTCCTTCTTTCAATCACTCACACATTTACTGTAATCATTCATCCGCATTCATGTAAAGACAAACATTGATTTGAAATAAACAAGCTAACTTCATAACAATGAAACTAACAATACTAAATATAACATATTTAACTGGAACCATTTAATTTAATAAATAGAGAGAGAAAGACGGACTGAGTGGGAAGAGAGGGGGGGGATGAAAGAGGAAAATCAAGTGATACATGCTAGAATGTATGATTTTTGAAATTATTAAGAAATATGTTGTAAATCTTGTACTTGAAGCTGTTTAACGATGTGCATTTTTTTAGTTCTAAAGGAAGAGTGTTCCATAACAGGGGGCCTTTAAAAGAGAAGCTAGATTTAAAAATGTCAATTCGTGGTTTTGGAAGTCGGTAGTTTTCAGAATGGTATTGTGTAGGAAATGACATTAGTTGATCACGTAAGTAAGAAGGCGCTATATTATTTTTTACTTTAAACATCTGTATGGCTAAATTATACTTGAATTGTGTTTGTAAAGGCAGTATTTTAAGATCTGTTAATTTTTCATCTGTTGTTAATTCTCGATTATCTGAGATTAATCTAACCCCACGTCTATGCAGATGATTAAGTCTTTTTAGTTGATTTGCTGAAGCATTAGACCATACCACAGAGGCATAGTTGATATGTGATAGACAATGGGCTTGGAAGAAAATTTTTCTGGCAGAAGATTCAATGTAAGGTTTTAGTTTAGCAAGAAGAAAGAGATTTTTGGATAACTTCTTACATATATTATTTATATGGGAGTGCCATGTAAAATCTTGATCAATAATTATACCTAATACTTTGTGCTCTGAAACTTGTTCAATCTGTGAACCATTAATATTCAGATTTAATTTTAAAGGTTCATGCTGTCGCTTTTGCCGTGATGTGAGGACCATGCTTTTAGATTTTTGTGGATGAAGAATCATACGATTATGGCTGCACCAATCCGTTATTTCTTGTATACTCTTCTGTAAAGATGTTTGTATTTTATTTACAGATTTACCAGAGCAGTGCAAAGAGCCATCATCGGCAAACAGGTCACAACTTGTATCTTTGCTAGTAATATGGAGTGGTAGATCATTTATATAAATGCAAAATAGTAAAGGACCTAAAACTGAGCCTTGGGGTACACCACATGAAATGGTACCTGGAGAAGAATATCTTCCATTAACATATACACGTTGGATTCTTTGTGATAGGTATGATTGGAAAAGATTGACGACATTGGGATTTTTGAGGTAGGTAGAAAGTTTTTGCAAGAGAATGGAATGATTGACTAGATCAAAAGCTTTTTTTAGGTCCATGAATATGGCTCCTGTAATATTACCATAATTCATTGCATTGAGCCACTTGTCACATAGCCTGATCAGAGCAGTTTGGCAAGAATGATGGGTGCGAAAACCTGACTGATACCTATGAAGGAGAAGATGATTTTCAAGAAAAGCAAATATGTGTTTGTGTAAGTGTCTTTCAATGGGCTTAGATAAGACATTTAATAATGATATAGGTCGAAAATTGTTTGGGTTTGTGTGATCTTGTGTTTTGGGGAGAGGAATAATTTTTGCACATTTTAATTCATCAGGGAATGTTTCCTTTACTATGCTTAAATTGTAGATGTAGGTTAAGGGTAAAGCGATGTAAGGAAGAGCAAGTTTTAACAAAAATGAGTTAATGTTATCTGTACCCGAAGATTTTTTGTTAGGTAGATCAGTGACATATTGTATTACATCTTGAAGTGTCATAAGTGGAAGAATGAATGATTCTTCTGTACCAATTCTTTCATTACAAAACAATGTTAAATTAGATGGCACCGAATAATCACAATTTACCGAAACTGAGTCCTGTAGAAGTGACGTAGCTACAGACAAGAAGTGATTGTTAAAATCATCTGCAGAACAATGTGCATTATTGACCGTCGGCCTTTTATTCTTGTTAGTAATATCATTCATAACTTTCCAAATAGAAGCTATGTTAGAATCATTGCGAATAATGTTTTCAAAGTATGATTTTTTTGCAGCTCTTACCATTGTTAGAACTTTATTTCTTTGTTTTTTGAAGTCATTAAACTGTTTATTTTTTTTAAATAATCTCTTAGTTTCATTGCCGCCATTATGTCTGAAGTGATCCACTTTGGAACAGAACGTTGCCGAACTCTTTTTTTCCGAAGGGGCGCATGAAGGTTAACAACAAACAGAAATTTTTCATACCAAACCTTCAATGCTATATTAGGATCATTTTGCCTATATAGATCGTCAAAGCTGACGAAACTTAAATCATGAAGAAAATTATCTGTGTTCAAATTTTTAAAAGACCGATATATCATTTTTTTATGTCCGTACGTACCTTCTGTAGGTAATTTGCATAACCATGTACAACTAATAACACTATGATCACTTATGCATGCAGAGTTCAGTTCAGCGTTTACAATGTTTTGCTCAGCGTTTGTGTAAATGTGGTCTATGAGTGTAGAGGTGCGTGCTGTAACTCTTGTTGGCGTAGTTATTAGCTGGGAAAGACCAAAGAGAGAACAGGTTGAATCCCAAAATGGTTGATGTTTTAAGATGTTAATATTAAAATCGCCAAGTAAGAGCACATTGGTATTTTTGGTAGTAACTTTATCCATCATTTTAATGAACTCATCATACCACTCTGTTGGTGACTTAGGATTTCTGTAAATAAAACCAATTATTAAAGGATGAGCTGGAGTTGGTTTACATTCAATCCACATGCATTCGATGTTTAATAATTCAAGATCATGACGTCTAACTATATACGGTGTAAGACTATTATGTAAATAAATTGCCATGCCTGTTTCACCACTTAGTTTTGAGTCTTTTCTGAACATGGAATAATTTGCAATTGATAATAAATTGTCAGAATGTACATCTTTGAGTCTAGTTTCACTGATACCAAGAATATGAATGCTTGGTGAGCTAGTAAGAATTAGATTTATATCATGTATTTTATTAAATATATGGTTTATGTTTATGTGTCCTATTCGTATGTTGTTTGAATGTGATGCACGTGAAGAAAGTGTGCTCATGATGAATTAATAGATGACGAGAGCGAGCAAAGATAATACTAAAGAGAATCAATGGTTATTTAAGTGTGATAAATATTTTAAAGTGAGTGGAGTAGAGGTGGGGCAGGAGGAACAACCGCAGGCAGGAAAATTATTAATTCTCGTAAAGACTGTCACACTGCAATGCAAATTAAATCGTCACAACAGTGATAATAAAATATCGACGTTCAGTCAAGTGTAATAGAATTTAGTCTGCCCACTTATTTTCAATGCTCAGCTGCTGTGGTAATATTAACCACAAGTACTGTAAATATAACAGTATGTGGAAGACACAATTACACCAAGCACATAAAAGTAATGAAAACACAACAGTATGTGGAAGACAAAATTA
This sequence comes from Oncomelania hupensis, assembly GCA_036898135.1. Lineage (NCBI taxonomy): Eukaryota > Metazoa > Mollusca > Gastropoda > Littorinimorpha > Pomatiopsidae > Oncomelania > Oncomelania hupensis. The sequence continues at coordinate 70,744,901 of CM072516.1, forward strand.
TACCAATTGTATCTGAAGTATCGTTCATAAGTTCACAAGACGTAAAGGGTGTCTACGGCAAATATAAGCCTATATAGATGTCAAATAGCTAACGAAGACTCACATTAGTTCTGAAAGCACTTTCTGTAGAAAACAGAAAACTTTAAAAAGACTGCAAGCCATAATGCGGTTTGGTGAACAGAATAACACACACACACACACACACACACACCTACACACACACACACACACACGAGGCGCTAGGCATGTTTGCATCTCGGTACTCAATGTTACTTAGTGGATTTGCACTTCGATTATAGCAAACTGACAACTTTGCCAACTTCCAAAGCATATTGGAATCAGTTTATATCAAATACTGGAGCAAAGAAGCAATGACTGAACCAATATCAGCTCTCGTTGCCATAGGATGAATACCAGGAAATCCTGTGCCATTCGCAGTGTTCATTGTTTCTGTTGTTACAGGGGTCTGGTTGTAAACTTGATGGGGAGAGTGGGTACAATGCTCCTGACCCTCATTGAAACCAGTAAGTGGAGACTCGGTGAGAGCAGCTGAAGAAACAGCGGAGTTTGGAAATATCTGAAGGTCTGGATTCGTTGATGTTTCAGGACGTAGTTGTTGAGGCGAAGGCACTTGTGCATGTGGAGACGATGATGATAAAGTAGCTGCCTAGAACTATCAAGAGCGAACCATTCGCATTGACATTTGAACTTTTAAGTTAGTATCGTACTTTGAAGATCGTGTATAAGAGTAGAGGAAATAAATGTGTGATATTTACTGTTATCAAGTGGCTGGACTACCTATGTTTCATAGCCGTGTGAGAGCTAGTGTGACAGTGATCTTTTACCATTTTTCTTTCTATCTCTGTACCCCAGCCTAAAGACAAACCGAGCTAAACAAATAAATGTATTAGGTTAAGTCACAGGGAGATTACTAGCGATCCCCATAGACTAGAGACAGGTGGGTAATAGCATTCCATTGTGCAGAGCCCAGCAACATTCGCACCCCACGTCACAGACGTGACACAGTTAGATGTTAATAATATAACTAAGGAAGTAGTAAGGGTTCTGCAGTCAGCCGCTAGCGATGCTGATATGTTGAGGAATATTAATAGCAACAACAGAACAAAGAAGACGAAAAAGAAGAAGAAGAAGAAGATTGCCGTGGTTTGATAATGAATGTAGACAGAAAAGAAAAGTATTTCGGAACACAAAACGTAACCACGCGCGTGTGCGCGACCAGAAGTCAAGACAAATTAATAAACAGGCGTACAAAGAGTATAAAAGTACTATTAGAAAGAAGTTTGGTCTATATAGAAAAAAGTATGCATACCTATTTACGTGGATTAAAATGTAAGGACTCTAAAGCGTATTGGAAGTTTTTAAATGACAGTTCAAGTAATATGCCGTGTAATATAAATATACCTACCCATGATGATTTTGTTAATTATTTTTAAAACCTTGGTAACATTCCTGATGAAGACACTCCATCCTATTGACACTCTTGATCCTGAAACTAACTTTATAGATAATTCTAGTCTAAATTCCGACATAATACGAGTGACGAGGTAATAAAATATGTTGGTAAACTAAAGATTTTGATTGTATTTTGAATTAATTTTTAAAATCATCTTTTCCTTTGTTAGATACTATTACTATGTTATTTAATCGTGTTCTAAGCAGTGGCAAAAATTCCTGAAGACTGGTCAGTTGGCATAGTTTGACCACTATATAAAGGGAAAGGAGACACGTTAAATGTATTGCTGTCCGCTATACGCTAAGTGTCCGGGGATTTTAATCTACCAACGTAACGTAACGTTAAATGTAATACAATCCCCTATACGCTAATGTATTCGGGGACGTTAATCTAACTAACGTAACGTAACAAATGTAAACAATTACAGAGGTATAACTCTTCTTAGCTGTTTGGGTAAACTTTTTACTAGCATCTTTAATATTAGGATTAATTTATTTCTAGAGTCCAATACTTTATTAGGTAACGAACAAGCAGGTTTTAGAAAAAGTAACTGAACCACTGAACACGTTTTTGCACTGTACGGTCTAATTGATATTTACCTACAAAAAAAGAAAAGATTGTTTACTACATTTGTAGATTATAAAAAGGCATTTGATAATGTACAGCGTAATATGCTTTGGGAAAAATTAATAAAAAATGGTATTTCTGGAAGAGTTTTGATAGTGATCATATGTATGAAAAAGCTAAATCTTATGTTAAAACGCCTAATGGTACATCGTCTACTTTTTTATATGTAATGCCGGAGTGCGGCACGGTGAGAATTTATCAACTATTTTATTTTCATTGTTTCTGAACGATTTAAGGTCTTTCCTTGCCGAACACATTGATGGTTTATCGTTGCCACGGAATATTGGTAATGGGTTCAATTTCTCAGATGTTGACTAGTATTTTAAATTGTTTTCGTTACTGTATGCTGATGACACAGTCATTTTATCAGTCAGCTGAAGACATGCAGAAAGCTCTAGATATTCTTAATTTATTCTGTGCGAAGTTTGGTCTATGTATAAATATTGCAAAAACGGAAGTTATGATTTTCTCCCGCGGCAAAGTCAGAAAGTTGCCTGTCTGTAAGTTTAATGATGTAATCCTTCAAATAGATTGGGAATAAGCTTATAAATATTTAGGCACCCTCTTTCATTATAACAATAAGTTTCAAAAGAACTTGAAAGCCCAGAGCGTGTCAGCTGAACCTGCGCACGCACTTTTAAGGAAGTGTAGAAAGTTAGATTTGCCGCTTGATATCCAGCTAGATCTCTTTGATAAATGTATCAAACTGATTCTGTTGTATAACTGCGAGGTGTGGGCTCACGAACAAATGGAAATATGTGATAGGTGGCAACTAAAATTTTAGAAAATAATCCTTGACGTAAATACTTTTACACCGACTTGCATGGTTCTGGGTGAGGTTGGCAGTATTCCTGTCTCTTTGGATGCCAAGTGCAGGTTGCTTTGTTTTGGGTATAAACTGTGTATCGATTGTTGTAACGATTCCACTAAAATGTCGGTGCTTATGTTTCGTCTTGTTCTTATTAGTTTTTTAACAGTGACGATCTCGGTTTGTCTTTCATATGGTTGCGTGGTTGTAGTTATTCTTTGAATTGTTTTAAGAATCTGATCAAACAACGCCTGAAAGACCAATTTTTGCATATCTGGTATCAGAATATAAATGAGCATAGCTGTATTACAGAAGATGTTCAAGGAAAAGTTTTGTTTTGAGGAATAGTTAGTTAATTTGTCACATTTTTTTAGAATACATCTGTTAAAATGTAGACTCAGTTGCCAAAACTTTCCGATTCAAACTCAAAGATATATAAATATTTCGAGAGAAGAGAGGTTGTGTTCTTTGTGTGATTTAAATGAAATAGGTGATGAATTCCATTATTTGTTTAATTGTACTAATCCCCTTCTAAAAGACAACAGATTTTCCCTATTGCCACTAATTTAGGAATCGCCCAAATGTCTTCAAAATTAAATCAGCTAATGAACTCGACATCGAAAAGCACGCTGATTAATTTAAGCCGTCTTATTGGAATAATATTTTCACTCTTAAAGTAATACAGCATTGCTTCTTTGTTTTGTTTGTTTTTTCCTCAAATGTTTGAATACTGTTTGGTGGTCATGCATGTGTGCTTTACTGTTCTTGCATTCTTTACCTTGTTCTTTCACTTCTCTGATGACTGTTGTTTTTGTTTTATCTTGCATCTTTATGTAATTGTTCTTTTTAGTGCATTTCTTTTTTTTTTAATTTATTGTTTGTTTGTTTTTAATAGAAGTTTCACAAATGTTTGAACATTGTTGTTGCTTTTTAATTCAGCATATATGTTATTGTTTGCAGTTAGAGGCTGCTGTGTTTTGTAATATAGTGCCGTTCTTGCTATCCTTATGTATATATTGTGTATCCCTATCCCCCCTTCCCATCTTCCCCCCTTGTCTGGCTATACGCCCTCCCCTCCCCTGGGCTAGGAGCCTAACTTGATATTTGCTATTTCATAATTTGTTTGTTTAATAAAAGGACAAAAGTTTCTTCTTCTTCTTCTTCGTCTTCGTCTTCTTTTCTCTCTCTCTCTCTCTCTCTCTCTCTCTCTCTCTCATTTACTGATTCACGAGGTTCCAAAAATGACGCTGGAAACAAACAAAGGCCAAACAAAAATTAACAAGTACAAGAAAACAAAATACAAATTATTGCAATAATATAATATGAATAACTAAAAGATGTAATGCTGTTTATTTGCAAACTGTTCAAATAAGACACAAATAATGGGGTTGCATAAGTACTTCAAGTTGATAAACTTTAGCGGTTTTATGCAAATCTATCTAGGTCAGATGTATACATTTGTCAAAGAAATAAGCAAACCAACAAGCAAAATAATCAAACCCCGATACACAGGTGCAAAAGCTAGAACGGGATTTTTTTAAATGGAGGAGGAGCAGTTTTATTAATTGTTAATAATATAACTTTTATTATTTAAATAGAAAATAAATACCATTAAAGGTGGTCACGTATAGCCAATATTCCCAAAGCTCTATGTTCACACAGCTCACAAGAAAACGCTCCCCCTCTCCTCCATACTTCCATTTCTTTTGAAAATTTTTTTTAACGGGCTCAATTTGAGTTGATGAGGTGTAAAGGTATTAGAGAGCGAGGTCGGGTGTTGTTGACTGTCCAAACCTGCCGTGAAACGAGCGTCTCGGTTGATCTGTAGATGTGGCGCTTGATCACGCACTTGCCTTCGCATTGCAAGCAAACTGACACCCTAAACGTGGCTCACAATTTTCTGCCGCTTATGTAGTGTCCGCTTTTCAGTACCAATAAAGGGGCGGCGGAAATGTCAGAAGAAATGGCAATGTGGCTGGATGTAACTGGCTGAATGAGCGTTCAAAAGGCGCTAACACTGGAGGTGGCAGTCAAGACTACGGGAATCAGAGCGGACAAACAAAAATACAGCTGTCACCGCTCACTATGTAACTACACACAAATATACAAAAACGCCTGTATAATCACTCCTTACATTTCCACACTGAATGATAAAGCCCTCAAGCTGGAACGTCCATATCACACAGTATAGGTGCAGGCATTCCTCAGTCCATCCTAGTGTGGCCGACAGTGTGTTATTAAATCCCTTTCACAGTACAGCCATTAACTAGGTGCACAGTACAGCCATTCCCTAGGTAAAAAGTACAGCCATTAATTAGGTGGACAGCAACAAATCGGTTATGTTTGCTATACATATACATAACATTTTATTTGTATGCATACATTTCAAACAACAATGACTTGAAAATGAGAGGAAACTGTACACTTGGAATCCATTTTTAATAGTGTAACATATGGTATATTCCAAGTGTACGTTGTACGTATGTTACGCTTAATCTGTGAACTTGCTTATTTCATAAAATAAACAAAGTATGCCTTATTCATGACAAAGAGCTAAATTGCTTATGAATTGAGCAAATCTGTTGTATAATTCATAACTAAGCAAATACATCCTGTCACATAAATGAAATAAGCTGAAGGTGGTAGTTGTGAAGTTTTTCTTCCAACAGTCAGAATATCCACTAGAAGAAGAAGAAAAAAATGGCTGAAACAAAGCAAAATTGCAATGAATGAAGCAAAGCTAAACTGTGATTTGAGTGGTTATTTAACATTTCTGACAAGAAGAAAGTTTTGATGACTTTTTATTTTTCATTCATTGCTTGACACAAAAGAACTTAACAAAGCAAAACAAAATATTACAAGTGCTGGACTCTAACGGGTGCAGAATTCCCTGAAGTGCACTTTAATTTTTGTTATTATTATCCTCATCATCATGATCATTATTATTGTTGTTGGTTTAATTTTCATTATTGCTAGGCATGTGGGTCAAATAGGCGTCTGCACATTCTGATTGCACATGCTGATTAAAATTTTAAAGGCTACAAAATTACACCAGCATGACAACATCACTCGATATACATAAGTTTTGTTTTAGGCTCAAGCATTACAGTAATGAAATGTTCAGAAAAAGATAACGTCACCATCCATATCAATCCAATGTACACTTGTATGGCGCATCACTCCATGCCGCAATTCCAAGGCTTTGTTTACTTTGGGTAAAACGGGTTTATCCTATAATTCGCATTGTTTTCACATTATACGATAAAGTAGGCTTTCGTTGCTCAAACCAGCTGCTAAATTTTGAATTTTCCATTTCCGCTCTGAAAAGGAGTTTTTTTTACCAACCGTGTGACCTTGGACCCTATTTCTGAGTAAACCACGCGACTTGAAGTGTGTGTGTGTTCGGTGTCTGGGGTAGGGTTCGGTCTATTTTATCTTCTAACAACTGTTTTCACGGGTTCAAGGTCTTACCAGTAGATGCTATTTTTAGCTCCAGAATGTTGGCCGGTGAGCCAACGGCTGTTGCTATTAATAGGCACAAAAACTACAGAATGTATTCATTAAAAACATAAATATACTTTCGAAAGTTATTTTCTGTTGTAAGCTTGTGTTTGTAACGGTACAGCCGTATGACCTTTGACCCTATATCTGAATGAACCATGTGGCTTGAAGTTTCTTTGGTGTCTGGGGTAGGGTACTGTCTATTTTATCAACCTAAAACCAAAAACAACTGTTTTTATGGATTGTCTCTTACCGGCTTTGGTACTGCTACTTTTTGCTCCACAATGTTGGGAGAAAATGCATTAGAAACACACACACACCTACACACACAAACACACACACGCACACACACATTCACCCCCCCACCCCTCCCCCCCCACACACACGATGACGCAACCGTGATGTAGTCCCCCTATATGCATACCTGTGTGTCATCTGGTAAGGATCATTATGTATATACAATCCAAGTTTCAAAGAAATTCGTTGATCATGGAGAAAAAATTACAGCCAGACGCCGGATCGGACGGACAAGGTCAAAAACAATAGTTTCCCCAATTTAAACTTCGGGAACTAAACCAAAACGTGAGAGATAGTACACAAAATATGAAATTATCTGAACGTAAGCAAAATAGGGGAGACCCGGAATAGTCAGCCTATTTCTACACAATGGCTGATATAAAACTTTTATTTTGTAAGTCAGCAAATGGCTGATGGTACTAATAACTCGGCAAGGGTATTTAAAAGTAATTAAAAACAGCTTTCAAAACAACCAAGAACATTTTCAACAAAGAGACCTACTCTCATATAGGCGAACTTGCCCCTATCCGACCTACTCACATTCTGGCATGAAAACACTCCTTTACCGTAAAACTTTCGCCCTGTTATTATAGTCCTCAATAATTATTATACAGTAAATGCCTGAAACATAAAATTTCTGACAAAAATTAGATGCCTTCTCTAAACAAAACATGATAATTTTATCTTCTTACCGGCGGAAAAGTGGGTCTTGGTGTGAAATATAGTAAGCTTACACAAAGTACAGACTTATTCTTTTATTATTTTTATTATTATTATTATTATTATTATTATTATTATTATTATTATTATTATTATTATTATTATTATTATTATTATTATTGTATTATTATTATTATTTTTGTAATGGCTCTCTGTGATAACTGTACCCTGGCTGAATTTGTGATTGGAGGGAATAGCCTCTTCTGTGTTTTACATTTTTTATTACATAATTTACTACATAAATTAATAGTGTGGGTGTGTATTTGTTTGTCTATATATAATCGTATCCTACATGTTGTAAAGATTTTAAACAAATATTACTTTATACTATGTTTAAGTTTTTACTTGCATTTTTATTTTTATTTTCATTTTTATTTTTATTTTCATTTTTATTTGTTTTGTTTTAGTGATCAAGTGCCTGTCATAATTCCTTGTAAGAGGTAATAAAGATTTGTTGAATTGAATTGAATTGAATATTCACAGGTCTGAGTACTGTGGTGTAAACCGGTAGGGTTCTATATGCCACGGGACCTATATGCCACGGGACCTATATTCAATTCAACACATCTTTATTACCACAGGAATGGAAATATTGTACAAGTCTCATCACATTATGTTATATAATGGCTCCACACATCAAGACAGTTATAATGAACAATAATAAGACACAGACTAATAAGAGGTTCAGAAAGCATAGAATCCGTACGCACATCATCCGTACATAATTTAACTATGCATTGATTGAGCGAACGCCTCTTGCAGGTAAAAATATTACAGATAAGAAGTAGGACTAAAGAATAGGCACTATTATTTCAGTCATAAAAGCCTCGCGCACTCACGCACTACATTTGCCCACTCATCACTGCAGCCGTGCACTCATCCACACAGAACACATCATAAGCAACTATAACAACGAGATAAAAAATACCAAACAGTCCTTGACAAATAAGGTAATACACTCACACTTACAAACACAATAATTATCAATGGCCATATGGGTAATAGAATAAAACATACAAGTTTGATTATAAAAGCAATTAATCAGATAAAAATAAATGATGGGGTTATTAATTTGAGGGTGGTGAGGTGTCCTGAGCAGAGCCATCAGCGTTTGTTGGTTGAATTGAAAAGGGTAATTGCAGTAGGGATGAAAGTGGAACTAAAGCGAACTGTTCGGCATTGCATTGTCCTGAATCGAACCCCGGACGGAAGACACTGGAAGAGGGGGCACAGGGGGTGGGTGGGGTCTTTAATGATGCACATGGCCTTGCTCAGGGCCCTTGTTTGGAACCAATCGCAGAGACGGGGGAGATTTCTGTCTACAATCTTGCTACATGTTCTGGAGATACTGTTAAGAGAATTTTGGTTTTTGAGATTAAGAGACTGATAGAAACAGATGAATGAGAATGTTAACACAGACTCAATGAAAGCAGTATAGCACTGCTGCAAAATTCTTTGCGACACCATCAGTGAACGCAGTTTGTACAACATATACATCCTCTGTCTGCACTTCTTGAACACTGCCTCAGCGTTAGCTGTGAACTTAAACTTATCGTCAATGAGAATGCCAAGATATATATAGGTGTCTACTCTTTCTACCTCTTCTCCCTTTAACAAGAGTGCCGGCAAATCTGTCCCATTCCGGCTAAAGTCCACAACCATTTCTTTAGTCTTTTTGACATTCAGTTCAAGATGGTTCCTATCACACCAGTTGACAAAAGAGTTGACACTTTGCTCGTAACATGTCACAGAGTCTGAAAGGTCGACAACAGCAGCATCATCAGAAAATTTGATAATATGTGTGTCATCTCTGGAAATTTGGCAGTTGTTTGTGTAAAGGGTAAAGACAAAGGGGGCTATCACAGTGTTACACTCCGTTTGATGATGGTGTTTTCTTTATCAGTATCTGATTCAGCCCCAATGCTGAATTCCTGATAAGGTGTAACTCAGATTCGTTTATCCACGCAGTCAATGTTCTTTCATTCGCAAGGAAACGACGCCCTCGTCAGTTGCGGTCGTCATCGGCCCAGGGTCAAAGACGATGATCACGTGGGCTTCCCTGGAATCAGTGCGTCCTCCGTTGTCTCCTTCTTCCATCGGATGTCCGACGCAGTCGACGTTGTCAGCTCCCATGATGCATTTGCTGGGTCTCACGGTCAGGTTGGCTTCTGCGAGACGGTGGAACAGCTCCCTCAAGGTCTGCAGATGCTCCTTCCAGGTCTGGGTGTGGACTTCATGCTCGACCAAAGTCGTAGAGCCTGGGACATCACTGAAGCTATGGGGAAATTCGCCCATAAGGTCCTTGAGCTCCATCTTTTGACCTTCCGTCAAGCTTGGTCCTAGCTTAACATCATCGATGCCTTCTTTGCTGTGGAAGTCTCCCAGTTCCAACAGTTCCTCGCTGTCAAAGCTGTTGTCGATTGTCACGGACCGGGTTTATACTAGTCCGGTGACTTTTTGTGTGTTGTAGTATCTTCCTGTGAGAAGATAAAAAAATGTTAATATTTTTTTTTATTGATAACTGAATGCTGATTGGTTGGGCTAGTCATGTGACGACTGGCCAATCACATTCAAACTGGGGGCAGTCTCTTCTTGGGTATACCACGGTGTGGTTGTGTTTGTACTTCTAGCAGCTGTTGACTGCAGGTATATATATTGTTTATCATTGAAATATTGTATTATAAATATAATAATAGTTAACCATGACTATATTCTACTTGTGGTGGAATAAAAGTAAGAGTAGATAATTTTTTATATTAGTATGAAGGATGGATTAGGGAGATGTTGGACCGTTGTACATTTTTGAGTAACGAATTGAAATCGGATTTTTAGTTGATTTGAGGTTGAAACCTCAACTCGCAATGTATAGCATTATATTTATTTTTGTGAATGAAAGTAATTAGCGGCAAGAATGTAATAATAAGTTGTTATAATTAGAGTTACAATTTTTGCGTATGTGTGAACTGTGTTCTACACATATGAGTTTTGAATTATATGTTGCTGGTCTGGTCCTGTCGCAGAGAGAGAAAGGTATATGTGGAAATACAGAGAAGTTTATGTATCGAGGTATTTAGTGGGGAAAAACTTGTATGTTTTCAGAAGTTTCCGGCTGGGGCCTCGAGCGGAAGGAAAAGGTGAAGAAGAAGAAGAAGAAGAAGAAGAAGAAGAAGAAGTGACGGAGAAGGTGAAGAGGAAGAAAGAGGAAGTAGGGGAGAGGGTGAAGAAGGGGAGGAAGAGGAGGAAGAAGCAGAAGAGGAAGAGGAAGAAACTCCGAGAGAAGAGAAAGAAGCTCACGAAGAAAGAAGAAGAGGATATCACAAGAGAAGAGCCAAAGAAGAAGACGAGAAGGCGAAGAAGAGGGAGAAGAAGGAGGAGAAGAAGAAGGGGCCAGAGAAGAGCCAAAGAAGAAGACGAGGAAGAGAGACGAGCAGCAGCGGCAACCGCATCCACACCGGTAGCAGCCGCTACCACATCAGCAGTAGTAGCAACCGCTACCACATCGGCAGCAGTAGCAACCGCTACCGCATCAGCAGCAGTAGCAACCGCTACCACCTCAGCAGCAGCAGCAGCAACAGCGGCAGCGGCCACAGCAGCAGCAGCAACAGTGGCAGCGACCACAGCAGCAGCAGTGGAGGATTATTGGGAAGGCGAAGAGGACGATAGGGCGAGGAGAAAAACCCAAGATAGATAGAGAGAAGGAGAAGGAGGATAGCATAGAGACAGAGACAGATATTAGAGACAAAGAAAGACACAGTGAATCCTAACCTCCATGAGACTATTGGGGGAATCTCTCTCTGTCGACGGTGACCAGATCGATACTGGTGTTTACTGTGACTGGTGATTCTTGGATTGTCTTTCTGGAATATTATTTGTGGGTTTGTGAGATCAGTGTACAATCTCCCGGATTATCTCCTTGGAACTTTATGTGTGTGATTTGTGAATGGTATATTTAATTCACGGATTATTTCTACAAAGTACGTGAGTACAAAACTATATATATTTACATATTTTTTCCATATTATTGATTGAGTTGTTTGTACTTATGTGAACTTTGTTGATTATTGTTTATTTTCGAGTAATAGAAAGGGGGAGTGACAACAAAAGAATTCTTGAGAGTTAGGGAGTGTGAGACGGGAGAACACGCAGAATATTCATGCACGCATACACGCATTTTTTGAAATAACCCCTTTCGTTACATCGATCTCAGCTGCTGTTGCTGCATGTACAGTCTCTGATGGCCTTTCCACGTACAGCTTAAGGAGGTTGGCGTGGTATATCTTGGAATGCTGGCCGACCTTCACCTTATAGTCGTTGATCCCCACCACGGTCTCCACTTCGTACGGGCCTTTCCACTGCATCAGCAACTTATTATGATCAGAAGGTAGCAGCACCAGCACTTTGTTGCCAGGTTTAAACTTCCTGCTCACAGCCCTACGATCATAGTAGTGCTTTCCACAGTCCTGGGACTTCTTCAGGTTTTCTCTGGCTATCTCGAGAGTCTGCTCCAGCTTCTCCCGTAGCTCAAACACGTACTGGTAGCTGTTCTTCGCCTCTGGGGTCTCTACTTCTTTCGTCCACAGTTCTTTCAGGATGTGCATCGGCCCTCTGATGGTTCTTCCGTACAGCAGCTCGAACGGAGAAAAGCCGGTGGACTCCTGCGGTACTTCTCTGTAGGCGAAAAGTAGGGCGTTGATGTAGCGATGCCATTGTCTGGGCTGCTCGCTGCACAGTTTCTTCAGGGTGGACTTCAGCGTAGCATTGAACTTTTCGACGAGCCCGTTGCACATCGGATCGTAGGGTGTCGTAGTCAAATGCCGGATGCTCAGCAGTCTGTTGACCTCCTTCATACAGTCAGAGACGAACTGTGTCCCGAGGTCTGTCAGAATTTCTTCAGGCACTCCAAGTCTACTGAACATGTCCACCAGCGCCTCTGCCACAGTTTCAGTGTCAATCTTCTTCAGAGGCACTGCTTCTGGGTACCGAGTCGCATAGTCCACTAAAGTCAGTACCCACCGATGACCTTCTTCACTCGGAGGTCTTATTTCGCCGATTAAGTCTAAGGCCACCCTCTTGAAAGGTCGGTCGATCAGAGGCATTCTCTGCATAGGCACTTTCGGGACCCTTCCTCGAGGTATGGTCTTCTGGCAAATGTCACATGATCGGCAGAAACGGCTGACGTCCGCATGAAGTCCTGGCCAGTAGAACACCGCCTGGATTCTATCCGACGTCTTCTTGATACCCAGGTGACCTCCCATGATTGAGTCATGCGCTACTTCCATCACCTGGCGCCTTAGGGGTAACGGTACCAAGACTTGACGTAGTGGTTTACCTCCGTTGACCCTCGGGTGCTGGAAGATTCTGTACAGGATCTTCGCCTTCACCTCGAAATAGACCGTGCCACTGCCCTTGGTCACGTGGTCTTGGCGGTTCCTGTACTTGTTTAAAGTGCTGTCAGCTTCCTGGAGCTGGATCAGCTTATCTCTGTCCACGATGGCAGCTTTGGAGTTGTCGGCGACCTTCAGTGGCGTAGTCGTCTTGTCTCTCTTGGCCTGGGCCCTGGTGGTGACAGTACCGACGATCTCTGGTCGGCAGGGCTGAGCCGGAGTAACCACATTGTCCAGTAGCAGCTCTGAAAGGTCTCCATCGGGAAATGGCAGTGGATCCTCCTCCACAACTTCGACGCGTTGGGTTGAGGCAGGACTCCACTCTGGATCGGGGTCGTCGGGTCGTCTCGCGCCGTCGATGTTCCCGATCATCAAATCATACAGCGGCTTCTTCAGGCAAACCGCTTCGACTTCGCCTATGTAGAAAGGGGTGTTGACATGAATCTTCGCAACTGGCGCTCTCACACATTTGCTGTCGGCCATAAGTGTCCATTTTGAATCGCCAGTGAACTGTTCTTTAGCGATTAGATCTTCTCTGACGATGACCCCACTGCAGCCAGAGTCTCTTAAAAAAGTCACTTCATGATTTCCGACGCGTCCCTTGGAAACAGGTATGTTCTGTACGGTCACAGCTGCGCTGGCGACGACAAGGATGGATTTCCCGTTGGCAAGGAGGAGTTAGCCATCGGTTATGCACTCTTGCACGTCCGCATGGGTAGCTGTGCGCTCGGTCTCACTCGGAAGAATGACGCTCCCGCCGCACACTTGATGGTCAGATCTACTGGTTTGCCGTTGATTGGAGAACCGCCTCTGCCGGTTGCCCGCCGCTGAATTGTCCGTACTGCTCCGCTGTCCGCTACTTTTGTTTTGAGGACAGTTAGCCGCTATGTGGTCTGTAGCGTTGCAGGTGAAACAGCCTCTTGAATGCCCTTCCCTGGGAGGTGGCGTGGAGTCCGTCTGTTTCTGGTTCGTCTGGCTCCCCTGGATCTGGTTCACATGGTTTCCAGTCTTCTGAAAATGTTTCGTCGCGCTGGGTGGCCCCAGGGTCTTCCCATGAGCGATGAGATATCTTTCAGCAGCCTCAGTCACATCTTTAAGCGTCTGCAGCTTTTGTTCTTCTAAGTGGGTCGCTAGGTCCTTGTGACAGGCATTGAGAAATTGTTCCTTCACGATCAGGTCATGGAGACTGTCGTAAGACTTCCTTTCGCCTGATAACTCCACCCACTTGTGTAGATATGACGACAGGCGCTCCACAAACTGCTTTGGCGTCTCGTCTGACTTAGGCCGGCATTCACGGAAGCGTTTACGGTAGCCCTTCTCTGTAAAGTTGTAGCACTGCAACAGGGCCTCTTTCAAGACGTCGTAGTTTTTGGCGTCATCGTTCGACAGTCTGGTGTAAACTTCGAGCGCTTGCCCTGTCAGAAGTGCACTTAGTCGAATCGCCCAGTCTCGAGGTTGCCAGTTGGAGCTTTCGGCGAACCTGTCGAATCTCGCCAGATAGCTGTCGATCTGGTTCAAGAATTAATTTTAAAGGGGAAAATAACGGGGGGAAAAGCGTTTCAGAACAGATTAGTAATGAAACACAAACTTGAAATCAAGCAAGTCTTCAAACTCATAAATCAACCTTGTCTGAGTGAAGGATAAAAAGATGGAATGAAATTGTAATAAGTAAATGGAAAAGTAACAATTAATAGTTAGTTTTTAAAACAAAAAGAGGAAAAGGAAGAGAATGAAGAAGAAAAAGAAGAGGAGAAAGATAGAATAAGAAGCAGAAGAAGGAAAACATAGAAGAAGAAGAAGTTGTATGCACTTGTCAAATTCAAATGAGAATATAATGCTAGTAACAACAACACAACAGCAACAACAACAACAACAACAACAACAATCTGGATCTGAATATGATCACAATCAGGAACGTTTGGCTGTGGAATCATTCAGATCATAATGCAATTTTCAGAGCGCATCCCTTTTAATATTAGCTGTGCCATATGAATTTGCAATATTTATTTTTTTCTAATAAAAATTATATTTTCTTAAAGTGTTGAACAAGTGCACTTTTTTTTAACAAATGTAAGGGCATAACATCCAAAAAATCAATGTGTTACGTTGAAACGCGAACGAAAGTATGTCGGAAACGCGCACGATAGATCTAATCGTTTCGTTTTGCAAAGTATTCAATAATGGAGTTTATTTGCCTTTGATTTGAGTTTGCATTGTTGTTAGGAGAGGCTTTGTATAACGTTGATAATTTTCGTTAGTCGATATTGTTGTAGAATTTTCTGGATCTGCGTGTTTACTCTCGATAGAAATTTCCCGATACATGTCGAAGCAAGAAGACGTTCCGGAAGGAGAAGAAAATATGTATGACGTAAGACAGTAATGACGAAGTTAGAAGCGATTGGTTAAATTGCGTCAAACGAGATTGATCCAGGTTATTCGGGAGTATCAAGAGACTATTTAAGTGCCGCGCTGTTTCAAAAATGAGAGAGTGAAGTTGTTGATAGTGAAGTTGGAAAGTAAATTTGAGAGTGGAAAGGCGATTGAGCGATTGTATGCAGTTGTTGATGTGTGCTGAATAAAAGTGGAAAACTTCATACGTCGACTTTGTGACTTGTATGCTGCTTGAGCGGGCTGCGTGGATAAACGAATCTGAGTTACACACCTTATCAGGACTTCAGCATCGGGGCTGAATCAAATACTGATAAAGAAAACACCAACATCGAATCCGAGTGTAACATTTTGAGGGTCAAGCCGCGATTCACGCCATAGCCAAGGGTTCAACTGCTACAACAAGCGAGTCAACGTTACGAGAGGCAGTCATCGAGGGTAGCCGCCAACAAGTTGCGTCGAGAGGGGCCAACATACTGGGACTACATCCGATAGATTCGGGTTGACTGCAAGGGCGTGTAGTCGCCGAAGAGTTGCTTCGTGAGCGAACAACAGAGCGCGACTACGTGGCTGCCGCAGGACTACGTCGAGGGACAGTCTCGGAGCTACATCGCCAGTGTTACAGAGAGCGGCGAGCGGACGTCGCGTCTACTTCAGCACAGGAGCGTGTACATCAACACCAGCGTGGTGCAGCGTCGCATACGACGAGGACAGCGGTGTCTGCGTCAGCGAGAGCGACTAGTGGCAAGCATCAGCGCTACTGCAGAAAGCATGCTGTTCTAGAACAGTCTAGAAAGGTACAGCACAGTCAAGAACTTTCCAGAAAAGAACTTTCCAGAAAAGAACTTTCTAGAAAAGAACTTTCCAGAAGCATCAAGATGGCTGACTTCTGGCAGAGAGGGATTGAATTGAATCTAAAAGGCAAGCAGCTGACGGAGTACGTCAAATCCCAGGAGAGAATACAAGAACGAGAATTAGAAGAGCAGCGTCGCCGCGAAGAAAGAGATTTGGAAGAGAAGCGTCTAGAAAAAGAACTAGAACTAGAACAGAAGCGTCTAGAAATTGAACAGCAGCGGCAAGAAAAAGAAAGAGAGTTCGAGCTGAAGCGTCTTGAAGGTGAGCGTCAGTACCAGCTAGAGTTGGCGCGCACCCAAAACAATCAGCATGCGCCACAAGTTATCAGTGACAACAAAGCTCCAAAATTGCCAGCCTTCGTCGACGGGAAGGACCAGATCGACAGTTATTTGGCGAGATTTGAAAGGTTTGCCAAAAGCTCTAACTGGCAACCTCAAGACTGGGCGATTCGACTAAGTGCACTTCTGACGGGGCAAGCACTCGACGTCTACACCAGATTGTCGGACGATGACGCTAAAGACTACGACGTCTTGAAAGAGGCCCTATTGCAGTGCTACAACTTTACAGAGAAGGGCTACCGTAAACGCTTCCGTGAATGCCGGCCTAAGTCAGACGAGACGCCAAAGCAGTTTGTGGAGCGCCTGTCGTCATATCTACACAAGTGGGTGGAGTTATCAGGCGAAAGGAAGTCTTACGACAGTCTCCATGACCTGATCGTGAAGGAACAATTTTTCAATGCCTGTCACAAGGACCTAGCGACCCACTTAGAAGAACAAAAGCTGCAGACGCTTAAAGACGTGACTGAGGCTGCTGAAAGATATCTCTCGGAGATATCGCTCATGGGAAGACCCTGGGGCCACCCAGCGCGACGAAACATTTTCAGAAGACTGGAAACCATGGGAACCAGATCCAGGGGAGCCAGACGAGCCAGAAACAGACGGACTCCACGCCTCCTCCCAGGGAAGGGCACTCAAGAGGCTGTTTTATCTGCAACGCTACAGACCACAGAGCTGCCAGCTGCCCTCAAAGCAGAAATAGCGGACAGCGGAGCAGTACGGACAATTCAGCGGCGGGCAACCGGCAGAGGCGGTTCTCCAATCAACGGCAAACCAGTAGATCTGACCATCAGGTGTGCGGCGGGGAGCGTCATTCTTCCGAATGAGACCGAGCGCACAGCTACCCCTGCGGACGTGCAAGAGTGCATGACTGATGGCCAACTCCTCCTTGCCAACGGGAAATCCATCCCCGTCGTCGCCAGCGCAGCTGTGACCGTACAGAACATGCCTGTTTCCAAGGGACGCGTCGGAAATCATGAAGTGACTGTTCTAAGAGACTCTGGCTGCAGTGGGGTCATCGTCAGAGAAGACCTAATCGCTAAAGAACAATTCACTGGCGATTCTAAATGGACACTCATGGCCGACAGCAAATGTGTGAGAGCGCCAGTTGCAAAGATTCAAGTCAGCACCCCTTTCTACATAGGCGAAGTCGAAGCGGTTTGCCTGAAGAAGCCGCTGTATGATTTGATGATCGGGAACATCGATGGCGCGAGACGACCCGACGACCCCGATCCAGAATGGAGTCCTGCCTCAACCCAACGCGTCGAAGTTGTGGAGGAGGATCCATTGCCGTTTCCCGATGGAGACCTTTCAGAGCTGCTACGGGACAATGTGGTTACTCCGGCTCAGCCCTGCCGACCAGAGATCGTCGGTGCCGCTACAACCAGGGCCCAGGCCAAGAGAGACAAGACGTCTACGCCACTGAAGGTCGCCGACAACTCCAAAGCTGCCATCGTGGACAGAGATAAGCTGATCCAGCTCCAGGAAGCTGATAGCACTTTAAACAAGTACAGGAACCGCCAAGACTACGTGACCAAGGGCAGTGGCACGGTCTATTTTGAGGTGAAGGCCAAGATCCTGTACCGAATCTTCCAGCACCCGAGGGTCAACGGAGGGAAACCACTACGTCAAGTCTTGGTACCGTTACCCCTAAGGCGCCAGGTGATGGAAGTAGCGCATGACTCAATCATGGGAGGTCACCTGGGTATCAAGAAAACGTCGGATAGAATCCAGGCGGTGTTCTATTGGCCAGGACTTCATGCGGACGTCAGCCGTTTCTGCCGATCATGTGACATTTGCCAGAAGACCATACCTCGAGGAAGGGTCCCGAAAGTGCCTATGCAGAGGATGCCTCTGATCGACCGACCTTTCAAGAGGGTGGCCTTAGACTTAATCGGCGAAATAAGACCTCCGAGTGAAGAAGGTCATCGATGGGTACTGACTTTAGTGGACTATGCGACTCGGTACCCAGAAGCAGTGCCTCTGAAGAAGATTGACACTGAAACTGTGGCAGAGGCACTGGTGGACATGTTCAGTAGACTTGGAGTGCCTGAAGAAATTCTGACAGACCTCGGGACGCAGTTCGTCTCTGACTGCATGAAGGAGGTCAACAGACTGCTGAGCATCCGGCATTTGACTACGACACCCTACCATCCAATGTGCAACGGGCTTGTCGAGAAGTTCAATGCTACGCTGAAGTCCACCCTGAAGAAACTGTGCAGCGAGCAGCCCAGACAATGGCATCGCTACATCAACGCCTTACCTTTCGCCTACAGAGAAGTACCGCAGGAGTCCACCGGCTTTTTCTCCGTTCGAGCTGCTGTACGGAAGAACCATCCGAGGGCCGATGCACATCCTAAAAGAACTGTGGACGAAAGAAGTAGAAACCCCAGAGGTGAAGAACAGCTACCAGTACGTGTTTGAGCTACGGGAGAAGCTGGAGCAGACTCTCGAGATAGCCAGAGAAAACCTGAAGAAGTCCCAGGACTGTGGAAAGCACTACTATGACCGTAGGGCTGTGAACAGGAAGTTTAAACCTGGCAACAAAGTGCTGGTGCTGCTACCTACTGATCACAATAAGTTGCTGATGCAGTGGAAAGGCCCGTACG
This sequence comes from Oncomelania hupensis, assembly GCA_036898135.1. Taxonomy (NCBI): domain Eukaryota; kingdom Metazoa; phylum Mollusca; class Gastropoda; order Littorinimorpha; family Pomatiopsidae; genus Oncomelania; species Oncomelania hupensis. The sequence continues at coordinate 70,763,899 of CM072516.1, forward strand.
AAGTGGAGACCGTGGTGGGGATCAACGACTACAAGGTGAAGGTCGGCCAGCATTCCAAGATATACCACGCCAACCTCCTTAAGCTGTACGTGGAAAGGCCATCAGAGATTGTGCATGCAGCAACAGCAGCTGAGATCGACAACAGCTTTGATAGCGAGGAACTGTTGGAACTTGGAGACTTCCACAGCAAAGAAGGCATCGATGATGTTAAGCTAGGACCAAGCTTGACGGAAGGTCAAAAGATGGAGCTCAAGGACCTTATGGGCGAGTTTCCCCATAGCTTCAGCGATGTCCCTGGCTCTACAACTTTGGTCGAACACGAAGTCCACCTCACTTCGAATATCCCTGTTCGATCCAAGCCCTTCCCGATCCCTTTCAAGGCCCGTGAATCCTTGAAGAAAGACATCGATGAGATGCTGAAGATGGGCATCATCAGGGAGTCCAGTTCCCCCTACGCGTCCGCTGTCGTGGTCGTGAAGAAGAAGGACGGCAGCAACCGAGTATGCATCGACTACAGGAAGGTTAATAAAATCACCGTCTTCGACCCTGAGCCGATGCCTACCGCAGCAGACCTCTTCCGCCAACTATCGGGAAGTAAAATATTCTCAAAGATTGACCTCAGCAAGGGTTATTGGCAAGTCCCCGTGCGTCAACAGGACATACCAAAGACTGCTTTCATAACTCCTGATGGGACGTACGAGTGCCTAAGGATGCCCTTTGGCATGGTCAACAGCGGAGCTACCCTAAAGAGAGGAATGAGGAAGATACTCAATGGGATGGACAACGTCGTGTGTTTCTGGGACGACCTACTAGTCCACACTCGCACCTGGGAAGAGCATCTGCAGACCTTGAGGGAGCTGTTCCACCGTCTTCAAGAAGCCCACCTGATCGTGAGACCCAGCGAATGCATTCTGGGAGCTGACAACGTCGACTGCGTCGGACATCCGACGGAAGAAAAAGACAACGGAGGATGCACTGACTCCAGGAAAGCCCACGTGATCGTCGTCTTTGACCCTGGGCCGATGACAGCCGCAACTGACGAGGGCGTCGTTTCCTTGCGGATGAAAAAAAAACAACATTGACCGTGTAGATAAACTGTGAACATTGACAATATCCAGACAGATTTGAAGATGAGAAACATTGTCTCTGTGTGAATGAGCTGAGAACATTGACAGTATTCAGACAGTCTGAAATAAGTTTTAATTCTGAACTTTGTTTGTGCATTACGTTTCAACGTTGTTGAAAGAAATTGGGTAAATTTCTTCTTGAGTGGGGGGTTATGTTACGTTGAAACGCGAACGAAAGTATGTCGGAAACGCGCACGATAGATCTAATCGTTTCGTTTTGCAAAGTATTCAATAATGGAGCTTATTTACCTTTGATTTGAGTTTGCATTGTTGTTAGGAGAGGCTTTGTATAACGTTGATAATTTTCGTTAGTCGATATTGTTGTAGAATTTTCTGGATCTGCGTGTTTACTCTCGATAGAAATTTCCCGATACATGTCGAAGCAAGAAGACGTTCCGGAAGGAGAAGAAAATATGTATGACGTAAGACAGTAATGACGAAGTTAGAAGCGATTGGTTAAATTGCGTCAAACGAGATTGATCCAGGTTATTCGGGAGTATCAAGAGACTATTTAAGTGCCGCGCTGTTTCAAAAATGAGAGAGTGAAGTTGTTGATAGTGAAGTTGGAAAGTAAATTTGAGAGTGGAAAGGCGATTGAGCGATTGTATGCAGTTGTTGATGTGTGCTGAATAAAAGTGGAAAACTTCATACGTCGACTTTGTGACTTGTATGCTGCTTGAGCGGGCTGCGTGGATAAACGAATCTGAGTTACACACCTTATCAGGACTTCAGCATCGGGGCTGAATCAAATACTGATAAAGAAAACACCAACATCGAATCCGAGTGTAACACAATGACCCAAGCTGAGATGCTTATGTCATGAGCATTAAAACTTAATGCATACCTGTTGGTACCATTTATGATTAATCTTCTGGTATGTTTTTGTGAACGTATTTGTAAATTAGTGTTAATACAAGAAAAATTATAAGTGAAATTTAAAACTAGGATTTAACGTTCAATGGGGGGAAATTGCTTTGTTCTTGCATACAGTTTTCATTTGATGTTTGATGTTTGATGTTCTCTGTCTGACGGTTTGTGGACCGTCTGATCTTAGATTTTGTGTGCGGCTTACTTGTGACTGTCCATAATTCTCCCAGAGTTTAAGGTTACAGCTAGGTCACCATGGTCAAAACATGACCTTGGTCTTTTCTCTGGTGTTTGTGGACTGACTGACCAGAGATTTTGCTTGTGGGTTAGTACTTACTGTCACAAGATCCTTCCAGAAGTTCAAGGTCACTGCTAGGTTATAAAGTTCAAAACATCTTGACCTTTCTAAGAAAACATTTGTGCTTGGAAGTTCCTTTAGTCGAAGGCCACCTTTAGGGGGTATACTGGTCCCTTTTGGAGCAGCTCTTGCTTGTACTGCTGTTGTTGCTACTATTACTACTACTACTACTACTGCTGCTGTTGCGGCTACTGCTACTACTGCTGTTGCTGCTGCTGCTACATCTACTACTACTGCTATTACTACTACTACTACTACTACCACTACTACCACCACCACCAACATAACATCAACAACAACGACAACAGTAACATCACAACAACAACAATAACCTAAACAACAATGTGAGCACCACCACCACCACCACCAACAACAACAACAATGTGAGCACTACCACCACCACCACCAACAACAACAACAACAACAGCACGTGGCATATAGGGCCTGTGGCATATAGGGCCCGTGGCATATAGGGCCTGTGACATATAGGGCCCGTGACATATAGGTCCCGTGGCATATAGGTCCCGTGGTACCTCCCGTGTAAACCTCGCACCTTTTTAATTAGCTCTCTATATCTAAAACACATTTAAAAATAGAATTTGCATGCCTTCGACAACCCGTCCCACTCACGTTCTACTATAATAAAATGTATTGAAAAAAGTTGCATGTTTCATTTAGAAGTGCTCGAATAAATGGATTATTTATTCAGAAACAAAAACTTTTTGTATCGGTTTACAGTTTACCAGAACTTAAAAAGTTAGATTATTCGCCGCACTGTTTTGAGACTCGTAGTTCAGCTACCTGCTGCCCGTCTGTGCTACTGTTGCTCTAGCATGTGTGGGTGTGTGTGCGGGTGTGTGTGTGTGTGCGTATGTGTGTGTGAGTAAGTGTGTGTGTGTGTTTTGTGCTCATGTATTTATGCCAATTTTCAAAAGTATTATTATTATTATTATTATTATTATTATTATTATTATTATTATTATTATTATTATTAATTAATTAATTAATTAATTAATTACTTTATGAATTACCTTATTTGCGTTAGGTCAAGATGTTTATTGTTATAACGTTATTTATTTGTCTAATTCATTGTTACTGTTACAAGAAGCAGGATGTAAAAAAAAAGTGCGCACAGCGCTTACTCTTTTACCATTGGAAAATAAAATTGCTATCATATCTTTATTTTTCGAAAGCTGCACACACCTAGATTTGACTTTCTTCTTTTTGTATTTCTAGACTTCTTTGAAAATTTCTTGAATTAGTCGGAGGAGGGTCAGAACGAACGAAGTGTTGGCCTGGGTTGGTCGGTTGGTCTGTCTCAGTGCGTTGGAATCCATATTTCAAGAACCACTCAAGGGATTTTAATCAAACCATATTAATTTTGGAACTGTATCCTTTGTCATAGGAACATTACATAGGTTAGTGGCTTGCCTCCTGTGCCATCATATTTGGTCTACCGCAAAGGTAAAGGTCACTGGAGTCATTTTGTTGATAAAAATGTTTTGCAATATCTCAAAGACGACTGAAGTGATATTGTTGAGTTTTGGTAAACAGGTACTTCAAATCATGGGCCATCAGATCACATGCATCATCTGGGTTGTACTCTTCAGGTTTGGTGATGTCTCTCTGCTTTCTCCAGAAAGGCAATAGAAATATATAATGCAGTGATCACCACCTCTTACGTTCACTACCCGCCCTGGAAGTGCTGACAAGCCAGATGTATGGTTTAGGGATGAAGCGAATAGTATGTGACCTGGTAGCACGGCATCATAACTGGGTGAGCGACCTTGTGTCGCATAGGGTGTGACAGAACAGAGTGAACGACTTGGTGCCGCAGAGAGATCTCCAGAAATGGATAGGAGACCTGTTCCGGTTGATGATGGTTGCTCCTGGACACCTTTTTTCAAGCAAAGGGAGGTCGCTTTCATCAGTGGGGCATGTCCGCCCTAAGGAAATGGACGCAGGGACAGGTTCACCTAAGGGGCGGATTCGCCCCAAAACAGGGTAACTGACTTTGACCTACAGTTATCTACCCGATGGTTTCACAACAGAGCACAAAACCCCTGATTAAGCATAGCTTTACAAACGATGTTTTATAAAGGTACAGTAATTTTAGTTATTGTTTGGGAAAAATATAGGGAAAAGATTTTTTGGCGGTTTTACCCTCTGTGTGACATGCGCCAGTCTTTCGTGGAATTACGAGCAGCAGGTAGTGACACAAAAACATAACTACAGTGACGACATACTAGTGTTACGTTGAAACGCCAAGGGTAGTGTGTCTAAAACGCGCACGATAGATCTAATCGTTTCGTTTTGCAAAGTATTCAATAATGGAGTTTATTTACCTTTGATTTGAGTTTGCATTGTTGTTAGGAGAGGCTTTGTATAACGTCGATAATTTTCGTTAGTCGATATTGTTGGAGAATTTTCTGGATCCGTTTGTTTACTATCGATCGAAGTTTCTTGATGGACGTAGATAATGGAGAACATTCTTTTGACATGTTGACGTAAGTCAGTGATGACGATCTTTAATTCTGATTGGTTGGTTGTAATGCGTCATTTCTAGAACGACCTGTCGTCATCTCGAAAGAGAAAAAAATTATATATTCGATGCTCCGTGTGTTGTAAAAAGTTGCTGTTGAAAGTTGTTGAGTTGAGTTGAGAATTGTATGCAGTTGTTGATGTGTGCTGAATAAAAAGTGGAAAACTTCATACGTCGACTTTGTGACTTGTATGCTGAGTGAGCAGGCTGCGTGGATAAACGAATCTGAGTTACACCTTATCAGGAATTCAGCATTGGGGCTGAATCAGATACTGATAGAAAACACCAACATCAAACCGAGTGTAACATTTTGGGGGTCAAGCCGCGATTCACGCCATAGCCAAGGGTTCAACTGCTACAACAAGCGAGTCAACGTTACGAGAGGCAGTCATCGAGGGTAGCCGCCAACGAGTTGCGTCGAGAGGGGCCAACATACTGGGACTACATCACCGATAGGTTCGGGTTGTCTGCAAGGGCGTGTAGTCGCTGAAGAGTTGCTTCGTGAGCGAACAACAGATCGGGACTACGTGGCTGCCGTAAGACTACGTCGAGGGACAGTCTCGGAGCTACATCGCCAGTGATAAGCCCTTCGCACACTGGCGTCTAAATCTTGGCGCTTGCGTTAAAGCGTCTGTGACGCGACGAGGCATGCAACTTGCTGCGTGCGTCATGGCTCGCACACAGGCGGCTTTCGACGCGCGCTTCTTTTGTGTAAGCTACTTTCCATATTTGGAAAGTAGGCCTGGTTGAATTTTTTACCTAAATGAGACGTGTAGCCATAGAGGTATAATTAGACAGCTTCTACTATTATAGTAAGCTGTCTGGTATAACTATAGCTAGTTTTATCTCTATACATGTGTGGTATGCATGTGCCTGTGCATAGGTCACTATATTACGTCATTTTATTATTGACGTAAACAATCGCTGATGTGTTGGGGACTATAATCTATGAAACGCAAACGCAAACGTAAACAAGCGCAAGCGGTCGATCCCGGCCGTTTCTGTTGAGTCTGATCTTTTCTCGCACTTCATTATACACGTGTAGCACATTCCTTAGAATGTGGTCACACAAGACCTAATAATATCCGACACTACGTACTGACAAGCTGATAATTCAGAGCCGATCCACACACTGACATAGATTTAGAACTTCAAGTCAAAGAGACAACATCGGCAAAATATTTGGTCATCCACTTAGTCTAACACTCCAGCCCTTGTTCATGACACTGGCGATGTGGACCATGCTCCCCCTGTTCTTATCCCTATCATGGTATGATTTCAACCCTGAATTTTACAAGTTCTTCTGACTCTGAAATAATTCAATCAACAACAGCACCTCATCTTCTTTCAAATCCGCCATATTTGCTTTTGAGAACGAGCGAGAGCTGCATTCTGATTGGTCAAGCCGCGCGCCTTCCCGCTTGGAAATAGGATGGATTCTATTCTTGCGGTGACGCGCCGCGTCTGAACGCGCGCAGCAGTCGCGGACGCGAGGAAGTCTCGCACACAGAGCAGCGCGCCCAAAACTTAACGCGACGGACCAAAACTTGACGCGTTGACGCTAGTGTGCGAAGAGCGGCGAGCGGACGTCGCGTCTACTTCAGCACAGGAGCGTGTACATCAACACCAGCGTGGTGCAGCGTCGCATACGACGAGGACAGCGGGGCCTGCGTCAGCGAAAGCGACTAGTGGCAAGCATCAGCGCTACTGCAGAAAGCGTGCTGTTCTAGAACAGTCTAGAAGGGTACAGCACAGTCAAGAACTTTCCAGTCAAGAACTTTCCAGAAAAGAACTTTCCAGAAAAGCATCAAGATGGCTGACTTCTGGCAGAAAGGGATTGCACTGAATCTGAAAGGCAAACAGCTGACGGAGTACGTCAAGTCTCAGGAGAAAATACTAGAAAGAGAAGAACAACGTCAGCGTGAAGAAAGAGAAGATGAGCGACGGCGTGAAGAAAGAGAATTTGAACTGAAGCGTCTGGAAATTGAACAGCAGCGGCAAGAAAGAGATCGTCAGTACCAGCTAGAGTTGGCGCGTATCCAAAACAATCAGCATGCGCCACAAGTCACCAACGACCATACGGCTCCAAAATTGCCAGCTTTCGTCGACGGGAAGGACCAGATCGACAGCTATCTGGCGAGATTCGAAAGGTTCGCCGAAAGCTCCAACTGGCAACCTCGAGACTGGGCGATTCGACTAAGTGCACTTCTGACAGGGCAAGCGCTCGAAGTTTACACCAGACTGTCGAACGATGACGCCAAAAACTACGACGTCTTGAAAGAGGCCCTGTTGCAGTGCTACAACTTTACAAAGAAGGGCTACCGTAAACGCTTCCGTGAATGCCGGCCTAAGTCAGACGAGACGCCAAAGCAGTTTGTGGAGCGCCTGTCGTCATATCTACACAAGTGGGTGGAGTTATCAGGCGAAAGGAAGTCTTACGACAGTCTCCATGACCTGATCGTGAAGGAACAATTTCTCAATGCCTGTCACAAGGACCTAGCGACCCACTTAGAAGAACAAAAGCTGCAGACGCTTAAAGATGTGACTGAGGCTGCTGAAAGATATCTCATCGCTCATGGGAAGACCCTGGGGCCACCCAGCGCGACGAAACATTTTCAGAAGACTGGAAGCCATGGGAACCAGATCCAGGGGAGCCAGACGAGCCAGAGACACACTGACTCCACGCCACCTCCCAGGGAAGGGCATTCAAGAGGCTGTTTCACCTGCAACGCTACAGACCACAGAGCGGCTAACTGTCCTCAAAACAAAAGTAGCGGACAGCGGAGCAGTACGGACAATGCAGCGGTGGGCAACCGACCTTTCGTCATCTCGAAAGAGAAAAAAATTATATATTCGATGCTCCGTGTGTTGTAAAAAGTTGCTGTTGAAAGTTGTTGAGTTGAGTTGAGAATTGTATGCAGTTGTTGATGTGTGCTGAATAAAAAGTGGAAAACTTCATACGTCGACTTTGTGACTTGTATGCTGAGTGAGCAGGCTGCGTGGATAAACGAATCTGAGTTACACCTTATCAGGAATTCAGCATTGGGGCTGAATCAGATACTGATAAAGAAAACACCATCATCAAACGGAGTGTAACACATACCAAAATACTAATAAATAGCAGGCAAGTGACGGACCATTCCCGATCTTCCCTATTGGAAAAATTACTATTTCATTCTAAACAAATATTATACAGGCTTGTCTTTGAAGCAGACAATGATTCTAATGTTGAACCAATATGACTGCAGGCACACAAGTGACAAAATCGGAAATTCCTATCTCAATTCCACATCATCCTCTCCCCCCAAGTATTTGGGCAAAGGCTGTTGGGAATCTAACTGGTTTCTTGCCAAAACCAGAAGTTGGTAGGTTGGGTCAGAAAAATAAAGTTCGTCACATTCGCACAAATTAAGTGATGCACAATTCTGAAAAACTCCAAACAAAACTTTGACCCTTTCTGTACATAACAAATTAATTTTTTTAAACGACAGTGCACAATGGCAAATAGGGAAATAAAAGCATGCGTAAGTGTGTCACGTGGGGTTTATGGGCTCTGCACAATGGAATTATGGACCCTCACGTTTATTCGGTGGGAACTGCTAGTAGGTCACCCTGTGAATTACTTTAATAAATTTATTTGTTTAGCTCGTTCTGTGTTACGGTTGGGGTACAGAAATAGATAGAAAAATGGTAAAAAATTACTGTCACACTAGCTTTCACACGGCTATGAATCATATGTAGTCCAGCCACTTGATAACAGTTAAAATCACACATTTATTTCTTCTACTCTATACAAGATTCTCTAAGTACTAATCTAACTTAAAATGTCTCAGTCACTGCTAATAGTTCGATCGCTGATAGTCTAGGCAGCTGTTATATCTTCCTCGGGCACTTGCTATAATATCTCATGTAGATTTGGACTACTGTGGTCCGTTTTACAGTTTCTGAAGAGTTGGACTACTGTGGTCCTGTTATGATCAGTTTAAGTGCACCTTCGCCTTATGCACTTAACTCATGTGTGGGGTGTTCGAAGTCCTTCTGTGAGGTAGCTTCTGGTACACCTTTGTCGTTGTGTAGTTGGGTTCCCTTGCCACGCTGTGGGGTCTGACAGGGTGTTTTTCAAGGTATCTCTTTCCGACTTGTGCGGTAGAGTCTCCTCAACCAACTAGTCGTTTCTGTGGAGTGGGACGCACAGGATAGCTCGGGATAGCTCGGGATAGCTCGCCTGCTCGTCTGTAATATAAGAGACGAAATTCTGCACAACCCTGAATAATCGGTTTGTGCAGAGCGTCTCACTGAAAGCCAAGTAGCCCTCAGTGATAGCTCCACATCTCTATACATAAGCGACGAACATTCTGCTACTTCCGGGTTCCGCTGTAATCTCACTCTAAATTCCTATACATACATAAATATCAATCGTGGCTAACTATACACATCCAGAATTAATAATATTATAAACATTCACGGGTACAGCCACTGGTCTGCAAACATACATATAAGTTAAACAACAGTGGTTCCGTACGGGATACAACATGGCGGCGCAACCGGTCGTGTTTCGCCTCGTGGTAGGCTCTTCCCCATGGTCCCGCAAATTCGGATTGACAATTCACATTTATGCATAGCAAATTCCACAAACATAATTTCAACAATAATACAAATATATCACGATGAAACAGAAGGGTGTTCATTTACCTGTTTGACAAGTTCAGGCCCGTGATGACTTGAGAGAATTCTAAGATTTCTAAGTCCTGCTTCCTGGTCTATGAGTGTAGAGATTTCTCTAGCTGTGGAGATGTTGACTCTACCTCGTCACACACACGACTGATTCAAACTGTGTTAGGCTCTGACACAGTCAAAACTGCTCTACCCACTGAGCCTGCTCTGATTGGTTAAAACGGTCCGATTCAAAGCTCAAGTGCTGACTCACTGCGATGTGGGTGGCTCGCTCGCTGTGTGTGGTTTACTGTGTAATTTAATTGCTGCTGTGTAATAGTCTAACTTCTCTACTGTTACAAAGACTACACATGGCTAAATAGTCAACAAGCAGAGTTAAACTAGCCAATTCATGACAGGCTCCCTCAACTGAAAAAAGGCGATGACTACTGGATTCGACCTTTTTCTACTACAGAGCCTAGTTTAACACTGCACTATCCTAGGGTCCTATTTACAAACTAAGTAAGTTGCTCTACCTGAGCTGCAATGCTGTGCCAGGTAGCTATGGACACTAGTGACAGGGTTTTATTGGGCGGGGACGAATTCTGGTGCTGTGGCCCTTAGTTGTGTTGGGTGGGCGACAGCTGCTGTGTCCTCCACGAGATGGCGACTGAGGTAGTCGGCTCCGTGGTTCTCTTTGCCGGGGATGTACTCGATCTGGAATGAGTATGCCTGAAGGGTGAGTGCCCATCGCATCAGGCGAGAGTTCAAGGATTTGGAGGCTGCCAGGAACGGTAGTGGTTGGTGGTCCACCTGAACTGTGAAGTGGGTCCCATACAGGTAGAGTTGAAATTTCTGTATGGCCCAGACTAGTCCAAGGCATTCTTTCTCCGACGTGGCGTAGTGGGTCTCGGCGGGTCTCAATTTTCTGCTGGCGTAGGCGACAGGGAATAGCGTCTCTGCATTCTTGGGGTCGCGCTGTAGCAGTACTGCTCCGAGGCCTAAGTCGCTTGCGTCGGTGCGAAGAACGAATGGCTGAGTCAAATCGGGTAGGTGGAGTACTGGCGCCGAAGTCATTTTGTCCTTGAGTGTTTGGAATGCTGTCTCGCATTCGGCTGTCCAAACTACTTTGTCCGGGGCGATTTTCCGGGTTCCATTTGTCAGTGGCACGGCGATGCTGTTGTAGTTGGGGATGAACTTCTGGTAGAAGCCGCAGAGTCCTAGAAACGACTGCACTTCCTTCTTTGTCTTGGGCCTAGGAGCGTCGAGTAGGCGTTTCACTGTCTTCTCTACCGGTCGCAGGCTTCCTTGACTGATGGTGTGTCCCAGAAATTCTAGTTCTGTGAATCCAATCTGACATTTGGTGGGTCTTGCCGTCAATCCTGTGTCTCTGAGGCGTGCGAGTAGTTGTTGTAGGAGCGTGACATGTTCCTCCCACGTAGGTGTTGCGATGAGGATGTCGTCCATAAACGAGTGTAGGTGCTCGCTGCTCAGGGGTGCCAGGAGTTTTCGCATCATGGCACTGAAGATGCTGGGTGCGTTGTGGAGTCCGAATGGAAGTACATTGAACTCGAAGTGTCCTTCCATAGTGCTGAAAGCTAGGTACTTTCGGACTTGCGGTTGCACTGGTATCTGGTAGTATCCTTTGCTGAGGTCGATGCGTGAGAAGTACTTCGCTCGCTGTAGCTTGGCAAATAGGTCTGTCTGGTCCGGGAGTGGCTCTGGCTGGAACTGCGTTACCGCATTCAGGAGTCTGAAGTCGATGCACAGTCGATGCTCTCCGTTGGGTTTTCGCAACAATACCGTGCCTGCGCTGTAGGGTGAAGTAGACTCTGAGATGATTCCGGCTGCCAGTAAGGTGTCTATCTCTTCCTTGATGGCTCGCTGCTGAGACAGTGGCATCGGGTAGAGCTTCTGGCGGACGGGTGTTGGGTCGGTCACCGTTAAGGTTACTTCGACGAGGTCTGTCCTCCCTGGTCGGTCTGTTAGCACAGTCTGATGTTGTCGAATGACCTGTAGTACTTGCTGTTGCTGTTTAGCGGCTAGGTCTCCGTTGAGTATCACGTCTTTGTAGGTTTCTTTGGAGTGCAGGGGATACTCTACTGCATTGGTCTCCATGCTTTCTCCTTCTTCCGCGATGGCGATGGCTAACAAGTTGTGAGTGCTGGGGGTCGCTGGTCGGTCCGTATACTTCTTGAGGAGATTGATGTGGTGGTATCGGGCTCTCCCGTTCACCTCTACTTGGTAGACTGTCTTGGATTTCTTGGCAGTCACCCGGTACGGTCCTCTCCAAGCGATGTCCAGCTTGTTGGTTCCACTTGGAAGTAAGAGTAGTACTTGATCGCCGACTTGCAGTTCTCTGTCCTTCGCGTGGCGGTTGTAGTACTTCGCCTGACGGGCTCTTGCCTTCTTCAGTGCTTCACCAGCTTTCTTCCACGTTGCTTTGAGGGTTTCCTGCAGGTCTGCGACGTACTTGGTGGCACCTCTTGGTGTGTCGTCTATCTTTGCTTCCGTCCAACTTCTGCGTAGGGCTTCTAGCGGTCCTGCTAGAGGTCTGCCGAATAGCAATGTTGACGGGGTGTAGCCTGTGGCTGCATGGGGCGTTTCTCTATATGCGAACAGTGCCGCATTCACGTAGGTGTCCCACGCTTCTGGATTGTCGTCGGCGACTTTCCTGAGTATGGTGAGAAGGGTTCCATTCAGTCTTTCTACTTGTCCGTTGCTGGCTGGGTGGTATGGTGGTGTGCGAATGTGATGAACTTGTATCAACTCGAACACGTCTTGCATCAGGCGGCCGGTGAACTGAGATCCGTTGTCCGTTCTAATGCTGTCCGGGAATCCGACTCTGGTAAAGATGGCGATGAGTGCATCTGCAATCTTCTTGGTGTCGATCGCTGGCAACGGGACTGCTTCGCACCACATCGTACATGCGTCGACGAGTGTGAGTAGAAATCTGTTCCGCTTCTTGGTCATGGGCAGTGGTCCTACTATGTCTACTGAGACTTGCTGGAATGGCACGCCGACTACTACCGATGGTCCTAAGGTAACTGGTACGGTGTGATGTCGCGGGGAATATCGTTGACATTGGTGGCAAGATTTCACGTAGCGCTTGACATCCTCCGTGATTCCTGGCCAATAGTAGTGTGCGCTGATTCTCTGCACTGTGGCTCCAATTCCCATGTGTCCGCTGAGTGGCATGCTGTGGCCTAATTCTAGTACTTGGGCTCGAAGGGTGGCTGGTAGTACTAGTTGGGTGTGATCTCCATCTCCTTGTCGATGTAGAACTCCCTCTTCCATGTAGAAGTCTCCCTTGTGCGGGGGTGTGTGCGCCTTGGGTAGCTTCTGGAAGCACTTCGCTATCGAGGTGTCTTCTTTCTGTGCTGTTTTGATCTCTTCGAGTCCTGGATTCGGAGCGAACTCGGGCTGGGGTGGTTGGGTTTTAGCTTGGGCCCTGGTTTGCACTGCAGCTATCTCTACAGTTTTGGGGGGTGTGCCTAAGAACACATACCTACAACCTAGCACTAGATCATACAGGGGTTTCTGTAAAACAGCTGCTTGGATTCGTCCTGTGACGTACCTACTCTCTACTTCGATCCATGCTATTGGGCAAGTAGTCGTCGGTTTCGTCAAGTCTGCTCCTTGTAAGTCGACTGTCTTGTCCGTCAAGTCCGCGCGCGATACAAGAGATTCGCTGACTATCGCGTCGTATGATAGACCTGTGTCATACAGACAGTTCGCTTCTTTTCCGTTGACCTTGACCGTGTCTGTCACCGATGGGTGATCTCCGATCGTGTGTGGCTTGTTACCGCTGCTTTGAGTTAGAACTCTGTGCGCTGGCCGGCTTTCGCGCTCTTCCCTACGTTGTGCGGCCAACTTGAAACATTCTGCGGTGGAGTGATTGTTTCTGTTGCAGAACGAACAATACCGTCTCTGTTCTGCGGGACCTCTTTTCCCGAATTCCGTGTTGGGTCCTTTATTTTGCCCAGGTCTGGGATTATTCGGCTTATTCGCGGTGCGCTCTTCTCGGTTAGGGCTTCGTTTCTGTGCCTCTTTTCCGTTAGGCTTTAGGTCTCGCCTGAAGCTCTTGGCTTCTCCGTGGGCGGCCACGTACCTATCTGCGACCTTGACCAGATCTTCCAGTCTTTCCGCGCCCTGCTCTACTGAGAATGTCCTCAGCTCGGGGGTCATGGTTTCCCGTAGCTGTTCCCATACTAACAGTTCTGTCAGTCCATCATACGTTTTAGCCGTGGCTGACTGGCTAATCCACTTATCCAGCGTTGTGGACAACCGATCCGCGAACTGCGCATAGCTCTCTCCTTTCACTCTCCGGTTGGTGCGGAATTTTTGCCGATAGCATTCTCCTGTCAGTTCGAATCCCGTTAGGAGTGCCTCTTTTACTTTGTGATAGTCAGTCACTCTGTCAGTCGGTAGCTTACTGTAGATGTCATAAGCCTTTCCTCTAAGCCCTTGGCTAAGCTTGAAAGACCAATGAGTGGGATCTAGTTTATACTCAGTTGCTAGGCGCTCAAACCTAGTCAGATAGAGATCTAGACCTTCTTCTCTCTCATTGAATGTTCCCAGTGGAAATGACATTCCTTGTACAGGGTTGGATGCTACCTCTAGCTGATCTGAGTGGGTAGGGGTTGAGGAAGAACTTGAAGCTCCTGATCCCAATCTTCTTAGCTCTAACTCATGCTGTCTTTCTTTTTCCTTTTCTTCCCTCTCTTTTTCTTTTTCCGCCCGCTCATACTCCCATTTCCTAACTTCTGCTTCTCTCTCTGCTGCTAATGCTGCCTTCTTCTGTTCTACTTCTAATTCTAGTTTCTTCTGCTCTGCTTCTAATTCTAATTTCCTCGTTTCTCTCTCTGCCTCTAATTTCTTCTGCTCTGCTTCTAGTTCTGCTTTTCTCTGTTCTGCTTCGAGTTTCTTCGCCTCTCTCTCTGCTGCTCTCTCTGCCTTAGCCTCCTGTTTCTCTACCTCTGCATTTATATACGCAATTAGGTCTCCCCCTGCTAAGTGTAAAGCTTCTCCTAGTTCCTTGAAACGCAATCTCAAGGCCACTGGGTCCGACATTGTCAAACGTGTCTATGAACAACCTCTGAATCCCGTGGAATACCAAAACACTAGCAATATTGCAATTCAATAAAAACAATGCAAAGACCATAAAATTCGTAATCAATAATAGAATGAAACAAGAGTCAAATGGCATACAACAGTTATTTAAGGAAAACCTGCAAAAGAACAATGCAAAATACAGGCACAAAAATATTTGAAGCAAAAAAGTTTCTAACTAAAGAATAGTGCACCCAAACTGATTAGTCCTTGTTACCACTATTCTAAGTTATTCTACTACTCCTACTGTTATCTAATTTTATTGTACTTAGGTCCGGTTATACCCAATTCCTATTATACACAGATCCTAGCTAGGCTCGCCAATTAAAGTGTCACGTGGGGTTTATGGGCTCTGCACAATGGAATTATGGACCCTCACGTTTATTCGGTGGGAACTGCTAGTAGGTCACCCTATGAATTACTTTAATAAATTTATTTGTTTAGCTCGTTCTGTGTTACGGTTGGGGTACAGAAATAGATAGAAAAATGGTAAAAAATTACTGTCACACTAGCTTTCACACGGCTATGAATCATATGTAGTCCAGCCACTTGATAACAGTTAAAATCACACATTTATTTCTTCTACTCTATACAAGATTCTCTAAGTACTAATCTAACTTAAAATGTCTCAGTCACTGCTAATAGTTCGATCGCTGATAGTCTAGGCAGCTGTTATATCTTCCTCGGGCACTTGCTATAATATCTCATGTAGATTTGGACTACTGTGGTCCGTTTTACAGTTTCTGAAGAGTTGGACTACTGTGGTCCTGTTATGATCAGTTTAAGTGCACCTTCGCCTTATGCACTTAACTCATGTGTGGGGTGTTCGAAGTCCTTCTGTGAGGTAGCTTCTGGTACACCTTTGTCGTTGTGCAGTTGGGTTCCCTTGCCACGCTGTGGGGTCTGACAGGGTGTTTTTCAAGGTATCTCTTTCCGACTTGTGCGGTAGAGTCTCCTCAACCAACTAGTCGTTTCTGTGGAGTGGGACGCACAGGATAGCTCGGGATAGCTCGGGATAGCTCGCCTGCTCGTCTGTAATATAAGAGACGAAATTCTGCACAACCCTGAATAATCGGTTTGTGCAGAGCGTCTCACTGAAAGCCAAGTAGCCCTCAGTGATAGCTCCACATCTCTATACATAAGCGACGAACATTCTGCTACTTCCGGGTTCCGCTGTAATCTCACTCTAAATTCCTATACATACATAAATATCAATCGTGGCTAACTATACACATCCAGAATTAATAATATTATAAACATTCACGGGTACAGCCACTGGTCTGCAAACATACATATAAGTTAAACAACAGTGGTTCCGTACGGGATACAACATGGCGGCGCAACCGGTCGTGTTTCGCCTCGTGGTAGGCTCTTCCCCATGGTCCCGCAAATTCGGATTGACAATTCACATTTATGCATAGCAAATTCCACAAACATAATTTCAACAATAATACAAATATATCACGATGAAACAGAAGGGTGTTCATTTACCTGTTTGACAAGTTCAGGCCCGTGATGACTTGAGAGAATTCTAAGATTTCTAAGTCCTGCTTCCTGGTCTATGAGTGTAGAGATTTCTCTAGCTGTGGAGATGTTGACTCTACCTCGTCACACACACGACTGATTCAAACTGTGTTAGGCTCTGACACAGTCAAAACTGCTCTACCCACTGAGCCTGCTCTGATTGGTTAAAACGGTCCGATTCAAAGCTCAAGTGCTGACTCACTGCGATGTGGGTGGCTCGCTCGCTGTGTGTGGTTTACTGTGTAATTTAATTGCTGCTGTGTAATAGTCTAACTTCTCTACTGTTACAAAGACTACACATGGCTAAATAGTCAACAAGCAGAGTTAAACTAGCCAATTCATGACAAAGTGAACCAACCCACCGTACCCTAGGACAGTTTGAGCCAACCCAGAGGGCAGCTTGTGTCAAATACTGAATAAAGAAGGAAAATTGGGAAAATGTTTACCTCATTTGTTTTAGCTCATAATTGACAGTTCTGATGGTAAAAGTGAAAACTGAACCATAAAGAGACAAAAACTATCACTCCGCATTACAGCGTGCTTTTTGTGATATTTGTACGCAAAATGAGGTCAGTTTAGGTGTTGCAAAGACAAGAAGGGTTGCAAATAGATATTACAGTTGTGGAAATTTTACATGTTTGAAGACTACCATGCCTAATATGATCAATGCTGTGCTATATTTTGCTGGGGTAGCCATGATTCACAACAACCACTTATTATTTTTTGTGCTGCTTGTAGTCTGATTTTTACTTTTACTGTTTATTTTATTATTTTATTAATAGGACAGAAAATAGATCCATTAGACTTTGTAGCAACTGATAAATTCGCTCATAAATTTATAAATTTGTGTTTTTATATTATATCGGTGTATTATCCGAGAGGACCAAGTAATAATAACTCTGACTGGATTCTGGATATTAATGACACTGAATATTGGATAATTACTATTGAATTTAATTCACATTCGCCAAAATGGGACAAAGATTGTATACATACAACAAATAGGACATTTGTTGAAACTGTTCTAAACTCCAATCTAATTTTGCTAAATGTTGGACAAGCCACACGTATACCTGACGTTTCATCTCATCGATCAGCTATTGACTTGGCGCTTGTTTCATCTACTTTAGCCATTGACTGCGAATGGGATATTCAGACGGATCCTCTGGGCAGCGATCATTTGCCCATTGTTACAACTATGAATAACACTTTTGACGTTCAAACAGATGTGGATGTCATTCCAAAGTACATTTATAAGCGTGCGAAGTGGGACTTATTTCAAAGTTTGTTAATGTCTTATGATACAGGATTTGTGCATGATGATGATATAAATAATATGTATTCACATTTTATTAAACAAATTCATTTCGCTGCATCAGCCATCCCAGCAAGGTCCTCCTGAAAATAATACTCAACAGGCTGAAACCCCAAAGCTGAACAAATCATAGCTTTAAGAACAAGCAAGATTAAGGGCAGGGCGAAGTACCACTGAACCGAATTTCAACCTCAGAATAATCTGCGAGAAATACCTACAACACCAACAACATCTATATCATGTGTTCGTAGACTTCAAAAAGGCGTTTGACCGAATGTGGCATACAGCTCTGTGGGCAACCATGAGAGTGTACAACATCAGCCCTAAAATTACTGAAGTCATCAAGTCTAACAGTGCAGTCATTAGCAACAGCGCCATCGGAAACTGGTTTAGAACAACAATCGGTTTGCGTCAGGGATGCCTACTCTCTCCAACACTCTTCAACATCTTCCTGGAGCGCATCATGTCAGATGCCCTTGCAGATCACGACAGCGCCATCGGGAACTGGTTCAGAACAACAATCGGTGTGCGTCAAGGATGCCTACTCTCTCCAACACTCTTCAACATCTTCCTAGAGCGCATCATGTCAGATCACGAAGGCACAGTCAGCATAGGGGAAGAGCAATCTCCAACCTTCGTTTTGCGGATGACATTGATGGATTGGCTGGAGAGGAACAAGAACTTGAACAGCTGGTACAGAGGATTGACACCACCTCCAGAGTTTATGGAATGGAAATAAGTGCAGAGAAGACCAAAATGATGACCAACAACACCAATAGCATCAACATGGACATCAAAGTCCAAGGCCAATCCCTCAACACAGTCCATGGTTTCAAATATTTAGGAGCCATTGTATCAGACAATGGGTCCCGACAAGAAGTCCTCTCCAGGATCGCACAAACAACTGCTGCCCTGGCGAGGTTGAAGCCAATTTGGAAAGACAGGACTATCAGTCTACATTCCATAAGACTGCTGCGCTCCCTTGTCATCTCCATCTTCCTATATGCTTGCGAAACATGGACCCTCACAGCAGATCTACAACGAAGAATACAAAGCATGGAGATGAGGTGCTACAGAAGACTTCTGGGCATTTCCTATACCCAGCACATCACCAACGAAGAAGTCCGACAGACCATCACACAAGCCATTGGACAACACGATGACCTGCTCACAGTGGTGAAAAAACGGAAACTCCGATGGCATTCCACGTCATCAGATCATCAGGTCTTGCAAAGACCATCCTGCAATGCACAGTGCAAGAAGGTAGAAGAAAAGGGAGACCGAAAAAGAGTTTGGAGGACAACATTCGAGAATGGACTGGTTTGACACTGAGCGGAGCCATCAGGGTTGCTGAGGACAGAGAAAGATGGAGCACGCTGGTTAAACGATCATCTGTGGTGCCCCTACGACCTTCGAGTTATGGGATACGATAGGATAGGATATATAGTCCCTCTGTCTCTTTGTTTCACTGTCAGTTACATCTAATTCTTGAATGCAATCGGGGAGGCTATACCATCATTGACGAGAGAGAGAGAGAGAGAGAGAGAGAGAGAGAGAGAGAGAGAGAAAGAGAGAGAGAGAGAGAGAGAGAGAGAGAGAGAGAGAGAGAGAGAGAGAGAGAGAGAGAGAGAGAGAGTTCCGTGTCGTTACGATTGAGACGCGCACTATAGTTCCAAACGGTTTTTTTTGCAAAGCATGCAATGACAGCGTTTATTTATCTGTGATTTGATTCTTTGCAGTTGCTAGAAAAAGCTTTGTTTAATGTTGATAATTTTCTGGTCGCTATTGTTCTAATATCGTTGAGAATTTTCTTGAATTATTTGTGTATTATCGATCGAAAGTTCCAGACCTATCTGGTTACATCTAGGCAATTCTTCTAAACTGAGGAATGTTCTATGTCGTTATACAGTTTTGGTGATGAATTTTTCTTTGATTGGGTGTTATTGGGTCACTCTGGAATGTTCTAAGCTTTACTGGATTGCAGGGAGGCTATATAAGTAATGCACTGTCTGCTAGAAAAAGTTATTTTTGGAGTGATTTTTGGAAAGCGATCTTTGTATGCAGTGGTTGGTGTTTGCGGAATAAAGTTGAAAAACCTTATACGACGACTCCTGCCTCGTTGCTGAGTGAACATGATGCGTAGATAAACGAATTCGAGTTACACTATCAAGATTCAAGCATCGGGGTAGGTAGATTAAAGTCCCGCGTCACATGAGCGAATATGGGACTGGGAAGGGGCGGGGGTGGGTGGGGGGGAATCGGGATCTAGCATCGGTGCTGAATCGACTATCTTTATATATAAATTGCTTAGCCGGAAGTCCTTCTTCGCCTCTACTGTAAAGTTTGTCCGGTATGGACGCTGATCTGGGCAGGTGCTGGGCGCTGCGGATCGGCCTCCTGTGCGCTCAAAACCCGCGAAATCGTTATAGCCGACATGTCCTTACCGAACGTTTAACCGTTTCTGAGATAAATAAATAAACAAAATGTCCACAAACTGCAATAGCCTCATTCTGCGCTTCCCATTCAACCCGTGTCAAGAACGTGCCGCTCCGTAATACCGCAAATTTTGTTTTATTTCCATTCAAAACACTTTTGCACTCATGTCACCAATCTTACAAAATGTTGTGTTTAACTAATTAAATTTGATTAATTAAAAATGGAATCGAGGTTTTAGCATGTTTTCCCATATAGACCAAAAAATTGGATGGTCTTTATACGAAGCCTTGATAGCTCACTTAGTAAGACATTCGGCTACCGTGCAGGCGACCCAAGTTCAAATCTCCCACGGGCCATATTTTTTTAATGTAATTTTTTTACACTACAATATGGAGGAACAACGAAGCTTAACGTCCTAATGCATCAGCGTTAAGGACGATCACCACGTCGCCACCCTGACAAAATGATCATCATCATCATATCAAAGATGAGATCCTACGGATCTCTACTGCAATATGGATATTTTTCTTTTTAATTTAGGCTTTTTACTTTTAACTTATTTAGTAGTAGTAGTAGTAGTAGTAGTAGTAGTAGTAGTAGTAGTAGTTATAAACTAATAATAATAATAATAATAATAATAATAATAATAATAATTATTAATATTATTATTATTATTATTATTATTATTATTATTATTATTATATCTTATATCAAATTTTATTTTAAAACCTTGTTTTTTATGGTTTCTATTTGTATTATTCTATATTCAATATTATTATTATTATTAATATTATTATTATTATTATTATTATTATTATTATTATTATTATTATTATTATTATTATTATTACCAAGGATCGGGATGGGGTGGTGCGTGTAGATAAAGGGGGGCTACGGGTAGGTTTAAAGGGGCATGGGTAGGCATAACGGGGATACGGGTATATATAAGGGGATATGGTGATGGTCGATTCCTTTCATCCATACCTGCGAAACGATCAACTGGGAAGTATCAAGGAGGGTACAGGTAGGTTACAAGGGGGGTACGGAAGGTATCAAGGGGGTATGGGAGGTATCAAGTGGGTTCGGGGAGGTATCAAGGGGGTTCGGGGAGGTATCAAGGGGGTATGGTGAGGCATCATGGGAGGGGGGACGGGAAGATATGAGGGGGGGGGGGTATGGTGAGGTATCAAGGGGGATATGGGGAGGTATCATCGTCCAAATGAAACTCGCAGACAACAGTTGTCTCTCTGTCTACATTTTAAACAGCAACCTGTACAAAATCACTAGTTGATAATAAATACGTATAACAGTCTTAATATTTCAACTTGGTCAACAGGCGACTGGAATATTTCGTCACTAGAATATCGACCAGCTTGTTTAAAAACTTTAGTTCGTTTTCATGTGTGGTGAGGAGCCGGCAAAGCAAATCTAGAATAAATGAACGACCGTGGTTTTGTCGCGGTTTGAAATCGCAATCGTCATCACAAGATTTTCGCTGAAGTCCTAGTGATTTATTTTAAACAAGACACTGGACCTCATCAAGTACGTGCCGATTAACACATCTCAATGTTTATTATCTGAGCTCATCAAATTTTTGTGTAATATAAATAATACTCTACGCTCGCATGTGCTCTGAAACATTGTCAGAAGACTTGACTGAGCGAAATACGCATTGACTAAAATGTACAGTCAGTCAATGTGTGTTTTGAAGTGGGTCAAAATTAAGATAATACACGTATTAACTGGAAATTTTAGTCATTACATATATTGGCTAGTTGTCACAGTCAAAACACGAATTGACTGAGTTTTTTTTTAAATTTTTTTTAAAGAGAATACACGTATTGACTGAATACAAATATTGCCGGTAACAGCCATACCATAGGAGTTTCCGTTCCTTCACCATTGTTCATCGTGTTGTCCAATGGCTTGTGTGATGGTCTTTCGGACTTCGTCGTTTATGATGTGCTGAGTATAGGAAATGTCCAAAAGTTTTCTGTAGCATGAATGAACGAACATTGAGGTTTAACGTCTACACCCACCATTGGCGATATGGCAGACGGGGATAACCATCCCAGGGAAAGAGGGGTAGGGACCTAAATCAGAATCAACACTGAACCACCAAAGCAATCATACTGCTAAAATGGACAGTGAAAATGGCCACATTTTATATCGCTCACAACGGGATTCGAACCTGGGTCATCGATGTGCCAGGCGAACGCTCTACCAATTGAGCTACGGCGGTGGGACTTCTGTAGCATCTCATCTTCGTGCTTTATATTCTTCGTTGTAGGTCTGCGGTGAGGGTCCATGTTACCCATTTTGTTTAACATGTTTCCTCCACTAGGGAGAAAAAGATATCCTGAATGGAATATTTTCGTCATTTAAGCATCGACATTAACATTTCCTATACCCAGCACATCACCAACGACGAAGTCCGACAGATCATCACACAAGACATTGGATAACGCGATGACCTGCTCACAGTGGTGAAGAAACGGAAACTCCGATGGTATGGCCACGTCACCAGATCATCAGGCCTTGCAAAGACCATCCTGCAATGCACAGTGCAAGGAGGTAGAAGAAGAGGGAGACAGAAAAAGAGGACAACATTCGAGAATGGACTGGTTTGACACTGAGCGGAGCCATCAGGGTTGCTGAGGACAGAGAAAGATGGAGCACGCTGGTTAAACGATCATCTGTGGTGCCCCTACGACCTTCGAGTTACGGGATAGGATAGGATATGAGAGGATTAAGCAGCCAACAAAAATTTTTTAAAGCACAAATAGTATCACAGAGTAGTAAGAATTCAGAAATTTAGCGAGACATTATTTCAGTGGCTTCCAAACATGTCACGAGAGAGAGAGAGAGAGAGAGAGAGAGAGAGAGAGAGAGAGAGAGAGAGGAGAGAGAGAGAAAGAGAGAGAGAGACAGAGAGAGACAGAGAGAGAGAGAGAGAATACGAATATGAATGTTTTATTCAGTATAAGGCCTATGCCCCCTATTGAAGGGGTGTGTACAGTGAATTTTCAAACAAAATATACATGTATAACAAACACTCAATCAGAGGAAACAAATCAGTAAATCTTACGAAATTGTTATCTCCCTCATTTTAAACGCTATGTACAAAAATATACATAACTTTCGAACAGTTTCTTGGCTTGTCGATGACAGCAAAATAGTAAAGCTAAATGCGTTTGACTTTCTAATAAACTTAGCAGCAATAAATTGAAACAGAGAGAGAGAGAGAGAGAGAGAGAGAGAGAGAGAGAGAGAGAGAGAGAGAGAGAGAGAGAGAGAATATTGTTGCTGACAATTCAGACACAAAATTATGTTTATTATTAAATCAGATATGAAATTAATTTTTAAATGATTTATGTGTTATATTTAATCACTATTATATAGCGCTTTTCCAGCTCAAGAGCCGCTCGAGGGTCGATACAGGATCTAATTCAAGCCGCCCGGTGCGCCCACGCAGCCTTTGGGCAGCCTCTGACACCCAGACATCTGAGTACATGTAATGCATTATATAGGTAAACAAACCATTATTTACAAACATTTCTAAATAATACATTATTTAACACAATCTGCTAAATAATGCATTATATTTATTTTTTTTTATTTATTTTACCTTATTGTCCCTTTTTTCCATAGGGAAATTCTGGGCCGCCTTCCCTGGGGAAAGCGTAGTCGCAGCCTGTGGTGCGCCCAAACCCAACCTATCTAACATTAGTTGTGAGTTTGAAATTTTGCTGGGGGAGCAAACCGGAGTACCCGGAGAAAACCCCCGAGACGTTGCCCGAGTAAATAATATTCGGAGAAACATAACGCACAGATGCTGGATCGAACCCACACCTGTCAGGCGTCATTGGTTTCTGGCCTGTGGACAAGGCAAGTTAGTCCCGCCTTAGCCCACTTGGCCACAACGCTCGCGTGAAAATGGAGAAAGCGTGTCAATTAATTATTTAGCAACAATGTCTTACTTACCGATATGGTGATTTATTTACGTAAACAATGTACTAACTAAGTAAATAGTGAGTTATTTACGGTTATTATTATTTCGATAAATCTTACATTGTTTGTAAATAAATGATTGTTTAGAGCGGCCCATACCCTGGCAGGGGTGACGGGCATTAAGTAAGTGCCCAGAAGATAATAGAAGATGAAACGGTGGTATTAAAATACACTTATGTTCTATCAAATAAACTACAGCAAAGTACTATGCCAAAAAAAAAACACACACCAAAGTTTGGATCATATTTACATTCAGTGATCTTCACCTTGGTATGACTTACATTCACGTGATCTCTAAAGCTCATGACTGTATGACCCAATGTTGTTGCATACTATAGAATAAACATAGATCAATTTCACTGTATGATGACCCATGGTTTTGTAAGACCTAAAATTACCTTGACTTTCAAGATTAACGCAAAAACGGAACATATATGAAAGATCAATCTACTATACAACAAGTTTGGTCTTTATATCTCTCATAAATTAGGGTCAAGGTCACTTCAAAGTACTTTGGACAGCTCCAGAGGAGCGAGGTTGACCAAATGTGCACAGTATGTGTGTCTATCATGCATCAAAGAATCATAAGTTCAATATCACTAAGCTATTTTTGTTAAAGTGACACTTTGTGATGCTTTCTCCATTTTCACTGACCTTGACCTTGAAGTGGTCATTCATTCATTAAGTGTGGTTGCAATAGATGAAATAGGTTCTGAGAAATTATGCCACTTGCAAGTTTTGCACAGGCAGACGGCGAACAGACAGACCGGAAGACACACAATTTTTTTTAAATGTCATTTTTTAACTATTTAGCATTTCGCACGAATCTGGACATTTTTGTGTGTTTTTGTTTTTGTATGTTTTTCTTGGGGTGGGGATCGGAGGTGTGTGGGAATACATTGATTCATATTGCTGTGCATGTGTCAATGAACAGAGCAGTCATGGGGCTATCGCAAAAATTCTAGGGTTATGGGCTTCATTGTCAACACCTGACACAGAAGTGAAACTGACGCGCTTTATTGTGGATCTTGTCATGTGCGATGCTTAGGTTATTATTAACTACAAGAAGCTAAGAGCAGAGCCGAACTGTGTACATATAATATCTATAATTATATAAAAAATGTTGAAGCTAGTACTAGGAGAAAATAGCAAGGTTGGTGTAAATATTTTTCCAAATCTCTCTCTCTCTCTCTCTCTCTCTCTCTCTCTCTCTCTCTCTCTCTCTCTCTCTCTCTCTCTCTCTCTCTCTCTCTCTCTCTCTCTCTCTATATATATATATATATATATATATATATATATATATATATATATATATATACCCGCGACCTGCATGACTTCATGCTAGTCATCCGTAGAAAGAAGTTGTCTGCGCTCTTGTGGGAGTAAGAGATACTTTTTGGAAGTGTGTGTGTGTGGATTCATTATCTGCTCACATTGGACCATAGTTACTATGTGCTCCTGGGCTGGGTATGGTGTCGTCCCGGGTACCACCACTGGTTGCTGAACCTGCTGGTATTCTTACTTTGGAATAACAGAGCCCCTGGTTGCAGTGGTGGTTTCTACGCCGTTGCTGGGGGTCGTCTGCCATTTACCTCCGTTTACCCTCCCCCCCTTCTTGTTTCGGCAGATCTTTTATGCGGATCGGGGGTTGTCCGGTCCTGATTTGGCTCGGAAGAGTCCGCTGGACCTAAAGCAACAATAAATAAAAAAACCTCCCCCCCCCCTTCCCCCTCCGCATTTTCTTCGTGCTGACTTTGGGCGAAAAGGGCTACTTCCCCTAACTCAAACTTTTTCCCCAGTCATTAAGCCCTGTTGCATTCCGATCGCCCTTCTACCCCAAATGACCTCGTCGTGATCGAGCGGCACCACGGTTATCGACGCCGCTTTTGGACTCGAAGTCATCGCTACGTTTTCATCAGTTGGGCGTTGCGGCTAACGTCCTTCGTTACTTTCCCCTCTTCATCTCCATCTGCATTTGACATCCCTCGTCATTTATCGTCTAAGTGTCTACGTTTACCTTCTAACAGTCATCGACCACCGTGTTGTATAGGCATTCGTAACGCCAATTGGTAGCAAAGTCAGGTTTATTCAAACCTTCAAACTACTTAGTGTATTAACGAGTCACTGTAGATTTTGATCGCCGGCTAATGAACTGATTGACTGATTGCCACTTTTTATTTATCCTTTATCTTTCATCTTCTCATTCATTACTTCATCCATTAATTGTTCTTCATTCGCTCGCTTGCTCGTTTGCTCATACATGTAATCATCATCATCATCGTCGCCATCATAATCATTGTCATCTGAGTTGAATGTAAAGTTGTCTGTTGTCCGAGTGAGATGGGGGTAATAAAATCGTCAGTGTGAAATCTACTTCTTGTGTTAGTAGTTGTTAGTTAGGTAGAGCGGGTGCGTGAGGGAGGGTTCAAGCACACAACTCCATAGAGGGCGTGACAGCCAGTAAGATAGGATTTTTTAAAACTGAGGTAATATTAGATTAGACTAGATTAGATTAAGTAGATCATTGATCAGCTGCACTGTGCAGCTTATCTGAGCTGCAAAACTAGTATAGTCATAAAACGATGCCAATAGACAAATGTGGACCCCACTGCAACAACGTGATTAGTGACAGGGGTCTGAGACTCTTGCAGTTTGCCAGATACAACAATCTGGTACTGGCAAACACGCCTGGTCTCCACAAAAAATTCAGACGATGGACATGGCACAGTCCCGGCGGGGAGCATCATAACCAAATTGACTACATCATGGTCAAGACACGCTTCAGATCAAGCATCAACATTGGCAGGACACGCACTTTTCCAGAAGCAGAAATCGGAAGTGACCACGATCTCGTGATGATGTCTTTCCGCCTCCACTTGAAGTGAGGAAACACAGCAATGTGTACCAGACAGAAGTTCGACCTGGACAAACTGCAAGACCCGGAGGTGGCAGAAATATTCCAAGCCACAATTGGAGGGAAATTTGCACCACTGCTCATTTTGGGAGCTAGTAAAGTAGATGTTCACACCATGACCAGCACTTTTTACCCAGCTCAGCTATGACAGATGCGGCCACTGAGATCCTTGGAAAGTACCTCCCAAAGAAGAAACCGTGGATCACACTAAACTTTTTGACCTGTGTGACAAACGAAGAGAGATGAAAAATAAAAAGAACACATTACAGGGAGCAAATGCCTACCGAAAAATCAACAATGACACAGCAAAGGAGAACTGGATAGAAGAGCAATGCCAGGAAATAGAGATCAGTTTGAACAAGAACAACAGCAAGAATGCCTATCAGATTGTGAAGCGACTGACAAGTGTTAAACAGTTGAAGGTCTCCACGATAGCAAGTGTGGCATATGCCTTACAGAAGAGTGAGAAGTCTTGAATAGAGGGACAGAGAACTGCACTGACCTTTACAACCACACACCTAACGGAGACCCATCAGTTCTAGCATGTCCACAGAACAGAGAAGAGGAAGAAATCCTCCCAATTCTCCGAGAAGGTTGAAGCAGCAGTGCAATCACTGAAGAAGGGGAAGTCAGCGGGAGTGGACAACATACCTGAACATTTATTCAATCAGGAGGAGAAGCGATGATTGATGCCCTCACCATCATTTAACAAGATCTGGCAGAGTTGGGAGTGGCTTACTCCAGGGATCCAGTCGCTTGTCATCACTCTTCCCAAAAAGGGTAACCTTCAGCCTCATCAGTCATCCCAGCAAGGTCCTTTTGAATATAATCCTCAACAGGTTGAAACCCCAAGCGGAACAAATCTTAGCTTAAGAACAAGCAGGATTCAGGGCAGGGCGAAGTACCACTGAACAGATTTTCAACCTTAGAATAATCTGCGAGAAATACCTACAGCACCAGCAGCATCTATATCATATGTTTATAGATTTCAAGAAAGCGTTTGACCGAATCTGGCATGACGCTCTGTGGGAAACCATGAGAGTGTACAACATCAGCCCTAACATTATTGAAGTCGTCAACAGCCTGTATGATCAGACTGCCAGAGCAATCCTCCACAACAGCGCCATCGGGAACTGGTTCAAAACAACAATCGGCGTGCGTGAACAGATTTTCAACCTCGAATAATCTGTAAGAAATACCTACAGCACCATCAACATCTATATCATGTGTTCATAGAATTCAAGAAGGCGTTTGACCGAGTCTGGCATGCAGTTCTATGGGCAACAATGAAAGTGTACAACATCAGCCCTAAAATTATTGAAGTCATCAAAAGCCTGTATGACAAGGCTACCAGTACAGTCCTCCACAACAGCGACATCGGGAACTGGTTCAGAACAACCATCGGTGTGCGTCAAGGATGCCTACTCTCTCCAGTACTCTTCAACATCTTCCTGGAACGCATCATGTCAGATGCACTTACAGATCACGAAGGCACAATCAGCATAGGGGGTAGAGCAATCTCCAACCTCCGTTTTTCGGATGGCATTGGTGGATTGGCTGGAGACCAACAAGAATTTGAACAGCTGTTACAGAGGCGTGACACCACCTCTAGAGAATATGGAATGGAAGTAAGTGCAGAGAAGACCAATATGATGTCCAACAACACCAAATGGCATCAACATGGACATCAAAGTCCAAGGCCAATCCCTCAACTCAGTGCATAGCTTCAAATATTTAGGAGCCTTTGTATCAGACAATGGGTCCCGACAAGAAGTCCTCTCCAGGATCGCACAAACAACTGCTGCCCCGACAAAGTTGAAGCCTATTTGGAAAGACAGGACCATCATTCTACACTCCATGGTAAGGCGGCTGCGCTCCTTTGTAATCTCCATCTTCCTATACGCTTGCGAAACATAGATCCTCGCGGCAGATCTACAACGAAGAATACACAGCATGGAGATGTGCTACAGAAGACTTCTGGGCATTTCCTATAACCAGCTCGTCACCAACGACGAAGTCCGACAGACCAGCACACAAGCCATTAGACAACACGATGGCATTCTCACAGTGGTGAAGAAACGGAAATTCCGATGGTGTGGCCACGTCAGCAAAGCATCAGGCGTTGCAAAGACCATCCTGCAAAGAACGGTTCAAGGAGGCAGAAGAAGAGGGAGACAGAAAAAGAGGTGGGAGGACAACATTCGAGAATGGACTGGCTTGACACTGAGCGAGGTCATGAGGGTTGCTGAGGACAGAGGAAGATGGGAGTACGCTGGTTAAACGATCATCTGTGGTGCCCCAACGACCTTCGAGTTACGGTATAGAATAGAATAGAATGTATGTGCCGTCGTCCATCTGAATTTATGAGATTCATGTAGGCTATGAAGTTGAACCATCCAAATTGAACCATCCAAATTAACTCAAATCTAAAGTTACAAAGAGGACTACACGTAGGCAAGTGACGTACTAAGACGATTGCTTGTCAAACGTTTCCAGACAGGATAGTGGGATGCTGACCGCCAGATTACAGAGTGAAGAAACAGCTGTGTAGAAAACACCGTGTCCCTTAAGAAAACGGTCAGCGTAGAGCTGCCTATCTAAGGCAGTGAGGATGGGGGAAAGTAAGCCATGGGGAAACATCAATGCCTCACCAAACACGTCACCACGCACGCTGAATGAGACCAGCAGCTCTCGCTCTAGCGAACTCTAGGATACTTGTTCTGCTTTAATGCATCGACACAAATAATCAACTAAGCATACTGGTTCTGCTCTAATGCATTCACACAATTAATGAACTAATTGCGGTTCGCTGCTACATTTCACGACAATCCCAGCCGCTATTGTCCTGTGCTCCCACCCCATTGTGAACATCTAGCTCAATATTGCGGTGTCGTTTGCGTATGCGTGTGTGTGTTGGAGGGGGGGTGGGGAATGGGCGTTATGGAGAGAGAGTGTGTGTTTGTGTGTGTGTGTGTTTATTTGTCTTTCTGTTTGCGTGTTTGTGTATTTATATGTGGGTGCGTGTGCGCGCGTGTGCTTTCAACACCGTAGGCAGTGGCTGTCGATTTGAAAATGTGCACTTGCAGATAACATCAACTTTATTATTAAGCTAAGCATATGAATTATAAATCATGTTGTTAGATATTATTATTATAATAATAAAAGATAGTGTTTTAACCAGGTTTCGATCAGATAAGGTAGTTTCCGGACTATTGGACATGTGGAGCAAGAACTAAAGTCTTTCTGTAATTTTGTAGAATTGTTGAAAGATGCTGTATAATCATTTATTTAACCTGATGTGAGTGTGCTTTGTACACTATTGTCGTAAGGATTATATGTTTTCCATGTAATGTTTCATATATGTCAGGGGCGGACGAGAGGGGGGGGGGGTCCGGGGTTTCCGGAACCCCCCCAAAAACCCCCCTTCCCCCCAAAAAAAGGAAAAAAAGAAGAATAAGAAGAAGGAGAGAGAGAGAAAGAGATAAAGAGAGAGAGAAAAAAAACCGTTAAAGGAAACAGATCAATCACTTGGAAACGTTAACCTCCATATCCCATCTATGTATGTGTGTGTATATATATATATATATATATATATATATATATATATATATATATATATATATATATATATATTATATATATATATATATATATATATATATATATATATATATATATATATATATATATATATATATATATATATATATATATTGATTGATTTATTGTTGCTTTAGGTCCAGCGGACTCCTCCGAGCCAAATCAGGACCGGATATATATATATATATATATATATATATATATATATATATATATATATATATATATATATATATATATATATATATATATATATATATATTTATTTATTTATTTATTTATTTATTTATTTATTTATTTATTTGTTATCAAAGGAGGGGCGGGGGGGGGGAGGGCGCCGCGAGCGGAAGAAATATAGAAAGAAAACGATATTCCTAATGGATAATATAATGAATTACGACAGGAGTGCTAAATACGTCGATCGCGATCGACCGGTCCATCGCAAAGGCAGTGTGACTGAGTAGATCGCGTAGCAGTAAAAAAAAATTGACGTCAGCCTATTATGATGACTATATATATATTTTGCATTTTGGTGGTAGGTAGATCATTTTGGCTTGGTCATTATAAAAGTAGCTCGCATGCTGAAAAAGTCATAGTGTGGGCATCCCTGGCTTACGTTGACGTTTTAGCAAAAAGTCAAATAGTCAAAGTTCCGTCCATTTGCTTGCTTATTCCGACTCGCGCCAGCGCTTCAAAATACTGCGAACGCCGTCGTTGAAGCCATACGATTCGAAAGGTGTGGCAAAGCTCAGTACATACTTTGGAAGCAAAGGAGGTAAATATTATTTTGATAATTTAATCTTACAAGTAAATAACATTCCCTATCCTATCCTATCCTATCCCATAACTCGGAGGTCAAAGGGATGATTCGTTTAACCAGCGTACTCCATCTTTCTCTGTCCTCAGCAACCCTGATTGTTTCGCTCAGTGTCAAACCAGTCCATTCTCGAATGTTGTCCTCCAACCTCTTTTTCGGTCTCCCTCTTCTTCTACCTCCTTGCACTGTGCCTTGCAGGATGGTCTTTGCAAGACTTGATGATCTGGTGACGTGGCCATACCATCGGAGTTTCTGTTTTTTCACCAGTGTGAGCAGGTCATCGTGTTGTCCAATGGCTTGTGTAATGGTCTGTCGGACTTCGTCGTTGGTGATGTGCTGGGTATAGGAAATGCCCAGAAGTCTTCTGTAGCAGCTCATCTCCATGCTTTGTATTCTTCATTGGAGATCTGCTGTGAGGGTCCATGTTTTGCAAGCATATAGGAAGATGGAGATGACAAGGGAGCGCAGCAGCCTTACCTTGGAATGTAGACTGATGATCCTGTCTTTCCAATTTGGCTTCAACCTCGCCATGGCAACAGTTGTTTGTGCGATCCTGGAGAGGACATCCTGTCGGGACCCATTGTGTGATACAATGGCTCCTAAATATTTGAAGCTATGCACTGTATTGAGGGATTGGCCTTGGACTTTGATGTCCGTGTTGATGCCATGGGTGTTGTTGGTCATCATTTTGGTCTTCTCTGCACTTATTTCCATTCCATAAACTCTGGAGGTGGTGTCAATCCTCTGTACCAGCTGTTCAAGTTCTTGTTCCTCTCCAGCCAATCTATCAATGTCATCCGCAAAACGAAGGTTGGTGATTGCTCTTCCCCTATGCTGACTGTGCCTTCGTGGTCTGCAAGGGCATCTGACATGATGCGCTCTAGGAAGATGTTGAAGAGTGTTGGAGAGAGTAGGCATCCCTGACGCACACCGATTGTTGTTCTGAACCAGTTTCCGAGGGCGCTGTTGTGGAGGACTGCACTGGTAGCCTTGTCATACAGGCTTTTAATGACTTCAATAATTTTAGGGCTGATGTTATACACTCTCATGGTTGCCCACAGAGCTGCATGCCAGACTCGTTCAAACGCCTTTTTGAAGTCTACGAACACATGATATAGATGGTGTTGGTGCTGTAGGTATTTCTCACAGATTTTTCAGAGGTTGAAAATCTGTTCAGTGGTACTTCGCCCTGCCCTAAATCCTGCTTGCTCTTCGGCTATGATTTGTTCAGCTTGGGGTTTCAACCTGTTGAGTGTTATTTTCAGGAGGACCTTGCTGGGATGGCTGATGAGGCTGATGGTGCGGTAATTTTCACATTCCTGAAGGTTACCTTTTTGGGAAGAGTGATGACAAGCGACTGGGTCCATTGTGTAGGCCACTCCCCACTCTGCCAGATCTTGTTACAGATAATGGTGAGTGCGTCGATCATCGCTTCTCCTTCTGCATTAAGCAGTTCCGCGGGTATGTTGTCCACTCCCGCTGATTTCCCCTTCTTCAGCGATTGCACTGCTGCCTCAACTTCTTCTCGGAGAATTGGGAGATTTCTTCTTCTTTTCTGTTCTCTGGATGGGTCTCCGCTTGGTTTGTGGTTGTAAAGGTTAGAGCAGTACTCTGCTCATCTGTCCAAGACTTCTTGTTCTTCTGTAAGGCATAAGCCAGACTTGTTTTGGATCGTGGAGACCTTGGGCTGTTTAACACTTGTTAGCCGCTTCACAGTCTGGTAGGCCTTCTTGCTGTTGTTCTTGTTCAGACTGTTCTCTATTTCCTGGCATTAATCTTCTATCCAGTTCTCCTTTTCGGATTTCATTGTTGATTTTACGGTAGGCATCAGCTCCCTGTGAGGTGTTCTTTTTTCTTTTTCATCTTTCTTCGTTTATCACACAGGTCCAAAAGTTCAGGTGTGATCCACAGCTTCTTCTTTGACCGGTGCTTTCCAAGGATCTCAGTGGCGGCATCTGTCACAGCTAAGTTGAAGGTGGTGGTCATGGTGTTGACATCTACTTCACCAGCTCCCAAAATGAGCAGTGGTGCAAATTTCCCTCCAATTGTGGCCTGAAATAATTCTGCCACCTCCGTGTCTCGCAGTTTGTCCAGGTCGAACTTCAGTCTAGTGCACTTTGCTGTGTTTACTCTCTTCAAGTGAAGCCGGAAAGACATCATCACAAGATTGTGGTCACTTCCGGTGTCTGCTCCTGGAAAAGTGCGTGTCCTGCCAATGTTGATGCTTGATCTGAAGCGTTCCTTGACCACATCATTAACATTTACCGAGTAAGTCCCTTTAATAGAATTTTAAAACACCCCCCCCCCCACCCCCCAAAAAAAAAAATAAATAAATTAAAAAAAATAAATAAATAACTGATCCGCCCTTGTATGTAATGTTGTATGGGTCTCTTACGGTATAATATTTCTATGTTAATGTCACCCTCTCACTTCTTGAGTGGGCTCCTTTGTATTTAACACATTATATATCAGGGATGGCAGTGGTCAGGGCGCACCCTTTGGGTACATGCATCTTGGACGACGTGAGTTCGAATCCTGACCAGCAAACTCTTGTGTGCATGCTGGATATTAATTGCCTGCGCCTTGAGAAGCTCTCTGAGCCTGTAAGTGACTTTTGGATCAGGTTTCAGAGAGAGAGAGGGAGAGAGAATATAGTCTACTCATCTCTCGGCATTTTTTTTTTAACGGACTAATCACCCCCCCCCCCTCCCCTCCTCCTTTCTTTTTTTTCGTTCCTGTGCACCATTAGCATTTTCATTTTATTTATTTAATTGTTCTTATATAGCGCCCTTCCAGCTCAAGAGCTCGCTCAAGGGCTGGGCTAACAGGATCTAACTCAAACCACCCGAGCCGCCCATTTGCAACCTTTAGGCGCAATGACACCCAGACGACTGAGAAAAATCTTGGGTGACAGGTGATGCAGAGAAAGGACCTAGTACGTGCTGGGTGTATTTATGTAGCCGGCACTCGTCAGGATCTGTAAAGTCCGCGTGTTGTGGTACTAATGACGCTTTGGTACTATCATTGCGGAAGTGTTCAGAAATACCATTGATAGACGCAGAGGTGCCAACCCGGTACCCTCTAATCTTCTTGTCAGTATTTCCGGACCCGTTTGTCAGTACTTTGTAACACTTGTCAGTATTTTTTTTCTCGCAAAACCCAGCCTATGACACTATAAAGTAACGACAGGCTTATCTCTGAAACAGCAGGATATTTTCAGTCCTCTAAAATCACCATGAAAATCAGCTTGTTGAACACCACACTTGGCAGGGATTAGCTCAGTGGTCAGAGCGCACGACTTGTGTGAGTGTGTCTTGGGCGACGTGGTTTCGAATCCTGACTTCAGCAAACTATTTTGTGATTGCTGTATATTACGGGACAGCGCCTTGAAGAGCTCCCTGAGCTTGTAAGTGCGCTATATAAGAGAAATCTCTTTTCTTTTCTCTTACTCTAAAATCACCATGAAAATCAGCTTGTTGAACACTACACTCGTTTTACTTAAAATGAATGATACTGATAGTCTTTCCAATAAAAGCAATGTCAGCAACAAAACAGTTCTATTGTTTCAAGGACTTGACAGTTGCCTTTTTGCACTTTTTCAGAAGTGTTGGAGAGTTTTGTTTGTTAGCAGTCAATACAGTTGAGTTTCTTGATTTCAACTGCAGCATGGCATTCAGTGTCTTACTTCCCATAGTCCGTCTAAAGTCAGTTTTATTTTTTCGAACCAGAGATAAGAACCTTTCACATGAACAGTTGAACACAGGGATCAGGAGAATCATCAGCATGATCTTGGTTAGTAAGTAAGCTTTGTGTCTATGTTACACTCGAATCGATGATGGTGTTTTTCTATCAGTATCTGATTCAGCCCCAATGCTGAAATCCTGATAAGGTGTAACAGATTCGTTTATCCACGCAGCCTTCTCACTCAGCAGCAACAAGGCAAAGTCTTCGTATGAAGTTTTCCACTTTTATTGAGCACACATCAACTGCATACAATCGCTTTTCCACTCTCAACTTTTTACTTTCCAACTCACTATCAACAATCACTTTTCACAACACAGTTATATTTTTTTTGTCAAAAGAATGTTCTCAAATATCCCGAAACTTCGATCGATAGCAAACAAGCAGATCTAGAGAATTCTCCAATAATATCGACTAACGAAAATTATCAACGTTATACAAAGCTTCGGTTCTTTTCCTTTATCTTACCCCCAAAAAGAAATGTTTATGACGTCTTACCCCCAAAAAGAAATTTTTATGCCGTCACAAATCATCTTTCTTCTAACAACAATGCAAACTCAAATCAAAGGTAAATACACTCTATTATTGCTTGCTTTGCCAAATAAAACGAACAGATCTATCGCGCGCGCTTCACACATAATATCGTGCACATTTCACACGCACCATCATGCGCGTTTCAACGTAACATAACCCCCCACTCAAGAAGAAATTTACTTAATTTCTTTCAACAACGTTGAAACGTAATGCACAAACAAAGTCTTAATTCTGGACTTTCTGAATACTGTCATTGTGCTCAGTTCATTCACACAGAGTCAATGTTCTTCCATCCGCAAGTCTAACTAGATATTGTCAATGTTCACACTTTATCTACATAGAGTCAATGTTCTTTACTCACACACTCTGCTGAGGAAGTCCGCACCAACATTGTCTGATCCTTTAATAGATTCTACTCGCATGTTAAAGTTCTGCAAGTACATAGCCCATCTCATGATGCGACTGTTCACAAACTTGGCAGAGTTCAAGTAGGTTAGCGGCTTGTGATCAGTCTGTAGCACGAACTTCACTCCTTGAAGGTATAGTTCGAACTTCCGGATTCCCCATATGATGGCGAGGCACTCTTTCTCCATGGTCGAATAATTCTTCTCGGCCCTCGACAGTTTTTTGCTGGCGTAACTGACCGAAAATAGTTTCCCTTCGTGTTCTTGCATCAGTATGGCGCCGATGCCTTCGTCCGCTGCGTCTGTTCTTAAGACGAATTCCTTGGAAGTATCGGGCAGTCGTAGCACCGGATCCTCCGAAAGGAGGTCGCGCACAGTCTGGTATGCCTTCTCCTGAGACGGTCCCCACTGCACTTGGTTTGGACAGCCTTTCCGCACCAGGTCCGACAAAGGTGCTGTGATGGCTGAGAAGTTCGGTACGAACTCCCTATAATACCCAGCCAATCCCAGGAAAGACCCACTTGCTTCTTCGTTTGGGGACGTGGAGCGTTCAGAATCTTGGTGACGTTTTCCAGCAGGCCCCTTTTTGTCCTTCTTTCAGCGAATGGCCGATAAAGTCGACGTTGTCAGTCCCCAGAATGCACTTACTGGGTCTCACGGTCAGGTTAGCTTCTGTTAGACGGTGAAACAGCTCCCTCAAGGTCTGCAGATGCTCTTCCCAGGTGCGAGTATGGACTAGCAGGTCGTCCCAGTAACACACGACGTTGTCCATCCCATTGAGCATCTTCCTCATTCCTCTCTTCAGGGTAGCTCCGCTGTTGACCATGCCAAAGGGCATTTTAAGGCACTCGTACGTCCCATCAGGAGTTATAAAAGTAGTCTTTGGTATGTCCTGTTGATGCACGGGGACTTGCCAATAACCCTTGCTGAGGTCAATCTTTGAGAAGATTCTACTCCACGATAATTGGCGGAAGAGGTCTGCTGCAGTAGGCATCGGCTCGGGGTCGAAGACGGTGATCTTATTAACCTTCCTGTAGTCGATGCATACTCTGTTGCACCCGTCCTTCTTCTTCACGACCACGACAGGGGACGCGTAGGGGGAACTGGACTCCCTGATGATGCCCATCTTCAGCATCTCATCGATATCTTTCTTCAAGGATTCACGGGCCTTGAAAGGGATCGGGAATGGTTTGGATCGAACAGGGATATTTGAAGTGAGGTGGACTTTATGTTTGACTAAAGTCGTAGAGCCTGGGACATCACTGAAGCTATGGGGAAACTCGCCCATAAGGTCCTTGAGCTTCCGTCAAGCTCGGTCCTAGCTTAACATCATTGATGCCTTCTTTGCTGTGGAAGTCTCCCAGTTCCAACAGTTCCACGCTGTTGAAGCTGTCGTCGATCTCAGCTGCTGTTGCTACGTGTACAGTCTCTGGCGGCTTCTCCACGTACAGCTTAAGGAGGTTGGCGTGGTATATCTTGGAATGCTGGTCGACCTTCACCTTATAGTCGTTGATCCCCACCACGGTCTCAACTTCGTACGGGCCTTTCCACTGCATCAGCAACTTATTATGATCAGTAGGTAGCAGCGCAAGCACTTTGTTGCCAGGTTTGAACTTCCTGTTCACGGCCCTACGATCGTAGTAGTGCTTTCCACAGTCTTGGGACTTCTTCAGGTTTTCTCTGGCTATCTCGAGAGTCTGCTCCAGCTTCTCCCGTAGCTCAAACACGTACTGGTAGCTGTTCTTCACCTCTGGGGTGTCTACTTCTTTCGTCCACAGTTCTTTTAGGATGTGCATCGGCCCTCGGATGGTTCTTCCGTACAGCAGCTCGAACGGAGAAAAGCCGGTGGACTCCTGCGGTACTTCTCTGTAGGCGAAAAGTAAGGCGTTGATATAGCGATGCCATTGTCTGGGCTGCTCGCTGCACAGTTTCTTCAGGGTGGACTTCAGCGTAGCATTGAACTTCTCGACAAGCCCGTTGCACATTGGATGGTAGGGTGTCGTAGTCAAATGCCGGATGCTCAGCAGTTTGTTGATCTCCTTCATGCAGTCAGAGACGAACTGCGTCCCGAGGTCTGTCAGAATCTCTTCAGGCACTCCAAGTCTACTGAACATGTCCACCAGTGCCTCTGCAACAGTTTCAGTGTCAATCTTCTTCAGTGGCACTGCTTCTGGGTACCGAGTCGCATAGTCCACTAAAGTCAGTACCCACCGATGACCTTCTTCACTCGGAGGTCTTATTTCGCCGATTAAGTCTAAGGCTACCCTCTTGAAAGGGCGGTCGATCAAAGGCATCCTCTGCATAGGCACTTTCTGGACCCTTCCTCGAGGTATGGTCTTCTGGCAAATGTCACATGATCGGCAGAAACGGCTGACGTCCGCATGAAGTCCTGGCCAGTAGAACACCACCTGGATTCTATCCGACGTCTTCTTGATACCTAGGTGACCTCCCATGATTGAGTCATGCGCTACTTCCATCACCTGGCGCCTTAGGGGTAACGGTACCAACACTTGACGTAGTGGTTTCCCTCCGTTGACCCTCGGGTGCTGGAATATTCGATACAGGATCTTGGCCTTCACCTCAAAATAGACCGTACCACTGCTTTTGGTCACGTGGTCTTGGCGGTTCTTGTACTTGTTTAAAGTACTATCAGCTTCCTGGAGCTGGATCAGCTTATCTCTGTCCACGATGGCAGCTTTAGAGTTGTTGGCGACCTTCAGTGGCGTAGACGTCTTGTCTCTCTTGGCCTTGGCCCTGGTAGTAGCAGCACCGACGACCTCTGGTCGGCAGGGCTGAGCCGGAGTAACCACATTGTCCCGTAGCAGCTCTGTAAGGTCTCCATCGGGAAACGGCAATGGATCCTCCTCCATAACTTCGACGCGTTGGGTTGAGGCAGGACTCCACTCTGGATCGGGGTCGTCGGGTCGTCTCGCGCCGTCGATATTCCCGATCATCAAATCATACAGCGGCTTCTTCAGGCAAACCGCCTCGACTTCGCCTATGTAGAAAGGGGTGCTGACTCGTTGCTCTTCTTTTTCTTGCCGCTGCTGTTCAATTTCTAGACGCTTCTGTTCTAGTTCTATTTCTTTTTCTAGACGCTTCTCTTCCAATTCTCGTTCTTGTATTTTCTCCTGGGATTTGACGTACTCCGTCAGCTGTTTGCCTTTTAGCTTCAGTTCAATCCCTTTCTGCCAGAAGTCAGTCATCTTGATGCTTTTCTGGAAAGTTCTTTTCTGGAAAAGTTCTTTTCTAGAAAGTTCTTTTCTGGAAAGTTCTTGACTGTGCTGCACCTTTCTAGACTGTTCTAGAGCAGCACGCTTTCTGCAGTAGCGCTGATGCTTGCCACTAGTCGCTTTTGCTGACGCAGGCCCCGCTGTCCTCGTCGTATGCGACGCTGCACCACGCTGATGTTGATGTATACGCTCCTATGCTGAAGTAGACGCGACGTCCGCTCGTCGCTCTCTCTAATACTGGCGATGTAGCTCCGAGACTGTCCCTCGACGTAGTCTTGCGGCAGCCACATAGTCCCGATCTGTTGTTCGCTCACGAAGCAACTCTTCAGCGACTATACGCCCTTGCAGTCGACCCGAATTTATCGGTGATGTAGTCCCAGTGTGTTGGCACCTCCCGACGCAACGTTGGCGGCTACCCTCGATGACTGCCTCTCGTAACGTTGACTCGCTTGTTGTAGCAGTTGAACCCTTGGCTATGACGTGGATCGCGGCTTGACCCCCAAAATGTTACACTCGAATCGATGATGGTGTTTTTCTATCAGTATCTGATTCAGCCCCAATGCTGAAATCCTGATAAGGTGTAACTCAGATTCGTTTCTCCACGCAGCCTGCTCACTCAGCAGCAACAAGGCAAAGTCTTCGTATGAAGTTTTCCACTTTTATTCAGCACACATCAACAACTGCATACAATCGCTTTTCCACTCTCAACTTTTTACTTTCCAACTCACTATCAACAATCACTTTTCACAACACAGTGTGTCCATTATATATTTTTTTCTCTCAACTCGAGATGACCTCAGGACGTTCTAGAATGACGCGTTACAACCAATCAGAATTAACTTCGTCATCACTGTTTTACGTCATACAACCTGCCTTTCTGTCAAAAGAATGTTCTCAAATATCCCGAAACTTCGATCGATAGTAAACAAGCAGATCTAGAGAATTCTCCAATAATATCGACTAACGTAAATTATCAACGTTATACAAAGCTTCTTCTAACAACAATGCAAACTCAAATCAAAGGTAAATACACTCTATTATTGCTTGCTTTGCCAAATAAAACGAACAGATCTATCGCGCGCGCTTCACACATAATATTGTGCACATTTCACACGCACCATCATGCGCGTTTAGCAGATGCAACATGCATGGCAACATCGTCAAAGCCACCATGATTTTTTTTAAAATCAAAGCCACAGACAGTACAGCGTGTGCGTACTTTGTTGACAGTTTCGACGTAATGATGCATGGATGTGCTTCTGTGTATTAATGCAGAAAATCTTGCAGTCGTTTAATTGCAGGCTTTGTTTTCTTTGATGAGGAATCGGCTTCGTCATCAGACTTAGCAGCTTTTCTTTTTCTGGGTCTACCACGTCCTGCCATTTTCGCGATTTTGAAACACTCCGAAAGGCGGTGAAGACTATTATGGAGGGAACTCGTACAGGTCTATTTTTAGTCTAGGGTTAGGGTAGGGTAGGGTTGAGTAACCCAACGCTACCCTAACCCCAGTTTACGTCAGTCTAAAAATAGACCTGTACGAGTTCCCGAAAAGCTAAAAACGAATGTATTCATTGGACAAATGGATCACGTGCTTGCTTCGGGTCTAGCTGTTTGGTAAGAACCACGCGCGTGCTTGATTCGGCTTTCATCACGTGATTGATTAGGGTACTGTCATGACTCAAAAAGCACAGGCGCTTGTATCTGGACACGCGCGAGCGCTCGCGTGTCCAGATACAAGCGCCTGTGTCGAAAAGCGTGTGTCGAAAAGCGTGTCGGAAAATACCGCAGGCACACATCGACGTTCAGTGAGTGCAGGAGTACTATTCAGAGATCAGAAACCGGTACAGAAGCACCGCTGGCAAAGATAAACGGTCGACAATTTCTCCTCTGTATTTTTATAAAAGCTACCGTATTTCCGTATTTAATTCACTTCGCCGGAATTAAATACCTTATATGGTCAATCCGTACTGGTTGGCACCTCTGTTAAGCACTTTTTTTAAAATGCTCGCACAGTCATTCACCTTTCTTGCCGGCAAATTAATTGGTAATTATACATATAAAAATTGAACGGACGCCGGAAGCAACAATTGTTATTCCCTCGGTATGGAATATGTATATTTCAATTGGTATAAACCTTGTCTAAATTAGAATATTTCCAAGCAGTACAAGGTTACGAGCAAGAATGGAGGTAATTTTCAATCGTCTGTTGTGATACTGACGCTTTTGTAGACCTACTATTGTTGCGGAAAAATTCAGAAATACAGAAATGCCATAGATAAACGCCGAATCGCAACCAGTGCATTTTTGTAATGTTAAGCACTTTTTTTAAATGCTCGCACAGTCACTCACCCTTCTTGCAATGGTCAAATTAATTGGTAATCATACATATAAAAGTTTAATGGACGCCAGAAGCAACAACTGTCACTAAATTAATTTCCAAAACATTGAATACCAACTCAACCAAAAAAAGCAATACCAATAGGAGTACTTCCTAAATAGCAGCTGCTGTCAACATGTATTTTGTACCGCACTTCATGGGAAGCAACTCTCATTGACCTACTTTCGGTTTATTTAGGAGTACTTCCTAAATTGCTGTCAACATGTATTGTGTACCGCACTTAATGGGAAGCAACTTTACTTTCGGTTTATTTAGGGATAATGCCTATTCCGCAAAGGAAGGGAGTAACTATTAATTAGAATTTTTAACGCACGATAGTAAGCCGAACAATGCGTCATTAGTACCACAACACCCGTGCGATGGAATACGTGCGTGCACAGCCTAGACCTCGGTTTATACTCTCATCCGAATTAGTAGGAAAACAGTGTCTCACGGTAATTTAAAAAATTAATTCACTGTACTGAACAAAATAGGCTACTTAAAAAAAAAAACACTGCTTGTACAGGCTGCGATGTTATCGCCTGACATTGGAGCACACTGCATACATCGCCTATGGTCATGCCGCACGAGCGTCAAATCTTGAATCCAATTCATGAAATCACGACAAAATCCCTTGATTGTCGTGTGGCACCCTGTGCATCGCGAATCCAGATTCTTTGAATTGGCTCCGATTGCCGACTTTCAACATGTTTTAATTCCGCGAGTCTTGATTGTGTGATTCGGACCTTTTGGCTAATGAGAAGCAGAATACGAATCACGTGATCACAACACACGTACAGCAAAACTTCAAGACCCTCAAGTTTGACTCGATGTGCGACTTTCGTGTGGCACTGCGCGATTCAAGTCAAAATGAAATTTTGACTTCGAAGTCGAAAATTGCTCCGATTCGCGTCAAGTCCAGTAGATTTGACGCTCGTGTGGCATGGGCTTTAGTCAACTAGCTCCCGTTGCATCTTGCCAGCATGGATAATCTGCGCCTTACATGTGAACATCATTACCACTGAGGAAGTGGAGAGAGAAATACATACAACATAATTGTAAACGCCCGTTTTCTTTAATGTTTAAATTTAGTTTAGATAACAACTTTTCAATACTGGGTAAATCACAATGGGCAACATTTCAGTTTTACGAATGTAATAACCCTTCCAAAAACAGAAGTGATTTATGCTCGGCCTGCTGGTGATATAACTGTTTTCATGCAATTTGTCTGGCATGAAGAAATAAAACCATAGATACGAGTTAAAGAGAACGAGACTGGAACCCGAGACGCTCAAGGCTTTAAGTATAATGGATGGATGAAAAGTCCGTGCCGCCACCTATCGCCCGGTGCTCGCGCCAGGCGATACAGTGCTGGGTCGTGCTGGGCGTACAGAAGCAGATTGGCTTGCTGTCGTGCTGGATTGTCAGGGATTAGGCACCGTTTCCCTTGCCGTCTCTTGTAACGTCAGTCGTAGCCTGTACGTGACATTCACTATCTCCCTTGACCAGACCAGTACTTCAAATAAACATCCGGCTACACACAGTGTCAGTGGCACACCAGATCCGTCACTCAACATTTCGTTGAATTTGACACAAAATTATAAAGAATTTGGTGCTGTCT
The DNA here is from genome assembly GCA_036898135.1 of Oncomelania hupensis. NCBI lineage: Eukaryota > Metazoa > Mollusca > Gastropoda > Littorinimorpha > Pomatiopsidae > Oncomelania > Oncomelania hupensis. The sequence continues at coordinate 70,807,085 of CM072516.1, forward strand.
TCAGCGTGAGTTTACTACACACACACACACACACACACACACACACACACACACACACACACACACACACACACCCAGACCCACACACACACACACTCTCTCTCTCTCTCTCTCTCGCATAAACACACGCATGCACGCACGTACACACAAATATAGAGCAAAACGTGTTTAGCAAAAATGACTACAGTGACCTTGACTTTTTCGTTAGAGAAAATATAATGGCACGAGAGGCAGGCCGCTAACCTAGGTTATGTTCCTATGAAGTTTGGTAGATAAATAGATACTCAGTTTATAGGGTCCAGCGGACTGCCAAGAGCCGAATCAAGACCACACAAAAATAATCAAAATCAGACTAAACTGCTAACATTTAAATATGACAAAGATGTAAATAAAACCAGTCTTACTAATAAAATTTAACCAACAATATAAACAAGACGATATGACCTATATGCGATAAAATAAACCAACATCATGTAAAAGTTGAAACAGGTATTTCCAAGCAGTGCAAGGTTACGAGCAAGAATGGAGGTAATTTTTAATCGTCTGTTTGGTAGATAGATACTCAGTTTATAGGATCCAGCGGACTGCCAAGAGCCGAATCGAGCGCCTTTATCTTAAATAAAATTTTAAAATCTCATAGAAAGGTATCGAACCAAATTATCCTTATTTCATGAACCAGATCAACACATTCAAACATAAATTAGCGGACGGAAAACAATTTGTCACATGCAATGCCCAATATGAAGGCGAGCCGAAACAGTTTCTTCTTTGCCGGTGGACGCAAAGTTAGGCAAAGAAGCAGACAAATCTGGAAGAATTTGATTTTGAAATAATTTGTTATTGATTTGATTAGACTATTCGTTCTGCCAGAACCGTTTACAATAAGAGCCAGTCATACAACGCAGGTCAACAGAGTATGGAACAAACTGGAACATCTCTGAAGTGAAATCTAAATGCAGAGCTTCTTTAGCAGCTTTGTCCACTGCAATATTGCCGCGGATGCCAATGTGACTAGGTACCCACATAAAAACTATATTTTTACCCTCAGAAACAAGTGTGTGGAGGTCATGGATCTCTGGGTGCGATAAGTTTGGTCAAAATCCGTAGTGGCTGATTTTTGAGATATGGCGTCCAACGGACCGACCGACCGACCGACATTTGGCTTGTTCTAATTCCAAACTATTTCCAAAGTATTTTCACCTTCTTCTGTTTTGACAAACTGACAGATCCTACGAAAGACTGATCAACGGATTGACGGATAGATAGATGGGTCTCGAGTGAAATATCTGTAACCAAAATCGTCACCAACGCTTTATCCGTGTTTGAGGTGTTGAGCAAAACGTGTTTAGAAAATAATTTACCCCAGCGACTTCTAATTGGGCCCTGTGGGTTCGGGCATTAAATAGAATAGACCCAACGTTTCCCGGCGTGTCGTAAGAGGCGACTAACAAGGGTGATGTTAGCACGGCATCACTGGGCGAAAGTCTTCTACACAGAAGTCACCGGCCAGGGCGGAGGAACCTCACGTTACTACAGGTTCAACGACCACGTGCTCAGGGCCAAGGCGAGCCACACTGTATTCGTGGATTTCGGCTGTGGCCAACAGCCTGGGGAGGATTGGGCACCGCCAGGTCTTTTTTGCCCAAGACACACTACATGATGACACTATCCACTAATTCCATACCGGATCGGTCGTCGCCCGGCACAAGGACCGCGCCTTCCATTGGCCACCAGGACGGAGGTGTTTAGTATGCTACTGATGGACAATTTAGCAAGATCCGCACGAGAAACAACATCGTCATAGAAACCTGGAATGTCAGGACCCTAACTGCGGAAGGAAAATTAGAGGAACTGGCCCACGAGTTGGACCACTATCGATGGAACGTTCTAGGCATCAGCGAACTGCGCTGGAAAGGCCTAGGTGAAACAACGACCGACAAAGGCCACAAGCTCTATTTCAGCGGTAGAGATGACGGGCATGAACACGGCGTTGGATTCTTGGTCCACAAGAACATTCTAGCCACTGTCATGGGTTGCCGCCCAGTCTCCAGTAGACTCATTACCATCCGCCTGAGAGCAGCCCCTTTCAACATCACCATCATCCAGGCCTATGCCCCAACATCAGACTATGACGACAGCGAAGTGGAGGATTTTTATGAAAATCTACAGACAGTCCTTGACCAAGTGCCGAAGAAGGACATAGTCATAGTGCAAGGCGACTGGAATGCCAAGGTTGGCCAAGATGCGCACCACAACTGGGGAGACACATGTGGACCCCACTGCAACAACGAGACAAATGACAGGGGTCTGAGACTCTTGGAGTTTGCCAGATACAACAATCTGGTACTGGCAAACACGCTTGGTCTCCACAAAAACTCCAGACGATGGACATGGCACAGTCTTGGCGGGGAGCATCACAACCAAATAGACTACATCATGGTCAAGAAACGCTTCAGATCAAGCATCAACATTGGCAGGACACGCACTTTTCCAGGAGCAGACATCGGAAGTGACCACGATCTCGTGATGATGTCTTTCCGGCTCCACTTAAAGAGAGTAAATACAGCAAAAACTGCAAGACACGGAGGTGGCAGAACTATTTCAGGCCACAATTGGAGGGAAATTTGCACCACTGCTCATTTTGGGGGCTGGTGAAGTAGATGTCAACACTATGACCACCACCTTCAACTCAGCTGTGACAGATGCCGCCACTGAGATCCTTGGCAAGCACCGATCAATGAAGAAGCCGTGGATCACACCTGAACTTTTGGATCTGTGTGATAAACGAAGAGAGATGAAAAAGAAAAAGAACACCTCACAGGGAGCTGATGCCTACCGAAAAATCAACAATGACAACCGAAAAGGCATGCGCACAGCAAAGGAGAACTGGACAGAAGATCAATGCCAGGAAATAGAGAACAGTCTGAACAAGAACAACGGCAAGAAGGCCAACCAGACTGTGAAGCGGCTGACAAGTGTCAAACAGCCCAAAGTCTCCACGATCCAAAGCAAGTCTGGCATATGCCTTACAGAAGAACAAGAAGTCTTGGACAGATGGACAGAGTACTGCTCTGACCTTTACAACCATACACCAAATGGAGACCCATCAGCATGTCCCGAGAACAGAGAAGAAGAAGAAATCCTCCCAATTCTCCGAGACGAAGTTGAGGCAGCAGTACAATCGCTAAAGAAAGGGAAGTCAGCGGGAGTGGACAACATACCCGCGGAACTGCTACAAGCAGGATGTAAAGCGATGATTGATGCCCTGACCATTATCTGTAACAAGATCTGGCAGAGTGGGGAGTGGCCTATACCATGGACCCAGTCGCTTGTCATCACTCTTCCCAAAGAAGGTAACCTTCAGGTGTGTGAAAATTACCGCACCATCAGCCTCATCAGCCATCCCAGCAAGGTCCTCCTGAAAATAATACTCAACAGGTTGAAACCCCAAGCTGAACAAATCATAGCTGAAGAACAAGCAGGATTCAGGGCAGGGCGAAGTACCACTGAACATATTTTCAACCTCAGAATAATCTGTGAGAAATACCTACAGCACCAACAACATTTATATCATGCGTTCATAGACTTCAAGAAGGCGTTTGACCGAGTCTGGCATGCAGCTCTATGGGCAACAATGAAAGTGTACAACATCAGCCCTAAAAGTATTGAAGTCATCAAAAGCCTGTATGACAAGGCTACCAGTGCAGTCCTCCACAACAGCGCCATCGGTAACTGGTTCAGAACAACAATCGGTGTCCGTCAAGGATGCCTACTCTCTCCAACACTCTTCAACATCTTCCTAGAGCGCATCATGTCAGATCATGAAGGCACAGTCAGCATAGGGGGTAGAGCAATCTCCAATCTCCATTTGGAAAGACAGGACCATCAGTCTACATTCCAAAGTAAGACTGCTGCGCTCCCTTGTCATCTCCATCTTCCTTTATGCTTGCGAAGCATGGACCCTCACAGCAGATCTCCAACGAAGAATACAAAGCATGGAGATGAGGTGCTACAGAAGACTTCTGGGCATTTCCTATACACAACACATCACCAACGACGAAGTCCGACAGACCATCACACAAGCCATTGGACAACACGATGACCTGCTCACAGTGGTGAAGAAACGGAAACTCCGATGGTATGGCCATGTCACCAGATCATCAGGCCTTGCAAAGACTATTCTGCAAGGCACAGTGCAAGGAGGTAGAAGAAGAGGGAGACCGAAAAAGAGGTGGGAGGACAACATTCGAGAATGGACTGGTTTGACACTGAGCGAAGCCATCAGGGCTGCTGAGGACAGAGAAAGGATGGAGTATGCTGGTTAAACGATCATCTGTGGTGCCCCTACGACCTCCGGGTTACGGTACAGGATAGGATAGGATAGGACTTCTGATTGGACGCCCCTGCCTATTTGGACGCCGGCGTCCAATTGGGTCTGACATAGAGGCCTAATTGGACGTCTCCTGCCTTATTGGACGCCGGGGCGTCCAATTGGGCATGGAGTGCACATATTTCATTTGACATATAATAACGTGTATGTATGTATGTATGTATGTATGTATGTATGTATGTATGTATGTATGTATGCATGCATGCATGCATGCATGCATGTATGTATGCATGCATGCATGTATGTATGTATGTATAAGAAGAATGACAATCTGTATTGAATATACAATTTATAAATAAATAAAAGAAAACATACTTAGGATAAATTATACCAAAGGAGACTAATTCAGGTAATTAATTTGTATCTGTCTGACCTTAGCAAGGAACTGTAAGAAGGTTCCGGCATGTGTATGCTCTAGAACAGAGGCATGGTGGTCTAATGATAGTGCTTTGGCTTGCGGATCTGAAGGTCCCGGGTTCGAGCCCTGTCCGGGCCATTGTGTTGTGTCCCTGGGAAAGACACTTTACTCCCGTTTCCAACTCCTTCGGATGAGAGTATAAACCGAGGTCTAGTCTGTGTGTCGCATACATTCCATCATAACGGACTAAAGATCCTGACGCTCATGTCCTAGAGGGGTGAGTGCCGCTAATAAGAACACACCCAGCATGCACTTGGTCCTTCTCCCCCATCCCTGGCTGGCCAGGATAGTGCTCAGTTGTCCGGGCGTCAGACCATGCGCCCAAAGGCTGCGGGTGGGCGTCTCGGAGGGTTTGAGTTAGATCCTGTATCGGCCAGCGCCTATAGTCTGGTCAAGTACGTCGAGATAAGAGCGCTATAAAAATCCTCAATAATAATAACAATAATAACAAGGGTGCCCAATACGTCGATCGCGATCGACCGGTCGATCGGGAAGGTACTGTGAGTAGATCGCGAAGCATTTAAAAAATTGAAGGCAGCCTATTATCTATACATGGGCACTCAGACCGACCAGCCTTTATTGAACATGAATAACAATAAAGACGTATTATCGTAACAACTCGAGATTAACATCAAACTATGCAACATCAACATTCAATAGCAATTGTCTGAAAAGTGCACTTAATGCAGAAAAGGCTAAACCAGATCAACTTAACCTAGGCATAGTGTCACTCTAACTACTGTGCTAGAGCTGCTTACTTATATTGCTGTTTTTTTTTTTTAGCCTTATCAAGCGCGAATTCTTCGATCGTGTCAGTAAAGTCAAGGCTGCGCAGCAGCTCATGCTCAATGCTCATAAGCGCCAGCATGCTTAGCCTTTCCTGCCCCATTGAGAACCGCAGCTCTCCTTTGACTATTCCCAACTTTGAGAAGTTCCGCTCGCCTGAGGCATTGGACACCATCGTGCACAGATCTGAATACGAGGAAACGAGATTCTTAGCTTTGTCCTCGATCTGCTCAATGACCTTAGCTCCGAGAGAAATACGAATGTTTTACAAATATCGTCATACGCCTTAATCCGCTTTTCCAGTTCAGCTAACAGACTGTCGATCATGACCAGATACGTCTGAGTTTTGAACGTTTCCCTTGGGCTGAGGTCTGACTCCAAATTTTATTCTAAGAATTATTTTGAGGTTAATATAACAAAGGAAAACCGTTCATCTTTCGGAAAACTCTCATCTGTTTTCATTTGGGCCTATTTCAGGAATGGGCCTAATGTTGCAGCATCAATAGCACCCACCTTAATCCGGCCCTGTCTAGAACCAATATTAGAGTCTTCTTTTCGAAGTTCCCCCCCCCACCCTCGTCGTCTTATATGATAACATTACGTAATGGTGGCGTAATTTAATATCAACTGAATACATATATGCGTGTGACTGTTTCACTGTGTATATGTATATGTCTTGGTGTTATAGTTTTTAGCAAAAAGTAATATGTGTTTTGGGCTAGGTCCCTATTTTCTGCACCTTTCCGTAATAATACAAGATCAGTCCTATATATAATAGGTCTAACACATCGAAGGACTTTAAACAACAGATCATCTTCATCATCATCATATTGCAGCATGCTTTTTTTTAATCCCACAGAGACTCCAAGATTGAAGTGAAGATGTTGCAGATGACTTTAATAATAATAATAATAATAATAATAATAATAATAATAATAATAATAATAATAATTAATCTACCAATGTGTCAGTGGCAACTGTTAGCGCGTTACCGTCGAAGGCAGCAGCGTATTTTACAGACAAGTTCATTTGTGTACTAAAGGCACTGTTGAAGAGCTTTAAAGTCATTATTGCATGTCTGCTTGGTGGAATATCATCAAATAGCTTCATCTCTATTGGTTCGAATCAATTACATTACAGAACATTAGCATTTGAGCGCCATTTCCCAGTTGTTTATTATATAGGTATAATATTGCATACATATAGTACAAACATACATACATACATACATACATACATACATACATACATACTTACATACATCCATACACACATAGGGATAATATTACATGCAAACAACGATTGATATTTGGGGCGTCCAGTTAGGCAGGGGGCGTCTAATTAGGCTTCTATGTCAGACCCAATTGGACGCCCAAATAGGCAGGTGCGTCCAAATAGGCCTATAATACATACATACATACATACATACATACATACATACATACATAGGGATAATATTACATGCAAACAACGATTTATATTTGGGGCGTCCAGTTAGGCAGGGGGCGTCCAATTAGGCTTCTATGTCAGACCCAATTGGACGCCCAAATAGGCAGGGGCGTCCAAATAGGCCTGCACAGGCCTCTAACCTTGTAATGTCCCTATGACGTTTGGGACCAACCAGCAGAGAGCGTCTTTAATCTTTGAGAAAGAAATGTGATCTCACGAATGTCAAAAGCAGTGGTATAAGTAAACATTACAAAAATTACTTTGCACAGGAATATGATATATCCCCGGGCAGAGGACCAACGGGCTACTACAGAATGATTGGTCATTAAGAAATATCTGTATCCAAAAAGCATCAAAATCGGTAAAACAGTTTTCGAGCTGTTTGAGAAAGAGCAAAGCGACTTTCTCGCACAGCGGTCTCAAGCTCTGGAACTCGTTGCCACACAATCTGAGTAACGTGGATAGCCTAGATGTCTCGTCAAGAGGCATGTGAAGACACATCTCTTTGATTGCTGATCATGTTCTCTCCACTTGCTGTGCATAAAATCCCCAAAATCCATTATTTCTGTCCCCGTCCATCCCAAATTTCTCCATCCATCCCTAATGCGCCCTGAGCATGCTGCTAGCATAGAAGATGCTGCGACTTACAAGTGGATACCTCATCCTCATTTTCTACTCAAAGGAAACTGGCCACTAACCCTGGCAAAGTTCCAATGAAGTATAGACACAATTCTGTGGTTTTTGTAATTGCGTGCGACCGACCTACAGACCAACATTTGGCTCGTTCTGGGTCGGTATTCATATAGACCCGCTTGCAACCCTTCGATAGGTTATTTGTCTGAAGGTATATAGACCTTGCGGTAGTTTTATCTTACCTCAGGGTTGGAGAAAACTGCCTGTAAACGTATCTCGGTATTCAAAAAGGCATACCTGACACATGGTCCCTACCTCGAGCTAAATTTGAATCCTGCTCTATTACGCATGCGCTCTTCGATAACAGTGCCACAACAGCTTTCTTGGCAGACGACGGATTACACGAAGGAAAAGGCAACTTTTCCCATCAAACATATTTTCGTTTAATTATAATTGAAAGAGGAAACACAAAACATTGTGCTTTCATACTTCTATTTGGTCATTAATCTACCATCAAAAAGTAAGTATTTTACGGCAATTTTACTGGCGCAAGGATAAATAGAACTGGAAACCTAGTGCTAAATTATTATTATTATTATTATTATTATTATTATTATTATTATTATTATTATTATTATTATTATTATTATTTTTATTATTATTATTATTATTATTATTATTATTATTATTTTATTTTTTTACTTTTCTTTTATATCTATCTATCTATCTATATATATATATATATATATATATATATATATATATATATATATATATATATATATATATATATATATATATATATATATATATATATATATATATATATTTATTTATTTTTTTTTAAATTATTATTATTGGGTATTTGTATAGCGCACATATTTCGCCGTTCTTGGCGACTCCAGGCGCTGGCTGATGCAGGATCTAACTCAAGCCGCTCGAGGCGCCAACCTGCAGCCTTTGGGCGCATCGTAATAACGCTCCAGACAATTAAGCACAATCCTGGGCAGCCAGGGATGGAGGAGAAGGACCTAGGTGCATGCTGGGTGTGTTCTTGTCACCGGCACTCACCTGTCTAGGACATGAGCGTCAGGATCTTTAAAGTCCGTTATGATGGGATGTATGCGACACAGTCTATACCTCAGTTTATACTCTCATCCGAAAACAAAACACAGTTGCAGTGAAGGAAGAAGTGACGATGCCGGTTCGCATGTCGCAACTCCTCTCCTACTTCATCCACAATTTACACGATATCGATTCTTGGAACTTGGAACTTTGTCCTTTTATTAAACAAACAAACGATGAAACAGCAAATACCAAATCAGGCTCCTAGCCCAGGGGAAGGTGGTGGGGGGTGGGGGGTGGGGGCCGTATAACCAGACAAGGAGGGAAGATGGGAGGGATACACAATACAACACAGTGACAGCAATAACGGCACTATATTACAAGACACAGCAGTCTCAAACTGCAAACAATAACATATTATATACACTGAATGAAAAAAGCAGCAACAATGTTTAAACATTTGTGACACCTCTTTAAAAAAATGCATTCAAAAGAACAATCACATAAAGATGCAAGATAAAACAAAAACAACAGTCATCAGAGAAGTGAAAGAACAAGGTAAAGAATGCAAGAACAGTAAAGCACACATGCATGACACCAGACAATATTGAAACATTTGAGGAAAAAGGTTGAAGCCAATTTGGAAAGACAGGACCATCAGCGTACATTCCAAGGTAAGACTGCTGCGCTCCCTTGTCATTTCCATCTTCCTATACGCTAGCGAAACATGGACACTCACAGCAGATTATACGAAGGATACAAAGCATGGAGATGAGGTGCAACAGAAGACTTCTGGGCATTTCCTATACCCAGCAAATCACCAACGACGAATTCCGACAGACCATCACACAAGCCATTGGACAACACGATGACCTGCTCATAGTGGTGAAAAAACGTAAACTCCAATGGTATGGCCACGTCACCAGATCATCAGACCTTATAAAGACCATCCTGCAAGGCACAGTGCAAGTAGGTAGAAGAAGAGGGAGACCGAAAAAAGGTTAGGAGGACAACATTCGAGAATGGACTGGTTTGACATTGAGCGAAGCCATCAGGGTTGCTTAGGACAGAGAAAGATGGAGTACGTTGGTTAAACGATTCTTGTGGTGCTCCTACGACCTCCAAGTTACGGGATAGGATAGGACTCTAGAAATAAATTAATCGAAATATTAGTGATGCTAGTAAAAAGTGTACCCAAACAGCTAAGAAGAGTTATACCTCTGTAATTGTCTACATTTAACAGGATTAACGTCCCCGGACACACATGGCGTTTAGGGGAAGGATCTACATTTAACGTGTCTCCTTTCCCTTTATATTGTTGACAAACTACAGTACGTCAACTGACCAGTCTTCAGGAATTTTGCCACTGCTTAGAACACGATAAAATAACATAGTAACATAACATAGTATGTAACAACTTAGGAGAAGATTATTTTAAAAATTCAGTCAAAATACAATCAAAGCCGCAGGCTTTGTTATTCTTTAGTTTACCAACAGATTTTATTACCTCGTCACGTGTTATGTCGGAATTTAGACTAGAATTATCTATAAAGTTAGTTTCAGGATCAAGAGTGTCATTAGGATGGAGGATGTCTTCATCAGGAATGTTACCAAGGTTTTAAAAATAATTAACAAAATCATCATGGGTAGGTGTTACGTTGAAACGCGAATGGTAGTACGTCGGAAGCGCGCACGAAAGATCTAATCGTTTCGTTTTGCAAAGTATTCAATGATGGAGTTTATTTACCTTTGATTTGAGTTTGCATTGTTGTTAGGAGAGGCTTTGTATAACGTTGATAATTTTTGTTGGTCGATATTGTTGTAGAATTCTCTGGACCCGCTTGTTTACTATCGATCGAAGTTTCGGGATAAATATCGAAGTATGGCGGAAGGAGAAGAAATATGTATGACGTAAGTCAGTGATGACGATCTTTTATTTGATTGGCTGTAGTGCGTCATTTTAGTCTACTGGGTTCGAAATTGTTCGGGAAGAGAGAGAGAGAGGTTATAAAATTGTGTGCCGCACTGTTGTTGAGATAGTTATTGTTGTTGATAGTAAGTTGGAAAGTAAACTTGAGAGTGGAAAGGCGATTGAGCGATTGTATGCAGTTGTTGATGTATGCTGAATAAAAGTGGAAAACTTCATACGTCGACTTTGTGACTTGTATGCTGCTTGAGCAGGCTGCGTGGATAAACGAATCTGAGTTACACCCTATCAGGAATTCAGCATTGGGGCTGAATCAGATACTGATAGAAAATACCAACATCAAATCGAGTGTAACATTTTGGGGGTCAAGCCGCGATTCACGCCATAGCCAAGGGTTCAACTGCTACAACAAGCGAGTCAACGTTACGAGAGGCAGTCATCGAGGGTAGCCGCCAACGAGTTGCGTCGAGAGGGGCCAACATACTGGGACTACATCCGATAGATTCGGGTTGACTGCAAGGGCGTGTAGTCGCTGAGAGTTGCTTTGTGAGCGAACAACAGATCGGGACTACGTGGCTGCCGCAGGACTACGTCGAGGGACAGTCTCGGAGCTACATCGCCAGTGTTACAGAGAGCGGCGAGCGGACGTCGCGTCTACTTCAGCACAGGAGCGTATACATCAACACCAGCGTGGTGCAGCGTCGCATACGACGAGGACAGCGGGGCCTGCGTCAACGAAGGCGACTAGTGACAAGCATCAGCGCTACTGCAGAAAGCGTGCTGTTCTAGAACAGTCTAGAAAGGTAAAGCACAGTCAAGAACTTTCCAGAAAAAAAGAACTCTACAGTCAAGAACTTTCTAGAAAAAGAACTTTCCAGAAAAGAACTTTCCAGAAGCATCAAGATGGCTGACTTCTGGCAGAAAGGGATGCAACTGAATCTAAAAGGCAAACAGCTGACGGAGTACGTCAAGTCTCAGGAGAGAATACAAGAAAGAGAAGAACAACGTCAGCGTGAAGAAAGAGAAGATGAGCGACGGCGTGAAGAAAGAGAAATAGAGGAGCAGCGACGTCGTGAAGACAGAGAATCAGAGGAGCAGCGACGCCGTGAAGAAAGAGAGTTCGAGCTGAAGCGTCTTGAAGGCGAGCGTCAATACCAGCTAGAGTTGGCGCGTATCCAGAACAATCAGCATGCGCGACAAGTCACCAACGACCATACGGCTCCAAAATTGCCAGCTTTCGTCGACGGGAAGGACCAGATCGACAGCTATCTGGCGAGATTCGAAAGGTTCGCCGAAAGCTCCAATTGGCAACTTCGAGACTGGGCGATTCGACTAAGTGCACTTCTGACAGGGCAAGCGCTCGAAGTTTACACCAGACTGTCGAACGATGACGCCAAAAACTACGACGTCTTGAAAGAGGCCCTATTACAGTGCTACAACTTTACAGAGAAGGGCTACCGTAAACGCTTCCGTGAATGCCGGCCTAAGTCAGACGAGACGCCAAAGCAGTTTGTGGAGCGCCTGTCGTCATATCTACACAAGTGGGTGGAGTTATCAGGCGAAAGGAAGTCTTACGACAGTCTCCATGACCTGATCGTGAAGGAACAATTTCTCAATGCCTGTCACAAGGACCTAGCGACCCACTTAGAAGAACAAAAGCTGCAGACGCTTAAAGATGTGACTGAGGCTGCTGAAAGATATCTTATCGCTCATGGGAAAACCCTGGGGCCACCCAGCGCGACGAAACATTTTCAGAAGACTGCAAACCATGGGAACCAGATCCAAGGGAGTCAGACGAGCCAGAGACACACTGACTCCACGCCACCTCCCAGGGAAGGGCATTCAAGAGGCTGTTTCACCTGCAACGCTACAGACCACAGAGCGGCTAACTGTCCTCAAAACAAAAGTAGCGGACAGCGGGGCAGTACGGACAATGCAGCGGTGGGCAACCGACAGAGACGTTTCTCCAATCAACGGCAAAACAGTAGATCTGACCATCAAGTGTGCGGCGGGAGCGTCATTCTTCCGAGTGAGACCAAGCGCACAGCTACCCCTGCCGACGTGCAAGAGTGCATGACCGATGGCCAACTTCTCCTTGCCAACGGAAAATCCATCCCCGTCGTCGCCAGCGCAGCTGTGACCGTCCAGAACATGCCAGTTTCCAAGGGACGCGTCGGAAATCATGAAGTGACTGTTCTAAGAGACTCTGGCTGTAGTGGGGTCATCGTCAGAGAAGACCTAATCGCTAAAGAACAGTTCACTGGCGATTCAAAATGGACACTTATGGCCGACAGCAAATGTTTGAAAGCGCCAGTTGCGAAGATTCATGTCAACACCCCTTTCTACATAGGCGAAGTCGAAGCGGTTTGCCTGAAGAAGCCGCTGTATGATTTGATGATCGGGAATATCGACGGCGCGAGACGACCCGACGACCCCAATCCAGAGTGGAGTCCTGCCTCAACCCAACGCGTCGAAGTTGTGGAGGAGGATCCATTGCCGTTTCCCGATGGAGACCTTACAGAGCTGCTACGGGACAATGTGGTTACTCCGGCTCAGCCCTGCCGACCAGAGATCGTCAGTGCTGTTACTACCAGGGCCCAGGCCAAGAGAGACAAGATGTCTACGCCACTGAAGGTCGCCGACAACTCCAAAGCTGCCATCGTGGACAGAGATAAGCTGATCCAGCTCAAGGAATCTGATAGCACTTTAAACAAGTACAGGAACCGCCAAGACCACGTGACCAAAGGCAGTGGTACGGTCTATTTTGAGGTGAAGGCCAAGATCCTGTACCGAATCTTCCAGCACCCGAGGGTCAACGGAGGGAAACCACTACGTCAAGTCTTGGTACCGTTACCCCTAAGGCGCCAGGTGATGGAAGTAGCGCATGACTCAATCATGGGAGGTCACCTGGGTATCAAGAAGACGTCGGATAGAATCCAGGCGGTATTCTACTGGCCAGGACTTCATGCGGACGTCAGCCGTTTCTGCCGATCGTGTGACATTTGCCAGAAGACCATACCTCGATGAAGGGTCCCGAAAGTGCCTATGCAGAGGATGCCTCTGATCGACCGACCTTTCAAGAGGGTGGCCTTAGACTTAATCGGCGAAATAAGACCTCCGAGTGAAGAAGGTCATCGGTGGGTACTGACTTTAGTGGACTATGCGACTCGGTACCCAGAAGCAGTGCCTCCGAAGAAGATTGACACTGAAACTGTTGCAGAGGCGCTAGTGGACATGTTCAGTAGACTTGGAGTGCCTGAAGAGATCCTGACAGACCTCGGGACGCAGTTCGTCTCTGACTGCATGAAGGAGGTCAACAGACTGCTGAGCATCCGGCATTTGACTACGACACCCTACCATCCGATGTGCAACGGGCTTGTCGAGAAGTTCAATGCTACGCTGAAGTCCACCCTGAAGAAACTGTGCAGCGAGCAGCCCAGACAATGGCATCGCTATATCAACGCCTTACTTTTCGCCTACAGAGAAGTACCGCAGGAGTCCACCGGCTTTTCTCCGTTCGAGCTGCTGTACGGAAGAACCATCCGAGGGCCGATGCACATCCTAAAAGAACTGTGGACGAAAGAAGTAGACACCCCAGAGGTGAAGAACAGCTACCAGTACGTGTTTGAGCTACGGGAGAAGCTGGAGCAGACTCTCGAGATAGCCAGAGAAAACCTGAAGAAGTCCCAAGACTGTGGAAAGCACTACTACGATCGTAGGGCTGTGAACAGGAAGTTCAAACCTGGCAACAAAGTGCTGGTGCTGCTACCTACCGATCATAATAAGTTGCTGATGCAGTGGAAAGGCCCGTACGAAGTGGAGACCGTGGTGGGGATCAACGACTACAAGGTGAAGGTCGGTCAGCATTCCAAGATATACCACGCCAACCTCCTTAAGCTGTACGTGGAAAGGCCATCAGAGACTGTGCACGCAGCCACAGCAGCTGTGACCGACAACAGCTTTGACAGCGAAGAACTGTTGGAACTGGGAGACTTCCACAGCAAAGAAGGCATCGATGATGTTAAGCTAGGACCAAGCTTGACGGAAGGTCAAAAGATGAAGCTCAAGGACCTTATGGGCGAGTTTCTCCACAACTTCAGCGATGTCCCTGGCTCTACAACTTTGGTCGAACACGAAGTCCACCTCACTTCAAATATACCCGTTCGATCCAAGCCCTTCCCGATCCCTTTCAAGGCCCGCGAATCCTTGAAGAAAGACATCGATGAGATGCTGAAGATGGGCATCATCAGGGAGTCCAGTTCCCCCTACGCGTCCCCTGTCGTGGTCGTGAAGAAGAAGGATGGGAGCAACAGAGTATGCATCGACTACAGGAAGGTCAATAAGATCACCATCTTCGACCCTGAGCCGATGCCTACCGCAGCAGACCTCTTCCGCCAATTATCGGGGAGTAGAATCTTCTCAAAGATTGACCTCAGCAAGGGTTATTGGCAAGTCCCCGTGCGTCAACAGGACATACCAAAGACTGCTTTCATAACTCCTGATGGGACGTACGGGTGCCTAAGGATGCCCTTTGGCATGGTCAACAGCGGAGCTACCCAAAGAGAGGAATGAGGAAGATGCTTAATGGGATGGACAACGTCGTGTGTTACTGGGACGACCTGCTGGTCCACACTCGCACCTGGGAAGAGCATCTGCAGACCTTGAGGGAGCTGTTTCACCGTCTCACAGAAGCCAACCTGACCGTGAGACCCAGTAAGTGCATTCTGGGGACTGACAACGTAGACTTTATCGCCCATTCGCTGAAAGAAGGACAAAAGGGGCTTCTACTAGAAAACGTCACCAAGATTCTGAACGCTCTACGTCCCCAAACCAAGAAGCAGGTGCGGTCTTTCCTGGGGTTGGCTGGATATTACAGGGAGTTTGTACCAAACTACTCCGCCATCACAGCACCCTTGTCGGACCTGGTGCGGAAAGGCTGTCCAAACCAAGTGCAGTGGGGACCGTCTCAGGAGAAGGCATACCAGACTGTGCGCGACCTCCTTTCGAAGGATCCGGTGCTACGACTGCCTGACACTTCCAAGGAATTCGTCTTAAGAATAGGCGCAGCGGACGAAGGCATCGGCGCCATACTGATGCAGGAACACGAAGGGAAACTATTTCCGGTCAGTTACGCCAGCAAGAAGCTGTCCAGGGCTGAGAAAAATTACTCGACCATGGAGAAAGAGTGCCTTGCCATCATATGGGG
Organism: Oncomelania hupensis; assembly: GCA_036898135.1. Taxonomy (NCBI): domain Eukaryota; kingdom Metazoa; phylum Mollusca; class Gastropoda; order Littorinimorpha; family Pomatiopsidae; genus Oncomelania; species Oncomelania hupensis. The sequence goes on from CM072516.1 coordinate 70,822,959, forward strand.
AATCCGGAAGTTCGAACTGTACCTTCAAGGAGTGAAGTTCGTGTTACAGACTGATCACAAGCCGCTAACTTACTTGAACTCTGCCAAGTTTGTGAACAATCGAATCATGAGATGGGCTATGTTCTTGCAGAACTTTAACATGCGAGTAGAATCTATCAAAGGATCAGACAATGTTGGTGCGGACTTCCTCAGCAGAGTGTGTGAGTAAAGAACATTGACTGTGTGGATGAACTGTGAACATTGACAATATCCAGATAGACTTGCGGATGGAAGAACATTGACTCTGTGTGAATGAGCTGAGAACATTGACAGTGTTCAGACAGTCTGAAATAAGTTTTAATTCTGAACTTTGTTTGTGCATTACGTTTCAACGTTGTTGAAAGAAATTGGGTAAATTTCTTCTTGAGTGGGGGGTTATGTTACGTTGAAACGCGAATGGTAGTACGTCGGAAGCGCGCACGATAGATCTAATCGTTTCGTTTTGCAAAGTATTCAATGATGGAGTTTATTTACCTTTGATTTGAGTTTGCGTTGTTGTTAGGAGAGGCTTTGTATAACGTTGATAATTTTTGTTGGTCGATATTGTTGTAGAATTCTCTGGACCCGCTTGTTTACTATCGATCGAAGTTTCGGGATAAATATCGAAGTATGGCGGAAGGAGAAGAAATATGTATGACGTAAGTCAGTGATGACGATCTTTTATTTGATTGGCTGTAGTGCGTCATTTTAGTCTACTGGGTTCGAAATTGTTCGGGAAGAGAGAGAGAGAGGTTATAAAATTGTGTGCCGCACTGTTGTTGAGATAGTTATTGTTGTTGATAGAAGTTGGAAAATAAACTTGAGAGTAGAAAGGCGATTGAGCGATTGTATGCAGTTGTTGATGTATGCTGAATAAAAGTGGAAAACTTCATACGTCGACTTTGTGACTTGTATGCTGCTTGAGCAGGCTGCGTGGATAAACGAATCTGAGTTACACCCTATCAGGAATTCAGCATTGGGGCTGAATCAGATACTGATAGAAAATACCAACATCAAATCGAGTGTAACAGTAGGTATATTTACATTACACGTCATATTATTTGAACTATCATTTAAAAACTTCCAATACGCTTTAGAGTTCTTACATTTTAATCCACGTAAATAGGTATGCATATTTTTTTCTATATAGACCAAACTTCTTTCTAATAGTACTTTTATAATCTTTGTACGCCTGTTTATTAATTTCTCTTGACTTCTGGTCGCGCACACGCGCGTGGTTACGTTTTGTGTTCCGAAATACTTTTCTTTTCTGTCTACATTCATTCATTGAAATGTAAATTTTCTATAATGTTCTACATCATCAGCTATAGTTAGAGGAGGATTTCATCTGTCCCGAAAGACGCTGTTCCTTCGTCTCCGATTGCAAAATCATTGCGAAAACAATCATTCGCCATGTTTACCTCGGCAAGAGTACGAGTTACCGTAGGGGAGAAGCGTCGGTAAAATTATCGGCCGTTTGGCCGAGTGGCAGGGCAGTTACAACTTCTCTGAATACCAGACAAGTCCAAACCAGCGGAAGGTAAAGATTTTACCCCTCCTCATGGTAAATTACCAGCCGGTGTTGCCTTTTCTGAATACGGATCCTGATTTACGAATAAATCAGTATTCTCTGAAGATACAACAAGATGGCACAGGTAGGAAATCAAAGATATTTCCAGACACGGGTACATAGCTGACAATCAGCATTTTCAAAGATGTTCGTTTTTGTGGCAATGTTGAGACTCGGTTTAATCCTAAAGAAGGCAAAATTAAAGCATAGTATTATCTTAACTAATATGCAAGCAAAATCGTTATTAAAATCGGTTCAGTAAATTTTGAAATAAAGCGCACGCTTTTATAATATTACAGACCTCTGCGACCTTGACTTTGAAAAAGAGCAACGGTCAAGAACACAAAACGAGGAGTGACGGTTCGAGTACCGGCGTAGTAAAAATAATAAAAATCGGTTCAGTCATAAGGGAAATATATCATCTGGATTTGTTAACAAGTAAAATTGGGATGGGATCGGGAACGAAGGCTCTACCCGCCAACCGAATAACCAGACCGCCACGGAATGTCATGAATCGTACATGTGTACCAAAACCCAGCAAATTCGCTTCAGCCGTTTTTCAGAATACAACAAAACGTGTTTAGCAACAAGTTAATCCAACGACCTTGACCTTTGCGGTATAGGAACTATGAAGGCATGGGGTCGGTAATGTTTCTATGGTCAAAAACAGTGGTTCTTGAGATTTGGCGCAAAACCGTCCGACCGACAGCGACATACAGACCGACCGACCCACCGACAGATGGACATTTGGCTCGTTCTCATTCCCATTTCAAATGTTCAGAAATGGCGATTAAAACTGATGTAGGTGGACGTGGACAAAGATAGTGTGACAGAAGAAGCCAGCGAGACATAAAGCCAGGCTTGTGCTGGCCCACTGTCTCACGTACAGTTTAACCGCCGTGCTTATATCACGCTGCCGATGACACCTACCGTCAACTATGTCACATAAAAAAGTCGCTCACGTACGCGGCCCAAGTGATGGACGCACAAAACGCCCGCTATGTCATTTCCCGACACTTCACGGGGGTCGTCGACATCCCCCCTCCTTCCCCCTCTCTTTCTCTCTCTGCAAACCTCTATCGTGTATTCCAGTCAACACCCCTTGGGGTCATGAGCAATCTTGCCACTGTAGATTGTTCAAACCTATAAAGGGAATAGTGAAAGCCACAGTTGAAAACCTGTCTTTCCTTTATAGGCAAGACAGATTCACTGCGGCAACAGTACCCCCGTTGGAGTACCGGGGGTTTTCAGTATAAATAGTATCCCCACTTTATGGAAATTTAGTGCTTTAAATTCCCACTGTCGCTGTCTTCCTCATTTACTCTTTCCTATTCCTGCTCTGTCCTTCACTCTGCTACACTATCTTCTTCTTCGCTAGATCAATGACCTACCTTTTTTCTTGAAAACTCTTCCTGGACAAGACTCCTTGTTTGTGTATGAGGTCTGTTGGATCAGCTTGGGAGTGTTGGACGCTTTCTGCCGGGTGGTCACTAGGGCTTCCTATGATTGTACTATTTAGCACTATAGGCATTTTATATGTATGTGTTTCATTGATGATTTATAATGATGTTTGTATTCTATTTTGTTTTTGTAACCGGGGTGTTCGCGTAGTTGAGGTCAACCCTCAGCCGTCCCCCGCGTGGGATGTCTTTATTGTAAAGTGACTGGCCGGTGGAGGGCATTCAATTTTCCCACTGGGGTTGTTTCAGCAGATCTTTTATGCGGATCGGGGGTTGTCCGGTCCTGATTTGGCTCGGAAGAGTCCGCTGGACCTAAAGCAACAATAAATCAATCAATCAATCAATTCCAGTCAACCTGTTCTCCAAAATATGGCAGCTATTCATGTCCAAGTATCCTTGAGAACAGCAATAACCATATGTCTGTTATCATACAAAGAAACAATTTGCGAAGAGAAGACAATGTCAACGTAACCACAGGCACACATGTTTGACCACAGGCACACATGTAATCGTTAAGTACCGTACTTGAAAGCCTAGGTCTGACGACGAACGTTTTGATTACAATCATAGGGAACATCACGGAGTTTGGCAATCAGCTCTGTGGGCAACCATGAGCTTTTGTTTATGCGCAGTGACTGTGCGCATGTTTACCAAAATCAAACGTATTAGTGTGACTACTGATGACTCGCAGAGTCAATCCTATTCAAATCATGACTCGCAAACATTCACTGTGATTGTGATTGCAATCAAAACGTTCGTCATCAGGCCCTTTCTTTCACAGCTTGAATCATTGTCATTGAAGAACCTTTCTTCTTTTTTTTTCTCTCAGAGAAAGGTAGGACTTCGAGATAACTGCTGACCAAAAAATTAAGAACCAACGCAATTGGGATTATTCCACAAGTAGGCCTACTCTAGAAGCAGTATAGATGCTTTCGGAATGAAAATGCGATGCTTTTAGCTAATATAAATAATCGCTGAATACCAAACACGCAGATCGAAACCCCAAATATTTTATATATCGATTGAAATTCGAAAGTGCCGATTCACAGTGACAGTTCAGGCTATACAAGTTCGAAGTTTAACTTTTACACAAGATTAGGTTCTAATCTAATCTAATCACTTTATTTATATAGCGCTTTACCAACTCATGCTCAAAGCGCTGGCCGATACAGGGTCTAACTCAAACCGCCCGAAACGCCCACCCGCAGCCTTTGGGCGCCTGGTCTGACGCCCGGACAACTGAGCACAATCCTGGGCAGCCAGGGATGGGGGAGAAGGACCAAGTGCATGCTGGGTGTGTTCTTGTTACCGGCACTCACACGTCTAGGACATGAGCGTCAGGATCTTTAAAGTCCGTTATGATGGAATGTATGCGACACACAGACCTCGGTTTATACTCTCATCCGAAGGAGTAGGAAACGGGAGTAAATGTATTTCCCAGGGACACATCACAATGGCCCGGCCAGTGTTCGAACCCGGGACCTTCAGATCTGCAATCCGAAGCACTACCATTAAACCACCGTGCCTCGTGCACCGTGCCTCGTTCTCGCGTGCCTTTCTTAGTCTAGACAAGTTTATTTAACGCTGTGACTGGCTGACACTGTGTCAGCTAGCCAGCAGTCAGTGCTTGTCAATGCACGAAGAAAAGAAAACACGAGAAAGATGGTAATCCATTCAAATGTATTTCCAGACACACACATCGCTGAAAAATAAGCAATTTTACGAAAGTGTTAATTTTCTTGGCGATGGTGTGATTCTATGGATTCCCTTTGTAAAATATTTATTTGTACCATTTTCAACTAAATTAAATTTATTTAGAAGCATATTTTCTAAATAGTCATGCATTTGTTTAACAAACAATGGAAGATTTTTCTAAAATATATATTTTGCCGGTAAATCCTTTATTATTTACCTAAACAATATATTATGTAAATAACTAAATCACGATATAGGTAAATAAGGCATTGTTGCTAAATAAGGAATTATTTACCTATATCATGCATTCTTTAGCAGCTCAGATTGTGTCAAACAATGTATGATTTTTTACCTATATAATGCATTATTTAGCAGAATTGTGTAAATAATGTATTATTTAGATGTTGCTAAATAATGCATTGTTTACGTAAACAATTCATTGTTTAGGGACTGCAATTGTCATTATTTAAGGGATTCGCAGATACGTCGTATTACTATGAGGTTGTGTGTAGGAAAATCGTGAGGTTTGCGACTTAAAATGAGGCAACTGCTTTATTTCACTCTATTTTTATATGTTCACAACAGTTTTAATATACGAAACTGCAACGGTAACAGCTCCGGAAAAGCCATAATTATTTCTGCATTGGCGGGATTGCCTTCAGATTAAATAAACATGGAGAACTCGCAAGTTAACGGCGAAATTAAAAAAAAACTAAATAGCACAAGCGTTGATTCCAGCTTTTCAACAATTTAATACTCCTGCTTCTGCCGCTTCTTCTACACATATCTCTGCGTTTTGGTATAAATAATTACACGGACCGGTTTTATAGTTATTTGGGTCTGATGACTTTATATTATTTTTAGTCTGTTTCTTGTGAGAAGATATTGGTAATTTTTTTATGAGAGCTACATTCTGATTGGTGGAGCTGCTCACGTGACAGTTCACTAACGTACATTTAAAAATATTTTCATTCTTTTCTTGTTTGATTATACTAGAAATTGGTTGTCCTGGACTTTCCGCAACTGTTTCTGCAGGTACATATTGTTTATTATTTGGTATGTTGAATTATAAATGTAATAGTAATATTAAATGATGATTTGTATTTGTTATGCAATAAAATTATTACTAAATAATTTTTGATATTAGTGTGAAGGACGGAGTGACGAGGAGAGGAACGTGGTGGTGTTACACTCGTGATGTAGTCAAATGGCAATGGATCCTCCTCCACAACTTCGACACGTTGGGTTGAGGCAGGACTCCATTCTGAATCGGGGTCGTCCGGCCGTCTCGCGCCGTCGATATTCCCGATCATCAAGTCATATAGCGGCTTCTTCAGGCAAACCGCTTCTACTTCGCCTATGTAGAAAGGGGTGCTGACTTGAATCTTTGCAACTGGCGCTTTCACATATTTGCTGTCGGCCATGAGTGTCCATTTAGAATCGCCAGTGAACTGTTCTTTAGCGATTAGGTCTTCTCTGACGATGACCCCACTGCAGCCAGAGTCTCTTAGGACAGTCACTTCATGATTTCCGACGCGTCCCTTGGAAACGGGCCTGTTCTGTACGGTCACAGCTGCGCTGGCGACGACGGAGATGGATTTTCCGTTGGCAAGGAGAAGTTGGCCATCGGTCATGCACTCTTGCACGTCCGCAGGAGTAGCTGTGCGCTCGGTCTCACTCGGAAGAATGACGCTCCCGCCGCACACGTGATGGTCAGATCTACTGGTTTGCCGTTGATTGGAGAAGCGCATCTGTCGGTTGCCCGCCGCTGCGTTGTCCGTATTGCTCTGCTGTCCGCTATTTCTGTTTTGAGGACAGTTGGCCAGCTCTGTTGTCTGTAGCGTTGCAGATGAAACAGCCTCTTGAATGCCCCTCCCTTGGAGGTGGTGTAAAGTCCGTGTGTCTATGGCTCGTCTGACTCCCCTGGATCTGGTTCCCATGGTTTCCAGTCTTCTGAAAATGTTTCGTCGCCTTGGGTGGCCCCAACGTCTTCCCGTGAGCAATAAGGTATCTTTCAGCAACCTCAGTCACATCTTTAAGCATCTGCAGCTTTTGTAATTCTAAGTGGGTCGCCAGGTCCTTGTGACAGGCATTGAGAAACTGTTCCTTCACGATCAGGTCATGGAGACTGTCGTAAGACTTCCGTTCGCCTGATAACTCCACCTACTTGTGTAGATATGACGACAGGCGCTCCACAAACTGCTTTGGCGTCTCGTCTGACAAAGGCCGGCATTCACGGAAGCGTTTACGGTAGCCCTTCTCTGTAAAGTTGTAGCACTGCAATAGGGCCTCTTTCAAGACGTCGTAGTCTTTGGCGTCAGTGTTCGACAATCTGGTGTAGACTTCGAGTGCTTGCCCCGTCAGAAGTGCACTTGGTCGAATCGCCCAGTCTTGAGGTTGCCAGTTAGAGCTTTCGGCAAACCTTTCAAATCTCGCCAAATAACTGTCAATCTGGTCCTTCCCATCGACGAACGCTGGCAATTTTGGAGCTTTGTTGTCACTGATAACTTGTGGCGCGTTCTGCTGTTGCTGGATGCGCGCCATTTCTAGCTGGTACTCTAGTCGTCTCTCTTCCATCTCGACGCGCCGACGCTGGTCCTCTCTTTCTTCTTGGCGACGTTGTTCTTCTCTTTCTTGACGGCGCTCTTCTAATTCTCGTTCTGCTCTGCGACGCTGCTCTTCTAATTCTCTTGCTTCACGGCGGCGTTGCTCTTCTAATTCTCTTTCTTCACGGCGGCGTTGCTCTTCTAATTCTCTTTCTTGTATTCTCTCCTGACACTTGTCATACTCCGTCAGCTGTTTGCCTTTTAGATTCAGTTCAATTCCTTTCTGCCAGAAGTCAGCAATCTTGATGCTTTTCTGGAAAGTTCTGTACCTTTCTAGAATGTTCTAGAACAGCACGCTTTCTCCAGTAGCGCTGATGCTTGTCACTAGTCGCTTTCTCTGACACAGGCCCCGCTGTCCTCGTCGTATGCGACGCTGCACCACGCTGGTGTTGATGTTCACGCTCCTGTGCTGAAGTAGACGCGACGTCCGCTCGTCGCTCTCTCTAATACTGGCGATGTAGCTCCGAGACTGTCCCTCGACGTAGTCTTGCGGCAGCCACGTAATCCCGGTCTGTTATTCGCTCACGAAGCAACTCTTCGGCAACTACACGCCCTTGCAGTCAACCCGAATCTTTCAGGGATGTAGTCCCAGTATGTAGGCCCCTCCCGACGCAACTCGTTGGCGGCTACCCTCGATGACTGCCTCTCGTAACGTTGACTCGCTTGTTTAGCAGTTGAACCCTTGGCTTTGACGTGGATCGCAGCTTGGCCTCCCAAAATGTTACACTCATTTGATGTTGGTGTTTTTCTATCAATCCCCCAATGCTGAAGTCCTGATAAGTGTAACTTGGATTCGTTTATCCACGCAACCCGTTCAATCATCAACAAGGCTGGAGTTGTCGTATGACGTTTTCACTTTTATTCAGCATACATCAACAACTGCATACAATCGCCTTTTCACTTTTCTTCTCTTACTTTGTTTGTTTGTAGATTATAGTCACACGACACTTTCGCATATAGGTGACTACTGGACCGATTTATACTGACACCAGCGGGCCAGTTGTTGGTAAAGGGGAAAATAATATGATCACACGTTGACCAATCCGGGATTCGAACCAGCGACCTTTCGGTTACTAGCAAGACGCTCTTACCAACTGAGCTACCCGGCCCCACTTCTCTTACTTTGTTATGTTATGTTTATCAGTTTATAGTCCCCTCTCTTCCCGTAAGGATTTTCAGAGAGGAGACTCTGATCTCTCTTACTTTAAACAGAGCATCGTTTATATAGTTTTTATCTCAACTCGAGATAACGTCAGAATGTTCCCGATGACGCTTTACAACCAATCAAACTAAATTTCGTCATCACTGTCTTACGTCATACAACATTATTTTCGGTCCAAGAATGTTCTCAAATATCTACAATTAACGCGAAGCTTCGATCGATATTACTATACACAAGCAAATCTAGAGAATTCTCCAATAATATCGACCAACTAAAATTACCAACACAAAGCTTCTTCTAACAACGCAAACTCAAATCAAAGGTAAATACACTCTATTATTGCATACTTAGCAAAACAAAACAATCGGATCTATCGTGTGCGTTTCAGACAAATTATCGTTCGCGTTCAACGTAACAGGTGGTTCACTGTAATTTTTAAATAACGAATTGAATTCTAATAATTATATGATTTGATGTTAAACTACAATTGCAGTGTATAGTACAACGTTTACTTGTATGAATGAAATTAATTGGTGTATTTGAAGTAATAATCAGTTGTTATAATTAGTTGTAGAATTTGTGTTTATGTGTTAACTGTTTTCGAGATGGATGGAATTTGTATTGCTGCACTTGTCCCGTCACAGAGGAGAGAGAGGGGTATAGTATAATGGTCAAGAGAAAGTTTATTTATCTAGAAACTTAGTTGTGGTTAACTCCTTTGTCTGCAGAAGTCTCTTGCTGCGGGGCCTCAAGAATAAAGAAGAAGAAGAATAGAGAGGAAGGATAAGAAGGAGAAGAAAAAAAAGAAGAAAGGAGGAAGAAGAGGAGGAGGAAGCAGCAGCAACAGCAGAAGACGAAGAAGAAGAAAAGGAGAAGAAAATAATAAGAGGAAGAGAAAAGAAGACGGCGCTGATGAAGATAACGCCATAGGAGAAGAAACAGAAGAAGAAGAGAACGAAGAAGAAGAAGAAGAAGAAGAAGAAGAAGAAGAAGAAGAAGAAGAAGAAGGAAGGGAGAACGAAGAGGAGAGAAGGAGAGGAGGACGAGGAGTAGCGGAGAAGAGCAGTGGAGACGGAGAAGGTGAGAGGAGAAGGCGAGTGAGATTGAGAAGCAGAGAACGAATATGGCGTAGGCAGAGAAGAGACTAGAGATTCGAACTATAGTGTGACTATTTAAAACTTTCCTTCTCTCTCTGGCGATGGTGGACCGGGAAGTATGTGTTATTTGTGAGAGGTGTATAGCTATTCTTTCAACGGATTTATTCTGCGACATGACGTGAATAGAAACATATCTATCCCATTTTGATTCCTGTCGATTCTGTGCTATTTTGTTGATTTATGTGTATGGTTTAATAGAGTGTGTGACTAGTTTATTGTTACGAATTAGAGAAGTTGTGAGACGGGAGAACACGCAGATTTCACGCGTGCATACACGCAAATTCTGAAATACACCTATTCGCTACAGTGGTGACCCTGAGACCTGTAGTTAGTTATAGTGGGAGTTTTGATTATTTATTTGTCTGTTAGCTTATTTGGGGTTTATATTGTTATGATGTGATTGAATAGGTTGAAGAGTAAAAGAGTGTCTTACAGAATTGGGCAGTTAATTTGGGTGCTAAGAGTATAGGTGTGTATTGTTGTAGTGGACTTTTCCCACGTTGTTGTTGTTGTTGTTATGTTAGTGTTTGTATAGATCGTATCCTGCCTCCAATTCTTTCCTTACGGGTCTGATTTCCTTATATAGTTCTGGGATCAGAGTGGGCTTTGTCACAATTATTGTGGTTATAGCCGAAACGTTTTCTCTGATTAAACTTTTCCTTCACACAGTCAATTGTTGGTGTTTGTATCTGAGTTGTTTTGTTGTTGATGGAATTTCTTTTTTTAATGCGTGCGACACGTGCAGCAAGCGCTGAGTACTCTGACCTAAGACGGAGTGTGTGAACGGTTGTTTTATATTTTTCTACTGCTTTCTGGGTTCAGCGGAGAATTCGTAGAGGAGTGGTATTTGAAATTTCGAAGAGGAAAGACTTAGTTTTTTGCCGAGTTCTCAATCCTAGCAAGTGTGAAATGGGTCTCAGAGGAGGCTTCCCTGTTTTATTCTTTGGAGGTGACGCTGATGTATGGGGTGTCAGGGAGACAACTGGATCCTTGGTGCAACGGCTGAAGATGTAAGGAGGCGCCCATCTAAAACCATCCTATTGATCTGATCTAAGGGCTAGGCCGTGCCAGATCAAATTAAGCTCAACTGACACCACTCGATCCGAAACAAGGGTTAGGCCACCATCCTATTGATCTGATCTAAGGGCTAGGCCGTGCCAGATCAGATTAAGCTCAACTGATACTACTCGATCCGATCCAAGGGTTAGGCCGAGCCGGATCGTATCGACGTCGTCAATCATCTGTCAATCGAGGCGACGCTGCGTTAAACTACCGCACGTTCCGCGGCAGCGATTTGAGGACTCGAACCAACCCTATCCGTTAAGTGTTATACTTAATGGCGGAAATTACCCACTTGGCCTAGCGCAACCTGAACTGTGTTGGATCGTACATTGGTCCTTTGACTCTGTACACTAGCTGTTCTCGAGGATGTGAACCGTTGTCTTGTGTGATGTGATAGGTTTTATATTTGTTGACTCGTCCTAAACTTCATTGTTGTTTATTACAGTTTTGGGTACGGGATAGTTAAAAGGGGAGTGGCGGGAGTAGGGGAAGGGTTGAATTTAGGTGGCAGGTATTAGCTAGTGGGTGATTATTGGTTATTTGTCTTAGATTTAATAAATTCTTGTTAATTGTACACTGGACTGGCTTGTCTATTAGTTAGACTTTAAGGGAATCTTTATTCTTATTCTGTCTGTCTTCTGCCTCTATGATCATTCTGTCTTAGTATTCCTCTAAATCGTGACAATGGGGGCTCGTCCGGGATTTGTGGGTTAGGTAACTAAGTCGTTCTTCTAATTTCACGAGGCTCAGTCCAGTTGTGTCGTTTGTACTGTGAGGGCGGCTGACTACATGTTACGTTGGTGTTAGACCGAGTTAGGGCGGTTGGCGGAAGCTTGGGTGCACGGGTGGGGGTTCGTGCAAGGGTGGTTAGTCCCCTTTACCTCGATGTTCGAGACTCAGCGGGTTACCGCCAAGTAATTAGCTATCGTATTGCTTACATTGATTTCTTGGTTCAAGTGATGAGCGACGAAGAGATACCAGCTCACAACACCAAAAGTCGGACCACCACGTTGGGGGGGCGCGACCAGACAGCTTGGCGAGGTGGACGCCGCGGCCGCAGGTCCACAGCTAGCGTTACGGTTACCGAACATGGCGTCGTCTTCGCCGTATCAGCCGCGTTCCGCCGCGTCGCCGGGAATGGGAAAAGGAAGAGGTAAGGCGTTTACTCCTATCCGCTTACCAACTAATCGTCTACTTGCGTCTGGAGGCGGTTCTGACAAGACTGACGTCAGGGAGTTGAAATAGAAATCCACGGAAGAACTTAGTGTTAGGGACATGCTTGAGTTCATATGCAGATGACTTAGCAATATGGATGAATGTAAATTTAAAAAGGAAAACATCTTTGTATGAAATAAAATATATAACTAAATTATATCAACAAGAAATAAATAATCTCAGTCATTATATGAATCAAAATGGTCTTGAGTTGTCTAAAGAAAAAACAAACTTGGTACTATTTAATCATGGTCAGGAACCAAGACAATTTCCAAAATAAAAAATAAAAAATGAAGAACTCAAGTATGTGATAACTAACGGTACTCAGGTGAACTTTTGCTGGATTCCATCACATTGTGGATTTCTTTATAACGATTGGGCTGATAATGCTGCTAAACTCGGTGCTTTAAATATTAACTCACAGGCAATAACGATACCATTATCGTCTAAAGAAATTCAAAATTCGATAGAAAATAAATGTGTGAAAGCGTTTAAATTCAATCTGAGTTATGATAAACCTTGTAGAATTACCAGATCAGTTTTAAGCATGGCACATAGAATAATACTAATTCAATTAAAACAAAATATTGTAAAAATGATAACTGCATATGTAATGAAAGTGTATCTTTGAAGCATGTATTACTTGAATGTAGTGACATTCGTCTTTTTTTGCCCACGGATTTACAAACTATGAGTTCTATTGATAACATCAGTTTTGCTGTGAGCGTTAGATTGGCCAAAGCTTTAATTGATTCTCCAGTAGCTCGGTTCATTTGATTAGTTAATTTAATTTAATTTAATGTGCTGTGTGAGTGCGCCTGTATGCGTGCATGTGTGAATGCGGGTGTGAATATGAATGTGCGTCTTATCATTTTGATGAAGAAGACGTTAATAAAACAACCAACCAACTTGAGTTCATAATGCGGAGGGACGAGCTTGAGAGGAGGGACCGAGAGAGGGAAAGAGAGGAAAGGGAAAGGAGAGAAGTAGATAAGGCCGAAAAAGCTCAACTTCTGGATCTTTTGTCAAGTCAAGTTCGTCTGTCTGCAAATAAATCTGAAGAGTTGTTTCATCCAGCCAAGATAAGTCTCCCGCCTTATGATGAGAAGGAAGATCTAGACTTGTATTTGCCCCAGTTCGAGCGGCTGGCGACTGTCATGAAGTGGAGCAAGGATACTTGGGCAATTAGATTGTCCACTAGACTTCAGGGTAAGGCTAGAGAAGTCTTGGATAGGTTCAAACCTGAGGTGGCTCTCACTGACTACGATGAACTGAAGAACGCGTTGCTAGCAAGATTTCAACTGACGGCTGAGACGAACAGGCTCAAGTTGAGGACCTCTAAGAAAGCAAAAGATTAGTCTTTTCCTCAGTTTGCCGTTCGACTAGAATTGTGGTTGAAACGCTGGATGTCCTTGAGTGAGAAGGATGAAAAGTTTGAGGATCTGAGAGACTTGATCTTGTTGGAGCAGCTACTCAACTCGATGACACCGGAAATTGCGACTCATGTACGCTGAGGTGTGCGTGGAAGCTCGGCAGACCACCTACAGACCGACTCTTCCACCGAAGCAAGCACCTGGGGAAAAGAATCGTGGAAGAGGCGGCAGGCACAGTAACTCAACCTCTGAGGTGTCAGACTTCAAGGGATCTCCCAAGCAGAGGAGTGGTTGTTTCCATTGTGGTGGGCCACATCTTCGGAGAGACTGTCCCAAACTCAAGGCAAGCGCTTCTGTAGCTCGTCTACAGTACCCTGTCGGAGCAAAGTTGCCTGGTCCAGAACAGCTTCATACTAGATGCCAGGTCAAGGTAAACGAAGTCGAAACAAGAGGACTGAGGGACACAGGTGTGGAATGTCTGTTGGTTGGATACATCAACATTAATTGTACTAAACCAGTTGTTGACTTCTGCGAAATTCTCAGAATACATCTAAACTATGGTCGGTTGTGAGATGAGAGAGAGAGAGAGAGAGAGAGAGAGAGAGAGAGAGAGAGAGAGAGAGAGAGAGAGACAGAGAGAGAGAGAGACAGAGAGACAGAGAGACAGAGAGACAGAGACAGAGAGAGACAGAGACAGAGACACACACAGGGAGAGACAGAGAGAGAGAAAGACAAACACAAAGAGAGAGACAGAGAGAGAGAGATGGGGGGGGGAGGGGGGAACTTACCGGGGGGTCTAGATGACCAACACGCTGTGTGATGGGATCAGCGGTGACCACCTCTATCCGACAATCCTCCCCACGCCGCATCCTGGCGATGTTGAGATCGTCCCGGGTCAAATAGACCGATCTTCCCATTTTGACCGACACCTCCCGCGTGTTCTGCACTAATCCGGCCAGCGTCACGGATATCCACATCACCATTAGCGTCACCACTGTCCTCCATGATGACGTCAACATTCGCATCGCTAACATGGCTGTTTCGTCACGATGCTGGCGAAAACAATAAGTGTGTGGGGCTCGAGCAGCCTCTTTTGACATCAGGTAAGATAGCGTGAGCACGTTGTGGTCATTTTGGCCACATGAGGGCTGGTCATAAAGAGTGGGCCGCCCTTTACTTACCACTCGCTCAGCAACGCTGTGCTGTTGGACAGGCCTGCAAAGAAAGACAAACATCGTTTATCACCGTACATTGTTTCACTTACTCCTTATAGCATCTGGAACAATTAAACACTAAATATAATAATAGTAGTAGTAGTAGTAGTAGCAGTAGTAGTAGTAGTAGTAGTAGTAGCAGTAGTAGTAGTAGTAGTAGTAGTAGTAGTAGTAATAGTAGTAGTAGTAGTAATAATAATAATAATAATAATAATAATAATAATAATAATAATAACAGTATACATATAGATAGAGATATTTTTCCTTGACTTTCAGTGACCTTGACATTGGGATGACCTTGGCCTTCACGTGACCTCCAATGTTGTTGCATACTGTAAGGGTTCCGAGATTACTGTCCTATAAACACTCACGGTATGTGTGCATGAATGTTTTATGATGTTGTAGGTACTGTTAGGAAGTAACACAAATTCACTTTGTGCCTGGCTGGCTCTTATGTCCTATAGACACACATCTTGGTGTCCTAGAGGCGTATGGAAAGCGGAAAGCGTCAAATGCACGTGCATTTAGTAGCTGATTGATCAAAAACTTACAAGTCCAACTGCACAAGCGCAAATGCACACGCAATTGCATGTGCATTCAGTAGATGATTGGTCAAAACTTACACGGCAAACTGCGCAAGCGCAATTGCACGCCAAACTGCACGCCGGATGTTAATGAAGAGGAATTACAAAACTTGGAATCGAAAAAGCATCGGAAGAAAACGTAAAGCTGTGAAAAGATACGCGAAAACTAAGTCTAGTGGCAATGGATGTGCTGTCAGAGATTGCCAAAACAACCAGAGAAAACTGACTGAGATATTTGTTCCAGAATGCTTTAAACAACAAGACACTGACTCCACAAAAATGCTTGTGTGAGTGGCTGTGGCTACTCACTGAGCTTGAACTACCCATGCCCATACTGTCTCATGTGTTATGTATCTATCTTCATAAATGGTTGAGAGATGGAGATTTTGACAACTCAGCCCCACATTATCTCTCTCTTCTATTTTCTCATAAAATATACGCTTTTTGATTACTTAACTCTTCACTCTCTTTTTATTCACCCTATTTCTTTTTAAAATATATTATATTTTAAAGCATCTTATATCATGTCTTAAATTAGGCCTTTCGTTCATTTTTTTCTCACTTTTCTTCACCTCATTAAAAAACGTTCTTTTTTGTATTAGTTATTTTTGTTTCTGATATTACTGGGTAATTTGCAATATTTTTGAGAATTTTGTGGGTTATATTTGAAACATTTAAATATATATATATATATATATATATATATATATATATATATATATATATATATATATATATATATATATATATATATATATATATATATATATATATATATATATATATATATATATATATATATATATATATATGCTGAGAACATTACAATTTTTTAACAGTCAACCAGAAGCTTTAACTGAACAGAATATTAGATCAAATATTAGATGTGTAGGTCTGGGGGAAGTATTTTTTGCTTAACGAGATAATCTTTTGTTGCCATAGATAATGTTGAAATTCCAACAAGCTAACCAATGTCTGCAAGATCCATTTTCCTTAATTCAAAGGGTTTCATTTTCAACAGATTTTGCAATCATTGAATATGCATCCGTTGTATTCATTACAACTAGAATACCACTGTGGTAGGCAAGATTCACCACGGCCCATTGCACCATAGGTTAAACCATCGGGTATTTCCGATCTTAAAATTAACTGTTCGGGAAATATGTGTCTTGTGATGCTGGCTCATGCCTTCATAGCTACAATGCAATAGGATTGCCCAACCCTTTCATCAGATTCTAGGGCTTGTAATCATTGCGTGCTACGCAACAGGCAAACAAACCAACTGCGTCATTTTTGTAGCCATATTGAAGTGAAAAGACATATATTTACTATTACTGTGTTTTTGTGAAAAATGGCAGAGCAATTTCGTAAGTCTTTAAGTTTTCTACAAGCAGTTCTACCGCAATTTGTTCTGATTCAATGTGAACAAGCTATTTCTCAAATATATTATATATATTATATATTATAATATATTATAACATTATATTTAATATAATATATATGATATAATATATATATAATATTATATTATATATTATATTATAGAAAGCATATTACTTTGAGAAAAAGAACTGTTATGTGAAACACGAAGCACTCAACTTGAATCAACATCACCTAATATGTTGTGGGATGATATATCAATACTGATATGGAATTGATTATCATTAGATTATAAAGTATTACCACAATGTTTAAATCTCTTAAAAACATTGAAAATGGACAGCAAGAGCTGACCAAACCAAATGTAGCCGGTGTGACATCCTCACAGTTCCTAGTATCTTAGCTGGGCTGGGAGCGAATGGGAGCATTCTGATTGGTCGACGCGTTACAAAATTCGACGCATGCGCACAGTGCTATCATAGTCTTTGTAAGGGTTAGGGTTAGGATTTGGGTTAGAGTTAAGAGTTTAGGGTTAGGGTTTGGGTTAGGGTTAGGGTTATGACGCCTAAGAACTTCGTGAAAAAGCCGGCCCGACATGACCTAGCGCATGCGCAAATGCGCTCGGATAAACTATGAGACCCGGAACTTGAAGGATGTGACACCGGGCTGGCTACAAAGAATTTCTGACCATTACGATACATAGGCCGTGTACTCTGTCTGTTATGTTTAAACTAACTGTATGCAACAACTTGAGATATACTTTTCAGATCCCTTAAAGCATATAGCCGTTAGACGCAGCATTAAGTTCTCTATTAGAATATATAAACTTTATTTGTGATTTATGTACCAATTTGTAATGACAGCGCGATGTTTAGAATAGCGCGATGCATATCACGTTGATAAAGACACCGCGCTGTTATGGGCGAAGCAGCCGCTGATACGAGCTTGGCCCGTTGAAACGCCTCTTCCCGCCTTGTATAATCGTAGATTAACACATTATAATAATAATAATAATAATAATAATAATAATAATAATAATAATAATAATAATAATAATAACGGATTTTTATATAGCGGGTACTCCAGCCTATGACCAGACTCACCACGCTTTACATAGTCATTACATATAAGTACATGCAATCGATGAAACATCACTTTTGCTACAATACACCAAAAGACGGGACAGTAAAGGTACAGACTATTTACAACTATGTACATAAATTACAAAAAAAAGACAAAAATATACTATTTACAACTATGTACACAAATGACAAAAAAGACAGAAAATAGAATAGCAAAAACCTATTCACAGCTATTTATATGCCCGGTTAGGCCCAGGAAGAAAAACAGTATAAATATTTACAGCCGTGTATACACTTACGGATCAGACATAGACAAAAGATGAGAGAATGGCAGCGAGATACAAGTCAATCTGAATTATGCAGTTTGAAGAGGTGTGTTTTGAGGGCCTTTTTGAATGCTTGTGTTGATTGTATGTTGCGGATATGGGCGGGAAGGGAATTCCATTGCTTAGGTGCGGAGTAAGCGAATGCACGTTGACCGTATGTCTTAGTGCGGGTGACGGGAACCTTGAGTGTGCGAGTGTCAGCAGAGGATCTTAAAGTGCGTGAAGGGGAGTAGACAGACAGTAGATCAGCAAGGTAGGAAGGACAAGAATCTGTGAAGAAGTTGTGACAGAGAACAGAGAGTTTGTACTCTATGCGTGCTTGCACAGGAAGCCAGTAAAGGGAATGTAGTAGAGGTGTGATGTGATCGCGTTTCTTAGCTCGGAATACTAGTCTAGCTGCTGAGTTCTGAACCTTTTGTAGTTTGTCAATGATGTATTTCGGGGAGCCAGCAAGGAGAGAGTTGCAATAGTCAAGACGAGAAAGGGCGAGAGCGCAGACTAGGGTTTTGGTGGCAGGGACTGTAAGATAGTGGCGAAAGGAGCTGATTTGGCGTATGGCCGTGTATGCAGAGCGACAGACGTTGGAGATGTGGTTGTTGAGGGACAGGTCATCGGAGAGAGTGTAGCCGAGATTTCTTGCTGAGGATGAGAACTGAATGTTTGTTGTCCCTACTGTAAGCGATGTTGGGAGAGGCGAGAGTGAGGAGGAGGTGTTGTGCTTGTGAATGAGGAGGGCTTCGGTTTTATCGTCATTAAGCTTAAGCTTGTTGAGTGTCATCCATGACTTAATGTCTGTGATGCAGTTCTCCAAAGTCTGAACAGTGGAATTAATGAGAGAGGGGGCGGTGGATTTATACAGTTGTGTGTCGTCTGCAAATGACTGACTCTCAACAGCATGCTTTCTAAGCAGGAGAAGCAGTGGCTTGGTGTACAGAGTGAATAACACCGGCCCTAAAACGGAACCCTGAGGCACGCCGCACACCAAGTCTGCTGTGCTGGAGAAACAGCCATCGACAGTGACTGCTTGTGATCCGTCGGAAAGATATGAGTGGAACCAAGCCAGGACCGAGCCAGAGATTCCAAAGTAGTGTTGAAGAGTGTTAAAGAGAATGTGATGGTCGACTGAGAGGTCTAATAAGGTGAGAACGGAGACGTTACCATTATCTAAGGCAAGCAACAGATCATTGGTTACCTTTAGGAGGGCTGTCTCAGTGCTGTGGAAGGGTCGGTAGGCAGACTGGTTGGGGCAAAGTAAAGCGTTATCATATAGGTAGGCAAACAGCTGTTTGAGAACAATTTTTTCTATGACTTTGGACAGGAAGGAGAGGTTTGAAACAGGTCTATAGTTCTTTAGAGTCTATAAGAACATAACTGTCGTTGATGCGATAGCAAAGATTTTCCACTGTAACACCTTAAGTGTGATATTTTCCGATGCCTTAGTTCATTCTCTAATAGTATATACTTAAATTAAATATTAGGTTTATAGGGACATACGTCGGAAGAGAAACACAATAGTGGTGGTTCACCCGTCCCCTAAACGCTTAATGTGTCCGGGGACGTAAATGTTATTTAAAAAAAAAAAAAACAGAGGAAAAGTTGTAAGAAGAGGTTATGTAAGTATTGTTGTTGTGTTAGTTGATTTCTAGTTTAGTCCGTCATGGTCGGAACCCATAATAGTAACCAAGTCATATTATACATGTATATCGTTGGAAAGGGGAGATCGACGTTGTTCTTTCTTTGTAATTTATTATTATTATTTATAATTGTATTAAATTAAAGAGTTTTTACGAGTTTAGACTTGGGGTGTCGGATAGTGCAGTGGTTGGAGCACTCGCTACTGTGTCGAAAGTGAAGCACCGTCCGGTGCGGTTAGCACTTGGATGGGTGACCGCTAGTGAAGCGACAAACAACAACGCCCCCAGTTGACTCAACTGTGATTGAGTACCTACTCTCTTGAGGGTGGGGAAGGTAAAGCAGCGAGGGAGAGAGTTGGGCATCACCCTCATTACGCTGGCCCAAGATAAGTGTGATCTCCAACATCACGCTCCCCTACGGCCACAAGGCTATGGGACTACCTTTACCTACCTTTTAGACTCGTGACACTCTTAAAAGCAGCAGCCAATTCCCTCTTAAATTGCGTATTATTTTTATTTCGTAGCAGATAGGTCCGATATTATTATATCAGTAGAAAGGTCGTATTTCCTAGCTTTCCGCCCATATATAATTTGTATAGTATTCGTTAGCATTTCAAGCATTCTATGTAAAATAAAGATTAACGACTAACACAAATTACCGTGAGAGCCGAACATTTTGTGGCGTGCAGCATGCGTTAAGCATCGGTTTCAGTGCGGCCTGCGATCACACATAAAAGCACACACCGTGAAATCTTATTGGGAAGAGAGGGGACTATAAACTAATAACATAACATAACATAACATGTTTCGGGGCATTTGTCCCCTATACGCTCTGTGTCCGGGGACGTTAATTTAAATAATGCGGAAAAAAATGTTTCGGGGGGCGCAAGAGGGTTTTTGCTACCCTTTCGGATTCCTCCAGCTCGGTCGGAGTGGAGGGGGACATGTCTGAGGCGGTGTCGTCGCCGGCTGTTAGCCCCGAGATTGCTGGTTCCGCAATCACCTTTTCTGCTTCGGAGGGTGCCGGGTCGCCTCCGTTTGCTGCGGTTGCTCCCGGTACTCCCGTTGTTGATCGCGAAGCCGCTTGGACCACGGTTGCCGGTAGAGGTAAAAATAGGTCTAGAGGGCCGCCTAGGCCGCCCGTTGTGCAGTCTCATGGGATGTTTCCTTACCCAGTTGTTATAAAGCAATCCGGGGATACAACTTCCGTGTCCCTGAAGGCACTTCACTGGAAGCTTGCTGATCTCTTGAGGCCCTCTGTGGGACTGGTCGATAGAGTGAAACCTCTTGGGGAGGGTTTCCTCATAGCTTGTTCCTCTCAGGACCAGCAGCGGAAATTGATTTCTATTTCCCTTATAGGACAGCTCTCGGTTATATGCTCGGCCCCCTCTCCGGCGGTCTTTGGGGTGGTTGTTGATATCCCCACCGCGGTCTCGGATGCCGAAATTCTCACCAAGTGTGAGGGCGCCTTCAATGCTGACGGCTCTGCCCGGTCATGCGTTGTTCGCTGTTTTAGACGGCTGCCCCTCGCTGACGCTAGCCCAGTCTCCTACCCTTTTTCTTGAAAACTCTTCCGGGATAAGACTCCTTATTTGTGTATGAGGTCTGTTGGATCAGCTTGGGAATATTGGACGCTTTCTGCCAGGTGGTCACTAGGGCTTCCAATGATGTTATTATTTAGCAATGTAGGCATTTTATATGTATGTGTTTTGTTGGTAATTTATGTGATATCACTTGTGATCTTGATTCGCGTGTGTGTGCTTGTGTGATGTTTTTTTAAATTTATGTATTTATTGTTTTGTTTTGTTTTGTTTTTTGTTTTTAAAAAAATGGTTTTTGATATATTTTTTGAGTATCTTTATGCTGCCTCATAAACTTAATAATGTAATTGCCCTTTGGGATGAATAAAGTTGTATTGTATTGTATTGTATTGTATAATGATGTTTGTATTCTATTTTGTTTTTGTAAACGGGGGTTCGATAAGTTGGGGTGAAGCCTCAGCCGTCCCCTGCGTGGGATGTCTTTATTGTAAAGTGACTGGCTGGTGGAGGGCATTCAGTTTTCCCACTAGGGTTGTTTCGGCAGATCTTTTATGCGGATTGGGGGTTGTCCGGTCCTGATTTGGCTCAGAAGAGTCCACTGGACCTAAAGCAACAATTATGTAATGTAATGTAGTCAACGGGGTTTGAACCATTGCCTGTAGATGCGGAATTGTTATCGCCTGACATGATGACATGAGCCAACTGCGCTTCCCGGGAATAGAATCAATAATATTATTACTGATCTGCATTTCAAGTTGCTTAGAATCAAAATAGGCTTTTAGTTTGATGGCTCAATGCTATCGCCATTGTTTTCACATTATATGAAAATATAGTTTGTCTATAAAATATAAAATATATATAAATATATATATAAAATATAGTTTGTCTTTGTTTATAAAATAACATTTGCCTTTTTATGAATAATAATGGCCTTGAACTATCTAGTGAAAAGACAAACATGTTACTGTTTAATAATGGTCAAAATCCAAAAATATTTCCTAAATTTTATATTGAAACACAAGAACTTAAATATGTAGAAGAAGTAAAATTTTTAGGTGTATATTTCACACGAAAATTAAATTGGAAAAGACACATCAATTATTTAATACAAAAGGCGATGAAAAGTTTTTATCTTATTAGAGTAATAAGTAAAAAATCATGGGGTCAAGATACAAAAATGTTAATTAATTTAGCTTGTTCTCTTGTGAGATCTCAACTATCCTTTGGTCAAGAAGCATTCTTTTCTGCACATAAAACGTACTTGAACAAATTACAAAGTTTAGATAGTAAGATTATAAAAATAGCACTTGGTGTACCGATTCATACTAAAACTACAGATGCATATGCAGCAGCAGGTGTTTTATCTTTAGGAGATTATAGAAAACTTGCATGCGCAAAATATTTAATTAGAAGTCATGCAGTAGAAAATAATATGCAAGAGGATCTAAATACTAGATCTGATATTGATTTTCCAAAGAGAACAAAAGATGTAATTTCATTACAATTTCAACATATACTCAGGATAATTTTAATGATGCAAATATTTTACCACAACAGGTTGCGCCAAAACTCATTAATGCTCCATATCCCATATGGGAAATGGAAAGCGCACAATATAATATTAATTATACTAATTTTAAGAAACATGAACATCCTTATTTAATAGCTACAGAGGCCCGAGAACATATAAATGAACATTATTATAGACATTTAAAAGTTTATACAGATGGGTCTGTAATTTCTTCAGGAGATGCAGGAGCAGGATTTGTAATTCCAGACCTTAAAATTATAAAATCTTTTTACTTGGGTAAAAATCATTCAGTATTCACTGCAGAGCTGGTGGCTATATTAATGTCTCTTCATACATTAATTAATACACCACTTGCTTTGTATGGTATTCTCATATGTGTTGGTTCACAATCGGTGTTATATGCATTAAATTCTAATAAAAATCATGACAGATATGATATAATATTTGAAATAAAACATCTCATTCACTCTTTGAAAAGCACAGGAATAAATATAAATTTTTGTTGGCTGCCATCACATTGCGGAATAATACATAATGATGAAGCAGATAGAGCAGCAAAACAGGGAGCAAAAAATATTAATGCTATGAAAATTCATATTAGATTATCAGTTAAAGAAATGTACTGTATAATTAATACTATTACTAAAAAAGAAATTTCAGATTCCTGTTTAATTAGTATATCAGGAGTCCCTAGACATATTTCTAGTTTAGCATTTAGATTATATTTAAATTCTTGGAAAACAAAATTTTGTAAAAATATTACTTGCATTTGTAATGAAAATATAACCATCCCACACTTAATATTACATTGTAAAGATATAAAGAAATATTTACCTAGCAGTTATGATAAATTAAATAGCACTCAAGACTTAGACTTAAAATCATATGTAAATATATCCAAAGCACTAATATATTCTCCAATTGGTCAATTCTTATTATAATAATAATAATAATAATAATAATAATAATAATAATAATAATAATGGAATCATGCGCCTATCATCACCAAACGCTTAAAAGGCATGATTGTCAATTGTATGCAAAGTATGAGGTCAAAAAAACATTTGATTACAAAGGACAACTTATACGTCAATTAAAAAAAGACAAAAGTTATAATGAAGATGTCATTTTCAAGATGGTAATCATTCACATGTTTTCCATTTATCATTGAAATTAAATTTATAAAATATACTGATTATTCAAAATAATCCGTAGAGTTCAAATTTAAGTTTTAACAGAGGTTTCATCAAAAAAGTTTATGCTCAAAGAATTAGGTTAAATAGTTATATTTTTCATTACTTATGTTTTATTCATAGATTAATTTGTAAGTATTTCGCAATTAATATATTTTAAAATGCATTCTCCGCGATGATTGCAATAAGCATATATGTTGTCATATTGCTTTCTTATTCATTCGTACATCATAAACAAGCAATAACAATAGATTTCTTTTATATAATTATGTCGTTATATTAATTGTTGTTCATATTTACTCCTTTATTTTAATTTTAAGTTAATCTGTTTCTAATTTAATATGTTGTCTAATATCACAGATGTGAATAGACGTTAAATTAAATAAATAATAGTTTGTCTATGCGTAATTTTCACAATGTGGGTAATAAATGACGCAGCGTTCATATTGAACTATTCCATCAACTCCTCTTCAGGTTTTTTACTTAAAGGGACTACTTTGACCACGCCCCATTCCACAGATCCCTTAAACATTCGCAGTGAATATTGTCACACTGAAAAAAAATGAGCATGCAAAAATACAAAATAAAAATAAAAGAAAACTTTCGAAAACACAGTTTTTCGGAAATTTTATCAATAAATTCAGTAGTTTTTGTGCCTTTTAATAGCAACCGTTAAATACATTTATAGCACTAAAAGTATTGTCTATCGTAGAGTGTATTAGTGTACCGTTAAAAAGGAAAAACTCCCTGTCAGAACAGAAATAAAAAATTCAAACTTTAGCGGCTGGGGAGCAACGAAAGCCCACTTTCTCATTTGTTTTATGTAAGAATTTTAATTTAAACTCTTTTTTTCAATCGTAAACAAAGCCTTTAAGTCGGTGCCCTTTAAAGTACAAATTATATAGACAAATGTGGATAATATAGATTTTATAATACTTGGACTGAAAAAAAAATTTGTCTTTACCGTTTTCTTTTGATTTGTCAGCAGTTCTAATTTCTTTCAGACGTTTTAATAAATATAAATTCAGAGTATCAGGAGAAATATTTAATTACCAATTATGTAGATTTCTTTGTTAAGCGACTAACCGTTTTCCAAATCGTTTGAAAACTGTTTTGCATTGTATTAAATTTGTAATAAAAGTTTGTATTTTCCATCTCGTTGTCGAAATTGCAGCATATATCTTTTGAAAAAAAAAAGTAATTCTTTAAGTTGTCTAACATTAATGGCTAGCTATGGGTGTTTAGAATAGTACTTAATATTTTTTATATAAACAAGAGTATATTCATAAATGTGTTAAACCAGCATTATTTAACATCATCTGGGTGAGTAATGACAATTGCTGAGGTCAAAGAGAAAACGTCTTAATTAAATTGTAAAAAAGATGATACCAAAACAAAATCAACATACTGCCTCTTACCAACATATCCAAATTTAAAAAAGGTGTTTTCATCATTCAATTTTTCTGGGAGTATAAACACATTTCTTACTTTTTTTTTCTTACCAAAGAAACCTGTCATGATTTGGTTTTATGTTTGGTTAATACTTTAAGTAAGTAGTAATGAATAATAGCAGTAGATGTAGCCTACAAGCAGTAGCAGTGATGTCCCGAGGCCTCGGACATCGGTCATGGTCCGATTCGTTTGGAAAATGACCGAATGCAAAAACCTGTGTCCCGTCAAATGTCCGATTCTATTACGAAATTAGCGGTCATTGTCCGATAGTACTATGACTAGACTCGACACTTTGAAAGGGAAATAACCGACACCATACTTCCTCTGCAACGATCTTACTACGCTCAAAATGCCGCCGAAGAAAAAGCTTTGTGTTGCTAAAGGGCAGTCTGTTTTGAGCTCGTTTTTGAAGAAAAGGGAAGAATATACGTAAACATAATCTGGTCAAACATTGCATTTAAAAAAATAATACATTTTTAAACTGTTTACACTACAGAGTTTTTGTTTTACTTTATTCATATTTATTCTCAGTCACTGTCTTCTAAAGAAGCACCATTAATCGGTTCGCTTCACAATCTGAATGTCCTATTGCTTTTATGTAGTCAGGACATGATGTCCGATTAGTTTTATGATTTAGGACATTTTGTCCTATTGCCCTCTAATCCTAGGAACACCACTGCAGTAGTATTGATAGTGGTAGTTGTAGTGACAGCGGTAATAATGAGCTATTAGTGCAAATGTTACTTCACTGAATATTTGGCATTAATGAACTTAAACAACTGATGCATTACTGCTAAACGATGTCTTTAGGTAAACTATGACTGGTGTAAATTATATGTACAGATCTACTTTGGCGTCAGTAATGACTACACATCTGTTTCTTTGCAAAGGAAAATGTAGGAATGCATCTAGTGTCCAATGTGCCGCCATTTTTGTCTGGCCATCAGCGCGGTGGCGGCTGCCATTAAAGTGTTTCCTCTCCAACAAAAAGCAAATGGGAAACGCCGCGGCTTGCTTCAGGGCCTAATCATCGCTCACAAAGGGATGAATGGAAGGAGGGGGGAAAGGAGGGACATCAAGTGGTTCCTTCAAACACGGGCAGGCGTGAGAGATGAGGGCCACAAATCAATGCTGGCAACATGCAGTGACAGGGACACGATCACACCATTACCCTTGTGTACAGCGTAGTGCCATCTGTGTAGACACTGACGAGGCCTACTCACTAGGTCCTGCGGATTTTCTTGGTTAGTCACTTGATCGCATCGGCATCACCTCCCCACTTTCTCCTGGCAAGAGAAAGAGAAGTGGACTAGTCATGTTTCACCTCGTTACGTCTTGCGGTTTCGCGGGTAGACCTCGGATTCTGCTGAAACTGGAGAGCCTCAACATAGCTGTATGAACCCATTCCACTTTTTTTCTTCTTCTTGTCTTCTTCTTGCAGCATAGGCACAGAAAAGCGCCAGCAAATGCAGAAATCAATTAGCTCCGTTACCATGTCAGTCAACATTACAGTTAATGTTGCCTCTTTGGCAATTGTTGATGGCAACCTGAAATGCTTATTGATCACCTCTAGGTCAAAATCTTAAATGGCATATAATTTAATTGTCCAAATCCTATTATGTCGTAAAATTTCTTTGGTAAAATCCTAACATGGCCAGGCGTAATTTCTCCCTTTGTTAATTCAGCCAGTACCGTCAGAGATTTAACATGATTCGTCAAACTAAAATGACTGTTAGGAACATCGATGTTGACATTGCAGCTTTTTGTATTTCCACATATCTAGAAATACTTTGAAATGGGGAATACAGCACGACAAAATATCTGTGTCTGGACGCCATATTTCAAAAACACTATGAACATTGACAGAGTTAGTGGCCTGCCTCACGTGCCACCATGTTTGCTTTACCGCAAAGGTCAAGCCCACAGGAGTCGGAGTCATTTTGTTGCTAAACACGTTTTGCTGCGTGTGTGTGTGTGTAGGCGTGTGTGTTTGTGTGTGTGTGTTTCACACAAAATAGAAGAATAAACACATAACACACGAACAGGACATCTACAAATGCTCAAGTTGGAGTAAGTTAACAAACTGTAAATCAGAAAAAGAAGAAGAAAATAAAACAAATAGAAACAAACAAAGAAAAAGGCAAGACATTCAAATGCATTTCTAGACAGTTCCACACAAAGTTTAAAAAGAAAAATGCATTTCCAAAAGTGCTCATTTCGTGGACCTTTCCTGTTTGGGTTTTATCCTACAGAAGCAAAATGAACATGTGGAACGATTGACCACTCCTGCCAATTCCACCTGAACAGACGAACGCTGTGTTCTGCAAACCTAATGTATCAAATCGGTTTCAGCATCTATAACACAGCTGCTACTGTTACGAATGCCGGGGTGTGCCTCGGTCTGACTGGCGATTCGGGGGAAAAGGGGGGGGGAGGAATTGCTGTTGGCCTTGGTGGCCTCGGATAGCCAAACTACTGCGGACTGGGGAGATGCCGATACCACCATACTCCACCTCAACCTTCGAACTTTTCTTATCCCTTGAAGCTACATGGACTGGGCGCTGGCGGCGGACCGTCGCAAGTAGGGGTGTTCGGTTTTACCGGTTTTCCGGTTAAAATCGGTTCGACTTTCTCACGGTTCGGTAAACCGGTTTGGCCTTAAAAAAAACGGAAAACCGCGGTTTTTCTAAGGAACATCACTCGTCCCGTAAAGCACTAGCAAAATGGCAGAAACAGAGAAATTCGTAGCGAACACGCGTGGGAAAGCTGACATTTGGAGATTCTTTCTCCTGCGAGAGACAGAAGCAGGAAAGGTTCACCATAATACCGGTTACTGTAAAGAGTGTAAGGCAAGTATTAAACTTGGCGGTGGCACTTCAAATATGAATGCACACAGTCGCCGACACCACCCTTTGCTGCTGCTGAAGCCAGCCAAGCCTGCGGGCCCTGCACCCAATAGATCTAACCCACAAGTCCTATATGCTAGATCAAGTCCGTGTACCAGCAGCGCACAGGCGGCGGAAGCGGGGGGGCAAGGGGGGCACTGGCCCCCCCAAGAAAAATATTGGGGGGGCAAACCTATACATTTGCCCCCCCAATATTCAGCCCCTCAAAAAACATTATTTGGAGGTTCAAACCAATATTTTCCCCCTTTCTCTGGACTGATGCAAGTTAACAATACTTGTGCTGAGACCATTTTCAAAGCACTGAAGGACTGCTTGATCAGACTTGACTTGCCAGTGCAAAACTGCAGGGGCCAGGCCTACGACGGGGCGAGTAATTTTCAGGGTCATGTGTCAGGAGTTGCAAAAAGATTCAAAGATGAGATCTTTGCTGTGACTGAAGAGCTGGCGGCAGTTCTTCAAAGAAAATAAACGACTTGTGATGACGCAGTAAACGCTGCTGACATTTTGTCTGAGAACACTGGAAGGCATGCGGCATGAAGATTGTTATGAGACATTTTTTGCTGACATCACAACGAAAGCTGCAAATTTGTGCGATGAGCCCTGCGTTCCTAGACAGAAACAGCCTTCACGAAGACTGGACGATGGCTTACAGGGTCACAGCTACTCTTGTCCATCTGCTTACTACAGACAGCAATACTGTGAGGCCATTGACAACATCAAGGAACATTTAAAGAGCCGGTTTGATCAAATAGCTCTCGACTTACCAAGGAAAATTGAAGTTCTTCTAAGTGATGGAGCAGCAGGGAAGAGGCCAGAAATTCCTCAAGAAATCAAAGATACATATTCCGCTGACATCGACTTGGAAAGACTCAAAACTCAGCTAGAACTCCTCCCACATGCACTGGGTGACACCAGGAAGGCGGCTAACTCTAGGATCACCATCTTCCAAGCACTGCCGGATGAACTGAAAGCTTCTGACACTGTTCGACGGATGCTAAGTGAAGTGGATAAACTTCTCAGACTGTATTTCACCATCCCAACCACAACTGCAACGGCTGAACGCAGTTTTTTTTAGCCCTAAAGCGGGTAAAAACATACCTTCGGGCAACGATGACGCAGGAGCGTCTAAATAATAAATTGTCTTATAATGCATGTTTTCAAAGACAAAGTAGATCAACTAGACCTAGCGCAAACTGCTTACGAATTTATGAATAGAAATGAACGCCGTAAGGCATACTTTGGAAAATTAACGGTGTAATTTCCCATGCAAATGACATGACTGCTGTTTTTTTACTGTGATGGATCAACATTGTCAGGTCAGTTTCTCTCCCTGTCTCTACCCTCTCCCTCCCCCTCTCTTATATGCACAGTTGTAGAAATATATGATATATCTTTTTTTCTCTCTCTCACATAGTGTCTATGAAAATAGTTCAAATTATTTGGAGTAAATGTCCAGGGCCGGACCCGGGAGAATATTTCAAGATTAGCATTGCCATTCCTTTCTTGGAACACCTGTCAACCGAATTGGACTCGAGGTTCAAAAATGCTGGCCTAGCAGTTGATGGTCTCTGTCTGGTGCCAAGCACTTTAATAGACAACCAGGATGGTTTCATGCAGGTTCCAGAAGGGGTGAAGACACTGGCAATGTTGTGGGAGTCTGACCTACCAGATAACGCTACCCTTGATGCAGAATACCAACGGTGGGTTTGCAAATGGCGAAGTGCTGCTGAGAATGCGACAGCTATCATCCCATCCACGGCATCAGAAGCACTGAAACATTGGGACAGGGATTTTTATCCCAACCTGTTCATCATGCTAAAGAACCTTTGCACCCTGCCTGTCACTACTGCCGAGTGTGAGCGTTCAAACAGTCAGTTGCGCAACCTGAAAAACTACCTGTGCTCTACAATGGGGCAACAGAGACTCAATGGACTTGGTTTACTGAAAGTGCACAGGGATGTTGATATTGACTTCAAAGAGGCAGTTAACTGTTTTGCCAGAAGATACAATTCACAATTGGTACTAATGCCGAGGAACCTAGTGCAGCAAGACTGAATTAAGTGAAAGCAGGGCGGTGATGTTCATAAGCTACAAGGTAAAGCTTTATACCGTTAACGATCAACAAAAAGTAGTGAATAATAATAGTAAACAAAACATCTCTGCTAATAAATAAATGTTTGTGTGAGTGCGTGTGGTTTTTTTTTTGGTTTTCATTTTTTTATAAGGGAGGGGCAGAGGATAATTTGTGTACCCCAGAGTTTGTCAGTTCAATTGTTCCAAAAGCTCAAAGTCCCAAACCATCACAGATGGCTTTTTCAAGGTTCAGATTGCACCAGATTGCACCATTTTGCATCCTTGAAAAAAAAATTTCCGGGGGAGCATGCCCCCGGACCCCCCTAGAAGGCTCGGCGCTTCGCGCCTTCGCTTAATCTGTAACCCCCCCCCCCCCCCCCCCTCGACTTTTCCCAGGTCCGGCCCTGATGTCAGTGAATAAAATGTGTGTGTGCCCCCCCAATCCTGAACAGCTTCCGCCGCCTGTGCAGCGCTGACGCTGACGTAAGCATTGTGACTGAAGGAGGTGCCAGTACAAGTAAAGGCGACACAAAACAAATGACAATCAGTGAAGCACTCAAAAAGAAGCAGGTATATCCAGCTAACTCCAAGAAAGCATCCGAAATCAACGAAAAGGTGACAAAATTCATCGTGAAAGAACTTCAGCCGTTCCGAATTGTGGAGAGTCGGTATTTCAAAGATCTACTGGAAACACTCGATCCCAAATACAGCGTCCCTTAAGTAGCTAGCGACATAAATTCCAAAAAAAAAATCAATACAGACGTTATTTCCCTTGCTTACTATGCGCCTTTACCCGGGGTAACCAGTTGTAACTTCTAGCTGGTTAACCGGTTTTAAACCGCGGTTTTATATTGGAAAAACAGGTTAAAAACCGGTTTGAGAAATCGTACCGGTTCCACCCTCTAGTCGCAAGGCACCGAGCCGCTACTCCCTGGGTCTCAACTACAGGGCGGCGCTGGCGTTCGCCTTCAACTCCTACCTCACAATCCCTACTGGTCCATCGCCACATCTCCTACGAGTCTTCAATGACACCCTCCCCCCCTCTCCCAACCTTTGCGCGATTGCATTTACAATTCTTTGCTGCCCATGCGAACCTTCAAATGACATTTTAATTCAACAAATCTTTGTATTTACATCTCTTATATGCTCAGGTGTTCTAGGATAATAATCTAAAAAACAAACAACAAACAATCTTAGCATCCGCTAAACTTTAAATGAAATCGTTTAAACACTGCTTTTCTTTCAAAGTTCAAAGCCGGGTTAGGGTTAGTTGTTGGCTCAGCAGGATGCCCGCAGATGTTAAACAAGCCCTTATACATATTAAATTACGTCGGTACTTTGCTATAGATTTCTATGATCGGCCACGGACAGTAAAGCGCCATATTGGATACTTACTGACTGATGTCTTTTATATAAATAACACAACCACGATATCTCTCTTCAGATCGGCACTTTGCCCCGGATGAAGAAAAAATAATGGTCGAGATACAGTGCCTGTCAAGAGTAACCAGAGGCATTTTAATTCGTGCTTCTGAGGAGTGCGCTGTTGATGCGGCATTTTCAACAACAAGTGTGGAATGTAACATCTTTTTTAATGTAAATAATTGATTTAGTCCAGAATCAGGATGAGTCAAATATCGGTCTGTCTGTTGATTTGTTTGTCGATCGCTCCTTTGCTCGCCATTTCCCAAGAACTACTGAACGATTTTGTCCAAATTCAAGATCCCCCACCCCCACCCGGCACCACTTCCTTCTCCCTAAACTAACCAGGCTTGGTGTCTGGCTTACTGTGCAAACCATGTTTAGTAAAGACTTTACCTCGACGTCCTTGACCTTTGAGCTCGAGCAAATATCTGGGAATACAAAAAGCGCTGTAACATGTGCCTGTCGAAATTCCTTGATAAATCCGCAGACGGTAATTTTGTTTCTTAAATCACATATCGTGGTAGGTGTGATGTTACATGCACTAGGTTATGTTAATAACGAAACGCGGTGATACCTACAGTTACAAATATAATAATAAAGTGTAAATGCAATTATAATATAGTGTAAACAACTAACAATGAAAACGTCACCTGTGGAGGGGAAATAACATGCAGAATTGACATTTAGTCCCGTATAGATCTTACAGCCTCGATCTCATTGAAAATGTATGTAAGCTCTATACGGGACTGACTGTCAATTCTGCATGTTATTTTCCTTCCATAGTTAGTTATATACCCTTACTGTCTTGTTCAGACGCTGTATGTTTCTTGACATCCGGAAAACCGCTCGTACATAAAGCCCTTTCTCACCATGAGTAATCTTTTTCATTTTCACACACTAAATAAACAGTTGCAATATGTGGACAAGGAACTCCCGAGAAAAATCCATAATTTCCTTGGCAAGGTGCCGGGGGTTTCAGTATAAATAGTATCCCCACTTTCTGCAAATTTAGTGCTTTAAATTCCCACTGTTGCTGTCTTTCTTCTTTGTTCTTTCTCATTCCTACTCTGTTCTATCAATCTACTATACTATCTTCTTCGCTAGACCAGTCACCTACCTTTTTTCTTGAAAACTCTTCCGGGACAAAACTCTTTATTTGTGTGTGAGGTCTGTTGGATCAGCTTGGGAATATTGGACGCTTTTTGCCAAATGGTCACTTAGGCTTCCTATAATGTTAATATTTGGCAATGTAGGCATTTTATATGTATGTGTTTTGTTGATATTTTATAATGATGTTAGTATTCTTTTTTTTTTTTGTAAACGGTGTTCGATAAATTAGAGTATAGCCTCAGCGTCCCCTGCGTGGGATGTTTTTATTGAAAGTGACCGGCTGGTGGATTGCCTTCAATGTTACCACTAGGGTTGTTTCGGCAGATCTTTTATGCGGATTAGGGGTGAGTCCTCTTTCAGCGAGGTTGTGGTCTTGATTTTGTGGTCCTGATTCAGCTCTTTGCAGTTTGCTGGACTCTGTAAGCAATGAATAACTAGCTAACTCTAGGGTAGGTTTTTGTTGCGTCATTCATTGACATATTCCTCGCTAGCCCTTACTCGTGGGTAGGAGCTGTTGAAGACTAGAATAGAGATTTCGAAGCCGCTTCGAGTTTAAAGCTGGTCCCGCAGTGTTTTGGGAAAGATGATTAGTCTGCAGTTGCCAAAGCTGACAGTTGAGAGGAAGGACAGTACCAGAGGCGTCAGCGTGTTATGGTCATATGAGGAAGTGTGACGAGAAAAATAAGGGGTATGGAGTAGGGGAGTGATGAGGTGTGACCAACACATAAGTGGTGCTGCCAGGCACCTCAACCCCAAGTAGAACTCTCTTCACCCACGCTCTGTAGCACATGAAGAAAGGGTTAAGAGAAAATCCTACTAATCCCATCCCATACTAACGGATCTGGTGTATTTGTGCAATGGACAGCGAGTGCTGTTAATTCCCACCGCATGTCTCCCTTGCTGATTGACATTCGCCGGTTCTAAGCAGATCGAGGCAAGTACCCATTTGGGCAAATATCCGTCACTAACAAAATACGCCATCAAGACATTAATTACAATTAAATAGTAATTTTTATTTAACAAATGTTGCCTTTGCTTTTCATGCAATAGGTCGCACTAATATACGCCAAAAGACGTTGGCTTTGTCTGGTGGTCGAAATTACAACTAGCTCACCCACGGAATATTTTAACTTTAAACGTACCATCAGCCTCATCAGCCATCCCAGCAAGGTCCTCCTGAAAATAAAACTCAACAGGTTGAAACCCCAAGCTGAGCAAATCATAGCTGAAGAACAAGCAGGATTCAGGGCAGGGCGAAGTACTGAACAGGTTTTCAACCTCAGAATAATCTATGAGAAATACCTACAGCACCAACAACATCTATATCATGTGTTCATAGACTTCAAGAAGGCGTTTGACCGAGTCTGGCATGCAGCACTATGGGCAACAATGAAAGTGTACAACATCAGCCCTAAAATTATTGAAGTCATCAAAAGCCTGTATGACAAGGCTACCAAAGCAGTCCTCCACAACAGCGCCATCGGGAACTGGTTCAGATCAACAATCGGTGTGCGCCAAGGATGCCTACTCTCTCCAACATCTTCCTAGAGCGCATCATGTCAGATGATCTTGCATATCATGAAGGAACATTCAGCATAGGGGGTAGAGCAATCTCCAATCTTCGTTTTGCGGATGACATTGATGCATTGACTGGAGAGGAACAAGAACTTGAACAGCTGGTTCAGAGGCTTGACACCATCTCCAGAGATTATGGAATGGAAATAAGTGCAGAGAAGACCAAAATGATGACCAACAACACCAATGGCATCAACACGGACATCAAAGTCCAAGGCCAATCCCTCAACACAATGCATAGCTTCAAATATTTAGGAGCCATTGTATCAGACAATGGGTCCCGACAGGAAGTCCTCTCCAGGATCGCACAAACAACTGCTGCCCTGACAAGGTTGAAACCCATTTGGAAAGACAGGACCATCAGTCTACATTCCAAAGTAAGACTGCTGCGCTCCCTTGTCATCTCCATCTTCCTATTATGCTTGCGAAGCATGGACCCTCACAGCACATCTCCAACAAAGAATACAAAGCATGGAGATGAGGTGCTACAGAAGACTTCTGGGCATTTCCTATACCCAACACATCACCAACGGCGAAGTCCGACAGACCATCACACAAGCCATTGGACAACACGATGACCTGCTAACAGTGGTGAAGAAACGGAAACTCCGATGGTATGGCCACGTCACCAGATCATCAGGCCTTGCAAAGACTATTCTGCAAGGCACTGTGCAAGGAGGTAGAAGAAGAGGGAGACCGAAAAAGAGGTGGGAGGACAACATTCGAGAATGGACTGGTTTGACACTGAGCGAAGCCATCAGGGCTGCTGAGGACAGAGAAAGATGGATTATGCTGGTTAAACGATCATCTGTGGTGCCCCTACGACATCCGGGTTACGGGACAGGATAGGATAGGATAGGATAGGATAGGAGAACAGGGAAAGATGGAGTACGCTGGTTAAACGATTATCTGTGTTGCCCCTACGACCTCCGAGGTACGGGATAGGATAGAATAGGATAGGAAGGAATTATTTACCTATTTAATGTATTATTTATGAGATTGTGTTAAATAATGTAGAAATGTTTGGGAATATTGATTTGTTTACCTACATAATGCATTATTTATTTGCTTAATAATGTATTATTTAGAAGATGTTTTTAAAATAAGGAATTATTTACATAAACAATTCATTGGGTTTTGGCTCCAGTTTTGATTATTTAGGGAATTCGCAGGTACATGTTGTAGTTGTGGTTGTAATTGTGATAAAGAAAATTGCAAAATCGTGATTTTACG
The DNA here is from genome assembly GCA_036898135.1 of Oncomelania hupensis. Taxonomy (NCBI): domain Eukaryota; kingdom Metazoa; phylum Mollusca; class Gastropoda; order Littorinimorpha; family Pomatiopsidae; genus Oncomelania; species Oncomelania hupensis. The sequence continues at coordinate 70,858,536 of CM072516.1, forward strand.
CGTTTTTTGCGATTTAAAATGAGGCAACTGCTTTAATTCATTATATTTGTTATTTGTTTGCAACAGTATTAATATGCGAAATTGCAACTGTAACAGCTCCGGAAAAGAATCCATAATTATTTCTGCATTGGCGTCATGTCTTCAAAGTACTTCTGCTATGTTTCTTGTCAGTCCGACCTACAATTCCCTTGTAGTTTCGAATAAGCTGAAACTTTCCGTCTGAAATTGAAACATAATTCAACTCAAAAGAACAAGCGGAAACACAGTCTCAAAACAGTTTTGGGATAAATACATGCAAAAGAAAGTTTGTTTTTTTTCTTCTGACGGAGATACTTAAAAACTGAACACTCCCGCATAAAACTGACCTTGACCTTTCATTTGTGTTCGGGAGGTTACAGACGTTTTATCTTCGAATTTGTGGAGTGATTTATGTTGAGAGATAAATAATTAACACACATTTTGGTTACATAATCTTTGGGGAGACCTTGCATATAATTATAGAAAGCAGTAAAGATATAAAAACGAAGTTTTCAAGCAAATCTTGAAATTGCAGTCTCAAAACAATTAATTGTTAACGAAAATAATGCATTATTTAGCAACATCTTCTAAAAACACTTTTGTTACCAAATTCTTCTAAATAATGCATTATATAGGTAATCAAATCATTATTTAGAAACATTTCTAAAAACTATATGATTTCACACAATCTGCTAAATAATGCATTATATTGATACATATTTTTTTATTTCGCAACAACGTCTTATTCACTTATTTCACGATTTGTTTACGTAAACAATGTATGTTTAGGTAAATAATAAGTTATTTACGGAAAAAAATATATAATTTAGAGAAATCACACAAATTAATATTTACAAAATATGCTTATATATAAAATTATTTAGCTGAAAGTAGTCAAAAAAACAAACACCCAAACAATTCGCAAATAAATATTTTACCAAGGGAATTCCATATTGGAGATAAGGAACATTCCAGAAATAGCATTCTAAGTTTACATCCATCAATACAAAAATGAGTAGGTCAATTTAGAAGTACTTCATCCACTGGATCGAGTTTAGAAACTAGACATCTAGAAAGGAATTGCGCTTATCTAATTTTGTTATTGTACGCTATTCACAAATTCACATTTTAACACTGTTTCTGATCCCCAACAAATTGCCACCATACTAGGGACCTAAAGGATTAAAATATTTCTCCCAAAATTATTGTATCCAATTAGAGATGCTGCTTTCAAGGACTGTGTAAATTACATGCACACAAATGAAACCGATTATGCATGCAAGCCCTCATGAAAAGCATGAATCATGTGAAAAACTCGTTCTGTTGTGTGCCTTTCTTAATTCTGTGGGTAGGTTAAGACGTGGGCGGTTAGTTCATTGCTTCATTCATTGCTTACATGGTCCAGCGGACTGCAAAGAGCCGAATCAGGACTACAACTTGGTTGAAAGAGGATTCTCTTCTGATCATTATATAAGATCTGCTGAAAAAATCCTAGTGGCAACACTGAAGGCACTCTATCAGCCGGTCACTTTACAATAAAGGCATCCCGCGCAGGAGACGCTGGGGCTATACTGTAATTACAATTGTTTACAAAAACAAAATAGAATATAAACATCATTATAAAATATCAACAAAACACATATGACGTTCTTGTCCAGTGATCGCACAGAAAAACAGTATAATTATATTACATTTCTGGACAGAGAATTAAATCCACATTAATATGTTTTAAAGCATTTTGAATTTTCAGGTTGGTCCAAAAAGTTAATTGCATTTTTCTGGAAACCATTAATTATAAACAAAAGTGTCTGATCCCCGCCTTAAAGAAACGTCGCTCTCTGTACTTAAAAAAAATATTTACCATGACAATGGTTACACTGGCGACTTAGAGAGGATTTTCCTATCAGGATCTGTAATCCGTTTTCCTCTCAAAATTATTTTGAGCGTTTGGCGCAACTTTTATATTTATAAAATGTTCGACCATTTTCCCAAATCCACATTTTGTTAGTGTTTATGGGCGGGCAGTGTACATGAAACCTTTCCTTAAAATTGCATGATAGTTTGAATGTTGCAACGCAAATGTGTGGTAGGTAATTTGTTATCGGCACGAATGGTTATTGCCAACAATAGGTAATATTCTCTCTCTCTCTCTCTCTCTCTCTCTCTCTCTCTCTCTCTCTCTCTCTCTCTCTCTCTCTCTCTCTCTCTCTCTCTCTCTCTCTCTCTCCGTCCATCAACTTGACAAATATCATTAAAATCATCTATCCCCCGAAAAAAAAACCACAATGATTATGTTTCTTTTATTGACAATAATATAAGAGCCCAATACACACACACACAGACACACACACACACATACGCACACAATTGTGAGGACAATAAGCTCTGAGGGAAGCAAAATCCATCTTAATGTCTTATTTCTTATATACGTAAGTAAAACAATATAACAGTATAACAGTATGGAAGCAGACTTATATTGTTTACCTGTATTATAGCGATGAGAGACTTGACAGTGCGATACGTTATAATATGCCCTGACTAGCAGGGGCCATGTCACGAATTGCTGCTCCCTTGGCAAATGTTGGTCTCGTGACCAACACCAGCGCTGTAAGAGTGGTCCCAGGATGATAACACAGAGGTCTCAGCACTGCCTAGCTCTGTCGCACGGCCTCTCCCGTGGGGCCCAGTAATCCGATCAGAAGCAGCCACAGTATTAACACTTAACACATCACAAAACGCTGAATTTGGCGTCTTTATATCTCACCCAATATTTTGTAAATGGAACAACACAGTACTGGGCTTGTTTCCTCTAGAATAGGAGGGTAGAAGCGGAGACGGTAGCAATTTGTCACTAAAGGCGAAAGATACGATCAGCAAGAGAGGTGTTGAATACAAAACGGCGCGGCCAAGGTAGACAGGTAAAAATGTTGGGTAAGAATGCCTGGCTTGCAGTACAGACGGCACGGCGCGGCACGACTTGCGCTTGCAGCTTCTTCTTTCACGCCGACAAGTGCAGGAAAAGTGGGGAGCTGTAGCGGTTGCCTGAGACCCAAGACGCTCGCCTACAACTTTAACAGTAACAATCACGACGCTGCTGCGCGGCGCACGTTGAACAGCTTCTGTCAGCACGCACGGAGGTCTGGGCGAGGTAGGGACAAGCAAGTGGACAGGCAGCGGGACACAGGATCCCCAAGTTTTGCATGACTGGGCTTTCCATTGTCCCACCCGTACGACTGGCTTTCATAGCACCTTTACTTTACGGCGCCGTCACTCAAACTTAGAGCGAAGCCCTACTATTTACTGCTAGCTTCTCCAAGAGCACGTTTAACTGTATTATATGGCAATACCGCATATCGCAGCAGATATTCTGTGTTCCTCCTGTGTCGATCTGTGTCCACCTTGGGAAGAACTGTGAAAGTCCTTTGTGAGATGAATTGACCAATATGAAGCAGGATGGGTGGCCATTCAAATATATTTCCAGACACTCGCACACATAGCTGAAAGTTAAATTTCGTAACGATTTTGAGACTTTATACTAAAGAAACAAAATGAAAGCATGCAATGATGATCTTAACTATGTGCAAAAAAAAGTATTAACAATAGCGGTTCAGCCAATTTTGAGAAACAGCGCAAAGCATTTTTTTAATTAAATAATTATGTGGGAGAGCGCAGTTAGTTTAGTGGTGTATGCAGTGTACTCAAATGTCGATAACATTGCAGCCTGTACATGCATCGGTTCAGAGCCCATTAATGGCCTGGAGTATAAAAATATTTTTGTAAAATAAAAATAAAATTTACCATGGGACTGCTTTACTCCTTGAAAGAGTATAAACCGAGGCCTGACGCTCATGTCCTAAACGGCTAAAAAAAATACACCCAGCACGGTCCCTTCTCCCCATCACCAGTCGCCCAGGATTGTGCCCAGTCGTGTGGACGTCAGACTATGCGCCCAAAGATTGCAAATGGGCGCGTCGGTCGGCTTGGATTAGATCCTATATAGGCCAGCGCCTTGAGCAGCTCTTCCGCTAGAAAAGGTCTATATAAGAACTATTAAATATATTAATAAATAATTGACCTAAGCGACCTTGACCTTTGAGAAAGTGCAGAGGTCAAGGATACAAAAGGTTGTGGTAGTTAAAATGTTTGTTAATCTGCAAATAATCAAAACCAGGTCCTGTCATTCTTGAGATAATGCAAAAAATGTGTTTTGACAAAACAACTGACATTCCAAGTGACCGTGCGACTTAGCGACAGAATGGCCGACAAAAAGACCCTGAATGATTGAATAAATTGTATTTGTATATTAAAAATCAACGAAATAGGTTTAACCGTTTTGAGATATTGAGCAAAACGTGCTTGGTAACAATGTGACCCCATCGACCTTCACCTTTGCGATAGAGCAAATACGATCGCACAGGCGGCTGGCATCGTGAATTATTTAGGTAATGTTTCTATGAAGTTTGATCAAAATCCGTTCAGTGGTTCTTTAGATATGGCGCTCGTTGCGATTCCCGACTATTTCAAATGTATTTTTAGATGTCTGGCAATAAAAAAAAAACACCACATTTTTTTGTTTAAACAAACAGCGACTGCTTATGTGGCACAGTCAGCATGTAATGATAATTATAAATAAAATTTAAAAAAAAACACTGAATAATTTTTACAAAACAATTTCAAATGATGGAGTAGAAAAATTGTGGAGAATGTTATGGTGAAGATCAAAAAGGAGAAGCAGAAAGAAGGAAGAAAATAAATAAATAAATAAATAAATAAATAAATAAATAAATAAATAAATAAACAATGACAGAAAGAAAAAAAGAAAAAGAAAGAGAGAAAGAAAGAAAAAAAGAAATAAAGAAAAGAGAATATGAAGTTTAAATTAAATCACGGTCCAACACTCGGCACTCGGTTGGTCGGAATGTCAATCGATAGGTCCGTTGGCTTTTTCATATTAATTTTGTTGTAAAATCTAAGATAAGGTCTATGTGGCCGATTGTGATTAGGCCTATTTACTATGTACAAAGTGCTGCTCAATCTTTTCTGACATCAAATTTGCTCTTTCAAGGGTCTAGGTCGCTGGGGCCAATCATTTTCCAAACATATTTTGCACCATCTAAACTTGGCTGAACCGATTTTGACATGATTTTTATATGATTTTGAGGATTTTTAGAACACATTTGAATGGTTTGCCATCTTGTTTTCTTTGTTCTTTTTCCCCAAAGCTCAGACCAATGTAGTAAGACCAATGCAGTACGCTTCATACTTTAATGCTCTATCTGTGACGTGTGCAGTGGTGTGGGGGTAGAAAGTGTGTGGTTGGGATGAGTCGTGCAGTTTGCGGTGTGCGGCAGGAGAAGAATACATAATTCCACACACCACAGCAGGTTGCTCCAGAGCTGCTTGTTGACGTTCTACTCCAAACCAGTGGCCTTATCTCACAACCACTCAGCGCGCTTTCGCTGAATAAATAAGCCAAAAAGCCAGCTAGGGACTCGCATTGTCAAATTAGAGGTTTATTGCCGCTTGGATTCCACAGTGATCAGTTGTGGCGGCACACACCTGGGCCTTTAGTTGCTTTTATTGCACATTCATTTAAAGCCAGCCAGGGCACGTGTATTTTCCCACACACTATTACCGTACAATCCATTCTAACTCTTTCTTCCTTTCTCTCACACTACCAGCAGGGTTGATAGTCTTTACTTTTTTTCTTTAAAGAAATAAATTTTCTTTAATTTGGGTAAAACGTTAAAGAAATAAATTTTCTTTAATTTTTTTAGAATAAAGAAATAAATTTTATTTATTTTTTTAAAGAAATAAATTTGCGTTAAATACATGAATGATTATTTATTGCTCCAGACCAAACAAAGTGGTATGCAGTTAAAAACAATGACATACAACTTGTGTTAGAACCCATGTAATCTATGAACACACTGAAAAAAATCAAGAACAAATAACGCGATTTGATTTGATATTTTATTAACAACAAAAATAGAGATATTAGACTAATTTTTTTTAATCTGTCCTTGCAACACTCATTCACACCCTTTCCAAGCATTTTAACCCAAGCACACCAACGAGACAAAGAAATTAAGCTAAGCATTCAAATACAGCAGCTAGAATAAAAAGAATCTAACTTTAAAAAGCACTCCCTACTGTGTCGCAAGTCAAGCACCGTCCAGTGCGGTTAGCACTTGGATGGGTGACCGCAAAAACGTGAAGCGACAAATAACAACGCCCCCAGTTGACTCAACTGTGACTGAGTACCTACCCTCTTAAGGTGGGGAAGGTAAAGCAGCGAGGGAGAGAGATGGGCATCACCCTCATTACGCTGGCCCAACATAAGTGTGATCTCCAACATCACGCTCCCCTACGGCCACAAGGCTATGGGACAACCTTAACCTTACCTTTTTTACCTGAATTTAATAAATGAGCGTCTCTGCTGACTTTCCTCCAACAAAGTCGTAGTATTCCATAAACGCTTCAAAAAAATTTGGCAAACTTTCATAACTCGAATAACTGCAGGAAGCCATCTTCTTTTCACATTCTCAACATTTAATATGAACAGAACTGATGCAGGGTAGGCTAGCGAGGCAAGGCAAGGCAAGGCAAGGCAAGTTTATTTCAGAAAAAAAAAACATTATGGGCACATGGTCATCGTTAAAATGATATATACACACACGTGCAAAATAATTAATTACATAACATTTTAAATTTTGTAAATGAAAACTATTTATGTACACAAAGGGATTGCAGAAGGGTGGGGAGGGGGAGCGATTGAGAGGGGAAAAGAAGAAAAAAGAAATTGATTGGGGATAGCAACTATAAATCATAACTAACAATACAATTCAATCTCAACACATCAAGGACAAACCAAAGAGCTTATTACGGAAAGAGGGGGAACTTCCATTATGTCATATACAAAAATGCGAGACGCTCTCACGGATTATTTCCCTTTGCTCGGGCTGGCTATATTTCATCATCTGCTATATGAATGATCTGTGCGTGGTAACTTATTGAGCCTATGCCATTGCAAAAGAACATTTTTATGGCAACGTTTGCAAAAACCAAACTTTTAACCATTATTATTATTAACATTCCGCTACTGCTGTCTTTTTTTTTTTTTGTTTTGTTTTGTTTACTTATTGACATTTATTATGTGCTTTTATGCTGCTTATGTGTGTATGTCATAGGTTCGTTTTCTGCCCTGGAATTCATTATTTTTTAATCAATGACAGATATTTTAAAATTAAACTATGCATGACAGACTGTTTCATTTATCCGAAACTGTGTAAATCCGTAATCGTGAGAGAGAGAGAGAGAGAGAGAGGTTGGGGAAGAGAGAGCTCTGTCATTCAATCAATTAATCACAATAAAGCACAATAACAAAATGTTTCACTAATATTGTGAATTTAATTTATATCAGGTGTCCCACTACCCCCCAACCCTCTCACCTCCCACAACTGGCTTAATAACATCAGTCATTTCATGGAAAATAATTAATTAATCAGACAGAACAATCAGAACCTAGACTACAACATTCCACGCAATATAGATCTAATGCGCAGAAATTCACAGATCAGAACAAGGACTGAGTTTCTACATTACATTTTTTTTCCTGTTTACACCCATATGAAAAGGGATTACAACAGATCAAGGACCATTTTTGTGTAAGGGGTTATCTTGCACAGTATTTGATCATGAGGAGAAAACAGACTTAGTCTAATTTAACTTGTTAACATAAGCAGTTTGACGAAGCCAAACTGCCAATCGGACATCTACTTTTGAAATGTAAGCACAAATATAATAATCAAACAACCTAGAAACAACGTAAACAGTGAGCGACCTTTTGAACGTAAACTGTCAGCAAGCAAAGTTTTTGTTTTAGCACATAGAATAGATATAACATGAATCACTGAAGCCTCTCCCCGATTGTTTTAACAACATCGCAGCGGTCTTGGTTTAGGCCTATATAAACACACAAAAAAGAAGTTTTTCGATTGCAATTTACCTTTCTTTGTCTCTTGGAAACTTGAAAAAGAACTTGCCATCACAACTTTTCTTGTATCTCGCATTACGGCAATTGATGGCTGTGCAAAAGTCACCGCCCTGTTTTACTCGGTCGCCTTTGGTCTTTCTGCCACGAGCCATTTTTAGCATGTCGACAAGGGAGCGTAACTCGTATCTTCCGTCTCGCGGTTCTGGACCAAGTTCCCCCTCTTTCTATAATACGCTCTTTGGACAAACTACTGAAATTGTTTTTGTTACACACAACCTGTAAATATCAGAACTGGATTAATTTTTGACATGGAATAACAACATAACAATTGTTTAATTATTAATTTTTGACATGGGATAACAACGTTACAATTGTTTAATAATTAATTTCATTATCCTTACAAGCTTTAATAATACTGACTTTTTATTAGATGACAATAATTCTTGAAATTTGATGGCATTGGGATGTCTATAATAATATGATTTTAATAATTCTCTTCTCGAGTTACAAAAATGTAAACACAAAAATAAATAATGACACTCGTGACCCAGACGATGTCAAATGTCTACATAGGCCAATCCAAACCACCTCAAACTTGCTGCAACTGGGTCAAACCGGCTTCGCGCATAGGCACCTGTTGTTCGTGGTGGAAAATCAAACTGAAGTAACGAAAGTTTTAACGAAAGAAATCGATAATCGTTACTTTTATTTTTTTAATCGTTGAATTTTCTTTAACTTTTTAAAAACATTAACGCGTTAAATTTTCTTTAACCAAACATTTAATTCACTAAATTGTTAAATCGTTAAATCTTCCAAGCCTGACTACCAGCGCATTGTATGTTGGCGATGCGTACATCACTGTAGATTGGTAGATTTGGTTTTGATTAAAAGCATGCAGAGCAACATTGTTCAACATCAACTGCATTTTAAAATTTGCTCAATTAAGAAAATAAATACATTAGCTCTCAGTTTACTCATTCCTTTACCTCCTCCATTTATTCTTTTCACCAAACTTTCATGAACATTGTAACGTAGAGCGTGATCTCGGTCAAAAGTTGATATGCTAGTTATTGAAAATATCAAACACAAGATTGTCCAAAGCAGTCAACAGAACGGCATAACATTTTTATTACATCATACAAATAATGTCCACGCATTGTGAGATGTCGAGTTTCTATTTAAGAAGATGACATCAGTAGCAGCAAATTAACTTCATTTCTAAAATATATCTTTCACTGGTTTAAACCAAGGTAACTGTGACTATACACGAGATTAAATTGCACCATGTTGATCTTTTACTCATAACAGACCCGCAAGACCCGAGCATGCAACATCATACTCTGATACGAAACATATCTAGATTATTAGGACAGACGCTGTTTAACCAGAGTATCTAGTTTGCAAGTGGCTGACAAGCATAGTAAAATATGCAAAAGCTTGTGTTACCGAAGCCAGGTTCTCAGGTATATTTTAAAAACATCAACAAACAATTTAAACAGCCTTAGGCTTATATAGTTTTTGCTGACTTCGAGTCAATGATTTTAAAATATCAAGGCCCGTAAGAATTTAGTAACTCATTCCTCATACACCTTCACGAAGTCTGCAGTTTCGGGTATGTAGTTGTCCGAGCTGACGGACAACATACAGAGCCTGTTATTTACAGAGGGCCCGACACAGCTCTGATGTTCTTAGATGAGATGAACAAAACATACAAATTGTGTTTACTGCAGCAAGATAGTCCGGCGCCTATGATATTTACTGAATCTGACTCCAAGAATTTTCAAGCAGCTACACATTGCCACATTTGTAATAAGGGGTTTGACCTAAAAGACCCGAAGGCCCAAAGGGTGAGATCATTGTCATATAACGTGGCCATTCAGAGGCACTGCTCATCAGAAGTGCAACTTAGAATATGGAATCAAACATTTCTCTCTCCCTATTTTTTATTCACAATCTTCGAAATTATGACTCACATTTAATCATGCAGGCAGTGACGAACGCATACAGAGTGTCATGTATTGCCGAGACAGAAGAAAAATATAAAACTTTCACTCTGAATAAATTAAAGTTTTATGACAGCTTTCAACATTTGTTTTCCAGTTTTGAAACACTAGCTAAGAACTTACCCAGCTTACTAGTAAATATTTTCCAGACGTTACACTTTTTCGGAAAGGTGTGTATCCTTATGAATACATGGACTCTTGGGAAGTGTTTGAAGAATTGGAATTACCATCTAAAAACTTTTATTCCTCGCTCAGTAAAACATTTATTAGCGATTCTGATTACCAACACGCTCAGAATGTCTGGAATGCACTCTGATGTGAAAACCTTGGTGACTACCACGACATCTATTTAAAAGCTGACGTCTGTTTGTTGGCCAATGTGTTTGAAAAATACAGAGAAACGAGTTTACATCATCATTACTCCCTCGATCCTTCTCATTATATTTCTTCGCAAGGAATGAGTTGGGATGCTTTCTTAAAACTTCTAAAATTCTAAAATTGATCTTATAACTGACCAGGTAATGATGACAATGATTGAGTTGGGCATTCGGGAGGAATAGGCGTGGCAGCTCATAATTACTGCAAAGCCAACAATAAATACCTGAAGCCTCACAGAAAACTAATTAGATGCCAACAATTTATACGCTGGGCAATGAGTGAGCTTTTACGGGTTTCAGATTTCAAATTACTTGTTAATCCAAACCCTGCAAACTTAACGTCGTTAAGCAGTATTTTAAATCACCCTAAAGATCATAGGGTTTATTGTCGAAGTTGACTTAGAGTACCCCAAGGCCTTCCACGACCTACATAATGATTACCCATTAGCACCGGAAAGAATGCATGGTACAGACAAGCAACTTAAACTTATTCCCAACCTCTTTAATAAATCTAATTACGTCTGTCACTACAGAAACCTACAGTTCTACATCAGACATGGCATGAAGTGCACAGTGATTCATAAGCTTTTATACTTTAAACAAACGATGGTCTTGGCTGGGTACATCAATAAAAACACAGCTCAGAAAACAAGCACAATCAATGTTTGAAAAATATTTCTTTAAGCTGCTAAATAACAGCTGTTTTGGTAAAACTATGGAGAACCCAGACAAGCGAAAAGACGTCAGGCTAATTACATCACCTAATCAAGCAATTAAATTAACATCTAAGCCTCAATACATTGGTTACAAAGAGTTTCATGACTCCCTGTTTGCCATTAACATGAAAACCACGCAACTTAATCTAGACAAACGCGTGTTTATGGGGATGACTATTCTTGACCTTTCTAAATTAATAATGTTCGGATTTTACTACAATTACTTTAAACCTAAATACCTGGAGGGCCGAGTTTTAAACACAGACACAGATTCACTTATACTAGACACCCCTACTGAAGACATTTATAAAGATTTAGAATCAGAACTACAACATTATGATATTAGTGATTATCCTGAAAGTCTCCCTTTGTACAGCAAAACAAACCAAAAGAAATTAGGTTTGATGAGTATTAAACAGGAATCGGGAGAATCTTTCAAAGCAAAAGGCACACAAAAAGCTGCAATAAAAAACAGAGATATTAGACACGAAAACTACCTGGAAGCCTTAGATGGGAAAGAAGTTAAACCATACCCTAACACACACTATACTGTCTAAAAACCATCTTCTATCCACTGCAGTGACGACTAAAAAAAACATTGTGCGCCAATGACACAAAGAGAATAAGGGCAACTAAAGGGTTCGCATACGCTCTAGGCCACTATAAATTAGAAACTAGAGGCCCGTAGGACTGGAGTAAATGTTAACTGTATTTATTCTGAAACACCAAGCTTTTTCTTCATAGCATCTAGTAGCTCCTTCCGCCCCAATAGTCTCCCTTCTTCTATTAATGTTTTTAAATTTCTTCAACATTAACAGGTGCAGACCTAGATTTAGATTGTATGTCATGCTTCAACTTTTTATATTCTTCAAAACCTCGCTGGATAATTACAAAGTCTGGGTCTGTAATCTGAGTGTCTTCTAGAGCTTTAGAAATTATTAAGTTCATGCTAGTAAGTTTAGCTATCGCCAGGCTAGAAATGAAGTGTTTTTCTAGTTTCTTAGATACTTTAGTATTAATTACACCTAGTAGAACTGACATCACTGCAGATAATAAAGCAGCAACCCCTAATCCAATACTAATTGGTATACCAATTCCAGTTGCCAATAATCGCACGCTGATAGCAGCTTCTGCTGTATTAATAACATTTAGACCAGTAGACACGTAATTTATTCCGTTAAAAGCGCCTGCATACCGTCGTAGCAATTTGAGTCCTAACTTTTCTTATTTCTTCCAGTCTGAACATTTGAACATTAGTTAAGTCCAACGTTGGAGTGCTGGGCTGTAGTGGTTCTTCTTCCACTACAGCAGGATACAATTTTGTCGCCATATTTTTAGTGTGAAAAAAAAAGGCTTAAAAAATTAATTAACAATAATTAACTTGATTTTATTTCATTAGCAAAATATTCTATTTGACTATCAGAAAATATCTGATTGCTGAAATAAAATGCTAACAGATTTACGCTGTCTAGGCTAATTTGCGTTATTCTATCAATAGGATTTGTGACAGGGTTAAAAGTTATTTTGGGCGAGGGAACAAATACAGAGTACTGATTTTTATTTTCTCTTTTCTTCATAAATACTGTAATACGTCTGGGATCCTCATCTAAATTGGCCCAGCTTAGAGTCACGTGCGGAATTACATGAACATTTCTCTGCATAGGTTTGTGAGCAATTATGCCAAGTACTATCATAGCTGCACTACCTAGCTGTAAAGGAGGCTGCAGTACAACTCTAACATTTCTCCCAGCGGTTTCACTCTTATGTAAAACATAGTTGCTTTTGTTGTAGGCTTTGATTTCTATGTTTTCTCAATTATTTTCATCCGGCACTAGACTAACTAACATAGGCCCAGCTTTAATAATTTTCTTCAATTTATTGTCTGGTCCCATAAAAGTGTAAGGGCTCTAACACTTGAATTTAATAAGCCAATCTAATTCTGTGTCTACAGATGTTAAAGACCATATAATATTATTTTCTCGTTTAGTAATAGCATACCTAAAATCAGGTTTTACTTTACCAGCATTAAAGTCCTTTACCTGGTCGATAGATGGTTTTTCTGGCGGTACTGACGGTCTTGACGGCACTGGCGGTACTAGTGCTCGTTTATAATATCCAGTTGGTGTAAATTCAAAACCGTAAATAGACCCAACAACAGCATTTGCATCAAAGTCAATTGTGTCTGCTAGGTCTTTCAGTTCAATGGTAGGAGAAGGTTACTGGAATTATAGGGCCGTTCGACATCGTCAAGAGTTATGCGACTTGATTGTGGCATGTGTGAAAATGGCTGCTTCACAAAGCGAAGATCTGATGGAGAGGGGGAAAAAAATCGCAGGAGCAGTTACGGTGACCACTGTGCGGCTTTGAACTGCACAAACGCACGATTAAAGGCTGCATGCAAGGGGAAGAGTTTTTTTCGTTTCCCAAAGGAAGAAGAACGGTAAGTTCTTGAAGAAATTGTAGATCTATTCTGACAGACAAGAATCATGAATGAATTATGATGACCAAGACCGGTCAATGAATGGTTGTCAATGATACAAGACGGATTGGAACTAAGGTGATGTTTCGTGTAAGAAACGGTTTGGATTAGCCCAATGAATTAATACAGGTTGTGTGTAGGGTTAGTACTTAGTGATAATTAACTTGAACTTAGTTCAGTATCAATAAAAAGTACGCCTACTCACTACTGTCATTGTCAGTGTCAATTAAGCCACATTAGAACTAAAAAGGGGTGCCCTCTGGCCGTTTGCTGTCATGTGTCATCCTCTGTCTAGATCTAGATTTAAAACGATTCTGGTGCACTGCAAAGTCTTGGTATAAACGTGATTAATGTTATGTTTGTTAAGTAACCCAACTTGATTTGCCGCACTAATTAGCTCACTATTGTCACGTTCTCTGCAATTGTTAACTCCAAGGCTACTTAAAAAAAAAAAAGAAATAAACTGATTGTAAGACAGTATGAGAAAAGTAAATTTCAGCGGCTTGTTATTTGCTGTCCACCAAACTGTGTCTGTAATTCCTCAACTTCGTATCCTGTTATAATTAAATTAGGTTGTGGCAGAATATTCTAATAAAATACAGATGCCAACCGTTTATTTTGTCACAAGACTCACTGAATGTATTGTCAATTTGAATGAAATATATAGGGTTGATTGCAGGATGGTTTCATTTGTGATCACAGAAAGTTGCCTTGTTCACCTTTTTTAAATACGAGAGAGAGAGAGAGAGAGAGAAGACTGACTGAGAGAGAGAGAGTATAATTATTACGTACCCTAATTATTATGTTGAAATCAATCGAAGCATATTTTTGTAAATAAATGAATTTCTGTGTGCACAACTAGATTTACGTTTCGAAGTAGTCAATATCTTTATTTATATTTCGATCTCCATCTCTTTCTATATCACACACACACACACACACACACACACACATAAATTATACACACTAAAACTGCCAATCAATCCGTATGCTGTGTGACCCCATACGGAACAAAAAATAAATTACAGATGTATGACACATATTCTAGACTATTTTTTTAAATATTATTATTATTATTATTATTATTATTATTATTATTATTATTATTATTTTAACTCAAGTTATCTTACACATACTGTTTATTTCAAGCAACAAAACAATGCAAAAGCCACCTATATCACGGGTTACAGTTTATGAAGCGCTGATAACACCCTTACGGTCAAGAGGCAGCAAGTCATAAAAACAGATGTGCATAAAAAAAATTCTCAAATTTGAAAAGCCTTATTTCAAACATTTTCAACAGCAAACGGTGAAAATCGCCGTCTAAAACATTTTTTTATATAATTAAAAAAAACATATTATAGACAAGAGACTAAGAACCGAAAGCAAGCCCATGCCACGTTGAAGGGACGTAACTCCTCCACCGTACATCACTTCTCACAGAGGCGATATCGCTAAATGATTTCTCTCCTTCTTCCTTTCTCTCTGGTGAAACCTAATATTTCTTCCAGCTTTGGCGCAAGTGTGACGCTGGTAATGTCTTTAAGCTGGATTTTATTGAAAGTTAAAGTTACTAACAAGTTTGCAGGGTTCATTTTTGCTTCAATCGAATGAGGTTTAAACAATTCTTTAGTAAGTCTGCAGAAGTCTTAATAGCCGTTTTGAATACGGTGCCTTTTTTAATTAATAATTATCCAGTTGTTGTTTAGATCATGACTAATATTTACCCATTTAATCGTGTAGAATATTTCGTGTAGGATTACTTTAAGGTCCCTGTTTTTGTTGTCAATAGGATGATGAAGTTCAATGGGTACACCTGATTTTACAGATTCGAAAGTGACAAACATATTTTGAATACAGTAATAAAAATTTATGCTCCATATAAATATAATAAACCTGCAAAGAATACTACAGGGCCTTATTATTACGAAAAAGCAGTTGACCTAACCAAGCTGACAATAGCTGTGGCAGCCAACGTTCATTTCGAAACTAGTCCCCATAATATTTTTGATCATTACCTCAACCCAGAGATTACGAATGACTTTTTAGCTAGCCAATGGATAAACAATGGGGGTGTGCAGTTATTTCAGAATCAAGTTAATTTTGCCGTGTCATAGGCTACAACCAGTTGCGAAGTTTCTTATGTTCATCACCTTAATCACCCAGATCCTATGTTGAAGTCTATTTATCTGGTCCATTTATATTATCAAGTGAGGCGGGTGTTGTCTGAACTTCAGGTTCCGTTACCCACAGACAAAAACTTTAATCCTTTTAACAACGGTTTTGACAAAAAAGCGTTTCAAAGGTGGTGCAATGAATTCGGAATTGATACTAGTAAGACTTCGGACAAAAACTAGACCTCAATCATGGAATGGGGACTTTATTTAGATACGCTGTAGGTAATTTATACACATGGCCATACGTACCTGGATTAACATCATTTAACCACAACAGCCAAGTTCCTTTACTTTATATCAGACAAAAACGAATTACAGCATACAGCACTTTTATATTAGACACATCAAACGGATTTACCCAAAGTGGGGTGGAAAGCCTGAATGAATCTATTCGTACGTATGTGTGGTGCATTCTTGGGTCTCAAGAAGAAATACGAAGTAATATCATTGGGGAGGGAACTAGCTTCGATGCACAAAAGCAGTTGCTAGCCAACATAGAAGATTCTATTAATTCGGAAGTAGATTTACCCGCGAGCATTAAAAAATATCAAAACACTTTAAAGAATGCTAGATCGAAAGTGGATTACGTAATAGATTTAAGACTGTATATGTTGCCTTCAGACCTTCAGCTTAGGATAGGAACTATATCAAACTACAACAACAATATAGTGATTGCCGACACACAGTTTTATGTAGGCTACACTCCTACAATAAATACAGTAAATAATGAACCTTTACGTTCACCACCACCGCCACCACTAGGCCTATCAAGCCAACCAAGCCTACCAAATCTGCCTGACCTGCTGGATATTGATCATAGGGTTTTGCATTTAGCGCTTACAGGTGGGTGTTTTGCTGTTTGCAGGATTAATGGTGATATATTATTTTAAGTAACCAGAGTAATATTATTATAAACAAAGACCACAGCTGCTCAGACGCCCAAACAACAACTTTAGAAGCAGTATTAAATACCCATGAAAATACAGAACCTAATATTCCTGGAAGTGCGTCTACAAGTTTGTCACCTAAGCATTTCAATAATTTAGCTATGTCTTGTAATGTTTTCTTAATCCAGTCTTTAACTGGTGTTTTACCGCCACCACCGTCAGATCCACTGATGCCAATGCCTGCGGTTCTAGTGAGAGCCAGGACTAGTGTGCTTATTGTCATCCCAACAGCTGTAAGAATGCTAAATATTGTAACACCTTGCTCTCTGAATAGTGTTTAAACTCTTTCTGCAAGTGTAGGGTCTTCGTGTAAAATTCTATACACTGTGTTTCTTATGCTAGCAAAATTAGTTATTAATTTTTCTCTGTTTATGGATTAGGCTCCTATCCTATCCCATCACGTAAATCACAGAGCATTCTGTGTAAAGGTCTGCGAACCTCTTTTGCATTGTCTCTTTTACCTCAATGCTTAAGTTCGAGTCATCAGCTTCTGCTAGTTTAATTTTTTGTTTTTGTATATGTTTGTAAAACGAAGAATACAAAGCATGGAGATGAGGTGCTACAGAAGAATTCTGGGCATTTCCTATACAAAGCACATCACCAACGACGAAGTCTGACAGACACAACCCCATTGGACAACACGATGACCTGCTTACAGTGGTGAAAAAATGGAAACTCCGATGGTATGGAAATGTTACCAGATCATCAGGTCTTGGAAAGACCATCCTGCAAGGCACAGTGACAGTGCAAGGAGGTAGAAGAAGAGGTAGATCGAAAAAGAGGCGGGAGGACAACATTCGAGAATGGACTGGTTTGACACTGAGTGAAACAATCAGGGTTGCTGAGGATACGGAAAGATGGGGTACGCTGGTTAAACTATCATTTGTGGTGCCCCTATGACCTCCGATTTACGGGATGGGATAGGATAGGATGTTTGTCGAGCTCGCCGAGCTTGGCTAAATTCATCATTGTCTCCCCTCTCACAGATTGTAAAGCTTTATCTAAGCCTTGAAATTTGCTCAGTGGCAATAATGGCGCGTCATTGATAGTTTCCATAACCTGATCAACATTAGTGTCCGCATTTGTTTGTAAGGTTTTTAACTCTGTATTTACTTGTAATGCAGAGTCAGTTAAGTCATGTAGGTCTATTTCTGAATTTGATAACGATGCTCTATTCGTTGAAGTGAAGCTACTGCTTGCCTATGCAATGCTCTGTTATCAGAAAGTCCCAATGATCCTATTACAGTCACTGGGAGTTTAGTTTCCAAAGTAGACCAGGCATACAATTTATCTGGATTCTTTGTCATAGTTAACTGAGCTCTTACTCTTTTACCGGATACAGTAGTATTTATATACGAGTGATTATCGAAGTCGCTGGGCTAACATAGTCCGGTAACTCACGCCCGAGGTAATTGTAAAACTTATTAATTTTTCTGGCTTTTGTGTTTCAGTTACATGACATAATTCTTCTCCTATACTTAGTCTTGTTTGGCTCATGTCATCTCCTACCATTGAAAGCAGTCTGCCTGGTTGTGTCTACGTCAAGGTCTTCATTAACTTTAAACACTTCATCCAGAGCTTCACCACCTTCTGCCATTTTAAATATAATTTTTTATCACATAAAAATTGAAAAGCTACAGAAACTTGTTAGATACCACACGCCAATTGAGGACGCCTTTAGGCATCAAAGGCAAGAAAAGCACAATAATTATTACAAACAATCCAAGCAGCATAGAGCCTAATCAGCTACTAACCATAAGATTTTCACATTTAGGTCCTGATGATGTAATAGTTCCAGGCAGTCCTAAATTGGGATTTAAAATTAGTCTGAATTCTGATGACGATCCTAACAGAACCATAGTGAACAATCTAGGCAGAGCTATAATTAAAAGAATGGTTATTAAACTTGATAAGCGAGAAATCCAAAGTATCGATGATGCTGGTGTTTTGTTTTGTTACATGGATCTGTGGCTGAGTAAATATGAAAGGGAAGATTTGGTTGGTCAAGGGATTCAAACCCCCAATGTAACAAAACTTCGAATCAAAGCTGGCGATGCTTTCACTTCAAACAAAGGTGAAAATGCATTAGTTGCTGTGTACAAAAATAGGTTTTATTTTACACTTGATTTTGAACTGCTACACATTCATCTGCCATTTTATCAGGGTTCATTTAACGACAGGCTGTCTTACGAAATTATTTTTAATGACTACTCTCAAGTAATCAATACTTCTGACAATGACTCTGGCTATACAATTAAACATTGCACTTCCCAGCAAACCAGCCCGATATGGGCCCCACTCGCGCCGCGTAGGGCATCCCGACTTTTGTCTGGCTATAGTAGGGACCCATATAGCCCTACAAAAACCCGATGGTAGCGGAGTCGAGAAATGTGGATGCGTAACGATTCGCCCTCCCGTGTGACGCCCGATTCTGCCCCACCACAAAGCCACGCTGCTCACACGCTAACATAGGCCTGCTCTCGCTTCTCATTGGCTAATCTGTCTGTGGAATGTTTCGTCTGCTTCACATTTGCTGTGACGTACGTATGTGAAAAATATTTATACAAAATCATTTCAGCAAGATATCATTATTTAATTGTGCTTACAATTCTTAATTTGTATCATACAATATGTAGAATATTGTTAAAGTATTTCTTTTAACTATTGTATTTATTTATACATTAGCCAAGGGTAAATTTCCGTGCCCATTACTGCTGGTCTTTTCCGGTTGTCCTTAGGCGCCAATTTTCTACAGTTATTTACTTCTACAGTTGCATGTGATCGGAAGGTTTGTCTGCAAAAAACTATTCCGCTGTGGTTGTTTTTTTTGGCTTTGCCTTTCGTTTATGTATTTACACACGATTTCGATAGCGATGAAGATCATGTTAATATATACTACTCAAAATAATTGAAGGGCCACTCTCAAATTTCATTTAGTTTAATTATTTTTTGCTGCTATCAATAATATCGCTTATATTGCTTATTTCAAAACTTATCCTGTACAGTAACATTCAAGACAATCTTATTCTGACAAGTAATCACATGTGTGAGTTTTGAACTTTCTGCACTGAGTTGAAAAACAAACCCAACAAAACAGCAAAATTTTCAACATTAAAAAGTGATTTGCACGCGAAAGGCTTGCATTTTCTGAGTTCAATTCAACAATCTGCGCTTTTTTCTGGGTATAAATGGCAGCGCTTTTGCTGCTTTTCTAACCATGCCCCCAAGGCGACGATTGACTGATGCGGATAGAGGCAGAGCTATTGCATGACTCCAGGAAGGGGTGGGGGTGAGAGAAGTTGGCAGGTGACTGGGAGTGTCCCACTCCGTTGTCCAAAGGCTGCGGGAGCACTTTAACAACACTGGAAGAGTCCAAGAACCAAGAAGGTCCGGACGCCCCCACTTTACCACTGCAAGACAAGACCATTTCATCACCCTGTCAGCTCTGAGGATGAGGTCCGCTACAGCAAACACCATCAGAAGACAGCTTCATGCAGCCAGCAATGTTAACGTCAGCGACCAGACAATTCGCAACCGTCTACACGAGGCAAACCTGCGATCAAGACGACCAGCAGTATGGCCTTTGCTCATCCCAGCTCACCGTGCAGCGCGTTTGGCCTGGGCTCGGCGTCATTTGGTGTGGACTAGGCAACATTGGTCAAGGGTGCTCTTAACAGACGAGTCTCGGTTCTCCTTGTCTTTCAACGACCGTCGAGTGAATGTTTGGAGGCGTCCACGGGAGCGTTTTGCTGATGCGACGGTGCGCGAGCATGACTGCTTTGGTTGTGGATCTGTCATGATGTGGGGTGGCTTCGCATTAAACTTCAGAACACCCCTGCTCTAAATTCATGGCAACTTAAACAGTATTGGCTACAGGGATGACGTCCTACAACCTAGGGTTCTCCCAGCTCTGCGGGCCATTGGGGAAGGTGCCATACTACAGGACGATAATGCCAGACCCCACCGAGGGCGTATCGTCAATGACTTCCTGCAGCAACAGCACGTCACAAGGATGGATTGGCCGGCTCGATCACCCGATTTGAACCCCATAGAACACAGAGCCAGACCTGGGAAAAGTCGAAGGGGGGGTTACCGATTCAGCGAAGGCGCGAAGCGCCGAGGCTTCTAGGTGGGTCCGGGGGCATGCCCCCCCGGGAAATTTTTTTTTTCAAGGATGCAAAATGGTGCAATCTGGTGCAATCTGAACCTTGAAAAAGCCATTTGTGATGGTCTGGGACTTTGAGCTTTTTTAACAATTGAACTGACAAACTCTAGGGTACAAAAATAATCCTCTGCCCCTCCCTTTAAAAAAAACAACAACACATACACAAACATTTATTTATCAGCAGAGATGTTTTGTATACTATTATTATTCACTACTTTTTGTCGATCTGTAACGGTATAAAGCTTTAGTACTACCTTGTAGTTTATGAACATCACAGCCCTGCTTTTATTTTCAGCCTTGCTGCACTAGGTTCCTCGGCATTAGTACCATTTGTGAATTGTATCTTCCTGCAAAACAGTTCACTGCCTCTTTGAAGTCAATATCAACATCCCTGTGCACTTTCAGTAAAGCAAGTCCATTGAGCCTCTGTTGCCCCATTGTGGAGCGCAGGTAGTTTTTCAGGTTGCGCAACTGACTGTTTGAACGCTCACACTCGGCAGTAGTGACAGGCAGGGCGCAAAGGTACTTTAGCATGATGAACAGGTTGGGATAAAAATCCCTGTCACAATGTTTCAGTGCTTCTGATGCCGTGGATGGGATGATAGCTGTCGCATTCTCAGCAGCACTTCGCCATTTGCAAACCCACCGTTGGTATTCTGCATCAAGGGTAGCGTTGTCTGGTAGGCCAGACTCCCACAACATTGCCAGTGTCTTCACCCCTTCTGGAACCTGCATGAAACCATCCTGGTTGTCTATTAAAGTGCTTGGCACCAGACAGAGACCATCAACTGCTAGGTCAGCATTTTTGAACCTCGAGTCCAATTCGGTTGACAGGTGTTCCAAGAAACGAATGGCAATGCTAATCTTGAAATATTTTTCTGGAGTGGCCGCAGGTTGGTTGTCACGGAGAGTCTGTTGGGATGCTTGACGAGGAACAATAACATCAGTTGTCAAAGCATTTGCCATTTTGCTGACTTTACCAAACCAGGCAACGAACGCTGTGTTCATAATTATCAACTTAGCATCTTAATTAATATTTCTAAAAAGTCGTTTTTGGGGGATTAGGGCAGTATCAAGGTGAAGGTGCTGGAAGAGGCTTGCGGCCAGAACAGGAAAATATGGCTGCATTTACTAATTTAGGCTTAGGGGTTGGGTTATTTGGTCGTTTCAATGGGAAAACACTTTGGGCGTTTCAACGGATCCCTTGAAATGGATTTCCGTTGAATTGTCTATAAATAACTCTTTGTACCTTGGACCAAAAATGACTAAAAACTGCAATGTTTTTAAAACATTATTTTTAATTAAAACTCTTTGCATTAAATAAAATCTTTTTTTTTTAACTTTGGAGGGGGGGTTCTGGAACCCAGGTACCCCCCCCCCTGGATCCGGCCCTGGAACATCTGTGGGATGTCTTGGGTCGACAGACACGGGCAAACCTCCCTCCAGGAGCTAATCTTGAAGTTCTGGCCCAAGTTCTCCAGCAGGAGTGGTTGGCCATCCCAGGAAACATCCTCCATAACCTGATACGGTCCATGAGACAACGATGCCAAGACTGCATTGATGCAAACGGTGGCCACACCCGATACTGACTCTATAGATGTTTGGTTTCTAAAGTTTTGATTTTGTAAATGAGGGGTATGTTCAGTTAAATTGAATTTACTCGAATTTTAAGTGACTGATGTCTAAAATCTTTTTTGTTATTGATGCAGAAATGATTGCAATAAAATATGATGAACTAATAAATTGAATTCGTGTTTCTGATTTAAAGAGAGACCCATATGTCCAAGTGGCCCTTGTATTATTTGTGAGTAGTATATATCGTTATGAAATGCAAGTGGTGTGTAAATACTTCAGTTGGGACACACCAAGGACTTCCGAACATAAAACCAGACATCTCAATTCTTTCTTCATGCAATCACATATCATAAACAATATGTGGGATATGATTTTAGGGTAAATCAGCATTGGCCAGGGATGGGGCATTATTGGGGTTGTTTCTGGTTTAAGTTGGGTTACAATAGGGTTGGTGTTGGTTATCCTGACGTATACCCGATCTTTGCCGGAATCGGGTTAACGTTCGGCAAAGGTTGGGTTACGGTCGGGTAAGTTTTGGGTACCCCGATGATCGCCCAATCTTTATCAAAAGTCGGGCTACTGTTCGGCGAACGTGGGGTTACGATCGGGTAAGTTTCGGGTAGCCCGACGATCGCCCGATCTTTGCCCAAATCGGGCCCAAGTCAGTTCCAATTTCCATTTGCCCGATCGGGCCCCGAAATTGTGGTTAACTGGGTTGAATATGAAATGGTCACTCACACCGAACTAAGTAGAATGATTAGGGGCCAACATGACAAACTAGCAATTTATTATGATAGGATCCTCCGCTACAGTTTAATAAAGATTTATTTGACCACTGTGGACCATCAACATAAATTCACCTGCTTGAAGTTTTAAAGGTGTACTGTTGCTGTTTGCGAAAGAGTCTAATTATAATCATGACAGTGAAAATTTTATTAATCCTAATATTACAAAAGCGTCTGTGGTGATTGAAGGTAAGCCTAGATCTAATCAATTATTCACAAATGGAATGATGGAATTTCAACAGTTTGATGAGATTAGGAAAATCTTGGGTGGAGGCCGATTATGGACTGATACAGTCAACTTAATTTCTAAGGATCTTCATTTGCATGACTGCAAGATTATCTGGTAAATAAGTCTGCATTGTGGATAGACTTTCGAACCATATCCACCAACGAACTTCATGGATCTCGAAGAAGAATTGAAAATGGCACAGATGTAATAACAATTGAATTGCATAGGGAACCAAATGCTAGATCAGAAACAGTTACAGTTATACATGTATATAATTATGGACCTCAGCTAAACATTGAAAATGGAAGATTAAAAGATTTAGTATATTAAAAATGATTTCCTTGTTATCTAGAGATCCTCACTGTGGAATGATCATAGGCATGACATCATGCAGAAAGGCTGTCTTTGTTCTGGATTTGTTAGAGAAATATTATGCAGGTCACTTTGATTATGTACTTCTTTTGTCCCACTGTTCAATATAATAAAACCTACTTAGAATGCAAATTTATTTGGTCTGAATATCTTTGTCGTAAATCCTAGAGGTAAACTGAACGAGCATTTAAATTATTTTTATAACATGTCTGAAAATGAAGGTAACATGCTATTTATAACTGACGATTGCAGTGCAGAAAAAGATATTGTATTAAAGACCTACCTGAGACACCATCTATATTTGGTCTACATTGAGGGCCATGCTAAACTAAGACAATTACAAAATATGAAGGTTTAATTCGCTTTAGATCGCTTGTTGTTGTTCGATAAAGATAGGAATTTTTACCTGTAATCAACGTTAGGGAAAGTAATTTTTTAAAACTTCACATGATAATTTCCCTTAGCTTGTGACGTAGCGTATTGTAATGGAGCCACAAGACCACGCTAAAAGCGATTCTTCGAGTAGTTCTTCTAGTAGTAATATTAGCGCCGAAGAAGATGGTAATGATTACGGAATTATACCATATTAGTTTGAACCAGAAGCTTCTGGAAATGACAGTTCAACTTCCATTGAAAATGACGACAGTCTACATCTGAATCGTCTTTTTTCTAGGGATTGGTAAGTGTGAAGTTGAATGACAAAACTCTAAAACTAAGTTTAAGGCTATTTACTAATTAAACATTCTAATACTTTGGGCCTATTTGAGAATTGAGTAGCCTAAATCAGGCATATTTTTTATAAATGAACAGTTATACTATTACTAGCCATATTACTTACGTCCTTGCTTATTAGTAGGCCTATAACATATTACTTGATCAGTGTGTGTAGTATTATACTTAGAGTTACTCAGTTAGTCATAGTGAATAAGTGATGTTTAATGTTTAGGCCTACTAGTAGTGTTTACTTTTGTTCTTTCTCTTCCTCTCAAATGTGCATATCGTGATCATACTGATAATACTCACAAATCTACTTTGTCTACACTCTAGTAAAAAAAATATATATATATAAAAATGTGTTGGGCTATAATTAGTATAGTTCAGTAATTAAGCTCACTTGATACTCAAAATAAAATGCCATACTTTATATTTATAATGCACTCAGCAACCGCACAATACACGCCCCGAGAAGTTGGATTGATTCGTTGACGTTTAGGCTGTGGAACATTATTGTTTACATCTTCACTAGTAGCCATAGTAAAGTGCAGTATGGTACTCGACGTCACATCCGGAAATAGGCATTTGCCAGCTAAGTTTTAATTAAATTACAAATCGTACGGAGTTTATTTAACCAAATATCACGGATGTCTAGGGTAGGCCTTTAAAACAAACACATTAAGTAAACTAGCTTTCAGTGGTCCTCACGCAGGGATTTCTGTACGGGTACTTACACAAAAGTATAATTCCATTTTAAAGGACTTCAGAGAGCACGTCAAGTTTATATGTTTATTTTACTGCAAGGATAGAGTTTTGACATATGTTTAAAAGAAAATTATGTAATTGAATAAAAAAAGATAGGATTAAATTAAAAGATCAACTTAAGAAACATGCAAAATTTTACTTAAAACTGACCAGCCAACTGAATACAAGATACTTCTTTAATTTTTTTTAACTTAATTGAAGTCAGTTATATAAGTCAGATAAAGTATAAGTCAAATAAGTCTATTATATAAGTCATGTAAGTCCAGTTAAAGGTTAATTATAATTACATAACTTTAATGATCATAGGAAGTGAGTGGTATAATGCTTGATGCAATTGTTACATATTATGGTGCCTCGTGGCTCAGTGAATAAGTCGCCGGTTTTCTATGCTGAAGGTCGCGGGTTCGATTCCAGCAAGGGGCAAACGTATGTGACTTAGGTACGAGACTATTGAGGTCACCGAGGGTTTTCTCCGGGCACTCCGGTTTCCTCCCTCCCTTCAATAATGGTACAGGATGCAGTCAATATAAAAATTTAAAAAATAAAATTCGATTTTCTTCCGTCTTCTAATAGCGATTTCCCTGCCTTTACACCACCTGTTTGAGTGACGTATGTGTATTGGTGTGTGTGAGGGTAAATGAGACAGGTGAGCGTGTATGTTGGTATAGATCGCCGCGCTTTGAG
Source organism: Oncomelania hupensis (assembly GCA_036898135.1). Lineage (NCBI taxonomy): Eukaryota > Metazoa > Mollusca > Gastropoda > Littorinimorpha > Pomatiopsidae > Oncomelania > Oncomelania hupensis. The sequence goes on from CM072516.1 coordinate 70,884,538, forward strand.
CCTTGGGGAAAGGCGCGTACATAGCATCCTCTATTATTATTATTATTAGAGAATAAGAGTAATGATGAGTATTCAAGAGCAAGTCTCATATTACTTGATGCAACTGTTAGGTTATGTTTAATGATTTAATTTAACAATATGGTGATAATAATGATGAGGGAGAGTTTCATTGTTTAAGGTGCATGTGTGGGTGAGGGGTAAGGGATGGGTGATGTGGTGGGTGAGGGGAGGGTGTGAGAGGGTGGGTGAGGAGAGGGGTTATGAGGAGGGGTAAGAGGGTGGGTGAGGAGAGGGGTGTGAGGGGTGGTGGGGAAGGAAAAGGAAATGATGGATATGGGGGATGGAGTAAGAGGGGGTAAGGGGAATGGGGTAATGGAAAAGTCTTATGTTTGCTTGTTGCGTTTTGAGTAATTGTTGTGAATGTAAGTGGGAGGGGGAGTGGATGTGGGGGTGATATTTCAATAGCTGAGTTGCCGTGTGATGCTGATGAGCGAGGTGAAGAACAAGAGTGAGTCATGCCTTGGAATCCTTGGCTGAAGGTGAAGGTTTGGTTGATGAGCAAGTTAAAGGACAGCTTTGAGTGCCTTCAAAGTTGTCCTTCACCTTTGGGGTTTTTCCATGCTGTTCGCCAGTCTCGCCAGGTTTTGGCCTACTAATCAATAACTTGATTCCTTTGTTGTTCACCACGTTTTATCTACAGAATTTATTCTATGCTCTGCCATTTTGCTCGAAATTCCTCATTATCTTTCATAAACTGACAAATTCGTTTAAATTAGATTATTTAATGGAATATTTAGCCTATGAAACTTAGGATACTGAGCAAAATAATGAGCCAAGTTGTGCAGTTTTGCAGCATAGTTGTGAGAAATTTTTAGTTTGTCTTTTATATAATCGCACCATTTCATTTTCCGTTGTATTTTTACAAAGAAAAACGCCCTCTCTAACAACAACCCATAATTCAATGCATCGCTAACAAAAGCAGCCTGATCATTTTGACATTTTTCTGCTCTTTTGACTAGAATGTCAGTTACCTTTTCATAGCCTAAACTTGTATCTTTGGCTGCTTTAGAAATATCAGGCATATCAGCAAGTCACAGAGCTTTGGTTTTAATCAATTTTTCTACAAGAAATTTATCCATGCTTTCCACAGTGAGCTTATCAGGCTTGGTGTTCAAAAATGACAAACTTTCCTTTGGACTTTAGGTATTTCCACATTTGGTTCTTTTGGCAATTTATAAAAATATTCGCTCATCTCGGCATGATACCTTTCATATTTTTTTTATGGAGAGTTCGTATTCAGAAAATGATTCCAAATTTTGTGAGTCTTCAGGAATCATATCTTATTGGCTTGTATCTTGTTCACAAGAAAAAGATTCCAAATTTTGAGAGCCTTCTAGAATTATATCTTGGCTATAACTGGCGAGCTGGGTTGAATGCTTGATAAAGCCATTTTTTCAAACACAGCACTATATTCCACAGATATTTCACAAAAGTGTTCACAAAACTTTCTTCCTCAGTGTTTTGTCAGCTTTTAAAAGATTAGTTTCTTAAGATTCTGTAAGCTTAAAAATGATTGCTGGAAGAAGACTTTTCTCACACAGAGTATAAAAACGGAGAGCATAAAACATGCGTCTTAAGCCTAGCTATGGTTCATTATAACTAAATCCTAAGCAGGCGTCCTTTTACCCGAGTGGTTGATCAGTATGTAACTGCTTTTATTATTGGTTAACAATGTCATCACACGTTCTGTAAATAGCTCTAGCTAAGTGCATGGTCGTTATGGACCTTAACTAATAAACACAGTAAATAGGGAATTGTTAATTAAAAAATAAATGCATGCGCGTTCGTATGCATGTGTGCGTGTGTGTGTGTGTGTGTGTGTGTGTTTATGCATGTGCATGCGTGCGCACGCGTGCGCGCGTGCATATGCGTGCGCGTGCATGCATGATTGCGTTTAGAAGTAACGAATATTATGGCATAGATAAAGGAAGTTTGGCTGTTGCTATAAGACAATGATGTAGCACTAGCCCCGAGTCGTCTGCTACACAATCCCCAACCTTTCGACCTCTCTTCTTTTTCTAAGTTTTAAACAGAAGAGTTTCCGGGTGGGCGTTTCCAACAGCTTAAAACCAATAATGCTGCATCATTGCAGTAATTTTCTAACTTACTTAAGGTTTAAGAAAGTGTTACACATTAATGTTTAATGTTACACCCATAATGCAGTTTGTTGTGTATTTAATAAAAGAAGGGTTGTGAAAGTACATTTTTAAAGAAAGGTTGGCGTGTGATTTGCGTGCGTATTGAGGTATTCTGCTCCTTGCACAACTTGTGTCGCAGTTTTCTCTATTTCTCCCTCTCTTGGATCTTTTTTCTGTTTTTTCTGACTATGCTGATATTTTGACAGCAAAACCGGGTTCATTTGAAGGGGGTTTGTTTTTGAATGTTTATTTAACATCGGATGTACCAGTTCGTCGTCGGGCTTACGATCTGCCGTTTGCTTCTCGTCAGGTTGTGGAACGAGAAATTCAGACGATGTTGGAGCTTGGTGTTATTGAGAGGTCCAGGTCAGCTTATTCTTCGCTGGTGGTCTTGGTGCAGAACAAAGATCATTCGTGCCTATTCTGCCCTGAATAAGATTACTCTTTTTGATGCCGAACCTATTCCAAATGTCACCGAATTGTACACAAGACCAGTGTGTTTTTCACTCGTATTGATTTGGCCAAGGGATATTGGCAGATTGTCGTCAATCCTGTGGATAGGCATAAGACTGCTTTTGCCACCAACATGGCTTTGTTTTCAGTGGGTAAGGATGCCTTTTGGTTTGGTTTTTGCTCCTGATGGTTTTGCTCGCATGATGAGGGTGTTGGAACTCCAGGACGTTTCAGCCATGAACTTTTTTGATGACATTCTTGTGCATAGTGAAACTTTCCAACAACATCTGGTGCATGTGAGAGGTGTTCTTCAAAAACTGAAGCAGTACGGTCTTGCTGCTAGGTCATCGAAGATTGCAGCTGGTTTTCACAGTCTGGAGTTTCTTGGACATGTGGTTAGTAAGGAAGTGTTGCGGCCTGAGGGATGAAGAAAATTGAGAAAATGTTGGCCATCCCTACACCTACAACCAAGAAACAGATGCGTTCGATTCTGGGGTTGTTGGGATTTTACAGGTGCTACATCCGATTTTTTTTTTGGCAGTGCTTGCACCCATTTCCGATTTTACGAAGGATTCAAAGGTCAGGTCCATTGTGTGGTCAGCTGAGTGTGATGAAGCGTTGACTGCGGGTGAAACGCTTGTTTTCTACTGCAGCAGTCTTGCAGTTGCCACGGTTGCAGGAACATTTTGTACTTCGTACAGATGCCAGTTCTTTTGGTATTGGTGCTGTCTTGTTGCAGGAGATGGATGGTGTCTTACATCCTGTCTGTTTCGCCAGCAGGAAATTGCTGAACATGGAAGTGAGGTACAGTAATAATAATAATAATAATAATAATAATAATAATAATAATAATAATAATAATAATAAAAATAATAATAATAATAATAATAATAATAATAATAATAACGGATTTTTATATAGCGGGTACTCCAGCCTATGGCCAGACTCACCACGCTTTACATAGTCATTACATATAAATACATGCACTCGATAAAACATCGCTTTTGCTACAATACACCAAAAGACGGAGCAGTAAAGGTACAAACTATTTACAACTATGTACACAAATTACAAAACAAAGACAAATAGACTATTTACAACTATGTACACAAATGACAAAAAAGACAGAAATAGATTAACAAAAACCTATTCACAGCTATTTATATGGCCGGTTAGGCCCAGGAGGAAAAACAGTATAAATATTTACAGCCGTGTATACACTTATGGATCAGACAGAGACAAAAGAGGAGAGAATGGAAGCGGGATACAAATCAGTCTGAATAATGCAGTTTGAAGAGGTGGGTTTTGAGGGCCTTTTTGAATGCTTGTGTTGATTGTATGTTGCGGATATGAAAGGGAAGGGAATTCCACTGCTTAGGTGCGGAGTAAGCGAATGCACGTTGGCCGTATGTCTTAGTGCGTGTGACGGGAACCTTGAGTGTGCGAGTGTCAGCAGAAGATCTTAAAGTGCGTGAAGGGGAGTAGACAGACAGTAGATCAGCAAGGTAGGAAGGACAAGAATCTGTGAAGAAGTTGTGACAGAGAACAGAGAATTTGTACTCTATGCGTGCTTGCACAGGAAGCCAGTGAAGGGAATGTAGTATAGGTGTGATGTGATCGCGTTTCTTAGCTCGGAATACTAGTCTAGCTGCTGAGTTCTGAACCTTTTGTAGTTTGTCAATGATGTGTTTTGGGGAGCCAGCGAGGAGAGAGTTGTAATAGTCAAGACGAGAAAGGACGAGAGCGCAAACTAGGGTTTTGGTGGCAGTGACTGTAAGATAGTGGCGAAAGCAGCTGATTTGGCATATGGCCGTGTATGCAGAGCGACAGACGTTGGAGATGTGGTTGTTGAGGGACAGGTCATCGGAGAGAATGTAGCCGAGATTTCTTGCTGAGGATGAGAACTGAATGTTTGTTGTCCCTACTGTAAGCGATGTTGGGAGAGGCGAGAGTGAGGAGGAGGTGTTGTGCTTGTGAATGAGGAGGGCTTCGGTTTTATTGTCATTAAGCTTAAGCTTGTTGAGTGTCATCCATGACTTAATGTCTGTGATGCAGTTCTCCAAAGTCTGAACAGTGGAATTAATGAGAGAGGGGGCAGTGGATTTATAAAGTTGTGTGTCGTCTGCAAATGACTGACTCTCAACAGCATGCTTTCTAAGCAGGAGAAGCAGTGGCTTGGTGTACAGAGTGAATAACTCCGGCCCTAAAACGGAACCCTGAGGCACGCCGCACACCAAGTCTGCTGTGCTGGAGAAACAGCCATCGACAGTGACTGCTTGTGATCTGTCAGAAAGATATGAGTGGAACCAAGCCAGGACCGAGCCAGAGATTCCAAAGTAGTGTTGAAGAGTGTTAAAGAGAATGTGGTGGTCAACTGTGTCAAAGGCGGCTGAGAGGTCTAATAAAGTGAGAACGGAGACGTTACCATTATCTAAGGCAAGCAACAGATCGTTGGTTACCTTTAGGAGGGCTGTCTCAGTGCTGTGGAAGGGTCGGTAGGCAGACTGGTTGGGGCAAAGTAAAGCGTTATCATATAGGTAGGCAAACAGTTGTTTGAGAACAATTTTTTCTATGACTTTGGACAGGAAGGAGAGGTTTGAAACAGGTCTATAGTTCTTTAGATTATTTTTGTCTAAACTTAGCTTTTTAAGGAGGGGTTTGATGACAGCCGCTTTGAGCACAGACGGAACAACACCAGAGGACAGACTCTCGTTGATAATGTGGGTAATGGTCGGGAGTAGAGGGTCAAGATTCTCTATCAACATGGGGGTAGGAATGGGGTCAAGAGAGCAAGATGTTGGTTTTGAGCTTAAGATGACTTTCTTGACTTCTTGCTCTGTTATTGGTTGAAAAACTTCCATCTTTGCGGTAGTGAGGGAAGGTGAGAATGGGTTAATGAGTGGGATCTCATGGCTATCAAGAGCGGCCCTTATGTCAGCCACTTTCTGTGTGAAATAATTACAAAATACATCTGAGAGCTGACATGGTGGATGCGTGGATGGGAGTGATGTTGCATTGTTCTTACCCCTTAGCTGATTGCAAATGTCGAACAACTGTTTACAAGTTTCGCTGCTGCTAATTCTGTCGCTAAAATACCGGGTTTGGGCAGTCTGGACTATTCTAGTGACCCGTTTTTTTTGCAGCGGTGAAAATCTGCTTGCTGACTTCTAAACCCGAACCGTACTATAAACAGTACCATTGAAAGGGGAATGTTTGGCGATTGTTTGGGCTGTTTTTAAGTTCTCTCATTTCCTGTGGGGTGTTGCATTCACACTGCAAACAGATCACAGACCCCTCACTTACATGCAGACATGTAGGTTCAAGAATACACGAATCATGCGATGGGCTCTGTCTTTGCAAGAGTACAATTTTCATATTTAGCCTCTTCCGGGATCTCGCACCATTTTTGCTGATCTTTTGTCGTGATCGGCTGTTGATCAGTTTGTGCCATAGATGTTGTGGGAATACTTCTGTTTTTGGAAAAAGAAACCTAGGCCAGTCCCTTTTATTCCTAAGAATTCTTTATGTTTGATGATTGTAGTGTTGTGGGGTAATGTAAAGAACGGGAATTTTCAAGTTTTCAATAATATTTCTATTTTTAGAATGTGAGTAATTTTTTTCAAAATATATATGTCTCATGTTATTATTTTCATTGGCTGAAAATGTTGAACCAATAGAATAATGAATAGCTGGAAGTAAGGGGACGTGGTGCTCACTTGGTTATTGTGTCCCAAGGTGTGAGATTGTGTCAAGTTATTGTGTCAGGATAGGAAAAAAAGAGAAAAAAAAGATTATTGGAAAGATTTGAGAGGTAGGAAACATCGAGGACTTATAAAGGAGTATAGGTTCAGTGGACTTTGTCTCTGGAATCGGATTGTAAAGATTACAGGAATTCATAATGTTTTCATGATTGTGAAATGTTGGAGAAGTATATTTTTGCATTGATGTATTGTGTTCAGAGGTGGTGAGTTGTTGTCCAGTTAGATGAAATATAATTTTCATGGATGTAATTATATTATTAATTACATGGGGCTATAATTATAGAGTGGTAGATAAGGTAAGATGAATGGAAGGTGTGAGTATGTTGATAGTAATTTTCGTTCATAAAATAATTAGACCTGGATATGGATAACATTGTGGGAGACGGAAAGAACCGATCATGTATGGAGCGGAATTGGAAGAGTGAAGAAACTAAGGGAGATGAGCAAGGATGAAACAAAGAAGAATAATATGATTATAAAAGTCAGAGTATTGACGAGTTAATATATATAGACATCACAAAAAGTTAAGTACCACCATGAAAATTCGACCAAATTTAAATTTTGTTACCAGTACCCTTTAAATTAATTTTTAATCTTCAAAGTCACTTTGCTTTGGTGCACAGGGTTGTAAAGTGTACAATGACTGCAACTGCAGCTGCACGTGCACCACGAGCAGTTTGAGGGAGACGCCTAAAGGCTGCGTATTTGACCCAAAAAATACTGGTTTTCCGTGCTCCACGCCCGATATATCAAACTTTTTTGTGAGCAATGTTTGGTTGCAAATGCTGAAAGAAATGTCTGGCTGTGTGTTTTACTCACACATTTGCCTTTATAAGCAGCCGATTTTGCACAAACCATTACCAAACGAACATGCCGCCAAGACAAAAACTACAGGACTTCGACAGAACCCGAGCGATCACGTGGCTGCAGGATGGAGTGGGGGTGCGCGAAGTTGCTCGCAGACTTCATGTCTCTCACCCTGTCATCATCCGACTTCAAGAACGGTTCCATGCCACCGGCACTGTCAGGGAGAGGTCACGCTCTGGTCGGCCAAAGAAGACGACAGCGAGGGAGGACCGTTACATCCGTCGCCAAGCTACACAGCACAGACAAGTGACCGCCAATGTTATCCGAGGTCATTTGCGGGCAAGCACTAACACCACCATCAGTTCTCAGACAACTCGCAATCGCCTTCATGTCGCCAATTTGCGGGCTCGCCGTCCACTCAAGAGACCCCGACTGACTCAGAACCACCGGGCAGCCCGCAGAGCCTGGTGCGATGCGCATGCACGGTGGAATCGTGGTCAGTGGGCCAACGTCATGTTCAGCGATGAGTCCCGGTTTTGCCTGCACCCAACTGACGGACGAATTCGCGTTTGGAGGAGGCCCAGAGAGCGGCTGGCAGATGACGTCATCCAGGAGCACGTTCCCTTCGGGGGAGGGTCTGTGATGGTCTGGGCTGGAATAAGTACGCACCACAGGACGCCTCTGTACCACATAAATGGAAACCTTAATGGGCAGAGGTATTTGGAAGAAATACTGCAGCCGCTGGTCATCCCAGGTCTTCAGCAGATTGGACCTAATGCTGTGCTTCAGGACGACAACGCCACACCTCATCGGGCACGAGCTGTCAACGCCTTTCTTCATCAAGCAGGAATCAACCGCATGCCTTGGCCAGCCAATAGTCCCGATCTCAACCCAATTGAGCATGTATGGGCTGAACTCGGTAGAAGAATAAGAGACAATCATCCTCCTGCTGCTAATCGCCAACAGCTGCTGGACTGGCTTCAGCAGGAGTGGAATGCAATACCTCAGGCTTTCCTGGCTCGTCTTGTAAACTCCATGAGGCAACGCTGCATTGACTGTGTGGCAGCGAATGGAGGCCACACTCGTTATTGACATTGGGCGATGTTGTGACTTTTGATTTTGAGGGGTACCCGTTTGTAACTGTTGTAGCGTAATAACCAATAAACCGTTCTTAATGAAATTTGGTATTATGTTGATTGACATAATAAATTAATTGATTCCAAAATTTCAAATACTTCTGTTTTGTGGGTTTTGTTTGACTTGCGTTTATGTAAGTGGTACTTAACTTTTTGTGATGTTTATATATATACTGTTTTAGCTGCCGTATTTGGATGGGTGCCTGTTTATAATAGCTAACTGAATGCAAAATATAACTGACTCCTAGATCAAAATAAAGTGTGCATGCAAGTCTCCCTGTTAAGTACCACACCCACAAATTCACAGATTCTCACTAACACAGGTAAACAACACAAATATAAGTTCCACGCTCTCATCACTTTATATAAATAAACAACAATATTTTACACCAACCTTTCACACCACACTGTTCGGGTTAAACGTCTGTGAATCTTAAAACTGGCATTTGCATGTCCTGAGCCAAATCAAAACAAAAACTTGTTACCTGGAGTAACGTAGAGAGTCCATGCACAAGTAGGCCTAGACGAGCAGTTGATATATGTAGACAGGCAGATAGGCACGTCTGCCTACCTGTCTGAGGTAGCAATCTTGTCTTGGTTAGGCATAGGAAGTACGGCTGACCGCCGATGTCTCTCGAGTCGCTCTTTCTCCGTTGTCCGAGACAACGCCATGTGTCCAAGTGAATGAAGCTACCAGCCTGTCTTTTAATAACATATACTCAATACACTACAATCATCAAACGTAAAGAGAGAGATGAGGAGAGACAGACAGACAGACAGACAGACAGACAGAGAAAGGGGGAGAGAGAGAAAGAAAGGGAGAGAGAGAAGACAAGAAAAAAGATAACGAAAGAGAGACTAACACGCATACACACACTCAAACGCTAGTGTGTAACGCAAAACTATATTTAAAAGTTTAGGCCGCTATAGGGTAAATGTCTTTGCTTAAACACCTTTTGCTCTATATCTCAAGAACGGCTCCAACGATTTTGATAATATTTGGCTTTCAGGTACAATTCATGGTCATCATCCTGTGGCAATTCGTTGGTGGTCAGTCGGTCACTCTGGCGATCTAAATTTCACTTCTATAGTGTTACGTTGAAACGCGAACGAAAGTATGTCGGAAGCGTGTACGATAGATCTAATCGTTTCGATTTGCAAAGTATTCAATAATGGAGTTTATTTACCTTTGATTTGAGTTTGCATTGTTGTTAGGAGAGGCTTTGTATAACGTTGAGAATTTTCGTTAGTCGATATTGTTGGAGAATCTTCTGGATTCGTTTGTTTACTATCGATCGAAGCTTCTTGATGGACGTAGATAATGGAGAACATTCTTTTGACATGTATGACGTAAGTCAGTGATGACGATCTTTTATTCATTGGTGGCAGTGCGTCATTTCTACTGTATTCGAAATTCTTCCGGAAAAGAGAGAGGTTATTTAATCGTGTGCCGAGTTGCTGTTGAGAGATAGTAAAGTTGTTGATAGAGAGTTGCTGTGAAAGTTGTTGAGTTGAGTTGAGAATTGTATGCAGTTGTTGGTGTGTGCTGAATAAAAGTGGAAAACTTCATACGTCGACTTTGTGACTTGTATGCTGCTTGAGCGGGTTGCGTGAATAAACGAATCTGAGTTACACAACTATCAGGAATTCAAGCATCGGGGCTGAATCAGATACTGATAGAAAACTCCAACATCAAACTGAGTGTAACATCTATAGTCAGAATAGCGAGCGTTGTGGCCAAGTGGTCTAAGGTGGGACTAACTTGCTTTGGCCATAGGCTAGAAACCAATGGGATCAATCCAGCATCTGTGCGTTAGGTTTCTCTGAATATTATTTACTTTCGACTCGGGCAACGTCTAGGGGGTTTTCCCTGGCACGGCTGGAGTTTTGTTCACTAAACTTTAGCTTCCAGTGGAAGAGGAGCAAGCTATTTTTAGACCAGCCAGGCGGCTAGAGGTCACGCTGCGCCGGGGTTAATGAATGAACCCACGTACGCGAAGCACTATAAGCTAAGCACTGCAGTACACAGCTGTACGCATGGAAACGTATGGCTCACCATCCTATTTTTGTGCACTAAAAGTGATCGTTTTATGTGGAATATCCTTTGTATTGTGATAATCGTTTGCATTTAGTTACTTCCATATCTGTGTTTTGTGTAAGCATAAACTAGAACCACGAAAGCGATTTGGTTTGTGTTTTATTTAAGTCGATTTGACTGCACTAGCTGTCCGGTCCTGCACTATAATTACTAGAAGTGGACCGGTTTTACGTTTTCGAGTGTGTGTACGTGTACATTGTAATTACACTTTTGAATCCTTCTTACAATGTTTACCATTTGAAGTCACTTAGTACAAAGTTTGAACTTTCTGGTGATGTGGTCGACATTATAAAAGGTCTTCTTGTGTGTGGTTGCTGGCCACTGTAATTGCAGTGAATTTACGAAAGTCTAGCTCGTGCATGCTAATGGCGGTGGCAAGCAACAGGTCCCCTATACAGTACAGATCTTTACTGTGTGATGTTACCGCGTACCGCAATTCGTTACCACCGCGTGTATGCTTAGATTGTCTTGTTTTCTCTTTCTGAATCGCTTGATCAGTGTGTGTTGTGTGACAATGACAGTTATAGTGGTGATTTATTCAGCATAATGACATAATGTCAGTGAGGCCATGGGATTACCTGTTATAGGTGAGTACAATACATTTTTACCATTGTTCAAATATGTTATTAAATGTTTAATCTCTCTCTCTCTCTCTCTCTCTAAAAACGTTTTGTTTGCATTGCCTTATGTCTTGTAAATTGTGCTGTTTTGGATGAGGTTTTAAATGTATTCTCGTTTGTTTGGGCTCTCTCGTGTATAGTAAATAGTGGATGAATTTTTAAAATACATTCAGTTTCTTCAGGAATTTTTGTTAGGCATAAAATACTTATGCATAGTGAGCAAAAGTAGTTTCTAATAGCGTGAGGGACAACTGTCATGTATTTCTAAAATGTATAACAAAATCGTAAGAGAGGGCGCCGGCGGTTCGTTAAGGTCTGGCTACAGCAATGGGCTTGGTTAAAATAATTATAAGCTCCACAAAGTACTAAAGGCAAGTGCCAGTTGGCTAGGCTACACCAAGGCCAGCAGGCGTCTCTGATCTGGTTACGGGCGGTTCAGCCAGCGTGAAGGGAACATAAGAGGCAGAACAATGGTTGTTTTTAGCCACCGTCTACAAAATCTTACCGTACGGCTTATGAACAGCCGTGCTGGGTACTCCGGTTTGCTCCCCCAGCAAAATTCTAAAAAAAACACAACTAATATTAGGTATGTTGGGTTTGGGCGCGCACCATTTCGTCACTCTTTACCATACTTTCATTTTATGCTATCCTATCCTATCCTATCCCATAACTCGGAGGTCGTAGGGGCACCACAGAAGATCGTTTAACCGGCGTACTCCATCTTTCGTTGTCCTCAGCAACATTGATTGTTTCGCTCAGTGTCAAACCAGTCCATTCTCGAATGTTGTCCTCCCACCTCTTTTTCGGTCTCCCTCTTCTTCTACCTCCTTGCACTGTGCCTTGCAGATGGTCTTTGCAAGACCTGATAATCTGGTGACGTGGCCATACCATCGGAGTTTACGTATTTTGACCACTGACACTCTTAATTACATAATTAAAATTTCTTTTAAAACTGACTTCACAATGATTACGTTACTCCTTATGCATAAGTATGATTTTACACTGAAAAGTCTGTGCATACCTATCCTATCCTATCCTATCCCGTAACTCGATCATCGTTTAACCAGCGTATTCCATCTTTCTCTGTCCTCATCAACCCTCATGGCTTTGCTCAGTGTCAAACCAGTCCATTCTTGAATGTTGTCCTCTCACCTCTTTTCGGTCTCCCTCTTCTCCTACCTCCTTGCACTGTGCCTTGCAGGATGGTCTTTGCAAGGCCTGATGATGTGGCCATACCATCGTTGTTTCAGTTTCTTCACCACTGTGAGCAGATCATCGTGTTGTCCAATGGCAATGTCGGACTTCATCGTTGGTGATGTGCTGGGTATAGGAAATGCCCAGAAGTCTTCTGTAGCACCTCATCTCCATGCTTTGTATTCTTCGTTGTAGATCTGCTGTGAGGGTCCATGTTTCGCAAGCGTATAGGAAGATGGAGATGACAAGAGAGCGCAACGGTCTTACTTTGGAATGTAGACTAATGGTTATGTCTTTTCAAAAGGGCTTCAACCTTGCCAGGGCAGTAGTTGTTTGTGCAATCCTGGAGAGGACTTCCTGTCGGGATCCATTGTCTGATACAATGGCTCCTAAATATTTAAAGCTATGCTCTGTGTTGAGGGATTGGCCTTGGACTTTGATGTCCGTGTTGATGCCATTGATATTGTTGGTCATCATTTTGGTCTTCTCTGCACTTATTTTCATTCCATAGGCTCTGGAGGTGGTGTCAAGCCTCTCAACCAGCTGTTCAAGTTCTTGTTCCTCTCCCGACAATCCATCAATGCCATCCGCAAAACGAAGGTTGGAGATGATCGCTCTACCCCCTACGCTGACTGTGCCTTCGTGTTCTGCAAGGGCATCTGACATGATGCGCTTTAGGAAGATGTTGTAGAGTGTTGGAGAGAGTAGGCATCCTTGACGCACACCGATTGTTGTTCTGAACCAGTTTCCGATGGCGCTGTTATGGAGGACTGCACTGGTAGACTTGTCATACAGGCTTTTGATGACAATAATTTTAGGGCTGATGTTGTACACTCTCATGGCTGCCCACAGAGCTGCATGCCAGATTCGGTCAAACGCCTTCTTGAAGTCTACGAACACATGATATAGATGTTGGTTGTGCTGTAGGTATTTCTCGCAGGTTATTCTGAGGTTGAAAATCTGTTCAGTGGTACTTCGCCCTGCGCTGAATCCTGCTTGTTCTTCAGCTATGATTTGTTCAGCTTGGGGTTTCAATCTATTGAGTATTATTTTCAGGAGGACGTTGTTGGGTTTGCTGATGAGGCTGATTATGCGGTAATTTTCACACTCCTGAAGATTACTTTTTTTTTTTTTTTGAAGAGTGGTGACAAGTGACTGGGTCCATGGTGTAAGCCACGCCCCGCTCTGCCAGATCTTGTAACAGATAATGGTGAGTGCGTCTATCATCGCTTCTCCTCTTGCTTGAAGCACTTCCGCAGGTATGTTATCCATTCCCGCTGACTTCCCTTTCTTCAGCGATTGCACTGCTGCCTCAACTTCTTCTCGGAGAATTGAGAGGATTTCTTCTTCTTCTCTGTTTCTCGGGACATGCTAGAACTGATGGGTCTCCGTTTGGTGTGTGGTTGTAAAGGTCACCATAGTTACGGTAGTTACCACAGTTAGATCGACCGCGCTAATTGTCCAGCGTTGTTCTTGTCAGGAATGGCCTCGACAATCAACGCGCTCGATCTATTCAATGGGAAGACTTACTAAGTTTGATAGATTTCACGAAGAATGAATGAAGAGACGAGAAAAGCTAACGAATTCAATAGATAACAGAAAATTCGACAGAGCTCACACAGATTCAATCTTGCAACCTCTGGAAACATTTTGTACAGCTTCTTTGTAGTATTTTTTTTTCAATTCATATTTTCAGTGATATTGTGCAAACTTCCGTGCGCATCATTAAAATCATAAGAAGAAGGAACAACACAATAGGGCACAACATATATGTTTTACTGGTTCACAAGCCCCAAAAACGTAGCACAAAGTGAAAGTAACACGATAGAGAAAGAAAGACTAGAAATAAAGACAGAACAAAATTCCTACATTTCCTATCGTTATTCGTGTGATGCGTGTTTAGTTTTGTTTCCTATTCATCTTATCAAACTTATAAGCAGCTTGCATGAAGGTGCCTAATAAGTTTGATAAGGACCCTACGAAATGCACTGGAGTAACCAAACAACACGTATAGAACTATTCCGATATTACCGTGGCGTGACCAAACATGTAATATCGGATGACGCGCAACCCTAGTGGTTATAGACAGGACACAGCATATTTATCAGCGTGTCACCTACGGAACTAAACTTTACCTGCAACAGGTAACGTGTCTCAAAATTCAAGAGAAGAATCATGAGAGTCATAAGAGCCATAAGAACTTTTTGACAGCAAATATGTTGCGATGTAAACTAGCTTTTTAATACATTGAACTTTCTATTTATTATTATTATTATTATTATTATTATTATTATTATTATTAAAAACAGTGACAACCGCGATTGGCAACCATTGCAAAATCTATCATCGCCGGGGAAACTGAGCAAAACAACTACGATTACCTGAGAAATGTGGCCAAAACGTTACCAACAAGATTCAGTTACCTGCTCCGCAATGACAACATTCGCAGTGCCGTGGCAACGTAAACAATGCCGTGACAACACAGACAAAAAGACTTCTCGCGATGACGTCAATGCACAGAAATAATATTTCCTAAATTATTATTTCACCATCGCGCGAATTTAGAACACTTTTTAATAACTTTTCCTACTTCCAAAATTGCAAGAAAATAAAATAGTTTACACACGAATTCAGATCACGTCTTCATGTTGAAGAACGCACAGCTCTAAAAAGAATCACATGACGTCATTTATGTCTACGTCATTGTAGCTTGTATATGCAACGTCATAGTAGAAACTCTGTCTCGGTTGCATGCACATTCTACAAGAAGACTAGGCTTATTTCCGTCGATCTTCTGTTGTTGGCTGGTTACAATCAATTATATTTGAAGGTAATATACTAACAGACAAGTGAAATAGTTAAAGAATTAACTAGATAACTTCAAAGAACAACATGCAAATCTAATTATTATTGATCTGTTTGAACTTGTTACGAATCACAAGTTATTTTCAGATCTATATTACCTATTCAGCAACGCAT
This sequence comes from Oncomelania hupensis, assembly GCA_036898135.1. Taxonomy (NCBI): domain Eukaryota; kingdom Metazoa; phylum Mollusca; class Gastropoda; order Littorinimorpha; family Pomatiopsidae; genus Oncomelania; species Oncomelania hupensis. The sequence continues at coordinate 70,899,784 of CM072516.1, forward strand.
ATGAGTTCCACTTAAATCCCATAATTTAGAATTTGTTTGGAATAAGATTAAACAAATTGATCTATATTTGCTTCATGCTTCACGCATCAATGTCTTTCTTGCAATATTCAGTTTCTGCATATAATTTACAATAGAAGAATGTCACCTACAAATCAGGTTAATCAGTTTTCCGACTATCCCTGTCATCACATAGTTTCCTCAGGAGATAGACAGCGCATCATTTTATCATACAAGCCTTAAAAAGTAACTTCACAGTAAGCCTGTAGCTTACAGTACTCTGTCCATCTGTCCAAGACTTCTTGTTCTTCGGTAAGGCATATGCCAGACTTGCTTTGTAAACGGTAATGGCTACTACGTGTGTCGGACAGGTGACCACTGTCTGCTATGAAGGACGGATGGTGACTACCTACGGTGAAGGGCACATAAATGGCTGTTTTGTGTGATGTAGGAATAACAGCAGGTGAAAATGGATGGCAACTACAGAGATAGGGTGGTGGTGGTGTATAGTGGTTTGGGCACACGTTAGCAATGTATAATAATAATAATAATAATAATAATAATAATAATAATAATAATAATAATAATAATAATAATAATAATAATAATAATAATAAAAAACTCACTAGAGCTTATAGCGCTTTGCAGCAAAGCAACAACAAAAAAAAAAGAACAAAAACACAATTTTTTTTATTTTAGAAATACAAAAGCAAAACATGAAATACCAAATCAGACGATACACACACACTCACGCAAACAAGCACACCCACACACACCCACTCGCACACACCCATACACACGCACACACACACCCACATGACGGTGTTTGTATGCACGAAGAAAAGTTCAGGATCGAGATTTAATTAAGAAAAGACGCAGTTGAAAATGTGTGTTTTCAGTCCAGAGCAAAAGGAAAGATGATGCAGCAGAGCGCAGAGTTAAAGGAAGAATATTAAGCAATGTCGGACGGGTCAGTGCTTGGATGGGTGACCATTCATAGAAGACAACCTCTAAAACACACACACACACACACACACACATAAGAGATAGGGGATTTGAACATCATCTATTGCATATTCTTGTCAGTTAGATGACAGCATCATTTATGATGCAACTCTGCTTAGATCTCCAAAAAACAGTACAATATTTGATTTTCTCGCTCAGTAATAGACACAAGTGCCTTGAAAGCGCATTACTACCCCCTCCTTCCCAACATCCATCTTTAGCTAAAAAAAAAATTCCTGTCAAACAATTTTCTTTATATAATTTCCCAGGAACTTTCGAAGTGTACTGGCAAAGCCCCCAAAATAGAAACATGACAATACATTACCAAAGTAGGCAAACGACACCGACCTAAAATGTGTTGAGAATTTAGAACTAAACATCAAACTACATTTTCTTTCAAACTGTGACAGAACTTCAACAATCTCAATTTTGTTTTATAATATCCAAAATCATTTTGGACTACCTAGCAGAGCAGATATGAACACATCTACACATGAATGTAATGTTTCCTCTGGTAAATTAATGTAGTTTGAAATATTTGTTTGCAACTTTACAGTGTCTGATTGTGATTTTTTTATTTTTCCAGTCTTCTGGAAATTCTTTCAAACAGTCGGGAATCAGAACAAGCCAAATGTCGGTCTGTAGGTTCGTTGAAAATCATATTTGAGAACTAAACGGATTTTGATCAAAAGTCATAAGAACATTACCTAAATTAGTGGCCTGTATCCCGTGCCATCAAATTTGCTCTACCGCAAAGGTCAAGGTCACAGGCGTCATTTTGTTGCTAACCACGTTTTATTCAACGCGATTAAAACTAAAGCGATTTTGTTGCGTTTTGATATAGAGATGCTTTAAATCATGCGCCATAAATCAGTAGCAGTCCAATTGTCGCTGTGGCTCGGTCACCCAAATTTCACCTTTGGGTTAAAAACACTCTTTTGGAAATATCTCTAGAATAACAACCGAAATTCATCAATTTTATTTTGCGGATATTTGAACTACTGCTAGGCATGTTAAATAAATTCCCCGTACAGATCAAACTCTGGGAGTCACTTTTGCATTTCTCATGTCTACAGTGGATCAAGACATGCAGGAGACCGCGTAGAGACCTCAACAGGAAGAATTTTCAAACACCGTTGAACACCAGGACTGTGTTTTAATGTAGTAAATGCTCATGAAAATGCCCTTTTTGGAAATGTATGGAGAGTTTCTCGTTTTACCGGACCTCAAACCACGTGGCAGCGAATGTCGACTTGCTGAAGTTGCTATATGTGTAAGAAGAGGCATTTTAATCACATTGAAACAAAATTTTAAATCCGCGACCATTGGGACAAGTTGGAAGATGTAGAGACAGAAAACACAAGGGTGGATGTTGATATTGCAGAACTTAGGCTGGCTTAAGCCTACGTGTTGTGCTGTATCGTGGTGTAATAAAGCCAGAGATGTTATAGGTCATGTGACCAGGGACGTTAATCTACACAAGAAAGAAAGAATAAAGATAGGTGTCGGTTTAATCACTATACTCTAGGTGCCGGTGTAGGTGTAGTTGTGTGCAACACATGAGCCCAAACGGGCCGAAACGGAGAGGTTGGTTTTAGTGGCCATGACACGCGATGGTGATTGTATCACACCCACACTGCAAAGCCTACAACAGTGAAAATCCTGAACTTTTTTTCGTACTAAAAAACACCATCTTGTGTGTGTGTGTGTGTGTGTGTGTGTGTGTGTGTGTGTGTGTGTGTGTGTGTGTATGTGTGGGTGGGTGTGTGTGTGTGTGTGCGGCTGTGCGTGTGTGTGTGTGTGGGCATGTGTGTGTGTGTGTGTGTGTTTGTGTGTGTGTCTTCTGATTTGGTATTTCATGTTTTGCTTTCGCTTTATTTTTTTGCTTTCCAGTGAGGAAGGACACTGTACAAATGTTTATTATTATTATTATTATTATTATTATTATTATTATTATTATTATTATTATTATTATTATTTTAAAAATATTATTACTATTATTTTTTTTTATTATTATCATTAATATTATTATTATTATTATTATTATTATTAGTAGAAGTAGTAGTAGTAGTAGTAGTAAGGCGTGCAGAACCGTCCGTTGGCGTTTCACACCGTTTCACACGTTCTCGTCGCGCCTCACTGCCCTGAACTTAATGACCGCCTTACTGTTAGGCGTTTAAGACGTGACTCTTACGGCGGCAATGGAGTTTTCATGGTCATTGGGCATGAAGGCGGGTATCAACGATGTCGACAGTCACACCTCACATAGCTCTTCCGATGTCACTATCCGTTTGCTTCGTTGTTTATAACGCCAAAGGTAACCTACCTATGGCGACCATCTTGTAAGCATCAACGTTAGCATTTCCACGCCTAATATAATTTGTAAAAACCATAATAACGACAACAATTAAATTAAACCAGTTAAACCAGTAGGCCTATGATCATCACATCAGCGAGAAGAAGTTTAAACAATAATTGTTAACAGTAGCTTCGTTTGTGTGGAAAAGAGGTTAAAGATGGAGAAGGCAGAGGGTAGATCAGAACGAACTGAAAGCGGTGACGTGGCTACAGCGTATCGCGATCCATTAAGCGCCTGGGACGTATAATGATCTAATCTGAGACTCGCACTGAGAACGGCCAGGTTGGGCGTTAATTGGCAATTAGTGACCAATAGTAAGATAGCAGAGCGGAAAGTAGACCCGCGTGCCCCACAACGGATAAAATTAACCCATGGCAACGGCCAAGGAGGGTCCTTCCACACAACTAGCCGTACTCGCTTTCTTAAGTATGACATCTTCAAAGACACTAGATATAGGTCGTCGCCACATTAGCACGTTCTTTACCCACTCTAGCTGTCGTCACTGCAAGTTTCCTATCACTTCAAATGAAGAAGAACAACAACAACAAAACTGTCAGCATACATAATAAGAAAGTAAGCTTTGTTGAAGTTTTGATCAAAGAAACACTTTTTATGGAATTTGAATTATAAAGAAGCTCAATGTATAGTTGTAGTGATTTACTCTGATTTACTGCCTTGGCAGTTGATAAGTGACATTGGTGGAATTAAAGAAAAGGTTGAAGTACGGATTTCTAAAGGAGCGAGTGTCGTGTAAAGATCTAATTATACCCACCCAGAACATTTACTTCTACAAGCAAAAACCTTCGTTCTTCCTCTGACACTCTCATGCACAGGCGCTTGTATCTGGACACGCGAGCGCCTATGCCTGTGACGCGTCTCCCTTTGATTATTTATAATACAAGGTCCCAAACTAGAGCAAGTGAAAATTGCAGGTCATCGCAGTTTTTAAATCTATATGAACAAACTTGAACAGTTCTCCAGAAAAAAAATGCAACTCATTCAATTCAGCTGTGATTCAAGCAAACAAACAATTATACAGTGAAATGTACAAACCCAAGTTTATCAAATCCTTAATCAGTCGAGTCATGCAGTTTTATTCAAATGGAAAATGGCTGCAAGACCAAAATGGGCTATAGCCTGACCGCCTGGTGACTTGCATGTTTATGTTATGAAAATAAAGTACTTTGAATTGCCGTAACAGTGATAACCAAACAAAGAAAAGAAAAATACTGACTTGCCTGTCTAAAGTTTTGATTACTTTTGGACATGAGGTAATTTTGCTCTGTAAATTTGCACCTGAGGACTTTAAGCTTTATACTGTATGTCTTTTATGCAGGCCTTGAAAAAACATGTTTGAAATCAGCCTACCAGCCCACGGAAATGAGATGACAGTGACACCAAAGAGCTTAATGGTGACACTATGACACAGGCTGCGGAAGCGGGGGGACAAAGGGGGCACTGCCCCCCCCCCCCCCCCGAAAAATATTGGGGGGGGGCAAACCTATACATTTGCCCCCCCCAATATTCAGCCCCTCAAAAAACATTATTTGGAGGTTGAAACCAATATTTTCCCCCTTTCTCTGGACTAATGCAAGTTAACAATACCTGTGCTGAGACCATTTTCAAAGCACTGAAGGACTGCTTGATCAGATTTGACTTGCCAGTGCAAAACTGCTGGGGCCAGGCCAACGACGGGGCGAGTAGTTTTCAGGGTCATGTGTCAGAAAGTAGCAAAATGATTGAAAGATGAGATCCTTGCTGTGACTGAAGAGCTGGCGACAGTTCTTCAAAGAAAACAAACGACTTGTGATGACGCAGTAAACGCTGCTGACATTTGTCTGAGAACACTGGAAAGCATGCGGCATGAAGATTGTTGTGAGACATTTTTTTGCTGACATCACAACAAAAGCTGCAAATTTGTGTGATGAGCCCTGCGTTCCTAGACAGAAGCAGCCTCCACGAAGACTAGACGATGGCTCACAGGGTCACAGCTACTCTTGTCCATCTGCTTACTACAGACAGCAATACTGTGAGGCCATTGACAACATCAAAGAACATTTAAAGAGCCGGTTTGATCAAATAGCTCTCGACTTACCAAGGAAAATTGAAGTTCTTCTAAGTGATGGAGCAGCAGGGAAGAGACCAGAAATTCCTCAAGAAATCAAAGATACATATTCCGCTGACATCGACAGACTCAAAACTCAGCTAGAACTCCTCCCACATGCACTGAGTGACACCAGGAAGGCGGCTAACTCTAGGATCACCATCTTCCAAGCACTGCCGGATGAACTGAAAGCTTCTGACACTGTGCGACGGATGCTGATTGAAGTGGATAAACTTCTCAGACTGTACTTCACCATCCCAACCACAACTGCAACGGCTGAACGCAGTTTTTCAGCCCTAAAGCGGGTAAAAACATACATTCGGGCAACGATGACGCAGGAGCGTCTAAATAATTGTCTTATAATGCATGTGTTCAAAGACAAAGTAGATAAACTAGACCTAGCGCAAACTGCTTACGAATTTATCAATAGAAATGAACGCCGTCAGGCATACTTTGGAAAAAAACGGTGTAATTTCCCATGCCAAATGACATGCATAACTTTTGTTACTGTGATGGATCAACATTGTCAGGTCAGTTTCTCCCTTTCTCTCTACCCCCCCCCCCCCTCTCTCTCTCTCTCTCTCTCTCTCTTTCTCTCTCTCTCTCTCTCTCTTTCTCTCTCTCTTATATGCACAGTTGTAGAAATATATGATATATCTTTTTTTCTCTCTCACATAGTGTCTATGAAAATAATTCAAATTATTTGGAGTAAATGTCCAGGACCGGACCCAGTGGGGGTGGGGGGGGGGGTTACCTGTGTTCCGGACCCCCCCCCCTCCTTCCAAACTTAAAAAAAAAATTATGCAAAGAGTTTCAATTTTTTAAAATTTGTTTTTAAAACATTGCAGTTTTTTTGTCACTTTTGGTCCAAAGTACAAAGAGTTATTTATAGTCAATTCAACGGAAATCCATTTCAAGGGATCTGTTGACACGTCCAAAGCATTTTCCCGTTGAAACGACCAAGTAACCCAACCCCTAAGCCTAAATTAGTAAATGCAGCCATATTTTCTTGTTCTGGCCGCAAGCCTCTTCCAGCACCTTCACCTTGATACTGCCCTAATCCACCAAAAACGACTTTTTGGAAATATTAATTAAGATGCTAAGTTGGTAATTATGACAATTCGTTGTAACGAACATCCATTGAAACGACCATCGCTGAATCGTCCAAAAACATCGTTGAAATGGAAACCCTTGACAGTGAAGCTGCAGAAAAGGACAAAAGATGTTGTCGATGCCTACAGGGAAATCAAAGAGGTCAGTAACTGCATGTCTTCTATTAGAAGAGATGTCGACACAGCGTTCGTTGCCTGGTTTGGTGAAGTCAGCAAAATGGCAAATGCTTTGACAACTGGTGTTATTGTTCCTCGTCAAGCATCCCGACAGACTCTCCGTGACAACCAACCTGCGGCCACTCCAGAAGAATATTTCAAGATTAGCATTGTCATTCTTTTCTTGGAACACCTGTCAACTGAATTGGACTCGAGGTTCAAAAATGCTGGTCTAGCAGTTGATGGTCTCTGTCTAGTGCCAAGCACTTTAATAGACAACCAGGATGGTTTCATGCAGGTTCCAGAAGGGGTGATGCTGGCAATGTTGTGGGAGTCTGACCTACCAGACAACGCTACCCTTGATGCAGAATACCAACAATGGGTTTCCAAATGGCGAAGTGCTGCTGAGAATGCGACAGCTATCATCCCATCCACGGCATCAGAAGCACTGAAACATTGTGACAGGGATTTTTATCCCAACCTGTTCATAATGCTAAAGAACCTTTGCACCCTGCCTGTCGCTACTGCCGAGTGTGAGCGTTCAAACAGTCAGTTGCGCAACCTGAAAAACTACCTGCGCTCCACAATGGGGCAACAGAGACTCAATGTACTTGCTTTACTGAAAGTGCACAGGGATGTTGATATTGACATCAAAGAGGCAGTGAACTGTTTTGCCAGAAGATACAATTCACAAATGGTACTAATGCCGAGGAACCTAGTTTTTTTTCGCATTAATTAAATTAACGTCCCCGGACACAGAGCGTATAGGGGACAAAGGAACCTAGTGCAGCAAGACTGAATTAAGTGAAAGCAGGGCGGTGATGTTCATAAACTACAAGGTAAAGCTATATACCATTAACGATCAACAAAAAATAGTGAATAATAATAGTACACAAAACATCTCTGCTGATAAATAAAATGTTTGTGTGTGTGTGTTTTTGTTTTTTATTTTTAAGGGAGGGGCAGAGGATAATTTTTGTACCCCAGAGTTTGTCAGTTCAATTGTTCAAAAAGCTCAAAGTCCCAGACCATCACAGATGGCTTTTTCAATGTTCAGATTGCATCAGCTTGCACCATTTTGTATCCTTGAAAAAAAAATTCCGGGGGAGCATGCACCCGGACCCTCCTAGAGGGCTCGGCGCTTCGCGCCTTCTCTGAATCTGTAACACCCGCCCCCCTCGACTTTTCCCAGGTCCGGCCCTGATGTCAGTGAATAAAATGTGTGTGTGCTCCCCCAATCCTGAGCAGCTTCCGCCGCCTGTGTATGAATGTGAGTCTGGGCAAGATGAGCTGGACTTGAAGAGCAAGAGCTGATGTAAATTACTATTAAGTATTATTATTATTATTATTATTATTATTATTATTATTATTATTATTATTATTATTATAGTTGTTGTACAGGGATGCTGAAAGTCAAAATGCTACTTTAGTCTTTAACATTAGTACTAGATTTGATAAGAGCCAAAGACAGTAGTCTATAGAAATACGTGTAACCTGCTGAAAGTTTTCAGGATGCAACTCATATTTGCAAATAACTTGAGAGGCAGCTATTTGATTAAGTGATACTTGATTAAGTTGATACAAACTTGGTCATCTATTTTTTTTAAAAGGCATGAGTTGGTGAGACAAAAAGATGGCATGTGGTTTCCCAGCAATTTTTTTAAAATATAAATATTGCGTAAAAAAAATTTTTTTTTTTTTTTTTTTGGGGGGGGGATATATAAGACACGCATTTGTATTCACCCTTCCCTTCCTTGCTACAATGGCTCACAAACTCTTTCAGATACAGTTCTTTATTGCAGAACATTAGTTTCACCAGTTGATAGAACGATAAGGACACTGTTACTGTTGAATAGGAACAAACACACACACACACAAACACACACACACACATCATTTTCACGGTGTTATTATGACTTTCCTGAAACGCCACATACGTTGTGCTGACATTGGGTCATATTATGTCCCACCTTTTAAGTATTTTTAAGTGTTCTAACCCTAACTCTTACCCTTACCCTAACCCTTACCGTTTGTCATGAACTGGCTAGTTTTAACTCTGCCTATTACTATTCAGCCTTGTGTAGTAATTGTAACATTAGAGAGAGCAGTGTATTACACAGCAGCAATTAAATTACACAGCAGGCCACACACAACGAGCTAGCCACACACAGCGCAGTGAGTCAGCACTTGAGCTTTGAATCTGACCGTTTTTAACCAATGAGCATCAGGCTAAGCGGTTGGAGCAGTTCTGACTGTGTCAAATCCTAACGCAGTTTGAATCAGTCGTGTGTGAGACGAGGAAGAGGCAACATCTAAATAGATAGCTAGAGAAATCTCTTCACTCATAAACCAGGAAGCAGGACTTTAGAATCTCAGAATTCTCTCAAGTCATCACGGGCCTGAACTTGTCAAGCAGGTAAATGAACACCCTTCTGTTTCATCGTGATATATTTATATTATTGTTGAAATTATGTTTGAAGAATTTGCTATGCATAAATGTGAATTGTTAATCCGAATTTGCGTGACCATGTGGAAAAGCCGAACACGTGGCGAAACACGACCGGTTGCGCCGCCATGTTGCATACCATACGGAACCACTGTTGTTTAACTTATATGTATGTTTGCAGACCAGTGGCTGTACCACTGAAGGTTTATAATATTATTAATTCTGTATGTGTATAGTTAGACACGATTTATATTTATGTATGTATAGGAATTTAGAGTGAGATTCCAGTGGACCCCGGAAGTAGCAGAATGTTCGTCGCTTATGTATAGAGATGTGGAGCTATCACTGAGGGCTACTTTGGCTTTCAGTGAGACGCTCTGCACAAACCGATTATTCAGGGTTGTGCAGAATTTCGTCACTTATATTACAGATGAGCAGGCGAGCTATCCTGTGCGTCCCACTCCACAGAAACGACGAGTTGGTTGAGGAGCCTCTACCGCACAAGTCGGAAAGAGCTACCCGGAAAAACACCCTGTCAGACCCCACAGCGTGGCAAGGGAACCCAACTACACAACGACACAGGTGGACCAGAAGCTACCTCACAGAAGGACTTCGCACGCACCATCTAACAGTTAAGTGCAAAAACAAAGGTGCACTTAAACTGATCGAAACAGGACCACAGTAGTCCAACTCTTCAGAAACTGTAAAACGGACCACAGTAGTCCAAATCTACATGAGATATAATAGCAAGTGCCCGAGGAAGATATAACAGCTGCCTAGACTATCAGCGATCGAACTATTAGCAGTAACTGAGACTTTTTAAGTTAGATTAGTACTTAGAGAATCTTGTATAGAGTAGAAGAAATAAATGTGTGATTTTAACTGTTATCAAGTGGCTGGACTACATATGATTCATAGCCGTGTGAAAGCTAGTGTGACAGTAATCTTTTACCATTTTATCTATCTATCTCTGTACCCCAACCTTAACACAGAACGAGCTAAACAAATAAATTTATTAAAGTAATTCATAGGGTGACTTACTAGCAGTTCCCACCGAATAAACGTGAGGGTCCATAATTCCATTGTGCAGAGCCCATAAACCCCACGTGACACCGTTACACAACCCTAACCCTAACAGATCATTGGTTTGACGTCAAAACAGGTAGGTCTGTCAAAACAAGTGATGTAGATGTTCACTGGGTTGTCCAATTAACACCGTAAAACAAGTACACACACACACACAAATTATGTAAACCCTCTATAGACACTATATAAACTATGTGCAAGCAAAAAAATATCAAAAATCGGGTCCACCAATTTTTAGATACAATGCAAAACGTGCTTAAACACGAAAAAGCACAATGACCTTGACCTCTAAGAAAGTATAATTAAAAATGATCTAACCTGCTTAGTTAAAGTATCCGTCAAGTAAAAGAAATGAGTGATGAATTTGGATCAGTTATTGAGATAAGACAAAAGTTTTGTATTCAACAACAATGTTAGCACACCCTCCCCCCACCCCTTCCACTCCCAAAATGTCCGTTTACGGTATCCAGACCGACCCAAATTTTTGGCCCGACCCTAAACGTTTTTGGGGGATCGTCTAGAAAAAATTTAAAAAATAAATAAATTGCACCCAAGGTGAAAAAGGTAAAAAAAAAAAAGAAAAAAAGAAAAACAAAAAGAAAACAAATTTAACAAGTAAGCCGACCGATCGAACCTTCCCCCCCACCCTCCTCTTTTATGTTACGGTAAACAGGAATATATATTTTTTTTGGCCATATTTGGAGAGACGGATCAACTGACTGACAACAGGACTGCGACGGAAGTATGACACATGAATTGAAGTATTTGTATACCAAACCTCAAACGCTTCAGCTTTTTTCAAGATATACAGCAATAAAAAAATATTAGCAATAAAATGGCCCTAGGACCTTGACCTTTGTGGTAGATCTAATATGATGGCACTGGAGGCAGGCCACTAAGCTAGGTAATGTTCCTATGAAGTTTGGTCAATATTCATTCAGTGGTTCTTGAGATATGGCATCCAAAGGACCGACGGACAGATGGACATTTGTCTCGTTCTGATTCCCCTTGACTATTTCAAAGTATTCCTATCCTATCCTATCCTATCCTATCCCATAACTCGGAGGTCGTAGGGGCACCACAGATGATCGTTTAACCAGCATACTCCATCTTTCCCTGTCTTCAGCAACCCTGATTGTTTCGCTCAGTGTCAAAGCAGTCCATTCTCGAATGTTGTCCTCCCACCTCTTCTTCGTTCTCCCTCTTCTTCTACCTCCTTGCACTGTGCCTTGCAGGATGGTCTTTGCAAGACCTGATGATCTGGTGACGTGGCCATACCATCGGAGTTTACGTTTTTTCACCACTGTGAGCAGTTCATCGTGTTGTCCAATGGCTTGTGTGATGGTCTGTCGGACTTCGTCGTTGGTGTTGTGCTGGGTATAGGAAATGCCCAAAAGTCTTCTGTAGCACCTCATCTCCATGCTTTGTATTCTTCGTTGTAGATCTGCTGTGAGGGTCCATTTCGCAAGCATATAGGAAGATGGAGATGACAAGAGAGCGCAGCAGCCTTACCTTGGAATGTAGACTGATGGTCCTGTCTTTCCAAACTGGCTTCAACCTCGCCAGGGCAGCAGTTGTTTGTGCGATCCTGGAGAGGACATCATGTCGGGACCCATTGTCTGATACAATGGCTCTTAAATATTTGAAGCTATGCACTGTGTTGAGGGATTGGCCTTAGACTTTGATGTCCGTGTTGATGCCATTGGTGTTGTTGGTCATCATTTTGGTCTTCTCTGCACTTATTTCCATTCCATAGGCCTATGGAATGGGAATAAGTGGAAAAAATAAGTTCAAAGTACTAAGTGTGGAAATTAAAAAATAAACATATCTTGGTCTATATAATTGGTCTTTATTTTTTTATTTCCACAGATTTTCAGCCCAGATCATGTTTGGGACATTTCTGTGTTTGCTGAGCTGAATGTTTACAACATTGGATTAACAACTGCAGCCAGTGGATGAAACAGAGTGCAGTTGCCTAAACTTACGTCAGGAAGCTACTGGATTAAATAGACTCACTACCCTAACAGACCGCTGAGCGATACCAAATTCACTAGGATTATTTTAGCAGTACCAGAAATATATAATTATTTTAATTATAATTTTTTTTAAAAAGTATCACAATCTTCTTTTAACAACATGTTTTTATGTCATTTTTAAAATGAATGATAAAATTGCCACCCCCTCTCTCCCTCCTTCCCCCACTTCCTCCCTCCCCCTACCATCCCCCTTCCTACCCCACTTCCGTATCTTGCTGAATTTGGGCGAAGTTTATTATGGCGGACTTCCTGGTGCACATTGAGATGTTTATTGAATAGGGTTTGTTTACCACAGTTTTGAGATTTTCAATTTCATTACTCTGTTCCTCGAAAATGAACCATTGTTGACAAATTGGTGCATTTTTAAATTTTGATTTCTTGAATTTGACACTTTATTTTTATCAGGAAATTCTTGGCCCCTTAACCTGGGGGAAGGCATAGTTGCAACCTGTGGCACGCTCAAACCCAACTTACCTAATATTAGTTGTGTTTTTGAAATTTGCTGGGGGAGCAAACCGGAGCATGTAAGCTCTTACAATTTATGTCATAATGAGGAATACAGTTTTATGCAAATTTGACTATTTTGTGTCAGATTCATCCAGATGGGACTATTTTGTGTCAGATTCATCCAAAATAATGGCAAAGGTAAAATATAATTTAGAAAATAAACAAAGTGTTGCATGTTTAATAACAACGTATTGTTGAAATGGTATACCAATATTGTGGTGAACAGTATGTGGCAATCACTGTAATATCAGAAATGTTGACGACACAGATGTTGTAACTTAGCTTAGAGATAAACAGATAGTATTGAACAAAACCTGATATTGATTTACCAGCTCTCTAAGGGAAGGTTCGCAGTTATGAAATTAACATCCTTGAAACGTTCACTCCCGATAATATGATGTAGAACTCGCTATAAAGAATGTAACTTAGCCCACTTAGACATCTGACCGGTTTCATTGGACCACTAAGTAGCAAAGCGAATCATATCACTATTAAATCTACCCTGAATCTCTCCCTTGACACTCGAAGTTGAAACGTAACAGAAACAGGACAAGAAGCCCAAGGTCTCCACGATCCAAATCAAGTCTGGCATATGCCTTACAGAAGAACAAGAAGTCTTGGATAGATGGACAGAGTACTGTTCTGACATTTACAACCACATACCAAACGGAGACCCATCAGTTTTAGCATGTCCCGAGAACAGAGAAGAAGAAGAAATCCTCACAATTCTCTGAGAAGAAGTTGAGGTAGCAGTGCAATCGCTGAAGAAAGGGAAGTCAGTGGGAGTGAACAACATACCCGCAGAATTGCTTCAAGCAGGAGGAGAAGCGATGACTGATGCCCTCATCATTATCTGTAACAAGATCTGGCAGAGTGGGGAATAGTCTACACCATGGACCCCCAGTCGTCTGTCATCACTCTTCCCAAATCGGGTAACATTCAGGAGTGTGAAAATTACCTCATCATCAGCCTCATCAACCATCCCAGCAAGGTCCTCCTGAAAATGATCCTCAACAGGGTGAAACCCCAAGCTGAACAAATCATAGCTGAAAAAGCAGGATTCGGGGAAGGGCGAAGTACCACTGAACAGATTTTCAACCTCAGAATAATCTGCGAGAAATACCTACAGCACCAACATCTACATCATGTGTTTGTATTCAAGAAAGTGTTTGACCGAGTCTGGCATGCAGCTCCTGGTGCAACCATGAGAGGTACAACATCAGTCCTAACATTATTGAAGTCATCAAAAGCCTGTATGACAAGGTTATAGTGCAGTCCTCCACAACAGCGCCTTCTGAAACTGGTTCAGAACAACAATCGGTGTGCGTCAAGAATGCCTACTTTCTCCAACACAAAGAGTCATGTCAGATGCCCTTGCAGATCACGAAGGCACAATCAGAATAAGGGGTAGAGCAATCTCGAACCTCCGTTTTGCGAATGACATTGATGGTTTGGCTGGAGAGGAACAAGAACTTGAACAGCTGGTACAGAGGCTTGACATCACCTCTGTAACAGCAGAAATAGTGACGACAAAATGTAGTAAATTAGCTTAGCGCAAAATAGATAGCATCGAATGAAACTTGACGTTAATTCACCAGTTACCTAAAGAAAAGCCCACACATGTTGAATTAACCTCCTCCAGACAATCACGCAGACAGACTTGGCTAAACCAAGAATTTTAACTAGCTTACTTGCCGAACTGACCAGAACGTTGTCTCCGTTAACTAGCTTACTCCACTATGCATGACCAGGGTCTCTGAAACACTAAGTAGCCTAGGCTCCGCTTATCGCGATTGAATCTATCCTACCTTCTACCTCTGACACTCCAATTCAAGGATAATTATACGTGTCTGATAAATAGGGCAGGTGAAGGAAATATTCAAATGAAAACGAATAATCCCGTATATGCGAGATTAACTAAACGAGAGTTAAACGATTGGTCAAAAGACTAGGGAACCCCTACATGTCCTTGGTGGCCCAACCTTAGCTAGTCAGTCGAATACGAAACACGAAGCTGTGAGTGTCAAACCAAGGAACAAACTGCAGTGTTCGCCTATCTCCAACCTCATCGAGAGAGTGCTAGAGACTACAACAGACGGTTTCACGAATCCCAGAGTCTAGAAGTAAGATAACATTAGTAGTTTTGATATGTGTATGCTTATTTTATATTGATTGCCATGTATTAATAATATGTTCATATATAGTTACAGAAACAGATTATTGTTTCTGAGACAGTATGCATGTGGATTGATGTATCTTAGCCTTAAGATTCGGATCGAATTGTGCATATGGGAACCTTGCAGGTGTCTGATGCTATGGACACTTTGCAGAGGAGACCGCACACTTATATCTAACGAGAATATTGTAGCCAGAGCTCCGACTTTTACAGGTCAGCTCTGGGACGGTTTGTGGGGACAAACGCATGACGCTTGCTCCCGTGGTACAGAAGGAGAACAACCAAGATTCTACCTCTCCACGTCCGAACCTCGCAGCTACAACGACTCACCCGCTCAACCTGAGAGGCAAGACTTCTCAGAAGGACTCCAGCATACACTCAACGACAGTGAAGCTAAGTCACCCACAAATGCAAACTGAGTTCTACCCTCGAGAAAGTAGTCTACCACTTGAATATACTCGCGTAGCATAGGATGAAGAAGACCTGCTGACAAACTTTCCCAGCACATCGAACTCTTAGAATTATTAACTTACCTGTTTAATGAAGTACATGTAAAAGTTGTGTTGAATATATAAAACAAGAAATTACATACATACGACTGGTGTCATTCTATTTGTATTGTTGTGTAGCTATTTGTTTTTTTTCTCTCAAGACATATTAATCTAGTCTTTTGATTACTAATCAGCGTTTCTCAAGTTGAGCCAAATGATACTAAAAAGCCCGAGAACAAATATAAATTTTATGTGACCAAGCGCCGTGATCAGTCTCTCACACAGCTTCGGAATTCTGGTAAAAGAACGATCGATAGTGGTAGCCCATCGCCCATTTATCAATAAGTCTTACCCCCTAGTAAGATAAACGTATCTTCCCCAGAATATCATCACAACCTCCAGGGCGTATGGAATGGAAATAAGTGCAGAAAAGACCAAAATGATGATTAACAGCACCAATGGCATCAACACGGACATCAGTCCAAGGCCAATCCCTCAACACAATATACAGCTTCAAATATTTGAGAGCCATTGTATTAGACAATGGGTCCCGACAGGAAGTCATCTCCAGGATCGCACAAACAACTGCTGCACTGACAAGGTCGAAGCCCATTTGGAAAGACAGGACCATCAGTCTACATTCTAAGGTAAGGCTGCTGCGCTCCCTTGTCATCTCCATCTTCCAACACGCTTGCGAAACATGGACCTTCACAACGAAGAATACAAAGCATGGAGATGAAGTGCTACAGAAGACTTCTGGGCATTTCCTATACCTAGCACATCACCAACGACGAAGTCAGACAGACCATCACACAAACCATTGGACAACGCGATGACATGTGAAGAAACGGAAACTCCGATGGGAAGGAGAGGGAGAAAAATGGGTGGGAGAACATTCGAGAATGGGCTGCCTTGACACTGAGTGATGCCTTGAGGATTGCTGAGGACAGAGAAAGATGGAGTACGCTGGTTAAACAATCATCTGTGGTGCCGCGACGACCTTCGAGTTACGAGATAAGATAGGATATGATAGTGACATGCTACCGTACCATCAGATTTGCTCTACAGCAAGGTTTAAGGTCACTACAGGCCTTTTGTTTCTAAACATGTTTTGCTCAATATTTCAAAAACTGCTAAGGCAATTTGGTTGAGTTTTGGTATACAGGTACTTCAATTTTAAAGCGTACTATCAATTTTTCTTTTTAGTTCTTTTAATACTTTTGATTTAATGGATTATATATTTATTGATATTGATTTATCATTTGACATCTATTTGTTATAAACCATGTCATTTACCAGCTGTTTAAGTTCTTGTTCCTCTCCAGCCAATCCATCAATGCCATCCCCAAAACGAAGGTTGGAGATTGCTCTACCCCCTATGCTGACTGTGCCTTCGTGATCTGCAAGGGCATCTGCCATGATGCGCTCTAGGAAGATGTTGAAGAGTGTTGGAGAGAGTAGGCATCCTTCACGCACACCGATTGTTGTTCTGAACCAGTTTCCGATGGCGCTGTTATGGAGGACTGCACTTGTCATAAAGGCTATTGATGACTTCAATAATGTTAGGGCTGATGTTATACACTCTCATGGTTGCCCACAGAGCTGCATGCCAGACTCGATCAAATGCCTTCTTGAAGTCTACGAACACATAATATAGATGTTGCTGGTGCTGTGGGTATTTCTCGCAGATTATTCTGAGGTTGAAATCTGTTCAGTGGTACTTCGCCTGCCCTGAATCCTGCTTGTTCTTCAGCTATGATTTGTTCAGCTTGGGGTTTCAACCTGTATTATTTTCAGGAGGACCTTGCTGGGATGGCTGATGAGGTTGATGATGCGGTAATTTTCACACTCCTGAAGCTTACCTTTTTTTGGGAAGAGTGATGACTGGGTCCATGGCGTAGGTCATTCTCCACTCTGCCATATCTTGTTTCAGATAATGGTGAGGGCGTCAATCAACGCTTCTCCTCCGGCTGGAAGCAGTTCCGCAAGTATGTTGTCCACTCCCGCTGTTTTTGTGTGTGTGTGTGTGTGGGGTGGGGGGGGGTGGTGGTTAAATAGAGTTGAATTAATTGGTTATATATGTGTCGTGTTTTGTGAATTATAGTAATAAATTCTTATTTTATTAGGGAAAACGCTTTGTACATTTACCACACTGACATTGGAATGCCATGAAGAAGGTTAGTAAAAACCGAAAATTTGGCAAATCAAATTGAGTGGAGAACATTTTGTCGTTTTAAAGTGTTATCTGCTCTCAAAGGTAGACAAAAAGTACGAATTATTGGCTTTCAATTCCATGTACTTCTCTACATGAGCTAAAGGAGCTCAAATGCAGTTCAATTGCACTCATAAAACCTGGTTCTCCTGACGCGTTTCGACCTTTACCAAAGGTCTCATCAGAGGAGGTTTGGCCTTTAATGCTTATATTCTTTAATGGTTGCTAGCCATTTTGATAGAATTTATAATAAATTATATATAATTTATACATAATTATGTATTACAAACCTATTACGTTACGTCCCTTAAATGAAAGAAATAACTGTTTTAAGTGTAAAACAAACAAACAAACAAACAAACAAAAAACTGTTTTAAGTGTACCAGCAGATGCGAGAAACCATTTCACTTCCTGCATCCAGCCAAAGCAATCGCGATCAATTTACCCCACGTAACCTGTCCAAATAGAACAGGAGATGGTTCTCGGTATACTTGTTACCTACTGCATCACATATATATCTAAAACAATATATAAAGAGAATACGAAAAATAAATTCTTGTAACCGTAGACGGTACAACTCCTAAACTTGATCTTTGAGCCTGCTGTTAATATTGATGTCTGATTTGCTTAATATAGAAAATAACTGTAAACATTAAACAGTATTGTGTCTAATATTTACAATATTCACACGCACCCCTTTTGCCAAGTGTGAAAAGCAAGTTACCATGCAGTTGAGAGTAAACTTTTTTTGTCTACATGATCATTGTTGATTTGTGTGCTTGATTGCCATGGGAGTCATTTTGGAGTTGTAAATGAGAGAGCGAGAGAGAGAGAGAGAGAGAGAGAGAGAGAGAGAGACAGACAGACAGACAGACAGACAGACAGACAGACAGAGCCAGAGAGAGAGAGAGAGCCAGAGAGAGAGCAGCACGTACTGCGGAATCATGGGTTATGTGTATGTGTGCATTTATGTATGTTTCTTGTTCAATTTTCAATCGTCCTCTATTTTCTTGAAATGAAAATGTTCACAAATATTGTGTAAATGCTGTTTTAATTTGTTTAAAGTTTAAAAAAAATTACCAACTTTAAAAAGGGATAACGAAGTAAGAAAATGTCAATTCAGAGCTGTAAACACAAACTAAACCACGGAAACTGAAAAATAAATAGGATTGCAAATAATTCAAATGTATTTTCAGACCCTCACGCAAATAGCTGAAAATCCGCATTATCAAAAGTGTTAATTTTCATGTTGTGGGCCAATATCTGAACTATCTGCAAGCAAAATGTTTCAAAGTCGGTTCAGCAATTTTAAGATAATCTGCAAAACGAGTTTATTATATATTTGACCCGCTACCTTAACCTTTTGGAGAATAAATTAGCGAGAGAGAGAGAGAGAGAGAGAGAGAGAGAGAGAGAGAGAGAGAGAGAGAGAGAGAGAGAGAGAGAAGTCACGAAAGGTTACTCGGGAATAAAGTGGAAATTATAACCTTAGAGAAAAAAGTTTTACAAGGGAATGAGATAGTGGTAAAGGATGATTAAAGATTGCTTAGTCTAGCCTGCTTACAATAGTGACTCCGGTGTACAAAGTGTTAGTATAACGTTGGCACGTGCGATACACATCGCCTGCTCAGCGGTCATTAGCCGGTAAAGTTTATAGTCTACATAGACAGACAATGATGCATACACATGTTCAGACATTCTTTGTGTGTGTGCGGGACCATGATTAGTCTTGACCACGTGATAAGTACTAGGGCGTAGTCAGTCACGTGGTAATGACGTAGGAATTAAGACATCTCCTTATGAAGAGGGGTGCTTCTTGGGAAACTTGTAGTATTTAACCCACGACGAACAAAGGACTTGCCCTCTTATCTCTGGTCTCCTGCTTCTGATAGACCTAGAACAACTTTGCTCCATCTGGTCTAGGTGTAGCCCTTAGAGTGTTTTATTCATAATGTGTCTAAGAGCAGGAGAGAATTTATAGTAGTTGTAGAATATATGTAGGGTAATAAGTGTAGGGTGTACAATGTTTAGAAATTGGTGTGAGAGCAGAATTAGATGGTAAGTAGTCAGTGAGTTAGTTAGTGAGTGAAGATTGATTTTTAGGGCAAGAATTAGTGGTTTCCCAAAGGAGGAAAGGAGAGTGGAAAAGAGAAAGAAAATGAGGTAAGATGAAATGAGTTTATTTGAACATCTTATGTATTGTTAGTTAGAGTTTATGTGCATGAGAATTTTATGTTACTTGAATGATGTATACTAGTTAGATTATTAAAATTGGATAAATGAAGATAAGCTATGGTTTATTGTGATTTATTTGAGCGCATGGCAAACCTTTGTGAACGAAAGTGAGATTGGTTTTATTTTGTATGTCTTAAATTATAATTTGGTTTGTCATGCCCTTTCCCCGTACAAGTATAAAATTAAGTAGTTTAGAGTAACTCTCACAAGATAACGCAAATATAGAGTCGCGTTACATTGGTGGACCTGCGGGGTAGATTTTAATAATAAGTTGTAAGGGTAAATTTTAAGGGTAAAATTTTGGGTGGATTAATTCATTTTAAAGAGAACAAATTTTTTTAGTGTATAGGATGGCAGACGAATGGAGTTTATCCCCGAGAGACACTACAATTTTGCTCACTTGATATGAATTAATTCAACCAAAATTTACCCTAAGGATGATTAAAGATTGCTTAGTCTAGCCTGCTTACAATAGTGACTCCGGTGTACAAAGTGTTAGTATAACGTTGGCACGTGCGATACACATCGCCTGCTCAGCGGTCATTAGCCGGTAAAGTTTATAGTCTACATAGACAGACAATGATGCATACACATGTTCAGACATTCTTTGTGTGTGTGCGGGACCATGATTAGTCTTGACCACGTGATAAGTACTAGGGCGTAGTCAGTCACGTGGTAATGACGTAGGAATTAAGACATCTCCTTATGAAGAGGGGTGCTTCTTGGGAAACTTGTAGTATTTAACCCACGACGAACAAAGGACTTGCCCTCTTATCTCTGGTCTCCTGCTTCTGATAGACCTAGAACAACTTTGCTCCATCTGGTCTAGGTGTAGCCCTTAGAGTGTTTTATTCATAATGTGTCTAAGAGCAGGAGAGAATTTATAGTAGTTGTAGAATATATGTAGGGTAATAAGTGTAGGGTGTACAATGTTTAGAAATTGGTGTGAGAGCAGAATTAGATGGTAAGTAGTCAGTGAGTTAGTTAGTGAGTGAAGATTGATTTTTAGGGCAAGAATTAGTGGTTTCCCAAAGGAGGAAAGGAGAGTGGAAAAGAGAAAGAAAATGAGGTAAGATGAAATGAGTTTATTTGAACATCTTATGTATTGTTAGTTAGAGTTTATGTGCATGAGAATTTTATGTTACTTGAATGATGTATACTAGTTAGATTATTAAAATTGGATAAATGAAGATAAGCTATGGTTTATTGTGATTTATTTGAGCGCATGGCAAACCTTTGTGAACGAAAGTGAGATTGGTTTTATTTTGTATGTCTTAAATTATAATTTGGTTTGTCATGCCCTTTCCCCGTACAAGTATAAAATTAAGTAGTTTAGAGTAACTCTCACAAGATAACGCAAATATAGAGTCGCGTTACAAAATTGTCGAAATGAGATTTTTTTTTTTTTACAGCAAACATTCAGAGGATTTTAAAAAAAAGAAGAAAAAGATATAATAATAATACAAAAAAGCCAACAACAACAACAACAACAACCGTTGATTTGTGCTTACCCTTGTTACTTTGTAGGCTTACATGTATGTGTACTTGATAAGAATACCGCGCCAGGAATCTTCCAACAGACAAAGTTAGCGTACAAAAGGAAACGTTCGGCACAAAGGCAAGGCAGGATTGAGAAGATACAGAAGCTGTGAGATACGAACGTTCTCTAATTGCGCCTCTCACCCAAAAACGATCTATTGAGACTGAAATACACCCGGATACGCGTAGCTTAGCTGCAAATTATAGGGCGGAGGGAAAGCCGGGGATTGCTCTTTGGAATCAGAACGCGCGCTGAACTGCCCATGAGTGTCAGCTCATCTGTCTGCGCTGTGCTATCGGCCCAAACTGGTGTTGTTTAGCGCTGTCTTTGATCTTAAGCAGTCGGAGAACCTTCTTGTTACGTAAGCCAAAAACAACAACGCTGCCTTCCGTGATATGCAGTGTGGAAGTCTCTCACCATACAGTGACCTATCCGTACGCTATAATAGGTCTAATTAGATCACAACTGTAAGCTTACCACAAACGAACACAGAAAAAATGGGAGTGGGGTAGGAGGGACGAAGGAAGGAATAATTTCGATAAGTTGTCCTTAAAAGTTCTTTGTTCCCGAAGCAATAATTTAGAGAACTATTGTTTTTGCCTTTGTCCGTTCAGTGTCCGTCAGTCCGGAGTCTTTCCGTCACTTCTGTGCACTTTTCTCTGAAACTAGTAGACGGTGTTTTTTTTTCTTTCAAACTTGGTATGTAGTTAGATTACGATAAGTTGTCCTTAAAAATTGTTTGTTCCCGAAGCGATAATTTGGGGAACTATTGTTTTTGGCTTTTTCCGTCCGGTCAGTCTGGCGTCTTTCGGTCACTTCTGTGCTCTTTTCTATGAAACTAGTAGACGGATAAAAAAAAAACAACTTGGTATGTAGTTAGAACTTAATGATCTCTACCAAATGACACAAATTTAATGTATGTCGGGTGACGTCATCATGATGACCTCATAATAAAATTAAAAATAATATTTTAAAAAAAATCAAATTTCGCCCAAACTATGGGAGGGATTTGGTTCTCATGTGGTATGTAGTTAGGCTTTACCAAAGAAAGTTTCGTTTCACAAAGAAGGAGCATAACTCCCGGACACGCGAAACCGAAAGTTGGCAGCACTACCAAGCGGTCACCGTGAAAGAATATTACCTACGGCATGGAACGAGATACTGTTTTAGCGGAAATTATACGAAAAGACATGACACTGCAGTGCTTTTAACTGCACAACTGGTCGTTACAAGCGCCCTGGACTTTCATTCTTCAGATTCCCGAAGGATGAAGCAAACTGAGTATCACGAATGATTGAAAACTATGCTTATTTTAAGATGATCCGGCCGTTTTGCCATCAAACTGTATAGGCCTACGTGACACAAATATTCCTCAATAATGATTATAATGTTAGGAAGATCCTATCCTATCCTATCCCCGTAACTCAAAGGTCGTTGGGGAACCACAGGTGATCATTAACCAGCGTACTCTTTCTGTTCTCAGCAACCCCCATGGCTTCGTCCAGTGTCAAACCAGTTCATTCTCGAATGTTGTCCTTCCACCTATTTTTCTGTCTCCCTCTTCTTCTGCCTCATTGCACCGTGCCTTTTTGCAAGGCCTGATGCTCTAGTGACGTGGCCATACCATCAGAGTTTCAGTTTCTTCACCACTGTGAGTATGTAATCATGTTGTCCAATGGCTTGTGTGATTGTCTGTCGGACTTCATTGTTGGTGATGTGCTGGGTATAGGAAATGCCCAGAAGTCTTCTGTAGCACCTCATCTCCATGCTTTGTTGTAGATCTGCTGTGAGGGTCCATGTTTCGCAAACGTATAGGAAGATGGAGATGACAAGGGAGCGCAGCAGCCTTACCTTGGAATGTAAACTGATGGTCATGTCTTTCCAACTGGGCTTCAACCTTGTCAGGGCAGCAGTTGTTTGTGCTTCCTGTCGGGACGCATTGTCTGATACAATGGCTCCTAATATTTGAAGCTATGCACTGTATGGAGGGATTGGCCTTGGACTAATGTTCACGTTGATGCCTTAGCTGTTGTTGGTCATCATTATTTGTCTTCTCTGCACTTATTTCCATTCCATGGGGTGGTGTCGTGGCGCAGTGGATAAGTCGCCGGTTTCCTATGCCGAAGGTCGCGGGTTCGATTCCCGCAAGGGGCGAACGTATGTGACTTAGGTAAGAGACTATTGAGGTCACCGAGGGTTTTCTCCGGGCACTCCTGTTTCCTCCCTCTTTTCAGTAATGGTACTGGGCGCAGTCAATATAAAATTTTAAAAAAATCGGGTTTTCTTTCCGTCTTCCAATAGCGATCTCCCTGCCATTACACTACCTGTTTGAGTGATAGATGTGTATTTGTTGTGTATGTGTGTGAGGGTGGATGAGACAGGTGAACGTGTATGTTGGTAGAGATCGCCGCGCCTTGAGCCTGATCAATTTTGGAAATGGCGCGTATATAGCATCCAGTATATAGCATCCAGTATTCCAGGCTCTGGAGGTGGTGTCAAGCCTCTGTACAAGCTGTTCAAGTTCTTATTTCTCTCAGACAATCCAGCAGTGTCATCCGCAAAACGGAGGTTGGAGATTGCTCTACCCCCTATGCTGACTGTGCCTTCGTGATCTGCAAGGGCATCTGACATGATGCGCTCTGAAAAGATGTTAGAGTGTTGGAGAGAGTATGTATCCTTGACGCAAACCGACTGTTGTTCTGAACCAGTTCCCGATGGCGCTGTTGTAGAGGACTGCACTGGTAGCCTTGTCATACAGGCTTATGATGACTTCAATAATGTTAGGGCTGATGTTGTTCACTCTCGTGGTTGCCCAAAAAGCTGCATGCCAGACTCGGTCAAACGCTTTCTTGTTGGTGCTGTAGGTATTTCTCGCAGATTATTCTGAGGTTGAAAATCGGTGGTACTTCGCCCTGCCCTGAATCCTGCTTGTTCTTCAGCTATGATTTGTTCAGCTTGAAGTTTCAACCTGTTGATTATTATTTTCAGGAAGATCTTGCTGGGGCGGTTGATAAGGCTGATGGTGCGGTAATTTTCACACTTCTGAAGATTACCCTTTTTGGGGAAGAATGATGACAAGCCAATAGGTCCATGGTGTAGGCCACTCCCCACTCTGCCAGATCTTGTTACAGATAATGGTGAGGGCATCAATCATCGACTCTTCTATCTGCTTGCAGCAATTCCGCGGGTATGTTGTCCACCCCCGCTGACTTCCCCTTTTTTAGTGATTGCACTGCTGCCTCAATTTCTTCTCGGAGAATTGGGAGGGTTTCTTCCTCTTCTCTGTTCTGGGGACATGCTAGAACTGATGGGTCTCCATTTGGTTTGTGGTTGTAAAGGTCAGAGCAGTACTCTGTCCACCTATCCAAGACTTCTTGTTTCTCTGTAAGGCATATCCCAGACTTGCTTTGGATCGTGGAGACCTTGGGCTCTAACACTTGTCAGCCGCCTCACAGTCTGGTAGGCCTTCTTGCTGTTGTTCTTGTCCTATTTCCTGGCATTGATCTTCTATCCAGTTCTCCTTTGCTGTCCGCATGCCTTTTCGAACGTCATTGTTGATTATTCTGTAGGCATCAGCTACCTGTTAGGTGTTCTTTTGGTCTTTTTCATCTCTCCTCGTTTATCAGACAGATCCAAAAGTTCAGATGTGATCCACAGCTTCTTCTTTGGGCAGTGCTTGCCAAGGATCTCAGTGGCGGCATCTGTCACAGCTGTTGAAGGTGGTGGTCATGGTATTGACATCTACTTCACCAGCTCCTAAAATGAGCAGAGATGCAAATTCCCCTCCAATTGTGGCTTTGAATATTTCTGCCACCTCGGGGTCTTGCAGTTTGTCCAGGTCAAACTTCAGTCTGGTGCACTTTGCTGTGTTCCCTCTCTTCAAGTGGAGTCGGAAGGAAATCATCACGAGATCTTGGTCACTTCCGATGTCTGCTCCTGGAAAAGTGTGTTTCCTGCCAATGTTGATGCTTGATCTGAAGCGTGTCTTAGGGCGCGTCCACATGACAAGCTTCGAGCGAAGCTTTGAGCTGCGCTGCGAAAAGTCTAACTAGAATTACTGTAGAAGCGTCCACACCACGAGCGGTAGCCGCGCGGCTATTGCTAGCTTCGAGCGGCGGTAATATTCTCGGCATTTATCGACGCTCGAAGCTCAAGCGGTGGTTTTGGGTCCTTGACCTTGATTGGTTTTGTGTCCTTGGCCTTGAATCAGTCTTCTTACCACCCTTCGCTTACGGAATCAGAGAACTACAAAATAAGAGATTGTGGCAGAAAAAACAAAAAGATTTTCGAACAGGGAGGTTTGAGCAAAGCTGTTTCAGGAGGTGCCTAAAATGGCAAGGCACTCAAGTTAGTGATTGAGTGAAGATGGTTATAAATTTTATAATAAAATGACCAATTGCTCTTTTCGTATAGTATAGGCCACAAGTATATCAACTAACAAGTTAGTATCTCGTATTGCCCCCAGTCGACGTGCGGTGGTCCTGTTGCCCTTGGTTTTATCCACACGCTATCCCAAACCTAAAAATAGAATAGAGAATTCTGGGAAATCTGTTCAAGGGAAGTAACTGATAACTAGCTACGGTTGAAGTCATGGTCGCCATTTCTCGCGAAGATGTGCTGGCTGAAATTAAACGAAAGTTGGGAGAGGAACTGCATATTTCTGGTAGTGAACAAAGGCTTTGCTCAATTATCGAAGGAGAACACGATGGATTTATAGAAACATGCACACATGTATGTGAGCTCAGTGCAGGCGATCGTGAGTCGCTTCGATGTGATGGTTCATTTATCGCTTGCATCACACTGTATAATGCACATGCAAGTTCTGTCAAAGATAATTATGATGATTTGAGCATAATTATGTTCGATTCCGTACCGCTTGGAAGGTGGGGTGGAAAAGTTCAATCATGGTGATGATCAATCCTATTTTGCAATGGTGGTTAGGCCTACTTTATTGACTGTATGGACACGGGTACTTACCTTTTGTATTTTGTGTGCTTTTTGTTCTGTCGGCCTTGAGTGTTTGCGTCGCCTAGGCTCGTTGTACTTTGTTGTGGTCTCGCTCTCTTTTGATTTGTGAAAGCAAATTCAAATTATATTGTTTTCCAGCAGCATGCGAGGTCAAATTAGACGAATTCAGATCTAACCAATCTTCTTGTGACGCCATTTTGCGTGTGTCTCGTGTGCCATGCACTAATCGCGAAGAGACGTCATTTCAGAAAATGATTTCCCTACCCATAATTCCCCTGGGTTTTGAAGTTTCTAAAAAATTATTTTATGCCGATGACGCGCTATGGAGCGCAAAGCATGTAAAGGGAAGCAACCGGTTGTACGCGCACGTCGACAGAGACATAGAAGGGAGATAGTAACTTGTTAGTTGATATACTTGTGTATAGGCCTAATTGACAAAATTGCAGCTTTATCATTTGTGCAGTCGCCATTGAACAAAAATAGTACCCAGTAAGTGCTTTTTTTCTTTTATATTATGTTTTAACAAAATTTGTTGCAAATAAAATACAGATCTAGATCTATTAAGCGAATTCACATTTGATGTTTTCTTTCAGATTTAGAACCGTGCTTATAGTCCCAAATTCAACCTAGATTTAGATCTGGATTTTATAAATAAAAAATAAATAAAAGGGCTATGATGGTAAATTATCAAAGAACACTTATGATGTAGGTATTAATGTTTGATGCCAGCCAATAAAAGTTTACAAAAATATATAGTTAACGTTTTAACTTGGGTTTATTTCTTTGTAGCTTTGTAGGGGTGGGGGGTGGGGGGAAAAGAAGAGAGAGAAAAGGGGAAGGCTGAACAGTAAATGACCAACATTTGGGTGGAGTGCATGATTGCAGGTCCATCTTTTTAAAATCTGCACCCTTTGTTTTATTTTTTTTTAAATAGTACATTCCATGTTGATCTTAAAAGTGACCAACTTTAGATTTAAAATCACAAGCTTTGTGGCGTATATGATCATGGGAAAACTAAAGTCACGAGAGTCTCATCCTTCATTATCACTGCCGTCAGTTAGTTCAGCAAAGTTATATTAACTGTAGCTTTCCTGCCAGTTCACTGCACCAACCCTGACAAAATACTCAACCAGCTGTTCTCTCACCCATGCTAAGTATTGTCCAGGACGACCTGATTAACACCCCATCCGTCTGTCCTGTTCGCCACGGACTTGAGTATCATCCCAGATCTCCGTGTCCTTTTTTTTATATCAGCGCTTTCATGATGGATGACTGCATTGTGCAAGGCAACAGTGCTAGCACAATTTTGTCAGCAGTGGTCACGTTGTGCAGATTGCTGTTTTCAGCACTCACCATTTTCCAGCAAGCACTACTAACCCGCATTCTACACAACGGCTTGCCATGGCGATAATTGAAGATGATATCGACTGTGTTGATGCGTGTTATTAGGTATGGCTTGGGCGATAGGCTGGGTTACATACCAAAAAAATAGGAAAGGTGAATGTTGGAATTTGGTAGTGGGACATATTTACTGTATTCCCTTCAAGGCAGAGTTTTATCTGAAACCTGGATAATATGCCATCACTCTCTTTCCCGTAGGCTCCAACTTCAACAGAAATAAATTTTAGTTGCGGGTCTGCGATGCCTTGCAAAACCACAGATAATAAACTTCTGAACGACAGCTAGCATCACGCTCGCAGGCAGCTAGCTGTAACAGCTTGTCATGTGGCCACCCAAGCTGTCACCGAGCTTACAGCCAGCTATGCAGCTAGCTTGCCGCTAGCTTTTTGACGCTTTTGGTGTGGCCACCCACCGCTCAAAGCTCGTCCAACGCTACGCCACCGCTAGCTCAAAGCGCAGCTCGTCATGTGGACGCGCTCTTAACCATGATGTAGTAAATCTGGTTGTGAACCTGGCCTGTGACGTCTGTGTAGAAGACTTTCTTCCAGTGATGCAGTGCTGACACCACCCCTGTTAATCGTCCCTTGCGACAGGGCGTGAAATGTTGGGTCTATTCTATTCAGTGCCCGAACCCACAGAGCATGTTAGGACGAAAAACAATAATAATAATAATAATAATAATAATAATAATAATAATAATAATAATAATAATAATAATATACTGTGTTTGTATTCGCTTTTTGTTGTCTGGAAACCATGTACACGGTAGTGTCGATAACATTAAAGCTAGATCTATATAGGCCTACTGTTTTTAAACTCAACCATAAAATAGGCCTACTTCTACTGCACTGCTGCTTCGCATCTTGCTAAACTCTGGTCAGGTCAAATTTTGTCTTGTATAGACTTTCTCGAATAACAAACGATAGCATGTTCATCGGTAATCTTTCTTATATCGGGCTTGATCTAGGGTTATTAGGTGTGCGGGATCTGTGCCTATGCAGTATGCTGTCATTGCCGCCATTGATAGAAAACAGCGTCCAGTGCATATCTGGATATGCAATGACTTCACATCGATAAATTTGGCATGATTTTATTCATCAATTTGCATAGCAATTGTGCATTTTTACGCTGGTAAATTTGCCCTTGGGATGAATGTGATGATATATTATGGGAAGAAACGCTTATCCTTCAAGGGGAGTAAGACTTGTAGATAGATGGGGCGTTAAGTTACCTCTATCAGACGTTCTTTGCCCAAATTCCAAAGCGATGTGAGAGACTAAATCACGGTGCTTGGTCACATACAAATTTATATTTGTTCTCGGGTTTTAAAGTACCACTGACTCACTTTAAGAAATGCTGTTTACTAATCAAATGACTAGTTTACTTGGTCTCAAGAGAAGAAGAGCTAGTGGACACACAACAATACAAATAAAATGACAGCAGTCGTATGTATAAGATAAGATAAGATAAGACAACTTTATTATCTTTTACAAGAAATTCACAAAGTGATTTCAACTTTTATATGTTCAACACAAATTCTAACATTGCTTTAATTAACGGTAAACAAATTCTAACATGGCTTTAATTAACGGTAAATTAATAACTATAATTATTCAATGTGCTGGGCAATTTCTTTAGCAGTTCTTCTCCATCACTTGCTAAGCATTCATATGTTTGGATGGTCTATTAGTGTTTTTCCGAGAATTGGTTGACTTCAGTTGCTTGAGTCTGGTAGTCACTCTGATGGAGTCTGGTCACTCTCAGGATGATCGGGCGAGTCTGGTAACTGCGGGGCCGGACGTGGCGAGGTAGATTTTAGTTGATCTCCTTCTTTTCCACGGGAGCAAGCGTCATGCGTTAACTCCACAAGCCGTCCCAGAGCTGAACTGTAAAATCCAGAACTCTGGCTACAATATTCTATTCAGATATATAGATGTGTGGTGCCCTCTGCAAGGAGTCTATAGCATCAGACACCTGCGTCACCAAATTTGTTCTCGTGCTTCGTCATTTTGAAACGCTTGGCGTTTGTTATTAATCATTTAACTTTAAAAAAAAAAAAAAGTTTAAAAAGATCTATTTTTACGCTGGATTTTTTTTTTGTCATCTGGATGAACCTTTTGGAGTGCTAGACTATCGATTTTTGGTCACCAAGTTTGGTCTCATGCTTCGTCATTCTGAAACACATCTACGTACATCTGATCTATATACAAACCATTTTTTTGCACTTATATTCTTGTACATTATTTTATTACCCCATTTATTTATTGTTTTACAAACATCTGTGCGTACATACTCGGTCGTTTAATTTAAAAGCGACCGATTAGCAGCATTTTAAACTCGAGGTTTGTTTCCTTGTCGCTATGCATCAGATGACCTCCCCTGAGTTTTCTATCACGATGACCGCTTGGTAACTGAATATTCTTTGGCTTTACTTATGCCTCCAACGTAAAACCAAACTTATGCAAATCCAGCGTCGTAATCATGGGGACCTCATCTTTTTATTTTAAATTTTTTTTATACTTTCCTTTAAAGGTCGTATGTAATTAGTCTGTACAGATGCATTGAGCCTAAAACAAAACATAAATTATGCCTATCGAATGACGTCATCATGTGAGGTACCTATTATTTTTTTTATTTTTATTTTTACAAATTAAAAAAATAGTCTTTTAAACTTTGAATGAATACATACGACCTTTAAAGGAAAGTATAAAAATATATACAAATGATTTGCTTAACTTTTTCATTACTTTAATTTTTTTCCATTTTACATAACCTTTTTGCATGTAGTACACAGATGCCTTGAACATAAAATAAATCTTATGCATTAGATTAGATTAGATTAGATATTCATTGCTTACAGGGTCCAATAAACTGCAAAGAGGCGAATCAGGACCACAAAATCAAGACCACAACTTGGCTGAAAGAGGACTCATCCCTGATCCACATAAAAGATCTGCCGAAACAACCCTAGTGGTAACATTGAAGGCACTCCACCAGCCGGTCAATTTACAGTAAAACACACGCAGAGGACGCTGAGGCTATACTCTAATATATCGAACCCAGTTTACAAAAACAAAATACAGTGGTGTGCATACGTTTGGAACCATTTGCTTTTTTCAACATTCTGACCTTTAATTTGAATTTTTTATTTGACCCTCAACATTTATCTGCATGCAATGTTACAGGGGATATATTTGACTATAAAATTAACATTGGTATGCACCCTTGGACATAATATTTTAATTTTAATTGTTAAGGTTTGCAGTTTAATCATTTTTTGCATAAATCACATAATGCGCAACACTGTTTAATTATGTCAAATAATGTAGCATACTTTAAAATATCGTGATATATTCTTTATATTTCTTTGTATTTGCATAGATGGCCTTTAATATGGCTCAATATTTGGTGGGCAAGCCCTTGCTCTTGATCACGAGACGGCATCGAGTCGGCATTGAATGCACCAGTTTGATGAGGTGATCATGGGTGACACCGTGGTTCCAGGCTGCAATCAGTGACTCAATCAACTCACCCTGTGATGTTGGGTGTCTCTTTGATATCTCCAGTGCCACCTTGTGCCACAAATTCTCAATGGGATTGAGATCAGGAGACTGGGCGGGCCATTCCATTGACTCGATGTTGTGCATCTGCTTCCAGTTGATCACCATTTTTGACCGATGGCAGGGCGCATTGTCATCCTGGAAAATGAACTGACCTGGAAACAGTTGTTGAGCTGATGGCAGCATGCATTTGTCGATTATGGTGATGTACTTGGCCCCATTGACCATTCCATCGATGATGTGGAGACGTCCAACGCCACTGGCAGCCATGCAACCCCAGACCATGGCCTTGAGAGGATGCTTTACTGTGAGGTTAAGACACTTGGGTTTAAACTCCTCTCCAGGAAATCTCCTCACGTGCTTGGTTTCCGAACAGGCAGAAGGTGCTTTCGTCGCTAAAAAGCACCGTTTCCAACATTGCACAGGTCCAGGTTGAGTGTTTCCGTGCCCACTCAGTTCGGTTGCGCCTTTGTAAATCAGTCATCAATGGCTTGTTGCCGGCCTTGCAACCTCGTAGACCAAACTGCAAACACCGGCGACGAACTGTACAAGTGCTGACATTGATATGGCAATCATCTGACGACTCACGCAGCACCTGTGGTGAGGTCAACCTGCGATTGGTCAACGAAATGCGTCGAGGTACACGGTCTTCACGTAATGTTGAAGCACGTGAACGACCGGACCGAGGCTTGTCCACCACTGAACCAGTCTGGAGCTTCTTCTGCAGAATCTTCACAACGGCGCTGTGACTGCAGCCGACTTTTCTGGCGATCTGATGACAAGAAAATCCTTCCTCCTTTATCACTGACACCCTAATACGTTCCTCCAACGTCAGGTTTCGCGTCTTTGTCATGGTTGATGAAGAAATTGTATGAAATCATGTTCGTTCGTTTCGTTTGATAGATTAAGATCCCCGGACACAATCGCATATAGGGGACTTGATATAAGATGTCATGGTTGATTTTAAGATGTCATGTAAGTGTAGTGAAAAGCCGTGGTAGATGGCGCGCACAGGTGTAGGAGAGGAATCGAAGTTACTCGACGAGGCGTGGAGAGGTGTGGCCGTGGTAGCAAGGGCCTCGAGGACTGTAGTGTAGGTATGACTTGAGGATAGGCAGACTATGGAGCGGAGCTTTGAGCCCTACAGGTGGAGGTTAGAGCAAGCGAGAGTTAGGCAAAAATGCCAACATATGTGGAATACCAGACCAGGTCTGGCATACTGGGCAGAACAATGGGACAAGCCGGCGCAGCGCCGGACAACAGAATTAAAAGCGACACATGGCGTGTGGCGATGTAGCAAGACCACTCCCCCCCTCCCCCTCCTCCCCCATCCCCCACCCCAGGGAGTAAAAAGGTATAAAACTCGTGTTAATACACTACACGAAACTATAACAGTGTTGATAACATTCAAATACATTCGCGGGTAGGGGCCGGCGATAAGACAAAGCCAAACAGGCCACGCGTCGGAAGCAAATAAAGTTGGAATTTTACTAGGACCAAAGGTCCCAGGATAATACATCCGACAATGATAAAAAAACATTACCAAAATCAATGTTAAAAAGGCTAGTCCGATCTATCAGGACCATAATGGAAGCCGCCCTAACAGAAGTGTAATAATAAAAATGACGGGTTATAATAAGTAAAATCCAACTATACAATTGTAAGCCTCAGAGCACTAACGTTTAGAAGGATGTTTTGGCTTCCAATGTGCCACATTTCGGGGAATTTGCGGCCTCAATGAGTTTGATCCGTTCGACGACAAAAAACCGCTTGCGAGAATTTGTCAACCTCGCTCTGGGTCACCAGTGTCCGCAAGCAGGGCTCGTATTCGGTGATCTGGCTGATAAACTCGGAGCCCTCTTTGCTCATAGAGCAACCAACCTCTTCGCGACTTCTACGCGGCGAAACCTGAGTAGAGCGGCTCTCTGTTACATTGAAACGCGAAGGATAGCATGTCTGAAACGCGCACGATAGATCTAATCGTTTCGATTTGCAAAGTATTCAATAATAGAGTTTATTTACCTTTGATTTGAGTTTGCGTTGTGGTTAGAAGAAGCTTTGTATAACGTTGATAATTTTCGTTAGTCCATATTATTGGAGAATTCTCTAGATTCGCGTGTTTACTGTCGATAGAAATTTCCCGATAAATGTCGAAGTTTGAGAACGTTCCTGGAATGTTTAGAAAGATGTATGACGTAAGTCAGTGATGACGAAGTTAGAAGCGATTGGTTAAATTGCGTCATACGCGATTGATCCAGGGTGTTCGGGAGTATGAAGAGACTATATAAGTGCCGCACTGTTTCAAAAAAAAGGTTGTTGTGTTGTTGTTGATAGTGAGTTGAGAATTGTATGCAGATGTTGATGTGTGCTGAATAAAAGTGGAAAATTTCATACGAAGACTCAGTGACTTGTATGCTGATTGAACGAGTTACGTGGATAATCGAATCCGAGATTACACTCATCAGGAGCATTCACGCATTGGGGCTGAATCTACTACTGATTGAAAACACCACCATCAAACGGAGTGTAACACTCTCAGACCCAGACTCTTCACTGGTAAGACAATCAGTACCCACAGACAGAGTATCAGCGCGGTGAGACTGCACAGGGTCCAGGCCACTGGCAGTTGCACACTCCTGAACAGATGGGTTGCAAGAGGATAAACAGCGCACCACGTCGACCTAGTCGGAGACAGACCGGGTGAGACTTTGAACTAAATTTTAGTCTTTCAATGGCCCTCCGGAGCCGCAGGGGTAGCCACATCAGTCGCTGGCGGCCAAGACCCAACCGCTTGGGCCCGGTCCGCCCACGAGAACGTCTCGGCCTCCCCACCCGACGCCACGCAATGGGGAGGGCACACCGAGCTACGCGCCACCGGAGGGGGTAGGAACGTGAGCCGCCGAAGAAGTTACGGGGACGCACGCCGTTACGTTCGGTACCCGACTCGAGTCGGAAACAAGCTGTTTTTTGGCCAGGCAGAGGGCTTCAGGGGCGGATTATGGGGGGTTTCCTAGTTGCACGGAAACCCCCCCTCGGCAGTAAAAAAAAAAAAAAAAAAAAAAAAAAAAAAAACAGCTTTATCTCTCTCTCTCTAAACCTTGAACAAGAATGTGCCAGTGGTAAAACGAGCCATGCAAAATCTAAATTTGTCCTGGGTGAAAAAATCGCAGCAACTTCAACGCCCTCATCCGCTTTCGCATCGAATCTGGTGATACAGTTCTTCAGCAACATTTAGAATCCTCTCAATCTGGCACAGGTCATACATTACATTACATGGTTATTGCTTTAGGTTTAGCGGACTCTTCCGAGCCAAATTAGGACCAGAAGACACAGGTCATGCTACATGCATCAGCAAGACCACTCAAAACAACATCATAGAGTTGATTGGTGACTACATCAGGGACACGTTGCTGGCAGAAGTCAAAAAGGCAAAACATTTCTCTCTCCTAACTAGAAGCAGCTTGCGATTGTCTTGCGCTTTGTGGACTGGTCCAAGGTCATACGGGAAGAGTTTCTAACTTTTGTTCATTGTGAACGAATCACAGGTGAAGCACTCACAGAAAATATCCTTGATTGCCTTGAAGAATGGGGTCTGCACGTTCAAGACATCAGGGATCAGGGGTATGATGGTGGTTCAAACATAGCTGCCAAATTCAAAGGGGTAAAGGCTATGATTACTCATCTGAATTTAAAGGCTATTTACTTTCATTGTGACGCACATTGCCTCAATTTGTGCATCGTAAAAGCATGTGGTGTGCAGAGCATCCACAACATGTTCTGGACAATGAAGGAACTCTCACTCTTCTTTTCATTGTCTCCCAAAAGTCATCGCTACTTGGAGCAAATCTTGGAAGCTTGTGACATCACCAACAAGCGAAACCTTGTAGACTTATGTCGGACCCGATGAATTGAAACGCACAATGCGTTTGAAACCATGACTAACTTGTTCACATACGTGTACCGTTGCTTGGGTGATATGGAGAACAAAAGCGAGGACTGGGACAGTGACACTCTAAGTGCCGAGGACTAAGAGCAGCAACCACAAGCAGTGCTTTCATGGTGTCTTTTGTGGTTACAAGAAACTGTCTCAGAAACCTTAAACCTCTCTCAGTGAACCTGCAGAAGAAAACACGGGACATCGTCGAAGCAGATGCTGCTATTGAAGGGACAGCCAGTGCTCTTGCTGATCTTCGAGGCAACCTGGATGACGTCTTTCACTCAGGCAGTGAAGCTTGCAGAAAATGTCCATGAAAATGTGACAATGCCGAGGACAGCATGTGGACAGACACTCAGACAAAATCAGCCAGCAGACACACCAGAACAGTACTTCAGACGCAGCATAGCAGCGCTTTTCTTGGACCACCTACTGTATGAATTCAGCAGTTGCTTTAAAAATACTGAGTTAGTCCAAGATGGACTACTGCTCGTCGCAGACCTAGCTGCTGGTGTTGAGAATGCATGCAAGGTTCCTGAGGGCATTACATGTCTGGCAGACATGTGGGCATCTGACCTGCCAGATCCTCTAAAAGTTCCAGCAGAGTTCCACCGCTGGTGCGTCAAGTGGAAAGGACAGACATCACAACCACGCCCTTCAACAGTTGCTGCCTCTCTACTGCACTGCAACATAAACTTCTTCCCTAACCTCCATGTCATACTTCGACTGCTTGCAACGCTTCCCGTCACCACTGCTGAGTGTGAGAGGTCGATCAGTGGGCTCAAACTCTTAAAAACCAGCCTGAGGTCAACCATGACAAAAGAGCGCT
Organism: Oncomelania hupensis; assembly: GCA_036898135.1. Classification (NCBI taxonomy): domain Eukaryota; kingdom Metazoa; phylum Mollusca; class Gastropoda; order Littorinimorpha; family Pomatiopsidae; genus Oncomelania; species Oncomelania hupensis. The sequence goes on from CM072516.1 coordinate 70,935,938, forward strand.
TGAATGGTCTGGCACTGATGAGACTCCACATGAAACTTGAAGTGGACGCAATGGCCATAGTAGACGCATTTGCAAGGAAATTCAAGACCCGAATGGCGACAGAGATACATCATCCCCTCTTGCAGCTTTGCTGATTAACTGGAAACCGTAGGATAATCATTTTCATGCACTCACTAGTCAACGGGTCAACAGTTTTTCTTTGACTCCTGTCAATACGGTGCATTACTAATCTCCTTTAGTTATTTAAAGTGACCTGGAACCCCCCCCCCCCCTTTTCAACGCCATAATCCGCCCCTGGGCTTGAGCACGCGGCATGTAAGTGGCCGCTCTCATCTGGTTCGCCAACAAGCGTTCCTGCAAGGTGGAACAATTAGAGTTGGCAGCAGAATGATCGCCTTTGCAAATTGGGCAGCGGCGCCGAATAGCCGCGCACTGGGCCCCAGTGTGACCAGCAGAGCCACACGAGGGGCACACCCGTTTTGACCTGCACTGCTATTGAGTGTGTCCAACTTTCTGACATTGATAACAACGCACCGCGGGAGCAACGAACGGTACAACCGCGAACTCCCGATGATTCAATAAAAGAGCACGAGGCAGTGTCGCGGCCTCAACCGTGACACGGACTGAAGTAGACGGCTGTCCATCCGATCTGAACACGTCCCCTATATGCTCACAGTGTCCGGGGACGGTAATCTAGTGAACTGAACTGAACTGAACCGATCTGAACAATCGCTGGAAATATCGGACGACGCACGAACGAACCGAACCATCGGTATCGACAGCACTTTCACACTTTTCTAAAATTTCTTCGTCCGTGACAGTGGTGGGGATGCCAAGAACAACTCCATCCGCCACATGGACGGGGACCGAACAAATGACAAATATCTGTCCTATTTAAGAAATAGAAATCATTTGTTTCTGTTGGTTTTGAGAAGTGCAGGCTATCAGGAAGCCCTCCCCAAGAGGTCTAACACGATCTACAGGTCCCACCGATGCTCTCAACAGATCAGGCAATTTCCACCGCAGTGTTTTTAGTGACAAGGAAGTTATGTCACTATTTTGCTTGATTGATTGATTGATTGTTGCTTTAGGTCCAGCGGACTCTTCCGAGCCAAATCAGGGCCGGACAACCCCCGATCCGCATAAAAGATCTGCTGAAACAACCCTAGTGGGAAAACTGAATGCCCTCCACCGGCCAGTCACTTTACAATAAAGACATCCCACGCAGGGGACGGCTGAGGCTTTACCCCAACTAATCGAACCCCCGGTTACAAAAACAAAATAGAATACAAACATCATTATAAATTATCAACAAAACACATACATATAAAATGCCTATATTGCTAAATAATAACATCATAGGAAGCCCTAGTGACCACCCGGCAGAAAGCGTCCAATACTCCCAAGCTGATCCAACAGACCCCATACACAAACAAGGAGTCTTGTCCAGGAAGAGTTTTCAAGAAAAAAGGTAGGTCATTGATCTAGCGAAGAAGAAGATAGTATAGCAGAGTGATAGGACAGAGCAGGAATGGGAAAGAGCAAATGAGGCAGACAGCGACAGTGGGAATTTAAAGCACTAAATTTCCAGAAAGTGGGGATACTATTTATACTGAAACCCCAGGCACTCCAACGGGGGTACTGTTGCCGCAGTGAATCGGTCATGCCTATAAAGGAAAGACAGGTTTTCAACTGGGGCTTTCCCTTTTCCCTTAATAGGTTAGAACAATCTACAGTGGCAAGATTGCTCATGACCCCAAGGGGTATTTTGCTTGATAACAAAGGGATACTGGCATAACCCGTGGGTAGGCACTAAGGGCGGCCTCGGTGGCCCTCTAAACTTGCTTTTTCCTCTGCCGGCAACCGTAGTCCAGCCACTATCGCGTTCCACGGCTGGAGCAATCTGATCGGCAGGGGGAGAGGTAGTCGTGGGCTGTACGGATGGAGTGGAGCAATAATCATGCAGTATAATCAACAAGTATGATTGTGGGCGCCTACGGAAAGACAATGCACACGTCCCCAGCATCAGTGCTGGTGCTGGAGACCGGTGAGAGGCCATCCACGTCCGACATAGCTTCATCCGCTCCTCCAGAACATGAAGAGGAATCCCAGAGGGTACCGTAGGCCCTTTTGCGACCGGTGTTGTTTATTACTATGTTTAGTATAAACAATTGTTGATTTCCTTTTGAACTTTAAAAGTGTATTCTTGTCCACTTAGCTTTACTATCACGAGGATAAAGTGTTTAGTGTTAAGCTAATTTAACCTGTTGTAATAATATGCTGTAACTTTGGCGCAGTCGTTGGAAGTTACTGCTTTTGCTTATAGTTCAGTATTTGTGGTTCCTGTTTAGATCACGTGGGTAATAGTGACTACAGGTATTTCAACAGTGTCCCCCCGTTGGGGTGCCGGGGGTTTCAGTATAAATAGTATCGCCACTTTCTGGAAATTTAGTGCTTTAAATTCCCACTGTCGTTGTCTTTCTCATTTGCTCTTTCTCATTCCTGCTCTGTTCTATCAATCTGCTATACTATCGTCTTCTTCGCTAGACCAGTCTCCTATCTTTTTTCTTGAAAACTCTTCCGGGACAAGACTCCTTGTTTGTGTATGGGGTCTGTTGGATCAGCTTGGGAATATTAGACGCTTTCTGCCAGGTGGTCACTAGGGCTTCCTATGATGTTATTATTTAGCAATGTAGGCATTTTATATGTATGTGTTTTGTTGATAATTTATAATGATGTTTGTATTCTATTTTGTTTTTGTAAACGGGGGTTCGACAAGTTGGGGTGAAGCCTCAGCCGTCCCTTGCGTGGGATGTCTTTATTGTAAAGTGACTGGCTGGTGGAGGGCATTCAGTTTTCCCACTAGGATTGTTTCAGCAGATCTTTTATGCGGATTGGGGGTTGTCAGGTCCTGATTTGGCTCGGAAGAGTCCGCTGGACCTAAAGCTACAATTATGTAATGTAATGTAATGTGTTTCAACAGTGGTTGTGTAAACACAGTGGAACTTTTTTTTCTGAAATATTTGCTTTTCATTATTGTAAATATCGTATTTAACTTTTGGCCATCATGGCTCACGAAGATCCTACCGAGCAGCTCCTTGCTGAACTCCGTCATGATGAAGATTTGTTGGGTTTGACAGGTAGTGATCTCAAAAAATATTTACAAGATAGACAAGCTAGAGAGCTGTTCGGAGACAGCTTGAGAAAGATGAAAAGATTCAGCAAACTCGTTGGGCTGAAAAGAATGCTCTCAAGGAGAGTTAGCTGAACAAAAAGAAATAGTTAGCTATTCAGGAAGCAAAAAAGGAAGCTCAGCAGAAGTCATTGCTAAAAGAGAAGTTAAATTAAAGCAGGAAGAGTTAGCTTTAAAACCACAGGAAATGAAAAAAAGATGAGCAAGCTGATAGTGGTAATGTTTCATAAACATCTTTATCCCGTATTGTATGCATCAAGGAAATTGCTTGAACGTGAGACACGCTACTAATATCAAGTTTGTAGGAATCTACTGAGAGTAAAAATAATTATTTTATAACACGCACAAAGAAGAAATTCATGACAATTACAAACATAGCCGAAAAATAAGATCCAGACACATTTATTTTATTGCAAAGTGACATGAAATGCACAAAGAATACATTTGGTCGTGAGGCGCATGCACACATAGAATAAATTATATGACAGTCATACGGCAACATTAAGTTTGTAGAGCAAAAAAATAAAAATAAAAAAACTTGTAAATGAACAAATAAAAATCCAAAATCATATGCAACGGCATAATTATAATCCTAAAAACCAACACCGCACATACCACATACACCAATACATCCACAACTATATGTATACCCCTTTATGCACAACACCCACACATGTTAGCAACACAACAATTAAACATGACCATAAAATAACATAATCACCTTATTCACATATACGCACCTACCACTCACTCAAATGTATTAATGATATCGATCATAACACTGGACAATAAGCATCCAATAAAAAGACATCTATGAGATTAAAAGAATAAACACCCAGCAACAGAGATTTAAAATAATAATACACAAATAAGTAGATAAACATCACACACCAAATGCTAAGATAATGAATAATCTATACTAGTCATAATAACATTCATAATAATATACAGATCAATGACTTAACACAATAAATATATATAAAAATTATAATAATTATTGATTTTGTAAAACACAGATCCAAACTAAAGTCTAAAATCTGCTATAAACGCATGCACGCACTAACTCACACATGCACTCGCAAGGATAAATAGTTATGACATAAAAACATCCAACACTAAAAACATAATTTGTTGACCAGATATACCTAAACGTGTTTCACAGGCCTGAAATGTCTTCAAGAAAAAGTTACTGGTATCACAAATACAGTTATTTTGTCTTTCAAAGTGTTCCTATAGAACACTCCAAGTCCACCACAAGAGCGGGATTGACGTGGATTTTGGACTTCATAGAGAGCCTGGTGGCTACAGTTTTGCGACAGTGCTCTCATCACCTGTGGTTAAAAGCCACGTTTCGGATAAAAATATCTAGTCGTAATCAGCGTCATAAAGAAGACTGTTGTTCCATAGCCTGTTGTTCCTACACGATTATACATTAAAACACAATACTCTTAACATGCTCTGAGGTCACAGCAGCATTGGAGTCCACCATCAGCGGTGAAGGCGACATGACAGCTAAAATAATAATAATAATAATATTTTAAAATAATAATAATAATAATAACGTGGATTTATATAGCGCAGTTTCCCGAGCTATCGTCGGGCTCACTGCCCTTTACAATTTAAAACATTATTCTTCAGGTAAAATCAAACTTAAGAATGAATCCATAAACAATGGTTCAAGAAAAAAGTACAAAGACAATCATACTACAATAAAAGCAATCCTGATGTATCAGAGATATGACACTGTTTAAAAACAGATTAAAAGTTATAAATTAACAATCGATTTGTAAACCTATGAGAATTTTCAAGGTATACAAATGTAAAGTACATACTAAACGACAACAACAAAAAATAATAATAATATAATCTTTATCCATCCATATAACCATCTACCCTGTCCCATCTCTCACTGCTGATAATCTTTTCCCTAGACACACAGGATAAATTAAAACGTATCACATCGCATTGATGTTTTACTTGCCAAATAATTAAGGCATGGATGGCGCATTTCAAACTTCAGTCAAGAGTCAGAATGATAGTGAGCAGCGCAGGATGAGAAAATGAAATACGATCAGTCAGAGTAATATTGTTTGAATAGGTGTGTTTTGTGCTTTTTTGAAAGCTTGAGTGGTTGGAATAGTACGGATATGTGCAGGTAAAGCGTTCCATTGTTTCAGGGCAGAGAAAGCAAATGCTCTTTTTTATAGGATTTCGTGTGTATTCTAGGGATGCACAGAGTGTGCGAGTCAGCAGAGGAACGCAACTGGCGGGACGGAGTATAGACTGAGAGTAATAATAATAATAATAATAATAATAATAATAATAATAATAATAATAATAATAATAATAATAATAATGGATGCTATATATGCAGAGTAATTGAGATAGATATGAAAGACAGGAATCAATAAAGAAATTGAGACAAAGAACAGATAATTTATAGTCAATCCGGGCTTTTACTGGCAGCCAGTGTAGTTTATGGAGTGGGGGCGCGGTGTGATCTCACTTTTTAGTCTTAAAGACCAGTCTTGCTGCTGAATTTTGAATTTTCTGTAATTTACAAATAATCTCATTTGGGCAATTTGAGTTACAATAATCTAGTCTGGAAAGCGCAAAAGAAAGTTTTGGTGGTTTCAACTGTCAGGCAACAACGAATGGAACTGATCTGACGTATAGCAACATATGCTGAACGACAGACGTGAGTAACGTGTGTATCTATGGACATGTAATTAGAGATAAATTATTCATGGGTTTTAGCAGATAATGAGAAAGAAATATCTGAGCGTCCAACACGAACAGAACTGGGTAGGAAAGACGTGTACGCTGCTTTTTTTCCCATCGCTTATCAACAGAGCTTCAGTTTTGTTATCGTTTAGTTTGAGTTTGTTGTGCGCCATCCATGTCTTTACAGCAGACATACAATTCTGCACGGTCTGGACGAAGCGTTTATTTTAGTTGGCGGACTTGACCTAAGAGCTGTCGTCAATAAAAGCCTCATTACTAATACTATGGTTCTCAATCAACGACAGCAGGGGGTTGAGTGTGAACGGATGTTTGAATATTTAAGAGTGACAGGATTGTTTTTTAGGATTAAAATAGTTTTATAACATTTTAAGATAACAACTATGTGGTCCTTTATGGCATAAAAGAGTCAACTGGACTTAAAACAATAATCATGTAATGTAATGACAGCAAGGGATCCAATAATGTCAATAACGAGACTTTGTTTCCGTCCACATCGAGAATGTTGTTACTTTGAGTAATGTCGACTCAGTGCTGTGAAATGGCCGATTTGCAGACTGATGTGGACTAAGCAATGAGTCAAGCTAGGATGCCGTCAGAATATACAAAACAAAAAGTGGCTTAATGCTAAGGCCAAAAAATATAATATGTTTGTATACGGTAGCCTATTGAGGAAAAAAAAGGGGGTCGGTAGGGCGGCTTTTATTTTATTAATTTTTTTATTTTTTAAACCTTTTCCACCTTACTGCGATTTTTTTGGCTTTTTAATAAAAGTTTTAAAGATGATCCCACTTCCCTTCCCTCCCCCCCCCTTCCTCCCAAGAAAACAAAAAAAAAACACTGTAGGGTCAGTCCAAAAAATTAGGATCGGTCCTGATGCTGTAAACAGACTGTTTTATTATCGATACAGACATAGAACCCGTAATTATTTATTGTATTTTTAAGATCAGGACGAGATGACATGTACAATTAAACAACCAACAGCAAAAGGTTATTATGCCCCAAAAGCATCACTGCTTTATCACCTTGATATGTCGACCTTCACATTACCTGATGCTCATATAATTATGGTCAAATAACCCAATATTTGACCCATAGTATGTATCAACATGAGCCATTTCACTGTACGATGATACATTTTTAATGCTTTTGTAGAGCCGTAGACGACCAAGAGCAATGGAAAAGCGGAAAATATATAAGCAATCCATTATCTATACTTATAAATAAGAGATAACAAGTCTAAACTTTAATGTCGAGGTCACTTCGAAGTACCCAAATAAACCGACTAGACTACTCCAGTGACCTGGACCTTGGAGCGAGGTTGATCTAATTTCTATGGTAGGCCTATGTTTGTCTCATTGAGGTCTATCATGCATCAAACAATCATGTTCAAAATAAGTTCGAACCGATTTCCAGAACGAGCCGATAACTTTGGTCAGAAGTAACTCGCTGACACGTCACATTTTCGAACCCACAGGGAATTTTAAACGCCCAAGACTTCATGAATGTTTTACGTATGATCGAACCCGATTGTTTTGAAGTATTACAAATTACGTCATTACAAAATCGTCGAAAGGAAACTTGGGGTAACTCACTGATGTGACACGAAAATACTCTGTTGCGAGAAACATTCATTAGCTTCTACTTCCTTATTTTCTGAGAATTGTGGCCGCTGGGTCTACGGCGGAACTGACTTACAGGCTTTAAACCAATGGCGCATGCCAGGTGTGGGATCGATATGGGCGTTATGTTTTCCGAATATTATTTACTTTCGACTCGGGCAATGTCTGGTTTTTTTTGTTTGTTTGGTTTTTTTTTTTATCCCGGTTTGCTCTCCCAACAAAATTTCTAAACACAACTAATATTAGGTTTGGTTTGGGTGCGCCACAAGTTGCGATTACGCCTTCGAGGAGGCCCATAATTTCACGATAAAAAGGGACAATAAAATGTTTGCTTTTTTAAAATTAAACAAATTTACACTGACCCCTTCGCAGTCACCATTAGCAAAGAATGACTCAAAATAGCACAAATAACCCGGGAATAATTAGCATTTTCAAAAATGTTCACTTTCTTGAGGGTGTTCTTACTCGGCTTTATTCTAACGAAGCAAAAGGAATGCTGTCTAAATGGTGAGGATGACCTTTGAGAATGTACAATACCAATAATCTAACATTGAGAATGTACAATACCAATAATCTAACATTGAGAATGTACAATACCAATAATCTAACATCTGCTCTACCGCAAAGATATTAAATTTAATGTTTTAAACAGTTTCCACCTTACTGCGATTTTTTGGGCTTTTTAATAAAAGTTTTCAAGATGATCCCATTTCCCTTCCCTCAAACATAATCTGCTAAGAAGCAGTAGTTCAAGTATCTACAAAGTAAAAACGATTAATTTCTATTAAGCTATTCTTGAGATAGGCAAATAAATGTTTTGGGCAAGGAGTACTCCTTGGTTTGGGGGAAAAAAAGAAAAGAAATTCGGAGCGACGGATTAATCGACAACCGGACTGCTACTGAAGGATGGCCAACAATCTGAAGTACCTGTATGCCAAACAACAAAAGCGCTTCAGCCTTTTTGAAATATTGAGCAAAACGTGTTTAACCACTAAATGACTCCAGCGACCTTGCCCTTTGCGGTAGAGCACATATGATGCCACGGGAAGCAGGCTACTAACCTTGGTAATGTCCATATTAAGTTTGGTCAAAGTCCGTTCAGTGGTACTTGAGATATAACTTCCAGCGGACGAACGGACGGACAGGCAGATATTTGTCTCGTTTTGATTCCCCCTGACAAAAAGTAAACACTGACCTAGTGATGTGGTTTTGATGGAAGTATTTTGTTCCTTGTGAGATCGTGATCGAGCTATGTGAAGTGTCTGAAGCCAGTACACATGGAAATTATTTCCTACCTACATTAAATCTACTTTTATTTATGTCGTTTTTGTATTTCCAGATGAGTCTGAAAATACTTTGAAATAGTCGGGAATCAGAGCGAGCCAAAATATCGGTCTGTGGGTCGAGCTGTTGGAGGCAATATCTCAAGCATCACTGAACGGATTTTGACTAAGAATACAGGTATTTCAAATGAGCAATACGTCATTAGCAGCGGCTGTCGGTCAGTCGGTCGGTCCGTCTTGGACTTTTGTGTGTTCAAAACACACATTTTGCTTTGAGATATAAACCGAAATTATCATTTTCACTTAGTGGATATTTGAACTACTGCTAAACATGTTAGATCATTCTTGTTTGCACTTTCTCAGTCATTGTGCTTCATCATTTTGTAAACACGGTTTGCGCTGTACCTAAAAAATTGCCTGAGCCAATTTGTTTACTTAATTGCTTGTGTTACCCAGTTATTTATCAATAGTCGATTCAGCCCGATGCTTGAATCTTGACAAGTGTAACTCGAATTCGTTTATCCACGCAGCCTGTTCACTCAGCAACAAGGCAGGAGTCGTCGTATGAAGTTTTCCAACTTTATTCAGCAAACATCAACAACTGCATACAAGATCGCTTTCCGAAAATCATAACAAAGATCGTCCTCACAAGCAAACAGTGCATTACGTATATAGCCTCTAACTTATATAGCCTCTCTGCCATCGAGAAAAAGTTCGAACATTCCAGCATGACGCAATAACTCCCTATCAAAATAAAATTCGTCACCGCAACTATGCACTGCCTTACGTCATATAATGTTTAGATTCGACCAGCTTTAACCCGCAAGGTCTAGAAGCTTCGATCGATAATAAACAAGTAATTCCAGAAAATTCTCAACGATATCGACTGACAAAAATTATCAACATTATACAAAGCTTTTTCTAGCAACAGCACAAAATCAAATCAAAGGTAAATACACACTATCACTGCATGCTTTGCAAAATATCGGATCTATCGTGCGCGTCTCAGTCGTAACAGCTTGTATAGTTAAGATAGTGACCAATCATTCCATGGTTTTCTTTTCCTTTGTTAGTAAAAAGGAGTCACAATACCAACAAGGAAATTAAAACTTTTCAACATGCATATTTTTCAGTTATGTCTTTATCTGGAAAAACATTTTAATGTCTTGCCTTCTTGTTTTGTTACTGCTATTGCCACACTTAAGAGCTTTTTAGTGTTGGAAATTTAATTTCGTTGCCTTGTTCACCTGTACAAGATGCGTGTAACATAAAATGTCCATTGGTCTACAACTAGTACAAAGTGTGTGGGCAAGAAGCTTGTTACTGCAGCTTCAGAAGATGTAGCTGTCATTTACACAATGCTACAGGTACCAGCTGACAAACAGCACCCAAGCTTTTTCGCATCTCACCGGTCCAAAGGTCTGAGGGCATGACTTAAATAGTTACTAACATTTTGATCATGTTCATGACATATGATAATCATCAAACGCTAATTCTATTACAACTAAGTTACTACTAAGGCGTGTTGACATAATTTTTGTTATGTGTTAGCGGTGTACTCTAGCTATGACATTATGTAACAAAAGAACGCACAGTGGGTCTAGCTGCTATTCCTAACTGGGTGATCCGCGTAAATCACTAACTATACAAGTAATGAAAGACCGCTTGTTGTTTGGACCCGAATTTAATAGCATATTTATGTGTAATACGTGTCAGAATTATCTGTTCCTGACTGTGTGCCATGTAGACGGATATTGCTTGTTAAGCCCGCTGTAGAGGACACAACAATAGGTGGTACAGAGAGTAAGAGCGCTCACCGATAGCGGTGATGAATGACGCTGCTGCAGGCTTCGTCAGTTGAAAAATGCGCTTTTTATCGGCCTGTGGACAGGACAGTTTTGTCTCCAGCTTAGCGTCTACAGGTGTTGTGCGGATCAGTGCAGGCCCGGATCTACAAGGCACCTGTGCTGAAACCACCAGCCAGGCCCGTCCTCTTTCATGTTAGCTGATGGTATTAGTTAAATCTGCTGGTTTAAAAACAAAGTTATTGCGACTTACCCCCACCATCACCACTACCACCACCACAACAACAAAACAACAACAACAACTACTACTACTACTACCACCATTACTGCTGCTACTAATATCGTATCAGGTAAAAATGCACTTAACATGCCATAGCTCCAAGGCTCCTATCATTCATTCATTTATTCAAGTTGCTGTTGTTGCCTACGCGCACAATGTGTTTGACAGAAATTGAAAAAAAATACCGTCCAAATCTTTTCATCAAATTTCTTCCGATTTAAGACGAACTGTTCGGCTGCCATTCCCATTCCTAATTTTTGTCTGTGAATACTTTCACATTCATTCGGTCTGTTGCACGTATATCTCAAGCTTGCAAGAACCGCCGAACAGATTTGTCTAAACTTCGTAGGGAGATCACCAGTCCATCGCATATGATGTACATAACGGTTAAGGAGGTAGGAGTCAAACACGTTCTGCGCTAGTAGTAACGTTCAAGATATAATGCCAGTTCTACAGCAAGACCTAATGCCAATCTTACAGCAAGGTCTCCGCTGGACAATAGACGTTCCGTAAAGAACCCTATCCATATAAAGGAAGAAGAATAATAAGCCTTTTAGTGAATGTGGTGTAATAGTCTTTCAGTGAATGGGGTGTAATAGTAATAGCCTTTTTTTTCGGTGAATGGGGTGTGGGTTCGGGCACTCAATAGAACAGACCCAACGTTTTCCGGCGTGTCGTAAGAGGCGACTCACAGGGGTGATGTCAGCACGGCATCACTGGGCGAAAGTCTTCTACACAGAAGTCACCGGCCAGGGCGGAGGAACCTCACATTTCTATAGTTTCAACGACCACGTGCTCGGGGCCAAGGCGAGCCACATGTATTTGTGGATTTCGGCTGTGGCCAACAGCCTGGAGAGGATTAGGCCCTGCCAGGTCTTTCTTGCCCAAAACACACCACATGATGAAAAGAACCACTAATTCCATACCGGATCGGTCGTCGCCCGGCTCAACAAGGACCGCGCCTTCCGTTGGCCACCAGGACGGAGGTGAAAAGTGTGCAACGTGATGGACAACTTAACAAGATCTGCATGAGAGACAACATCGTCATAGGAACCTGGAATGTCAGGACCATAACTAAGGAGGGAAAATTAGAAGAACTGGCCCACGAGCTGGCCCACTACCGATGGAACATTTTAGGCATTAGCGAACTGCGCTGGAAATGACTAGGTGAAACAACGACCAACAAAGGCCACAAGTTATATTTCAGCGGGAGAGAAGACAGGCACGAGCACGCGTTGGATTCTTGGTCCACAGAGACATTCTAGCCATTGTCATGGGTTGCAGCCAGTATGAAGTAGACTCATTACCATCCGTCTGAGAGCAGCCCCTTTCAATGTCACCATCATACAGACCTATGCTCTGTTACACTCGTTTGATGTTGGTGTTTTTCTAACAGTAGTTGATTCAGCCCCAATGCTGATGAGTACTGATGAGTGTAGCTCAGATTCGTTTATCCACGCAACCCATTCGAACAGCCACAAGGCACGGAGTCGTATGAAGTTTTCAAACTGTATTCAGCGTTCATCAACAACTCCATACAATCGCCTTTTCACTCTCAACTTTTACTTTCAACACACTATCAACACACCTCTTTTGAAACAGTGCGGCACTTATATAGTCTCTTCATACTCCAGAACAATTTAGAACACGCCAGAGTGACGCACTACAACCAATCAAATGAAACTTCGTCATCACTGACTTACGTCATACCACATTCTTTTCTGTCCAAGAATGTTCTCAAATATCTACACCCATCAAGAAACTTCGATCGACAGTAAACAAACAAATCTAGAGAATTCTCCAATAATATCGACTAACGAAAATTATCAACGTTATACAAAGCTTCTCCTAACAACAATGCAAACTGAAATCAAAGGTAAATACACTCTATTATTGAATACTTTGCAAAGCGAAACGATTAGATCTATCGTGCGCGTTTCAGACATACTATCCTTCGCGTTTCAACGTAACTATGCTCCAACATCAGACTATAACGACAGCGAAGTGCAGGATTCTATGAACATCTACAGGCTGTCCTTGACCAAGTGCCGAAGAAGGATATAGTCATACTACAAGGCGACTGGAATGCCAAGGTTGGCCAAGATGCGCACCGCAACTGGGAAGACACATGTGGACCCCACTGCAACAACGAGACAAATGACAGAGGTCTAATACTCTTGGAGTTTGCCAGATACAACAATCTGATACTGGCAAACACGCTTGGTCTCCACAAAAAATCCAGACGATGGACATGGCACAGTCCCGGCGGGGAGCATCATAACCAGATCGACTACATCACGCTTCAGATCAAGCATCAACATTGGCAGGACACGCACTTTTCCAGGAGCAGACATCGGAAGTGACCGCGATCTCGTGATGATGTCCATCCGGCTCCACTTGAAGAGAGGGAACATAGCAAAGTGCGCTAGACTGGTTCGACCTGGACAGCCTGCAATACCCGGAGGTGGCAAAAATATTTCAAGCCACAGTTGGAGGGAAATTTTCACCACTTCTCATTTTGTGAAGTAGATGTCAATACCATGACCACCGCCTTCAACTCAGTTGTGACAGATGCCGCCACTGATATCCTTGGCAAGCACCGCAGAAACTGTGGATCACACCTGAACTTTTGGATCTGTGTGATAAACAATGAGAGATGGAAAAGAAAAAGAACACATCACAGGAAGCTGATGCCTACCGAAAATAAACAATGACATCCAAAAAGGCATCAAAAGAGAACTGGATAGAAGATCAATGCCAGGAAATAGAGAACAATCTGAACAAGAACAATAGCAAGAAGGCCTACCACTGTGAAGCGACTGACAAGTGTTAAACAGCCCAAGATCTTCACGACTCAAAGCAAGTCTGGCATATGCCTTACAGAAGAACAAGGTCTTGGATAGATGGACAGAGTACTGCTCTGACCTTCACAACCAAAAATCAAATGGAAACCCATCAGTTCTAGCATGTCCCCAGAACAGAGAAGAAGAAGAAATCCTCCCAATTCTCCGAGAAGAAGACAGTTGAGCCAGCGGTGCAATCGCTGAAGAAAGGGAACTCAGCGGGAGTTGACAAAATACCAGTGGAATTGCTGCAAGCAGGAGGAGAATTGATGATTGACGCCCTCACCATTATTTGTAACAAGATCTGGCAGAGTGGGGAGTGGCCTACACCATGGACCGAATCGCTTGTCATCACTCTTCCCAAAAAGGGTAACCTTCAGGAGTGTGAAAATTACCGCACCATCAGCCTCAGTCTTTAATTGAATGGGGTGTACTAACCTTTAAGTGAATGGTGTGGTATTATCGTACCGCTTGTGTCCAGGCAAACATCAATTGTTAAAACACAATAAAAACATTGTGTATCCACGATTTTTGAATGAAAAATTATTTATCTGGTCAGTGGTTCCTCATCACACACACACATCAGAAGTCTGGGATCTTGACAGCCATATATAATTATAGGCCATCGGGACCTTGACAATGATGCAGCGACGTTTGGCATGGATTCTGTGCTCACACACGGGAACCACAATTGTGGCCGTCTTTGTGCACAAGCGGAATAATAAAATTGTCGCGCAGCGAGAACTATTCTGTCCACAGAGGTTTGGATAAAGTGCATGTGAGAGAATTAGTGGAAGTGAAAGAGGCTTCGATGAAATGGTGGATGGATAATTTCACGGAGTGCACGTGTCTATAGCGAAAGGTGAGCGAAGAGTATAACCAAAGAGCTTATTACGGAAAGAGGGGGAACTTCCATTATGTCCTATACAAAAATGCGAGACGCTCTCAACGATTATTTCCGTTTGCTCGGGCTGGCTATATTTCATCATCTGCTATATGAATGATCTGTGCGTGGTAACTTATTGAGCCTATGCCATTGCAAAAGAACATTTTTATGGCAACGTTTGCAAAAACCACCCCCGTTGGGGTGCCGGGGGTTTCAGTAAAAATAGTATCCCCACTTTCTGGAAATTTAGTGCTTGAAATTCCCACTGTCGCTGTCTTTCTCATTTGCTCTTTCTCATTCCTGCGCTTTTCTATCAATCTGCTATACTATCGTCTTCTTCGCTAGACCAGTCTCCTACCTTTTTTCTTGAAAACTCTTCCGGGACAAGACTCCTTGTTTGTGTATGAGGTCTGTTGGATCAGCTTGGGAATATTGGACGCTTTCTGCCAGGTGGTCACTAGGGCTTCCTATGATGTTATTATTTAGCAATGTAGGCATTTTATATGTGTGTTTTGTTGATAATTTATAATGATGTTTGTATTCTATTTTGTTTTGTAAACGGGGTTCGATACGTTGGGGTGAAGACTCAGCCGTCCCCCTGCGTCTTTATTGTAAAGTGACTGGCTGGTGGAGAGCTTTCGGTTTTACCACTAGGGTTGTTTCAGCAGATCTTTTATGCGGATCGGGGGTTGTCCGGTCCTGATTTGGCTCGGAAGAGTCCGCTGGACCTAAAGCAATAATAATGTAATGTAATGTAATTGCAAAAACCAAACTTTTAACCATCATTCTTATTAACATTCCGCTACTGCTGTCTTTTTTTTTTAATGTTTACTTATTGACATTTATTAGGTGCTTTTATGCTGCTTATGTGTGTATGTCATAGGTTCGTTTTCTGCCCTGGAATTTATTATTTTTTAATCAACGACAGATATTTTAAAATTAAAATATGCATGACAGACTGTTTCATTTATCCGAAACTGTGTAAATCCGTAATCGTGAGGGAGAGAGAGAGAGAGAGAGAGAGAGAGAGAGAGAGAGAGAGAGGGGGGGGTTGGGGGAAGAGAGAGCTCTGTCATTCAGTCAATTAATCACAATAAAGCACAATAACAAAATGTGTCACTAATAAAGTGAATTTAATTTATATCAGGTGTCCCCCTACCCCACAACCCTCTCACCTCCCACATCATATGCATAATTATTTTTGCATTAGTTTGTACATTATGTTTTTGATAATATTTTATTTCTGCAATAGTGAGGAGAGGCGGGTCTTATCTTTTTTTATCCGATCATTGTATTAATTAACCATTGTTAGATGTAACAAATTTTTAGTTACATTTTAAATCTGTATGGTGAATCTTATTATTATTTAAAATGTCATTGTATTAATATTTTTTTGTTTGTTTGTTTGCTTATTTTGCATGTGTAGTGTATTGCATATGTTGTTGTTCTCTTGTATGCCTTTGTGAGTACGGTTGGTGTGAATGCTTGCATACCCTGTTTTATTGTTTATGTTTGTTCTAAAGATATATCCTATGTTAAAAGCGGTGAGCCCAGCCCTGAGCTGGGGTATCGCGCTATATAAGCCTACTTTATTATTATTATTATTATTATCACTGGCTTAATAACATCAGTCACTTCATGGAAAATAAGTAATTAATCAGACAGAACAATCAGAACCTAGACTACAACATTCCACGCAATATAGATCTAATGCGCAGAAATTCACAGATCAGAACAAGGCCTGAGTTTCTACATTACATTTTTTCCCCTTCACACTCAAACGAAAAGGGATTACAACAGATCAAGGACCATTTTTGTGCCTAGGTAAGGGGTTATCTTGCACAGTATGTGATCACGAGGAGAAAACAGACTTAGTCTAATTTAACTTGTTAACATAAGCAGTTTGACGAAGCCAAACTGCCAATCTGAAATCTACTTTTGGAATATAAGCACAAATATAGTCAAACAACCTAGCAATAACGTAAACAGTGAGCGACCTGTTGAACGTAAAATGTCAGCAAACAAACTGTTTTGGATTTAGCACATAGGTATAACATGAATCATTCAAGCCGCTCTCCGATTGTTTTAACACTAACAACACTGCAGCGGTCTTAGTTTAGGCCTACATAAACACAAAAAATGAAGTTTTTCAATTGCAATTTACATTTCTTTGTCTCTTGGAAATTTGAAAAAGGACTTGCCAACACAACTTTTCTTGTATCTGGCATTATGGCAATTGATGGCTGTGCAAAAGTCACCGCCCTGTTTCACTCGGTCGCCTTTTGACTTTCTGCCACGAGCAATTTTCAGCATGTCGACAAGGGAGCATAACTCGTACCTTTCGTCTCGCGGTTCTGTACCAAGTTCCCCCTCTTTCTATCATTAAGCTCTTTGGTATAACCTTCCGAGGGCAATACAGAGTAGGATTAAATATAATGTTTTTGAATAATGCGCACTGCCGGCTAGAGATTCCAAGAGGAAAGAACTATCCTTTTGAGTGTTGCGTAACTTCTGGATATTTTGAATTCTCTTAGAGGAATTGAAAGGGATGAAAAGGCAGTGACCGTGTTAATTGATACGATTTTTTTGAAGCATTGTTATAAGATAAAGTTACCTCTGAGAACCACTGCGTTTGTTGTAGAAATAACCATTTTTTGGATGAGCGGTAAAGCTAAAGAAAAGTAGCCTAGCTTATTTGTTTGGCGAGTTTATAGTCTAGTTTGTGATTGTTGCTTTGTTGGCATGTGGGTTATTGCGACATGACGTCACTTGTGCTAGTAGTCAGACTTGAAGTACTGCCAGGACTGGTAATGTTTAGTACATTAGTAGTGTATCAATCTCAAACACCGTGGCGGGGCAGCTCGGCGGTGATTCCTGTGTACTATAAGCTGTACTGGGTACGTAAAACTTACGTTTAATTTTGTCGGCGACTGTTGTGCGCGCATGCTTGTGTGAGGTTGCGCTGTTTTGTGGCGTAGCTGTGGTAGTAAGCATGGGTGGTAATGAGCAGAGGCGTGAATGCACAAGACAGTTATTTAGTTATCCTTCATGCAGTACATTATTCCATACTATCATCACATAATATATATATTTTCATCTGGTGTTCATAATAATGTGCGACTATTATATTGATGTTGATTGAATATGTATAGTGACGATTTTGGTGGAAATTATATTTATCTAGCTAGTGCCATCAAAGAGCTTATTACGGAAAGAGAGGGAACTTCCATTATGTCCTATACAAAAATGCGAGACGCTCACGGATTATTTCCCTTTGCTCGGGCTGGCTATATTTCACCATCTGCTATATGAATGATCTGTGCGTGGTAACTTATTGAGCCTATGCCATTGCAAAAGGAACATTTTTATGGCAACGTTTGCAAAAACCAAACTTTTAACCATCATTATTATTATTAACATTCCGCTACTGCGGTCTTTTTTTTTTTTTTTTGGGGGGGGGGGAGGTGGGGTTATGTTTACTTATTGACATTTATTAGGTGCTTTTATGCTTCTTATGTGTGTATGTCATAGGTTCTTTTTCTGCCTTGGAATTTATTATTTTTTAATCAACGACAGATATTTTAAAATTAAAAGACTGTTTCATTTATCCGAAACTGTAAATCCGTAATCGTGAGAGAGAGAGAGAGAGAGAGAGAGAGAGAGAGAGAGAGAGAGAGAGAGAGCTCTGTCATTCAATCAATGAATCACAATAAAGCACAATAACAAAATGTTTCACTAATAGTGTGAATTTAATTTATATCAGGTGTCCCCCTACCCCCCAACCCTCTCACCTCCTACATCACTGGCTTAATAACATCAGTCACTTCATGGAAAATAAGTAATTAATCAAACAGAACAATCAGAACCTACTGGCTAGACTACAACATTCCACGCAATATAGATCAAATGCGCAGAAATTCAAAGATCAGAACAAGGACTGAGTTTCAACATTACATTTTTTTTTCCCGTTTACACTCGAACGAAAAGGGATTACAACAGATCAAGGACCATTTTTGTGCCTAGGTAAGGGGTTATCTTGCACAGTATTTTATCACGAGGAGAAAACAGACTTAGTCTAATTTAACTTGTTAACATAAGCAGTTTGACGAAGCCAAACTGCCAATCTGACATCTACTTTTGAAATATAAGCACAAATATAGTCAAACAACCTAGCAATAACGTAAACAGTGAGCGACCTGTTGAACGTAAACTGTCAGCAAGCAAACTGTTTTGGATTTAGCACATAGGTATAACATGAATCATTCAAGCCGCTCTCCGATTGTTTTAACACTAACAACACTGCAGCGGTCCTAGTTTGGGCCTACATAAACACAAAAAAATGAAGTTTTTCAATTGCAATTTACCTTTCTTTGTCTCTTAGAAATTTGAAAAAGGACTTGCCAACACAACATTTCTTGTATCTGGCATTATGGCAATTGATGGCTGTGCAAAAGTCACCGCCCTGTTTCACTCGGTCGCCTTTTGACTTTCTGCCACGAGCCATTTTCAGCATGTCGACAAGGGAGCATAACTCGTACATTTCGTCTCGCGGTTCTGTACCAAGTTCCCCCTCTTTCTATCATAAGCTCTTTGGTGCCATCACGAAGGACTATAGTTAGTGATGCATGCTAAAAGACAACTAAGGTAGATGGAGAGAGAGGGGGGTGAGATAGGGAATAGTGGGAGCGTTAGAAACATCCGGGACAGACTGCGATTACCTCGAATGCATTAACTGTTGCAAGCTTACCTTTATATTAAACTCAACTTTATTTTCCCTCACCACTGTTCTTCGTTGTAACATAATTTCTACGTGATCGCCTTTCTTCGTTCAAATCATCGTCTACCTCTTTCTTTGTGACGTCTAAACTGCGCTTACCTTCTCTCCCGACCACGTGCGCGCCATTTTTGGACACCGGAAGTGGCAAGTTCTAAATAATCGTTTTCCGTGGATCCGGATCGATCATCACCATCATTAGGTTTAGTCGTTCCCATCCACTCTTTTCCCTTTCCTTCTCCCTCTCCTTGTGTACTTTGACTCTCTAGTCTTTTAATGATGTTATTGCGACTGTTCATTATTCTTCATCCCATCACTTTTATTGAGTGGAATGTGTCAGCGATTGTTAGTTGTTTTAGTTGATAGAATAAAGTGTGATTGAATTTGTAATATAAATCTGTGTCATTGCTACATGTTGTGCGTGTTTGTACGTCCTTTTATTTTTCGTCTCAGCAACTGAAGGACGTCCGGCCGATCAGTTATTACTTGTGTTTGTTAATATTTGAGTGCCTGCGCGTGTACATGTGTCTGATCAGTTCACGACAAAAACATCAAAGACAATACTTGCAAGCTTGAGCATGATTGAATAAAGACCTTATTGCATACATTGGCACAAACCTTAATTCTGTCTGTCTGTCTCTCTGTCTCTGTATGTCTGTCTGTCTCTCTCTCTCTCTCTCTCTCTCTCACCGTAGTAATTAGCATTTCCTCAACCACATACTCATTAATCGGGGAAAGCTTTTATGGTCTATAGTGCTAAAATTTAGAACGAAGAGGCGCGGGTTTGACTCCCGCTAGAGATGAAAAATATTACTTAGGAATGCGAATCAGGTCACCATTTTCTTCGGATACTTCGGTTTCCTTTCTCCCTTAATTACGGAATTGGTTGCGGCCAGTGTACGCTTAAAAATTACAAATTTAATTTCATTTTTACCTTATTATTTACAATTTATTTTATTTTATAGTAACGCTTTTATATAGGTCTTTTTTTCTTCTTTTTTTTTTAAGCTTGAACTGTTCAAGGGGCTGGAATATAGAGGATCTTACTCAAGCTGCCCGAGATGTCAACTTGCTGCCTAGCTGGATGTATTTACTTAGGCAGCTGACAAACCCGTGGATCTTTAAAGTTCTTGTAGTGGAATGTGTGCGTGCACAGACTACATTTCGTTTTGTACTCTCATCGGAAAAAGTAGGAGCCGCTTGCCTGTGAATCACGGTCATGTTATTTTTCTAGAACTGCCGGCCGTCATTCAGCGTTGAACCACTGCCTGCAGTGTTATGGCTTTAAGTGCATCATACAATGTTATGGCTTAACGTGCATCATACAATGTGTTACCTTTGAGACGCGCATGATAGATCCGATCATTTGTTTTTCAAAGCATGCTATAACAGAGTGTATTTACCTTTGATTTGATTTTGCGTTGTTGCTAGAAGAAGCTTTGTATAATGTTTATAATTTTCGTCGATTGATATTGAGAATTTTCTAGAATTGTTTACTAGACCGAAGCATCTAGATAAATCTAGTAATAACTACGAGATTCTTCTATCCTAAATAAGGTTATTTGACGTAAGACAGTGCATAGTTCCGGGGACGAGTTTTATTTTGGTTGGGTGTTATCGCATCATGCTGGAATGTTCGAACTTTCTCTCGATTATAGAGAGACTATATTAGTTAGTTAGTTATTCATTGCTTACAGGGTCCAGCGGACTGCAAAGAGCCGAATCAGGACCACAAAATCAAGACCACAACTTCGCTCAAAGAGGATTCACCCCTAATGCGCATACTAGATCTACCGAAACAACCCTAGTGGTAACACTGCAGCTGAAGCAATCCCATCAGCTGGTCACTTTACAATAAAGACATCCCACGCAAGGGACGGTAAGGCTATACTCTAATTTATCGAACCCCCGTTTACAAAAACAAAATAGAATACAAACATCATTATAAATTATCAACAAAACACATACATATAAAATCCCTACATTGCCAAATAATAACATCAGGGGCGGACGAGATGGGGGGTTTCCGGGGTTTCCGGAACCCCCTCCCCCCCCCAGCCCAAAAAAAAAAGGAAAAAAAGAAGAAGGAGAGAGAGAAAGAGAGAAAGAGAGAGAGAGAAAAAAAAAACTTTAATATATATATATATATATATATATATATATATATATATATATATATATATATATATATATATATATATATATATATATATATATATATATAATATATATATAAAATTTATTATAAATTCTCTCTAAATGGCTAGCACCGTACAGCAACCATTAAGGAACAAGGAATAAAAACACGCCAAGGGAGGCAAGTTAATTTAAACAAGAAAAATAATTATCCTGCTCTCAAAGGTGGACAAAAGTGAGACATAGTGACTTTCAATTCCATGTGCTTCTCATTGAGCTAAAAGAGCTCTAAAAGCAGTAGAATTGCATTCAAAAAGCCTGGTTCTCCTGACGCGTTTCGATCTTAACGAAGATCGAAACGCGTCAGGAGAACCAGGCTTTTTGAATGCAATTCTACTGCTTTTTGAGCTCTTTTAGCTCAATGAGAAGCACTGGAATTGAAAGTCACTATGTCTCACTTTTGTCCACCTTTGAGAGCAGGATAATTATTTTTCTTGTATATATATATATATATATATATATATATATATATATATATATATATATATATATATATATATATATATATATATATATATATATATATATATATATATATATATATATATATATATATATATATAAATTAAAATTTCAAAAAAATTAAAACTAAACATAAAATAAATAAATAAATTATATATATATATATATAGGTGTGGCAAAGCTCAGTACATATTTTGGGAGCAAATGAGGTAATTATTATTTGGATAATTTAATCTTACAAGTAAATAACCTATCATATCCTATCCCATAACTCGGAGGTCGTAGGGGCACCACAGATGATCGTTTAACCAACGTACTCCATCTTTCCCTGTCCTCAGCAACCCTGATTGTTTCGCTCAGTGTCAAACCAGTCCAGTCTCGAATGTTGTCATCCCACCTCTTTTTCGGTCTCTCTCTTCTTCTACCTCCTTGCACTGTGCCTTGCAGGATGGTTTTGCAAGACCTGATGATCTGGTGACGTGGCCATACCATCGGAGTTTCCGTTTTTTCACCACTGTGAGCAGGTCATCGTGTTGTTCAATGGCTTGTGTGATGGTCTGTCGGACTTCGTTTGTTGGTGATGTTATGGGTATAGCAAATGCCCAGAAGTCTTCTGAAGCACCTCATCTCCACGCTTTGTATTCTTCGTTGGAGATCTGCTGTGAGGGTCCATGTTTCGCAAGCAAATGGGAAGATGGAGATGACAAGGGAGCGCAGCAGCCTTACCTTGGAATGTAGACTGATGGTCCTGTCTTTCCAAATTGGCTTCAACCTCGCCACGGCAGCAGTTGTTTGTGCGATCCTGGAGAGGACTTCCTGTCGGGACCCATTGTCTGATACAATGGCTCCTAAATATTTGAAGCTATGCACAAATGAGGGATTGGCCTTGGACTTTGACGTCCGTGTTGGTGCCTTGGGTGTTGTTGGTCATCAATGTGGTCTTCGCTGCACTTATTTCCATTCCATAGGCTCTGGAGGTGGTGTCAAGCCTCTGTACCACCCGTCCAAGTTCTTGTTCCTCTCCAGCCAATCCATCAATGTCGTTCGCAAAACGAAGGTTGGAGATTGCTCTTCCCCCTATGCTGACTGTGCCTTCGTGGTCTGCAAGGGCATCTGATATGATGCGCTCTAGGAAGATGTTGAAGAGTGTTGGAGAGAGTAGGCATCCCTGACGCGCAACGATTGTTGTTCTGAACCAGTTTCCGATGGCGCTGTTGTGGAGGACTGCACTGGCAGCCTTGTTATACAGGCTTTTGATGACTTCAACAATTTTAGGGCTGATGTTGTACACTCTCATGGTTGCCCACAGAGCTGCATGCCAGACTCGGTCAAACGCCTTTTTGATGTCCACGAACACATGATATAGATGTTGGTGCTGTAGGTATTTTTCACAGATTATTCTGAGGTTGAAAATCTGTTCAGTGGTACTTTGCGCTGCCTTAAATCCTGCTTGCTCTTCGGTTATGATTTGTTCAGCTTGGGGTTTCAACCTGTTGAGTATTATAGTTCAGGAGGACCTTGCTGGGATGGCTGATGAGGCTGATGGTGCGGTAATTTTCACATTCCTGAAGGTTACCTTTTTTGGGAAGAGTGATTACAAGCGACTGGGTCCATGGTGTAGGCCACTCCCCACTGTGCCACATTTTGTTACACGTAATGGTGAGTGCGTCGATCATCGCTTCTCCTCCCGCTTGAAGCAGTTCCACTGGTATGTTGTCCACTCCCGCTGACTTCCCATTCTTCAGCGATTGCACTGCAGCCTCAACTTCTCGGAGAATTGGGAGGATTTCTTTTTCTTCTCTGTTCTCTGGACATGCTAGAACTGATGGGTCTCCGTTTGGTTTGTGGTTGTAAAGGTCAGAGCAGTACTCTGTCCTTCTGTCCAAGACTTATTGTTCTTCTGTAAGGCATAATTAAAGCCACTTGCTTTGGATCGTGGAGACCTTGGGCTGTTTAACACTTGTCAGCGGCTTCACAGTCTGGTAGGCCTTTTTGCTGTTGTTCTTGTTCAGACTGTTATCTATTTTCTGGCATTGAGCTTCTATCCAGTTCTCCTTTGCTGTGCGCATACCTTTTCGGATGTCATTGTTGATTTTTCGGTAGGCATCAGCTCCCTGTCAGGTGTTCCTTTTGTTTTTCATCTCTCTTCGTTTATCACACAGGTCCAAAAGTTCAGGTGTTATCCACAGCTTCTTCTTTGACCGGTGCTTTCCAAGGATCTCCGTGGCGGCATCTGTCACAGCTAAGTTCAAGGTGGTGGTCATGGTGTTGACATCTACTTCACCAGCTCTTAAAATGAGCAGTGGTGCAAATTTCTCTCCACTTGTGGCCTGAAATATTTCTGTCACCTCCGGATCTTCCAGTTTGTCCAGGTCAAACTTCAGCCTAGTGCACTTTGCTGTGTTTACTCTCTTCAAGTGAAGCCGGAAAGACATCATCACAAGATTGTAGTCACTTCCGATGTCTGCTCCTGGAAAAGTGCGTGTCCTGCCAATGTTGATGCTTGATCTGAAGCGTTTATTGACCATCATTAACATTTACCGAGTAAGTCCCTTTAATAGAATTTTGGAAACCCTCCCCCAAAAACTAACTGATCCGCCGCTGAACATCATAGGAAGCCCTAGCGTCCAATATTCACAAGCTGATCCAACAGACCTCACACACAAATGTGGAGTTTTGTCCCGGAAGAGTTTTCAAACCAGGTAGGTGACTGGCCTAGCGAAAAAGAAGATAGTATAATAGAACAGAGTAGGAATAAGAAAGAACAAAGGAGAAAGACAGTGACATTGGGAATTTAAAGCACTACATTTCCAGAAAGTGTGATAACTATACTGAAACCCCCGACACCCCCATAGGTGAACTATATGTGGTGCACTGTGTCTCCTTGGAGAGTGAAAAAAGAGAGTGATTGTGAAAGATTTGTAATGATTTTCGAAAAGTGATCTTGTACACCTAGTGGTTGATGTTTGCTGGATAAAGTTGGAAAACTTTCTACGACGACTCCTGCTTTGTTGCTGAATGAACAGGCTGCGTGGATAAATGAATCCTAGTTACACTTATTGGGATTCAAGCAACGGGGCTGAATCAACTACTGATAAAAATAACGTGTAACATTTTGGAGGCCAAGCCGGGGTCTACGCCATAGCCAAGGGTTCAACTGCGATAACGAGCGAGTCAACGTTACGAGAGGCAGTCATCGACGGTAGCCGCCAACGATTTGCGTCGGGACGAACATACTGGGACTATATCTCCGATAGATTCGGGTTAAATGCAAGGGCTTGTAGTCGCCGAAGAGTTGCTTCATGAGCGAACAACAGACCTAGGCTGTCGCAAGACTACGTCGAGGGACACTCGGAGCTACATCGCCAATATTACAGAAAGCGACGAACGTACAGCACAGGAACGTATACATCAACACCAGCGTGGTGCAGCGTCGCGTCGCATACGACGAGAACAGCGAGGCCTGCGTCAACGAAGGCGACTACAGACAAACATCAGCGCAACTGCAGAGAGCATGATGTTCTAGAACATTCTAGAAAGGTGCAGCACAGGCAAGAACTTTCCAGAAAAGTATCAAGATGGCTGACTTCTGGCAGAAAGGACTTGAACTTAATTTAAACGGCAAGCAGCCGACGGAGTACGTTAAGTCCCAGGAGAGATTATTGTGTGAAGAAAGAGAAGAACAACGTCTAGAAAGAGAAGGGCAACGTCGGCGTGAAGAAAGAGAATTAGAAGAACATCGACAGCGTAAAAAAAAGAGAAATTGAACAGCATCGTAAGAAAGAGAAGATCAGCATCGGCGTGAAGAAAGAGAGTTCGTGCTGAAGCGTCTTCAAGCTGAGCGTCAGTTCCAGCTAGAAATGGCGCGCATCCGGAAACAGCAGTACGCGCCACACGTTATCAGCGACCACAAGGCTCCACAATTGGCAGCGTTCGTCGAGGGGAAGGACCAGATCGACAGTTATCTGGCAAGATTCAAAAGGCTCGCCAAAAGCGCCAACTGCCAACGTAAAGACTGGGCAATCATACTCAGCGCAGCGCACTACTGACCGGGGAAGGCGCTTGACGTCTACACCAGACTGTCGAACACTGATGCCAAAAACTACGACGTCTTGAAAGAAACCCTATTGCAGTGCTACAATTTTACAGAGAAGGGCTACGGTAAACGCTTCCGCGAATGCCGACCTTATCAGACGAGACGCCAAAGCAGTTGTAGAGCGCCTGTCGTCATATCTACACAATTGGGTGGAATTATCAGGCAAAGGGAAGTCTTACGACAGTCTCCATGAACTGATCGTGAGGGAGCAATTACTCAACGCCTGCCCTATAAACCTCGCGATCCACTTAGAAATACAAAAGTTGCATACGCTAAAAGACGTTGCTGAGGCTTCTGAAAGATATCTCATCGCTCACGGGAAGACCCTGCGAAGGCGACTAGTGACAAGCATCAGCGCTACTGCAGAAAGCGTGCTGTTCTAGAACATTCTAGAAAGGCGCAGCACAGTCAAGAACTTTCCAGAAAAGTATCAAGATGGCTGACTTCTGGCAGAAAGGACGTGAACTGAATCTAAAAGGCAAGCAGCTGACGGAGTACGTCAAGTCTCAGGAGAGAATACAAGAACAAGAATTAGAAGAGCGGCGTCAAGAAAGAGAAGAACAACGTCGCCGAGAAGAAAGAGAACTAGAAGAGCAGCGTCGACGCGAAGAAAGAGAAATTGAACAGCAGCGTCAAGAAAGAGAAGCGCAACGTCGCCGAGAAGAAAGAGAAGAACAGCGGCAAGAAAGAGAAGCGTCAGTACCAGCTAGAGTTGGCGCGTATCCAAAACAATCAGCATGCGGCACACGTTAGCAGCGACCACAAGGCTCCAAAGTTGCCAGCGTTCGTCGACGGGAAGGACCAGATCGATATCTATCTGGCGAGAATTGAAAGGTTTGCCGAAAGCTCTAACTGGCAACCTGAAGACTGGGCGATTCGACTCAGTGCACTTTTGACGGGGCAAGCACTGAAAGTTTATACCAGACTGTCGAACGATGACGCGAAAAACTACGACGTCTTGAAAGAGGCTCTATTGCATTGTTACAGCTTCACAGAGAAGGGCTACCGTAAACGCTTCCGTGAAAGCCGTCCTTTGTCAGACGAGACACCAAAGCAATTTGTGGAGCGCCTGTCATCGTACTTACACAAGTGGTGGAATTATCAGGCGAAGGGAAGTCCTACGTTAGTCACCATCGTGAAGGAGCAATTCCTCAATGCCTGTCACAAGGACCTGGCGACCCACTTAGAATTACAAAAGCTGCAGACGCTTAAAGATATGACTGAGGCTGCTGAAAGATATCTCATCGCTCACGGGAAGACGCTGGGGCACCCAAGGCGACGAAACCTTTTCAGAAGACTAGAAATCATGGGAACCAGATCCAGGGGAGTCAGACGAGCCAGAGACACTCTGACTCCACGCCACCTTCCAGGGAAGGGCATTCAATAGGCTGTTTCACCTGCAACGCTACAGACCACAGAGCTGCCAACTGTCCTCAAAATAAAAGTAGCGGACAGCAGAGCGATACGGACAACGCAGCGGCGGGCAACAGACAGAGGCGTTTCTCCAATCGACGACAAACCAGTAGCTCTGACCATCAAGTGTGCGGCGGGAGCGTCATTCTTCCGAGTGAGACGGAGCGCACATCTACTCTTGCGGATGTGCAAGAGTGCATGACTGATGGCCAACTTCTCCTTGCCAACGGGAAATCCATCCCCGTCGTCGCCAGCGCAGCTGTGACCGTCCACAACATGCCTGTTTCCAAGTGACGCGTCGGAAATCACGAAGTGACTGTCCTAAGAGACTCAGGTTGCAGTGGGGTCATTGTGAGAGAAGACCTACTCGCAAAAGAACAGTTCACTGGCGATTCTAAATGGACACTCATGGCCGACAGCAAATGTGTGAGAGCGCCAGTTGCAAAAATTCAAGTCAGCAACCCTTTCTACATAGGCGAAGTAGAAGCGGTTTGCCTGAAGAAGCCGCTGTGTGATTTGATGATCGGGAATATCGACGGCGCGAGACGACCCGACGACCCCGATTCAAAATGGAGTCCTGCCTCAACCCAGCGCGTCGAGGTTGCGGAGGATGATCCATTGCCATTTCCCGATGGAGACCTTACAGAGCTGCTACGGGACAATGTGGCTACTCCGGCTCAGTCCTGCCGACCAGAGATCGTCGGTGCTGTTACTACCAGGGCCCAGGCCAAGACAAGACGTCTACGCTACTGAAGGTCGCCGACAACTCCAATGATGCCATCGTGAACAGAGATAAGCTGATCCAGCTCCAGGAAGTTGATAACACTTTAAACAAGTACAGGAACCGCCAAGACCACGTGACCAAAGACAGTGGCACGGTCTATTTTGAGGTGAAGGCCAAGATCCTGTACAGAATTTTCCAGCACCCGAGGGTCAACGGAGGTAAACCACTACGTCAAGTATTGGTACCGTTACCGCTAAGGCGCCAGGTGATGGAAGTAGCTCACGACTCTATCATGGGAGGTCACCTGGGCATCAAGAAGACGTCAGACAGAATCCAGGCGGTATTCTACTGGCCAGGACTTCATGCGGACGTCAGCCGTTTCTGCCGATCATATGACATTTGCCAGAAGACCATACCTCAAGGAAGGGTCCAGAAAGTGCCTATGCAGAGGATGCCTTTGATCGACCGACCTTTCAAGAGGGTGGCCTTGGACTTAATCGGCGAAATAAAACCTCCAAGTGAAGAAGGTCATCGGTGGGTACTAACTTTAGTGGACTATGCTACTCTGTACCCAGAAGCAGTGCCACTGAAGAAGATTGACACTGAAACTGTAGCAGAGGCGCTGGTGGACATGTTCAGTAGACTTGGGGTGCCTGAAGATATTCTGACAGACCTCGGGACGCGGTTCGTCTCTGACTGCATGAAGGAGGTCAACCGACTGCTGAGCCTCCGGCATTTGACTACGACGCCTTACCATCCGATGTGCAACGGGCGTGTCGAAAAGTTCAATGCTACGCTGAAGTCCACCCTGAAGAAACTGCAGCGAGCAGCCCAGACAATGGCATCGCTACATCAACGCCTTACTTTTCGCCTACAGAGAAGTACCGCAGGAGTCCACCGGCTTTTCTCCGTTCGAGCTGTTGTACGGAAGAACCATCCGAGGGCCGATGAACATCCTGAAAGAACTGTGGACGAAAGAAGTAGACACCCCAGAAGTAAAGAACAGTACCAGTACGTGTTTGAGCTACGGGAGAAGCTGGAGCAGACTCTCGAGATAGCCAGAGAAAACCTGAAGTAGTTCCAAGACTGTGGAAAGCACTACTATGATCGTAGGGCTGTGAACAGGATGTTCAAACTTGGCAACAAAGTGCTGGTGCTGCTACCTACCGATCATAATAAGCTGCTGATGCAGTGGAAAGGCCCGTATGAAGTAGAGACTGTGGTGGGGATCAACGACTACAAGGTGAAGGTCGGCCAGCATTCCAAAAATATACCACGCCAACCTCAGCCATGTCCCAGGCTCTACGACTTTGGTCGAACATGAAGTCCACCTCACTTCAAATATTCCCGTTCGATCCAAACCCTTCCCGATCCCTTTCAAGGCCAGTGAATCCTTGAAGAAAGACATCGATTAGATGCTGAAGATGGGCATCATCAGGGAGTCCAGTTCCCCCTACGCATCCCCTGTTGTGGTCGTGAAGAAGGACGGAAGCAACAGAGTATGCATCGACTACAGGAAGGTTAACAAGATCACCGTCTTCGACCCTGAGCCGATGCCTACCGCAGCAGACCTCTTCCGCCAATTATTGGGGAGTAAAATATTCTCGAAGATTGACCTCAGCAAGGCTTATTGGCAAGTCCCCGTGCGTCAACAGGACATACCAAAGACTGCTTTTATAACTCCTGATGGGACGTACGAGTTCCTAAGGATGCCCTTTGGAATGGTCAACAGCGGCGCTACCCTGAAGAGAGGAATGAAAAAGATGCTCAATGGGATGGACAACGTCGTGTGTTACTGGGACGACGTGCTAGTCCACACCCAGAACTGGAAGGAGCATCTGCAGACTTTGAGGGAGCAGTTCCACCGTCTCACAGAAGCCAACTTGACCGTGAGTCAAAGTGCATTTGGGAGCTGACAACGTCAACTTCATCGGACGTTCGATGGAAGGAGACAACGGAGGATGCACTGACTCCAGGAAAGCCCACGAGATCACTGTCTTTGACCCTGGGCCGATGACAACCGTAACGGAGGAGGGCGTCGTTTCCTTGCGGATGAAAGATCATTGACTCTGTGTGTATGGACTGAGAACATTGACAGTATCCAGACAGACTGGAATAAGTTTTAATTCTGGACTTTGTTCATTGCGTCTAAACGTTGTTGAAAGAAATTAAGTAAATTTCTTCTTGAGCAGGGGGTTATGTTACGTTTGCATTGGGGCTGAATCAACTACTGATAGAAAAACACCAAACGAGTGTAACACAATGTTATGACTTAACGTGCATCATACAGTGTTATGGCTTAACGTGCATCGTACAATGTTAAGGCTTAACATGCGTCATACGATATGGCTTAATGTGCATCATACAATGTTAAAGCGTAACATGCATCATACAATGTTATGGTTTAACCTGCATCATACAATGTTATAGCTTTAACGTGCATCATTCAATTTTATGGCTTAACGTGCATTATACAGTGTAATCTATATATATAAATTGCTTAGCCGGAAGTCCTTCTTCGCCTCTACTGTAAAGTTTGTCCGGTGTGGACGCTGATCTGGGCAGGTGCTGGGCGCTGCGGATCGGCCTGTTTTGCGCTCAAAACCCGCCAAATCGTTATAGCCGACATTTCCTTACCGAGCGTTAAAACGTTTCTGAGATAAATAAATAAACAAAATGTCCACAAACTGCAATAGCCTCATTCCGCGCGCTTCCGATTCAACCCGGCCGTGTCAAAAACGTGCCGTTCTGTAATACCGCAAATTTTGTTTTATTTCCATTCAAAACACTTTTGCACTCATGTCACCAATCTTACAGAATTTTGTGTTTAACTAATTAAATTTGATTAAGTAAAAATCGATTCGAGGTTTCAGCATGTTTTCCCATATAGACCCAAAAATTGATGATCTTTATACGAAACCTTGGTGGCTGACTTAGTAAGACATTCGACTACAGTGCAGGAGACCCAAGTTCGAATCTCCCACGGGCCATATTTTTTTTAAATGTTTTTTTTTATATTTAACTCTACAATATGGATATTTTTCTTTTTAAGTTAGGCTTTTTACTTTTAACTTATTATTATTATTATTATTATTATTATTATTATTATTATTATTATTATTATTATTATTATTATTATTATTATTTATAAACTACTACTACTACTACTACTACTACTACTACTACTATTACTACTACTACTACTACTACTACTACTACTACTACTACTAATAATAATAATAATAATAATTATTATTATTATTATTATTATTATTATTATTATTATTATTATTATTATTATTATTATTATTATATCAAATTTTCTTTTAAAACCTTGGTGTTTTTTATGATTTCTATTTGTAGATCTATTATTCTATATTCAATATTATTATTATTATTATTATTATTATTATTATTATTATTACCAAGGATCGGGATGGGGTGGTACGTGTAGGTAAAAGGGGGCTACGGGTATGCTTAAAGGGGCATGGGTAGGCATAACGGGGATACGGGTATATATAGGGGGAATGGTGATGGTCTATTCCTTAAGTCCCCTATATGCTTATGTGTCCGAGGACGTTATAATGAATGAATGAATGAATGTATATTCCTTTCATCCATACCTGCGAAACGATCAATGGGGAAGTATCAAGGAGGGTACAGGTAGGTTACAAGGGGGGTACGGAAGGTATCAAGGGGGTATGGGGAGGTATCAAGTGGGTTCGGGGAGGTATTAAGGGTGTATGGGGAGCCATCATGGGGAGGGGGACGGGGAGATATCAGGGGGTTGGGGGGTATGGGAACCTGTGTACCCTGGCTTGCCAGGGTACAAAACCACTAGTGGCTTATAATGCGTCATACAATGTTATGGCTTATAATGCATCATACAATGTTATGGCTTAACATGCATCATACAATGTTATGGCTTAAAGTGCATTATACAGTGTTATGGCTTAACATGCATCGTACAATGCTATAGCTTAATATGCAGCATACGATGTCATGGCTTTACTTACATCATACAAGGTTATGGCTTAACGTGCATCATACAATGTTACGGCTTTAGGTGCGTCATACAATGTTATGGCTTATAACGTGCATCATACAATGTTATGGCTTAACGTGCATCATACAATGTTATGGCTTAACGTGCATCATACTGTTACGTTGAAACGCGCAGGATAGTTCGTGTGTGTCGCGAGCGATAGAGCTGTTCGTTTTATTTTGCAAGGCATGCAATAATAGAGTGTATTTACCTTTGATTTGATTTTGCGTTGTTATTAGAAGAAGCTTTGTATAACATTGATAATTTTAGTTGGTCGATATTATTTGAGAATTTTCTAGAGTTGGTTGTTTACTATCGATTGAAGCGTATGGATAATTCTAGTGGTAACCACGAGACGCTTCCATTCCAAATAAGGTTGTGTGACGTGAGACAGTGATGAGAGTATTGGACGCTTTCTGCCGGGTGGTCACTAGGGCTTCCTATAATGTTATTCTTTAGCAATATTGGCATTTTATATGTATGTGTTTTGTTGATAATTTATTATGATGTTTGTATTCTATTTTGTTTTTGTAACCGGGGGTTCGAGTAGTTGGGGTAAAGCCTCAGCCGTCCCCTGCGTGGGATGTCTTTATTGTAAAGTGACTGGTCGGTGGAGGGCATTCAGTTTTCCCACTAGGGTTGTTTCAGCAGATCCTTTATGCGGATCGGGGGTTGTCCGGTCCTGATTTGGCTCGGAAGAGTCCGCTGGACCTAACGCAACAATCAATCAATCAATCAAACATTCTAGACTCCCGTTTTTTTGTCTTTCAAAA
Organism: Oncomelania hupensis; assembly: GCA_036898135.1. NCBI lineage: Eukaryota > Metazoa > Mollusca > Gastropoda > Littorinimorpha > Pomatiopsidae > Oncomelania > Oncomelania hupensis. Next base: position 70,969,075 of record CM072516.1, read on the forward strand.
CTTTCTTGAACATATTTATGTTTGTCAGCCACTTCCAAAGTAGTAGCTTGCTTGATAAACTTTTTAAAAAGTTCATCATAGTCATCCATACTTCAAATTTTTCTTTTCAAAATATACATCAAAATCAACACCCACTACTAATTATAATATATACTCTAAGTCCCAAGGATAAATGATAAAAATAAAAACTAACAATGGCCCAAGCCAAGTTAAGTCAACACTAAACTTAAAGTGAAACAAATATAAATAACAAATTGCAGGAAACGAAATCAGTAAACTTAACAAGTACTAAACAATCAAGTTTCAACAATTTAAAAAAAAACAATATCCTAAGGCAACTCAATACTGAATTAATAACAACACTGACTAATTAACCTAAGTCCTCAAATGTATGAACACTATAAATTTTTTACCAAAAAATAAAGTTTTCCAACACCTTAAAGACAAAACTATTTTAATAAATATAATTAAAAAACAAGTATGACAAACTCTAACACCTAATAAAGATAATAATAATATGAACAGATACTGAGACATGACCCGAGCCGAATGATTACCACTAGAATCTACTATTTTATGTAAGCTGTTAGATTTGCCACGTCCCCCCTTTTGATATGTGTGTGTGTGTGTGTGCGTGTGTGCGCGCGCGCGTTTGTACGTGTGTCTGTTCTATAAAATAAATATTGGTTGAGTATAAGAAATAAATGTAGGTCTTTTGTATATTGTCCCCAAACTTCAGGTACGTAATTTCTAAAATAATGTGCCGTTTTCTCAGTTTTATCATGTGGTGTATTATGTATAATGTAAACATACATGTGTGACAAAGCAATATAACCCAGCATGTTGGGGACAGAACAAAAAATAAAAAATAAATAATATGAACAGATCAAATACCACTAATTCAAATAATAATGCAAATTCAAACAATAAGTTCAAGCAATATTCAAATAAATATATATACAAAACAAAGCAACAATTCAACAGATAATTTCTAAAAATTATTAATGCAAGAATTATTTTAACACTAAGGGGCTGTTGTAATTAACCTATAATAAAATAAGAACGTGGAACTTCTAACTCACTCACTGATTTACACAAAGTTAGCCCTACAGAACAAAGTTAACTAGAACCAATGTAAACAAACCAATACTAAGAAAGCAGAAAGAGTAATGAAAAAGAATATAATATTTGGAGGCACGGTGGTCTAATGGTAGTGCTTCGGCTTGCGGATCTGAAGGTCCTGGGTTCGAGCCCTGTCCGGGCCATTGTGTTGTGTCCCTGGGAAAGAGACTTTACTCCCGTTTCCTACTCCTTCGGATGAGAGTATAAACCGAGGTCCAGTCTGTGTGTCGCATACATTCCATCATAACGGACGTTAACGGACGTTAAAGATCCTGACGCTCATGTCCTAGACGGGTGAGTGCCGGTAACAAGAACACACCCAGCATGCACTAGGTCCTTCTCCCCCATCCCTGGCTGGCCAGGATAGTGCTCAGTTGTCCGGGCGTCAGACCACGCGCCCAAAGGCTGCGGGTGGGCGTCTCGGGCGGTTTGAGTTAGATCCTGTATCGGCCAGCGCCTAGAGTCTGGTCTAGTACAGCGTGAAAAGTGCGCTTTAAAAATCCTCAATAATAATAATAATAATTAACCCCAACGAGACCAATAACAGAGGTCTGAGATTCTTGGAGTTTACTAGATACAAAAAATCTGATACAGGCAAACACGCTTGGTCCCCACAAGAAATCCAGACGATGGACCTTTAACATTCCCAGCGGGGAGCATCACAATCAGATTGACAACACCATGGTCAAGAAACGCCTCAGATCAAGCGTCAACATTGGCAGGACACGCACTTTTCCAGGAGCAGACATCGGAAGTGACAGCAAAGTGCACCAGACTGAAGTTCAACTTTGACAATTTTGCAAGCCCCGGAGGCAGCAGAAATATTCCAAGCCACAATTGGAGGAAAATTTGCACCACTGCTCATTTTTGGAACTGGTGAAGTAGATGTCAACACCATAACCACCACCTTCAACTCAGCTGTGACAAATGCCGTCATTGAGATCAATGGCAAGCACCGCCCAAAGAAGAAACCGTGGATCACAAATGAACTTTTGGACCTGTGTCACAAACGAAAAGAGTTGAAAAAAAAAAAAAAGAACACCTCACAGTGAGCTGATACCTACCGGAAAATCAACAGTGACATCCGAAAAGACATGCGCACAGCAAAAGAGAACTGGATAGAAGATCTATCCTATCCTATCCTATCCTATCCTATCCTATCCTATCCTATCCTATCCTATCCTGTCCCATAACTCGGAGGTCAGATGATCGTTTAACCAGCATACTCCATCTTTCTCTGTCCTCAGCAACCCTGATGGCTTCGCTCAGTGTCAAACCAGTCCATTCTCGGATGTTGTCCTCCCACCTCTTTTTCGGTCTCCCTCTTCTTCTACCTCCTTGCGCTGTGCCTTGCAGAATGGTCTTTGCAAGACCTGATGATCTGGTAACGTGGCCATACCATCGAAGTTTCCGTTTCTTCACCACTGTGAGCAGGTCATCGTGTTGTCCAATGGCTTGTGTGATGGTCTGTTGGACTTCGTCATTGGTAATGTGTTGGGTATAGGAAATGCCCAGAAGTCTTCTGTAGCACCTCATCTCCATGCTTTGTATTCTTCGTTGTAGATCTGCTGTGAGGGTCCATGCTTCGCAAGCATATAGGAAGATGGAGATGACAAGGGAGCGTAGCAGTCTTACTTTGGAATGTAGACTGATGGTCCTGTCTTTCCAAATGGGCTTCAACCTTGTCAGGGCAGCAGTTGTTTGTGCGATCCTGGAGAGGACTTCCTGTCGGGACTCATTGTCTGATATAATGGCTCCTAAATATTTAAAGCTATGCACTGTGTTGAGGGATTGGCCTTGAACTTTGATGTCCGTGTTGATGCCATTGTTGTTGGTCATCATTTTGGTCTTATCTGCACTTATTTCCATTCCATAGGCTCTGGAGGTGGTGTCAAGCCTCTGTACCAGCTGTTCAAGTTCTTGTTCCTCTCCAGACAACCCACAATGTCATCGGCAAAACGAAGATTGGAGATTGCTCTACCCTCTATGCTGACTGTGCCTTCGTGATCTGCAAGGGTATCTGACATGATGCACTCTAGGAAGATGTTGAAGAGTGTTGGAGAGAGTAGGCATCCTTGACGCTCACAGATTGTTGTTCTGAACCAGTTTCCGATGGCGCTGTTATGGAGGACTGCACTGGTAGCCTTTTCATAAAGGCTTTTGATGACTTAAATAATGTTAGGGCTTTCATTGTTGCCCACAGAGCTGCATGCCAGACTCGGTCAAACGCCTTCTTGAAGTCTATGAACACATGATATAGATGTTGATGGTGCTGCTGTAGGTATTTCTCACAGATTATTCTGAGGTTAAAAATCTGTTCAGTGGTACTTCGCCCTGCCATGAATCCTGCTTGTTCTTCATTTATGATTTGTTCAGCTTGGGGTTTCAACCTGTTGAGAATTATTTTCAGGAGGACATTGCTGGGATGGCTGATGAGGCTGATGGTGCGGTAATTTTCACACTCCTGAAGGTTACCTTTTATGGGAAGAGTGGTGACAAGCGACTGGGTCCATAGTGTAGGCCACTCCCCACTCTGCCAGATCTTGTTACAGATAATGGTGAGGGCATCAATCATCGCTTCTCCTCCTGCTTGAAGCAGTTCCGCGGGTATGTTGTCCACTCAAGCTGACTTCCCTTTCTTCAGCGATTGCACGGCTGCCTCAACTTCTTCCCGGATAATTGGGAGGATTTCTCTTCTTCTCTGTTCTCGGGACATGCTAGAACTGATGGGTCTCCATTTGGTGTATGGTTGTAAATGTCAGAGCAGTACTCTGTCCATCTGTCCAAGACTTCTTGTTCTTCTGTAAGGCATATGCCAGACTTGCTTTGGATCTTGGAGTCTTTGGGCTGTTTAACACTTGTCAGCCGCTTCACAGTCTGGTAGGCCTTTTTGTTGTTGTTCTTGTTCAAACTGTTCTCTATTTCCTGGCATTGATCTTCTATCCAGTTCTCCTTTGTTGTGCGCATGCCTTTTCGGATGTCATTGTTTATTTATCGGGAGACATCAGCTCCCTGTGAGGTGTTCTTTTTCTTTTTTTTATCGCTCTTCGTTTATCACACTGATTCAAAAGTTCAGGTGTGATCCACGTCTTCTTCTTTGGTCGGTGCTTGCCAAGGATCTCAGTGGCGGCATCTGTCACAGCTGAGTTGAAGGTGGTGGTCATGGTGTTGACATCTACTTCACCATCCCCCAAAATGAGCAGTGGTGCAAATTTCCCTCCAATTGTGGCCTGAAATAATTCTGCCACCTTCAGGTCTTGCAGTTTGTCCAGGTCAAACTTCAGTCTAGTGCACTTTGCTGTATTTACTCTCTTCAAGCGGAGCCGGAAAGACATCATCACGAGATCGTGGTCACGTCCGATGTCTGCTCCTGAAAAAGTGCGTGTCCTGCCAATGTTGATGCTTGATCTGGAGCGTTTCTTGACCATGATGTTGTCTATCTGGTTGTGATGCTCCCCGCCGGGACTGTGCCATGTCCATCGTCTGGAGTTTTTGTGGAGACCAAGCGTGTTTGCCAGTACCAGATTGTTGTATCTGCAAACTCCAAGAGTCTCAGACCCCTGCCATTTGTCTCGTTGTTGCAGTGGGGTCCACATGTGTCTCCCCAGTTGTGGTGCGCATCTTGGCCAACCTTGGCATTCCAGTTGCCTTGCACTATGACTGTCCTTTTTCGGTACTTGGTCAAGGACAGCCTGTAGATTGTCATAAAAATCCTCCACTTCGCTGTCGTCATAGTCTGATGTTGGGGCATAGGCCTGGATGATAGTGATGTTGAAAGGGGCTGCTCTCAGACGGATGGTAATCAGTCTACTGGAGACTGGGCGGCAACCCATGACAGTGGCTAGAATGTTCTTGTGGACCAAGAATCCAACGCCGTGTTTGTGCCTGTCATCTCTACCGCTGAAATAGAGCTTGTGGCCTTTGTCGGTCGTTGTTTCACCTAGGCCTTTCCAGCGCAGTTTGCTGATACCTAAAAACGTTCCATCGATAGTGGTCCAGCTCGTGGGCCAGTTCTTCTAATTTTCCTTCCGCAGTTAGGGTCCTGACATTCCAGGTTCCTATGACGATGTTGTTTCTCGTGCGGATCTTGCTAAATTGTCCATCAGTAGCATACGTATCACCTCCGTCCTGGTGGCCAACGGAAGGCGCGGTCCTTGTTGAGCCGGGCGACGACCGATCCGGTATGGTATTAGTGTATAGCTTCATCATGTATTGTGTCTTGGGCTAAAAAAAAAAGACCTGGCGGTGCCCAATCCTCTACAGGCTGTTGGCCACAGCCGAAATCCACGAATACAGTGTGGCTCGCCTTGGCAATGAGCACATGGTCGTTGTACTTGTAGTAACGTGAGGTTCCTCCGCCCTGGCCGGTGACTTCTGTGTAGAAGACTTTCACCCAGTGATGCCGTTTTAACATCACCCCTGTTAGTCGCCTCTTACGACACGCCGGGAAACGTTGGGTCTATTCTATTTAGTGCCCGAACCCACAGAAGATCAATTCCCGAAAATAGAGAACAGTAACAAGAACAACAGCAAGAAGGCCTACCAGACTGTGAAGCTACTGACAAGTGTTAAACAGCCCAAGGTCTCCACGATTCAAAGCAAGTCTGGCATATGCTTTACAGAAGAGCAAGAAATCCTGGATAGATGGACAGAGTACTGCTCTGACCTTTACAACCACACACCAAACGGAGACACCTCAGTTCTAGCATGTCCCCAGGACAGAGAAGAAGAGGAAATGGTGCCAGTGCCTCCAGAAGAAGTGGAGGCAGCAGTGCAGTTGCTGAAGAAGGAGGAGTCAGCGGGAGTGGACAACATACCAGCCAAATTGCTTCAAGCAGGAGGAGAAGCGATGATTGATGCCCTCACCATTATCTGTAACAAGACCATGGACTCAGTCACTTGTCATCACTCTTCCCAAAAAATGGTAACCTTCAGGAGTGTGAAAATTACCGCAACATCCGCCTCATCAGCCATCCCAGCAAAGTCCTCCTGAAAATAATACTCAACAGGTTGAAACCCTAAGCTGAACAAATCTTAACTGAAGAACAAGCAGAATTCAGGGCAGGGCAAAGTACCACTAAATAGATTTTCAACCTCAGAATAACCTGCGAGAAATACCTACAGCATCAGCAACATCTATATCATGTGATTGTAGACTTCAAGAAATCATTTGACCGATTCTGAAATGCAGCTCTGTGGGCAATCATGAGAGTGTACAACATCAGCCCTAACATTATTGAAGTCATCAAAAGCCTGTATGACAAGGCTACCAGTGCATTCCTCTACAACAGCGTCATCGTGAACTGGTTCAGGACAACAATCGGCGTGCGTCAAGGATGCCTACTCTGTCCAACACCCTTCAACATCGTCCTGGAGTGTCTCGTGTCAAATGCCCTTGCAGATCACGATGGCACAGTCAGTATAGGGGGTAGAGCAATCTCCATTCTCTGTTTTACGGATGACATTGATGGATTGGCTTGAGAGGAACAAGAACTAGAACAGCTGGTATAAAGGTTTGACATCACCTCCAGAACCTTTGGAATGGAAATAAGTGCAGAGAAGACCAAAGTGATGATAACAACACCAACGACATCAACACAGACATCAAAGTTCAAGGCCAGTCCCTTAACACAGTGCATAGCTTCAAATATTTAGGAGTCATTGTATCAGACAATGGGTCCCACCAGGAAGTCCTCTCCAGGATCGCACAAACAACTGCTGCTCTGGCAAAGGTTGAAACCTATTTGAAAAGACAGGACTATCAGTCTACGTTCCAAGGGAAAGCTGCTGCGCTCCCTTGTCATCTCCATCTTCCTATACGCTTACTACACAGGGACACTCACAGCAGACCTACAACGAAGAATACAAAGTTTAGAGATGAGGTGCTACAGAAGACTTCTGGGCATCACCTATACCCAGCAAATTACCAACGACGAGGTTCGACCGACCACCACACAAGCCATTGGACAAAACGATGACATGCTTACAGTGGTGAAAAAACGGAAACTCCGATGGTAGGCCACGTCACCAGAGCATCAGACTTTGCAAAGACCATCGTGCAAGGCACGGTACAAGGAGACAACAGAAGAGGGAGAAAAAGAGGTGGGAGGACAACATTTGAGAATTGACTGGCTTGACTCTGAGCGAAGCCATGAGGATTGCTGAGGACAGAGAAAGATGGAGTACGCTGGTTAAACGATCATCTGTGGTGCCCCAACGACCTTCGAGTTACGGGATAGGATAGGAAACTGAGATGTTGCGCGCTGTATAATTGTTCATACCCGTTCAGTACTTATCCAAGTGAGGAACAGTTCCGGACCAAATGTTTACCCGAAATGAATGAAGTTTAACGTCTGCACCCACCCCTGGCGACATTGCAGACAGGAATAGCCATTCCAGGAAAGAGTTGGTAGAGATATAAGTAAACATGGAATCCTCAGAGCATCAAACTGCTAATATGGACAGTGAATCATCAGAGCATCAAACTGCTAATATGGACAGTGACAATTTTCCACTTTTATCTTGCCCACCCCGGGATTCCAAACCCAGTCTGCGTTGTACCAGGACAAATCTCTAGCCTACCACTGAGCTACGGCGGTGGGAACGGAAACGATGGTGCATGTATGCTTTAACCACTATGTTATCTGGCCACCCGGCGGCCAGGAATGTGAAGGTAATAACATAGGACGGATGTAGGTCTTGCTTGTTATTTGCATCGCCAACACTTAAATGGCCGTTTGGCACAAAGATGTGGAGACGTGAGATGGCAACTTCCGGTCCAGGTGAACCTGTTGGACACTGACCGACACGCGTGTCTAATGCAGCATGTCGCCCACATCGGAAGTCAGGGCTACTTACTTCATGACATTTGATTAAAGCCCTGTCTGGTCATGAAGTGTGTGTGGCATGCAAGAAGAGAAATTTCAATTTTCATGTAGCTCCCTCAGAATCACTTTTGATGGATGCCACTTGTTATTGAAACATAATAATAATAATAATAATAATAATAATAATAATAATAATAATAATAATGTTACTACTACTACTACTACTACTACTACTACTACTACTACTACTACTACTACTACTACTACTACTACTACTAATTAATGATGTAGAGGATGTTAATACTAATACTTTTTTCTTGCTTGATCAATCTAACAGAGATAGGAATTGTGAAGGTAAAATTTTTATAAAATATTGTAGAACTAACCAACGAAAATTTTCATTTGCACATAGAGTAGCTAATGATTGGAATTCTTTACCAACAAATATCAAATTTGCACCATCTGTAAATAGTTTATAAAACCACATAGACACTGATTCCAAATGTCAGGAATTATTTTATCAATACGACTAGAAAAGATTATTTCAAATTATCGCATGCAAATGATAATGTAAACTATATATATAATTAACAATGAGGGGACGTTTTTATAAGCCGCGAGGCTTTAGGCAGCGATGCCTGTACTACTACTACTACTACTACTACTACTACTACTACTACTACTACTACTACTACTACTACTACTACTACTACTCACAGTGGTGAAATAGAAGACAAAAAGGAAATCTACTACTACTTCTACTATTATTATTATTATTATTATTATTATTATTATTATTATTATTATTATTATTATTATTATTATTATTATTATTATTATTATTATTATTATTATTAAAACTTAAAACTGAGAAGCAGTAAACTTCTGCAATTTAATGCGCTATATGTTTGTTTTTTAAAAATAAGCAAAGCGTAGCAGGCAGAAATTGTAAAAGGCGGCCATAGTATAGATAATAGAAGAGATAGTATGTAGGTCTATGTGAGGCGTTAAAGACAAAACTTCTCACAGTGTATAAGGCACACGTTTTTTCGATCTTGCGTTTTGGCCCTGGCACCTGCGCTGGCTGGCATTAAATATAGTGATAGGAGCTGGGTTATGGACCTTATCAGGGGTCGGATCGCACCATCGCCTCTTCAATAACACACAAACACCAGTCGTAATTAAGTTGCTGAGAGTCTTGTAAACGTCACAGACGCGCCTACATCATAAACATTCTCCACTCGCCTCAAAACACGTCATATATCAACTGTCCGCATGCATGCCTTCTGCTTCCAAACATCATTCCACTGTTCGTCATTCACATTAAGCTAGCCAGGATAGCTTACGTCTTTTTCCACCTCTGACAGATATTCGAGACTGGCGTTTATTACTATTTCGGCAATCACATTAATGTGCTAGACTTAATTTTATTAATCCGGTTAGCGATAAACTGACAGCCGTGAGACTACACAGGCGGCTAAGCATACTTCGAAGGATTAAACAGAACAAACTTGAACTGCCGTGGAATTCATAAATCCATCTCGGTAGAGTTCTTCATATCTATCACGCTTAGAATTGGCAAACTGTTAGTTTTGTTAGGTACAATGTGTACATGTGCTACATGCTGCAGTTCCGTTAATACTCCTAAGAAGTTTACCTGTTACACCTCTTCAAAAAAATCCAGTCAGTCAAATTTCAAGCGGATTTTGCTAGTCGACCTTCTGAAGTCGTCATTTGTCTGAAGTGGATGCAGGTGTAAGAAGGTTGTTGGATGTGCTTCCAATCGTCTTGAATTTGGGACTGCAACATGTCCAATATATATATATATATATATATATATATTATATATATTGATATATAATATATAATATATATATATATATATATATATATATATATATATATATATATATATATATATATTTATTTATTTTAAATGGCAAGCCATTCAAATGTATTTCCACACACACATAGCCGAAAAATAAACATTTTCAAAAGTGTTAATTTCCTTGTGTGCGATGTTTTGATTTGGCTACGTGGCAAAGGGAAAACTGGAATGATTGGCCACTATCGGAACTATCTGCAAGCAAAAAATAAAAATCGGCTCCCCCATTTTTTTAGATACTGTGCAAAACGATTTTAAGAAATGATGAAGCACAATGACCTTGACTCATGAGAAAGTACTACTACTACTACTACTTGTACATTTTCACACTGACATTGTAATGCCCTGAAGAAGGTTATTAAAACCGAAAATTTGGCAATTCAAATTGAGTGGATAACATGTTGTCGTTTTAAAAGTGTTATATGTTATGTGCTATTCTTCTTTTATTAGAAGACAAAACATACGACTTGTGGTGGTGTGGTGCAAGCAGCTGGGTTGATAATATACTAATATATATATATATATATATATAATATATATATATAAATATATATTATATATATATATATATATAATATATATATATATATATATATATATATATATATATATTTTTAAATGGCAAGCCATTCAAATGTATTTCCACACACACATAGCCGAAAAATAAACATTTTCAAAAGTGTTAATTTCCTTGGCGATGTTTTGATTTGGCTTTATTGTAACGTGGCAAAGGGAAAACTGGAATGATTGGCCACTATCGGAACTATCTGCAAGCAAAAAATAAAATCGGCTCCCCCATTTTTAGATACTGTGCAAAACGATTTTAAGAAATGATGAAGCACAATGACCTTGACTCATGAGAAAGTACTACTACTACTACTACTACTACTACTACTACTACTACTACTACTACTACTACTACTACTACTACTAATGGATGCTATACGCGCCTTATTCCTAAATCAGACTCAAAACGCTGCGACATGCCACGCTCACATGTTACATACGCTCGTTTACATACACAACACACAGTTCACTCACTATGTGGTGTAAAAGCAAGCTATTAGATGACAAAAAGGAAATCGAATTTTATTTTTTAAAATTTTAGACAGACTGCTACAGAAGACTTCTGGGCATTTCCTATACCCAGCACATCACCAATGACAAAGTCCGACAGACCATCACACAATCCATTGGACAACACGATGACCTGCTCACAGTGGTGAAAAAAACGGAAATCTGATGGTATGGTCACGTCACCAGATCATCAGGTCTTGCAAAGACCATCCTGCAAGGCACAGTACAAGGAGGTAGAAGACTATGGAGACCGAAAAAGAGGTGAGAGGACAACATTCGAGCATGGACTGATTTGACACTGTGTTACGTTGGAGACGCGTGCGATGGTACATGTAGGTTTATGTGTGAAATGCGCACAATAATAGGCTTGCTTGTGTGACGCGCGCGATAGATCAGATCATTTTGTTTTGCTAATGCAGTAATAGAGTGTATTCATCTTTGATTTGATTTTGCGTTGTTAGAAGAAGCTTTGTATAACGTTGATAATTTTAGTTGCTCGATATTATTTGATAATTTTCTCGAATCAGTTGTTTACTATCGATCGAGGTGTATGGATAGTTCTAGTGGTAACCACGGAAGCTTCCATTCCAAATAGGGTTGTGTGACGTAAGACAGTGATGATGAAATTAATTCTGATTGGTTGAGTGTGTCACGTTGGGGGTTTTCTCGCTCTTTTTGGAGTTTAGAGAGACTATATAAGTGCCGCACTGTTTCAAAAAAGTTTTTTTTATAGAGAGAGTTGACAGTAGAGAGAGCTGTTGTATTAGAGTTGAGAAAGTTGTTAAAAGGTGGAAAGTTCAAAGTTGAGAATTGTAGACTGGAAAAAGCGATTGAGCGATGGTATGCAGTTGTTGATGTGTGCTGAATAAAAGTGGAAAAACTTCATACGACGACTCCTGACTTGTTGATGATTGAACGGGTTACGTGGATAAACGAATCTGAGTTACACCTATCAGGAATTCAAGCATCGGGGCTGAATCAACTACTGATAGAGAAAAAAACAACATCGAGTGTAACACACTGAGCGAAACCATCAGGTTTGCTGAGGACAGGGAAAGACGGAGTACTCTGGTTAAACGATCATCTGTGGTGCCCCTAGGACCTCCGAGTTATAGGATAGGATAGGCAGACTGGTGACGTGACCGTACAATCGGAGTTTCCGTTTTGTTCACCACTGTGAGCACCTCATCGTTTTGTCCAATGGCTTGTGTGATGGTATGTCGAACCTCGTCGTTGGTAATTTGCTGGGGATAGGAAATGCCAAGAAGTTTTCCGTAACACCTCATCTCCATGCTTTGTATTCTTTGTCGTTGGTCTTCTGTGAGGGTCCATGTTTCACAAGCGTATAGAAAGTTAGAGATGACAAAGGAGCGCAGCAGCCTTACCTTGAAGTGTAGACTGATGGGCTTCAACCTTGTTAGGGCAGCGTTTGTGCGATCCTGGAGAGGACTTCTGTCGGGATCTGTAGAGAACATGAATTTTCCAGTTCTCAGTAATATTTTTATTTTTAGAGTGTGAGTTAATTTTTGGAATAAATATATTTTATGTAATTATTTTCATTGGCCGAAATTCTTGAACCAATGGAATAATGAATAGCTGGCAGGAAGGGCAATAGTAGTCACTCGAGTGTTGTGTTCTAAGGTGTGAGGTTGTAGAGTCATTGTGTCAGGACAGGGAAAAAAAGATAAAGAAAGAAAAAAATAAAGGATTGTTCTGAATAGTCAAGAGGTAGAAAGCATTGAGAACTTAACAGGGTGTATAGGTTCGGTGGACTTTCTCTCTGAAAGTGGATGGTATATTGTGCTGTAAAGATTACAGCTGCCTACGGGAAGCTGGTGTTAGCTGCATACACCTGGACACACGGCGTTGTCTCGCACAACGGGGAAAGGACGCCTCAAGAGGTATCGGGTTCGGCCGTACTTCTTGTACCTGACCAAGTCACGATTTCTTCTTCAGACAGATAGGGCAGGCGAGCCTGTCTGCCTGTCTACATCATCACTGTTTGTCTGACTGTCTACATCATCAACTGTTTGTCTGACTGCCTGTCTACAACATCAACGGTTCAACCAGGCTTACTTGTACACGGCGTTACCACAGGTAAGGAGTTTCTTTTGATTTGGCTCTGGACATGCGAATCCAGGCTGCTTGAGTTCCTCAGACAGTTAAACTGGACAGTGAGGTGTAAAAAGATTAGTGTAAAAGGATTGGTGTAAAAAGATTGGTGTGAAAGATTGTTGTAAAATATTGTTGTTTATTTATATAAAGTATTGTGAGCGTGGAACTTATATTTGTGTTGTTGTTTGCCTGTGTTAATGAGAATCTGTACATTTGTGGGTGTGGTAGTTAACAGAGAGACTTGCACGCACACTTTATTTTGATATAGGAGTCAATTATATTTTGCATTCACTTAACTATTATAAACAGGTACATACATCCAAATATCCATACGTTACATCTGGTGACCCTGTTTTTTTCTCTGTGTTAATATTGTAGTTTATAGGTTTGTTAGTATTTAGGTCAATTCTTTCACAACATTGGGTAATGCTTAGTTGTTCCACTTGTTAGTGTTGAGGAGTGTTTGTGTGTACATGTTGTGATTATTGGATGTTTGATGTTATTAATTAGTGGTTTTAGACCGTCTCCAGTTTCACGGTAGGGCGCTCCTGTATAGTTTCAGAGTTGCTCAAGGGCTTAGTACCTTTTTCTTCCTGTGGGGTCTATATTCTTTTTCATTACTCTTTCTGCTTTCTTGGTATTGTTTTTTTTACAATTGGTTCTAGTATTTTTGTTCTGTAGAGCTAACTTTGTGTGTGTGAATCAGTGAGTGAGTTAGAAGTTCAACGTTCTTATTTCATTATAGTTAGATACAAAAGCCGCTTAGTGTTAGTATACTACTCAAATAATACAAAGGCCACTTGGACATATGGGTCTCTCTTTAAATCAGAAACACGAATTCAATTTATTAGTTCATCATATTTTATTGCAATCATTTCTGCATCAATAACAAAAAAGATTTTAGACATCAGTCGCCTAAAATTCGAGTAAATTCAATTTAACTGGACATACCCCTCATTTACAAAATCAAAACTTTAGAAACCAAAAATCTATAGAGTCAGTATCGGGTGTGGCCACCGTTTGCATCAATGCAGTCTTGGCATCGTTCTCTCATGGACCGTATTAGGTAATGGAGGATGTTTCCTGGGATGGCCAACCACTCTTGCTGGAGAACTTGGGCCAGAACTTCAAGGTTAGCTCCTGGAGGGAGGTTTGCCCGTGTCTGTCGACCCAAGACATTCCACAGATGTTCTATGGGGTTCAAATCGGGTGATCGAGCCGGCCAATCCATCCTTATGACGTGCTGTTGCTGCAGGAAGTCATTAACGATACGCGCTCGGTGGGGTCTGGCATTATCGTCCTGTAGTATGGCATCTTCCCCAATGGCCCGCAGAGCTGGGAGAACCCTAGGTTGTAGACGTCATCCCTGTAGCCATGAATTTGGAGCAGGGGTGTTCTGAAGTTTAATTCGAAGCCACCCCACATCATGACAGATCCACCACCAAAGCGGTCATGCTCGCGCACCGTCGCATCAGCAAAACGCTCCCGTGGACGCCTCCAAACATTCACTCGATGGTCGTTGAAAGACAAGGAGAACCGAGACTCATCTGTAAAGAGCACCCTTGACCAATGTTGCCTAGTCCACACCAAATGACGCCGAGCCCAGGCCAAACGCGCTGCATGGTGAGCTGGGGTGAGCAAAGGCCGAACTGCTGGTCGTCTTGATCACAGGTGTACCTCGTGTAGACGGTTGCGAATTGTCTGGTCGCTGACGTTAACATTGCTGGCTGCGTGAAGCTGTCTTCTGATGGTGTTTGCTGTAGCGGACCTCATCCTCAGAGCTGACAGGGTGATGAAATGGTCTTGTCTTGCAGTGGTAACGCGGGGGCGTCCGGACCTTCTTGGTTCTTGGATGCTTCCAGTGTTGTTAAAGCGCTCCCGCAGCCTTTGGACAACGGAGTGGGACACTCCCAGCCGCCTGCCAACTCCTCTCACCCCCACCCCTTCCTGAAGCCATGCAATAGCTCTGCCTCTATCCGCATCAGTCAATCGTCGCCTTGGGGCATGGTTAGAATAGCAGCAAAAGCACTGCCATTTATACCCAGAAAAAAGCGCCGATTGTTGAACTGAACTCAGAAAATGCAAGCCTTTCGCGTGCAAATCACTTTTTAATGTTGAAAATTTTGCTTTATTAGCAAGACAACAGTAAATTAGGGTCATTTTTTGTCAAATTGGGTTTGTTTTTCAACTCAGTGCAGAAAGTTCTTGTTGTTGTTGTTGTATCAAATTTTATTCATCAGATTAACATAAGTTGTACTGATGTAACATAAACAAATTACGAAATCTACCATGCGCACATCATAGATATTTTCCACATTATTAAACCATAAAAATTATCATACTACTGACATACACATATATTTTTAACAACATACATTCCCTTATAGCAGAAAGTTCAAAACTCACACATGTGATTACTTGTCAGAATAACATTGTCTTGAATGTTACTGTACAGGATATGTTTTGAAATAAGCAATATAAGCGATATTATTGATAGCAGCAAAAAATAATTAAACAATTGAAATATGAGAGTGGCCCTTCAATTATTTTGAGTAGTATATAATTCTTGATTTATTTTCTTTACCTTTGTCATTAGTAATTTTGAAATTATTGGTTGAATTCATTGTTGCTTAGTTTTGGAATAATTCTTGATTTGCTTCTTTAACTTAATCTTTAATATTTTTGGAAATTATTTGTTGAATTGTTCCTTTGTTATATATATATATATATATATATACTGAATATTGATTGAACTTATTGGTTAAATTTTCATTAATATTTGAATTGGTGGTATTTGATCTGTTTATATTATTTTTGTTTATCTTTATTAGGTGTTAGAGATTGTCATTTTTTTAAAAATTATATTTATTAAAAAAAGTTTTGTCTTTAAGGAATTGTAATTTTTTATTTTATTTTTTTATTTATTTATTTTTTATTTTTTATTTATTTTTTTTTTTGGGGGGGGGGGGGGAATTTATAGGGTTTATACATTTGAGGACTTAGGTTGATTAGGTAGTGTTGTTATTAATTTGGTATTGAGTTGTCTTAGACTATTGGTAATTATAATTTTAAAAAAAAAGTTTTAAAACTTGATTGTTTAGTACTTTGTGAGTTTATTAATTTGGTTGATAGTTATTTGTTATTTAGATTTGTTTCACTTTGAGTTTATTGTTGACTTAGTTTGGCTTGGGTTATTGTTAGTTTTTATTTTTATTATTCTTTCTTGGGTGTTTGGGACTTAGTGTATATATTATAGTTTAGTAGTAGGTGCTGATTTTGATTCATATTTTGAAAAAAAAATTAAGATATGGATGACTAGGAAGAACTTTTTGAAAAGTTTATCAAACAAGCTACTGCTTTTGAAGTTTCTGATAAACATAAATATGTTCAAGAATGTTTTGATTGACTAGAAAGACAAGGAGAGCGGGAGGCTGAGCAAACAGAAAAAGCAATGGAATCCAAAAGACTAGAAAAAGAAATGGAGATGGAATCCAAGAGACTAGGAATAGAAATGGAAAGGGAATCCAAAAGACTAGCCGTGGACGTTGAGCTTGAGAGGGAGAAAACAAAACAGTTGGAAATACAGGCTACTCAGGGTGGTCATGTTGCTGGTCAAGATCAGGATCAAACTTATGTGAAGCATCAGTTTAAAGCTAGGCCTATATTTCCTAAACCCATGTTTATAGAAAAGACTGATAATATTGATTCATATCTGTTTCGTTTTGAAACAAATGCTACTGCACTTGGCTGGGAGAATTGACAATAGGTTGTGTATTTGTCTGCTTTACTTGAAGGAAATGCTTTGAGTTTATATCACAGTTTAGCTGCCAATATACATTGTGATTATGACGTTTTGAAAGACAATTTGTTGAAAAAATTCCAATGTACTGCTGAAGGTTTCAAAGAGAAATTTTGTGCTACCAAACCAAACTCTAATGAACCGTTTCAAACTTTTGGCATTGAACATAATCAATTGTTTGATCGATGGGTTGCACTTTCAGGTGTAAAACGTTCGCTTGAGGGGATAGTTGATTTAATATTGGGTGAACAATTTCTTCAGAGTGTGTATGCCGATCTTGCTACTTTCTTTCGTGAGAGAGGATTGGTCAACCTCGAGGCCATGGTCAAATGTGCCGAAAGCTACCGTCTTGCTCGTCCGGGTACAAATTTAGCTCGCAAGGCCAGTACTTCTGCTTTCGCGTCGGTTGGTCAGTCCAATACAGTTGTTGAGGCTAATGCGACTTCGGGTCGTTCGGATTTTCGTCGTGGTTATCGACGTCAGGTTGGTTACCATGGCCGCTGGAAATTTAATAGAAGTACGCCATCCACTGTTGCCGATCTCATCAAGGTCAAAGTCGTGGTGGATTCGGACGCGGCTCATCAGTGAATTTTGCTAAATGTCAGCTTTGCAAAGGCAGTGGCCATTCTTCATTCCAATGTCCACTCAGAAACAATCCGACAAATCCATGCTACATTTGTGTGTTGGGAAGACATGTTAAAAAAAGTTGTCCATTTGCTACTTCGGCACTCAATACAGATACACCAAAGACTCAGATTGGTTCTGCTGCATTGCCTGTTGATCCTGAGGTTGTCTGCTCAGTTGCTGCTCCAGCAGTTGGTCATCTACACTTAGAGTTGGGTTCAGTGAAGGGTATTCCGTGTTCTGTACTTCAGGTGCTACAGGTGCTACGATTTGTGGTGTGCGTCAGCGATTGGTGTCATCTCTCGAGTACATCGAAGGACAAGTTCGTTGTAAGACATTTAAAGGTGAGATTACTGTCTATCCGCTCACCAAACTTCAAGAGCCTCGCCCGTCCTCTACTGGATTACGCAGCGGTCGTGTGGGGTCCCTATCAAAAACATCTAGTCTCCAACTGGAGATGGTCCAACGACGAGCAGCCCGTCGTATCCTACATGACTTCAGCATGCAGGACTAGCAGCGCAACATCCATGTTGGAAAAACTGAACCTGGAATCCTTGCAACAGCGGAGACATGTCGACAAGGTGACCATGATGTACCGTATCATGCACGGCCTAGTCGACGTTTCCCAACTGGGACTTGTGCGTGGAGCCCACCGGAGCACTAGTGGTCACAACATGAAACTCCTTGTCCCCCACACTACAACAGATGTGTACAAGCACCCCTTCTTCCCGTCAGCTACCAGGTTATGGAACTCACTGAGCGCTGAATCAGCATCAGCCTCGTCTGTCGCATCTTTTAGAGCATCGCTGACAGACTGGAGCATAAACATATTATTTCTATTATTATTACGTGTACATATGTCTTAACACAATTCTAACCCAGTCAGACTACCTCACTGCCTCATCCTCAAATAGTACTTTTGCCTGATTTTAAATCTGTGAACACCCTTCGCTGAGCACGCCAAAGTTGTGGAGTCATTTCCTCGAAAACGGGGTATCCATAGTATTACGAAGAAGAAACTTGCTGTGTCCACTCCTTATTTTTCAGGTCAGCTGGTTTGTGCTGTACTTCATGATCCAGTTGCCGATCTGATCATTGGGAACATTGCTGGGTTGACAGATTGTGTTGTTGTTGCTCAGGTTTCAGTTGATTCTAGTGTGGCGGTGGTCACTACTCGAGCTCGCACTGCGCAGAAGGATTTTCCTCATACTCCTTTAGTTGATGTTTCTCAGGATTTTGGAGTTTCTCGTCAGGAGTTGATTGATTTTCAGAAATCAGATTCCAGTCTTGCTTCATGTTTTTCGTGTGCTCAGTCAGGAAAAAAGAAATGTGTTGGTTATGCTACTTATTTTTTCTTTGTGGATTTGGGTGTTTTGTATCGTTCATACAAAAAACCGGGTCAAATTCTACAGCAGATTGTGGTTCCAGAGAGGTTACGTGCGGCTATTTTGGCTACTGCACATGATCAGTTGCTTGCTGCTCATTGTGGAACACGTCGTACTTTGCCTCGAGTTCTTTCAAAATTTTTTTGGCCCGGAGTGTCAGCGGATACTTCGAGGTATGTTCGTACTTGTGATTTTATCAGAAGTCTACTTTGAAAGGAAAGGTTCCGCAGGTACCGTTGGTTGTTGTCCAACGCGTTGCTGAAGTTGATGTGTCTGTGGATACAGTTGTTCGTGAATGAAAGGTGGTAGAATGGGATGATGTGATTTCTAACAGGTTTTTTGATGTTGACAAGGAAAGGGTTGTTGGCATGGCGAACTCTACTAACAGGCCTTCTCATTGCGCAACTGGGGGGCTTTGACTGGGGGCCTACTGAAAATAAGGGAAGGGACGTAGCTCTGCCTAATCAATTTACTGAAAACACAAACCTGATTCCTAAAGAATATAATACATAGTTTATATTGTTTGTTAGTCATACCTTTACCTATAATGCACGTTTAAACACCAATAATTACCCAAAATGTGTTAATTTATCGACTAGTTATCTCTACGAAAATGTTTTTTTCGTCTTGGTTTGCCTGCATTTCGGTAAATTTACGCATCAATCGATAACTTCCGTCACGTCGGCGCTTGTTTTTGATTTTCATTGTGGTCGCATTTTCATCATGGGGAAAAAGTGTTGCGTCTATGGATGTAAAACAAACTATTCGTCAGAACGAGGAGATGGTGTGGAGAGGAAATTATCTGTATTCAGATTTCCAAAGGATGCAGACGAGAAGAATGCGTGGATTTCTGCATTACCGAATGCCAACTTGGTCGTTTCAAAAGACACTGTTGTGTGTGAACTGCACTGGCCTACTGGGTTTGAAACGATCACTATGAGAGGGAAGCAAAGATCGAAACATCCACCCTCTGTTTGGCCAAATGCACCAGCTAGCCAAGTGCCGACTCCTGCACCCGCCGCTCGCCCAACCAAGCGTTCGTCGTGCTTTGAGAGAAATAAGGAAGAGGATCAACTTGCAGCTTTTTTGAAAGGTGACACCACAACATTTTGTGACATGATGAAGACGTTGTTGGCCAACGAGAGAGATCTGCATGTTCCAGTGATCGCTTACATGGACAGTGGAGTTTTACACGTGCAGTCAACGAAATCTTTAAATGGAGTGCCTTTGTTCCTCATCAAAATATCCCAGGATCAAAGTTTTGAGAATTTCCATTTAGGTGTTAAATGCACTGCTGTCTCCCTCTCCAAAAACAGGATCATGACACTGAACACGTGGTCAGCACTTGAGGAAAATGTGAGGTATTTGAATTCTTTGGATATTAACAACAAACAGCAGATAATCCAGCAACAATTACAAGCGATGGGGACGCGGAAAGTTGGCAAGCCATTGTACACGCCCGACATTGTTGTCAGAGCTTTCCAGTACTTTGCAACATCCCGGTGTTTGTATGCAAGATTGCGTCAGGACTTTCAACTGCCTTCAGTGCAAACGCTGACCAGGATCACGTCAAAGGTGGCAAAGGTTGATGAGTCAACTTTTTCTGAGGCAGTGTTCAGCTCACTAGATGAGAGACAAAGATTGTGTGTGTTGCTGCAGGATGAAGTTTATGTGAAGAAAATGATGCTGTATCATGGAGGGCAGGTATTTGGGAGAAGCGCTGACAACCCGGAGTGTCTAGCAAAGACGGTGCTAGGGATCATGATTTCCTGCATGTTTGAAGGGCCCAACTTTCTGTCAAAGATCCTACTTGTTTCGAGGAGCAAGTCCAACTTTCGCTGCAGGCTATTCAACAGGCTGGCGGTGACATCAAAGCAATCATCTGTGACGGAAACCGCAACAACCAGGCATTCTTTAAACTGTTAGGGGGAAATGTTCAGAGGCCATGGGAGACACAAGCTGGTATATTTCTTTTGTATGACTTTGTACACTTACTCAAGAACATAAGAAACTATTGGTTGACCGAGGCGACAGGGGAACTGCTGTTTCCCCACGATGAAGTGATGCGCACAGCAAAGTGGAGTCACCTCATTAAACTGTACAAGTTGGAGGCAGAGTCCCTTGTCAAGATGTCTGACCTTGACGAAGTGGCAGTGTTGCCGAAACCAATCGAAAGACAGAAAGCATCAACATGTTTGAAGGTGTTCAGCGAAAAGACCCACCAGGCTTTGCTCAAACATCCAGGTATGAGTAAATTTGAGGGCGTGGAAGACACTGCACTCTTCATCAACAAGGTGCTCACCTGGTGGAAGATTGTGAACGTGAAGTCCAGGTACATGGACGTGAGACACCGGGACGATCTACAAACTGCAGTTAGCGACCAAGCCGATGATAGGCTCAACACTTTACTTCAGTTTGGTGACATGGCAAAACAGATGGCTGGAAAGCAGGGCAAGAGGCTAAAACAACTGACTGGAGACACCGCTCAGTCCATATTTCACACTTGTAATGGACTTGTCAGTCTGTGCCGTCATCTCCTTTCAACATCTCACCAATATGTGCTGCTGGGACAGTTCTCCACTGATCCTCTGGAGAAAGAATTCAGCAAGCTTCGGCAAGGGTCAGGGGGGTACATACTTTATCAATGTTCAGCAAATTGTAGAGAAAACCAGAATCAACAAGGCCAAGCTGCTGCTCACATTGAAAACGGACATGAATGGTGAAGACGCCGGCCACAAGTGTTCTGATTGTGACTTCACAGTCGAGTCGAACGAAAAGGCGTGTGAAACCGTGGACAGCCTGGAGCAACTTGAAGCAAGTGTTCCACCAGAGACAAAGTCTCAGAGTTAGATGAGGGGACATTGCTGGGCCTAACAACGTTCTACTTTGAGAAGTATGGACAGTATACAGACTCACTGGACAGAGGCGGTCTTAAGATACCCTCAGACAGAGCGTGCCAGTGGACAATTTTTTGCTTCATTGTTTTCAACATCGTGAAAGACTCAGTATGCAGGAAATCATTCACCAGGATAGCAATGACAATATCTGACATGTTCGAGTTCGAGATGGAGGAGAGACATGCCAGGATTGTATCCAACATCTTCATCAAGAACTACTGCTTTGCCGCAACCCCCCGGTCAACAAAAGAGCCTGCCCTGAAACGGTTGAAATTATCTGCGTCATCATAGCGAGGTTAGTTTCATGTAATGTTTTGCTTGTGTGATACTTTAAGTGGCCTATTTGGCCTACTTTGTGATATTTTTTCTGTCTTCTTTTTTTTATTGGTGTCCTTTGCCATTGTCTTATACTTATTGTCGGCACTGCTACTGCATGCAATCAGTGAGTAATAATAATCAGTTATTTTTAACCCCTGCTGTGCTAAGTGCGATTATTGCTGCGCCATGGTCTTATACTTTGAATTTAATTAAATCAAATTAATTAATTAAATTTGCGCTATCATGTAAAGATGCTCTGTGGGTTCGGGCAAATAGAATAGACCCAACGTTTCCCGGCGTGTCGTAAGAGGCGACTAACAGGGGTGATGTTAGCACGGCATCACTGGGCGAAAGTCTTCTACACAGAAGTCACCGGCCAGGGCGGAGGAACCTCACGTTACTACAGGTTCAACGACCACGTGCTCAGGGCCAAGGCGAGCCACACTGTATTCGTGGATTTCGGCTGTGGCCAACAGCCTGGAGAGGATTGGGCCCTGCCAGGTCTTTTTTTGCCCAAGACACAACACATGATGAGGCTATCCACTAATTCCATGCCGGATCGGTCGTCGCCCGGCTACACAAGGACCGCGCCTTCCGTTGGCCACCAGGACGGAGGTGAAAAGTATGCTACTGATGGACAAATTAGCAAGATCCGCACGAGAAACAACATCGTCATAGGAACCTGGAATGTCAGGACCCTAACTGCGGAAGGAAAATTAGAAGAACTGGCCCACGAGCTGGACCACTATCGATGGAACGTTCTAGGTATCAGCGAACTGCGCTGGAAAGGCCTAGGTGAAACAACGACTGACAAAGGCCACAAGCTCTATTTCAGCGGTAGAGATGACAGGCACGAACACGGCGTTGGATTCTTGGTCCACAAGAACATTCTAGCCACTGTCATGGGTTGCCGCCCAGTCTCCAGTAGACTCATTACCATCCGTCTGAGAGCAACCCCTTTCAACATTACCATCATCCAGGCCTATGCTCCAACATCAGACTATGAAGACAGCGAAGTGGAGGATTTTTATGAAAATATACAGGCGGCCCTTGACCAAGTGCCGAAGAAGGACATAGTCATAGTGCAAGGCGACTGGAATGCCAAGGTTGGCCAAGATGCGCACCACAACTGGGGAGACACATGCGGACCCCACTGCAACAACGAGACAAATGACAGGGGTCTGAGGCTATTGGAGTTTGCCAGATACAACAATCTGGTACTGGCAAACACGCTTGGTCTCCACAAAAAAATCCAGACGATGGACATGGCACAGTCCCGGCGGGGAACATCACAACCAGATCGACTACATCATGGTCAAGAAACGCTTCAGATCAAGCATCAACATTGGCAGGACACGCACTTTTCCAGGAGCAGACATTGGAAGTGACCACGATCTCGTGATGATGTCTTTCCGGCTCCATTTGAAGAGAGTAAATACAGCAAAGTGCACTAGGCTGAAGTTCGACCTGGACAAACTGCAAAACCCGGAGGTGGCAAAAATATTTCAGGCCACAATTGGAGGGAAATTTGCACCACTGCTTATTTTTGGGGCAGGCGAAGTAGATGTCAACACCATGACCAATACCTTCAACTCAGCTGTAACAGATGCCGCCACTGAGATACTTGGCAAGCACCGACCAAAGAAGAAGCCGTGGATCACACCTGAACTTTTGGATCTGTGTGATAAACGAAGAGAGTTAAAAAAGAAAAAGAACACCTCACAGGGAGCTGATGTCTACCGAAAAATCAACAATGACATCCGAAAAGGCATGCGCACAGCAATGGAGAACTGGATAGAAGATCAATGCCAGGAAATAGAGAACAATCTGAACAAGAACAACAGCAAGAAGGCCTACCAGACTGTGAAGCGGCTGACAAGTGTTAAACAGCCCAAAGTCTCCACTATCCAAAGCAAGTCTGGCATTTGCCTTACAGAAGAACAAGAAGTCTTGGACAGATGGACAGAGTACTGCTCTGACCTTTACAACCATACACCAAATGGAGACCCATCAGTTCTAGCATGTCCCGAGAGCAGAGAAGAAGAAGAAATCCTCCCAATTCTCCGGGAAGAAGTTGAGGCAGCAGTGCAATCGCTGAAGAAAGGGAAGTCAGCGGGAGTGGACAACATACCAGCGGAACTGCTACAAGCAGGAGGAGAAGCGATGACTGATGCTCTCACCATTATCTGTAACAAGATCTGGCAGAGTGGGGAATGGCCTACACCATGGACCCAGTCGCTTGTCATCACTCTTCCCAAAAAAGGTAACCTTCAGGAGTGTGAAAATTACCGCACCATCAGCCTCATCAGCCATCCCAGCAAGGTCCTCCTGAAAATAATACTCAACAGGTTGAAACCACAAGCTGAACAAATCATAGCTGAAGAACAAGCAGGATTCATGGCAGGGCGAAGTACCACTGAACAGATTTTCAACCTCAGAATAATCTGTGAGAAATACCTACAGCACCAACAACATCTATATCATGTGTTTATAGACTTCAAGAAGGCATTTGACCGAGTCTGGCATGCAGCTCTATGGGCAACCATGAAAGTGTACAACATCAGCCCTAAAATTATAGAAGTCATCAAAAGCCTGTATGACAAGGCTACCAGTGCAGTCCTCCATAACAGCGTCATCGGGAACTGGTTCAGAACAACAATCGGTGTGCGTCAAGGATGCCTACTCTCCCCAACACTCTTCAACATCTTCCTAGAGCGCATCATGTCAGATGCTCTTGCAGATCACGAAGGCACAGTCAGCATAGGGGGCAGAGCAATCTCCAATCTTCGTTTTGCGGATGATATTGATGGATTTGGCTGGAGAGGAACAAGAACTTGAACAGCTTGTACAGAGGCTTGACACCACCTCCAGAGCTTATGGAATGGAAATAAGTGCAGAGAAGACCAAAATGATGACCAACAACACCAATGGCATCAACACGGACATCAAAGTACAAGGCCAATCCCTCAACACAGTGCACAGCTTCAAATATTTAGGAGCCATTGTGTCAGACAATGGGTCTCGACAGGAAGTCCTCTCCAGGATCGCACAAACAACTGCTGCCCTGACAAGGTTGAAGCCCATTTGGAAAGACAGAACCATCAGTCTACATTCCAAAGTAAGACTGCTGCGCTCTCTGGTCATCTCCATCTTCCTATATGCTTGCGAAGCATGGACCCTCACAGCAGATCTCCAACGAAGAATACAAAGCATGGAGATGAGGTGCTACAGAAGACTTCTGTGCATTTCCTATACCCAACACATCACCAACGTTGAAGTCCGACAGACCATCACACAAGCCATTGGACAACACGATGACCTGCTCACAGTGGTGAAGAAACGGGGCCACGTCACCAGATCATCAGGCCTTGCAAAGACCATTCTGCAAGGCACAGTGCAAGGAGGTAGAAGAAGGGGGAGACCGAAAAAGAGGTGGGAGGACAACATTCGAGAATGGACTGGTTTGACACTGAGCGAAGCCATGAGGGCTGCTGAGGACAGAGAAAGATGGAGTATGCTGGTTAAGCGATCATCTGTGGTGCCCCTACGACCTTCGGGTTATGGGACAGGATAGGATAGGATGTAAAGATTGTAACGTAAAAGAAACAATAGAGACAATCAATATATGTTCCAATCCTTGAATTGAATGCACACATTTGAACAGAAAGAAGCCATTTGCTGATACTTTGTGAGAAATAGTAAGGATATATAATTATGTGATGCTAAAATAATAACGCATAGCACTGAAGAGGTTAACAAAGTACAACCCAATATATATTTCCATAGGATTTTAGAGCATGCAAATCAACTAATATAACTTTATTTTGAACCAAAGATTGCAAATTAGTTGCACATTGATGTTTTGTAACATTGACACAGTAGGCCCCCAGTCAAAGCCCCCAGTTGCGCTATGAGAAGGCCTGTTAGTAGAGTTCGCTATGGTTGTTGGTCATACACACGTCGGTTGTTGTTCGGTGGGTTCGGCAGTGTTGAGTTCTGAGGTGGTGCGTGAAGAGACAACAAGACACATTTTGGCGTCTGTGGGTGTTGTCCAGGATGATGTGGATGATAATGTTTTTTCTGCCAACGCTGCCTAGGGTATCTTCTATGGCAGATGAGGGTATTTCGTCAGTTGTGTTTGATGAGTTGGTGCCTACATCGGATCGTCAGGATCTCTTATCTGGTTTTTTTTCTGAATAATTATGCTGTTATTTTGACAGCAATACCGGGTTCATTTGAAGTGGGTATGTTTTTGGTTGTTCTTTTGTTTGGGCTGTTTCTAAGTTCTCTCGTTTCCTGTGGGGTGCTGCATTCACACTGCAAACAGATCACAGACCCCTCACTTACATGAAGACATGTAGGTTCAAAAATACACCAATTATGCGATGGGCTCTGTCTTTGAAAGAGTACAATTTTCATATTGAGCCTCTTCCGGGATCTCGCAACATTTTTGCTGATCTTTTGTCGCAATTGGCAATCAGATTGTGCCGTAGGTGTTGCGGAAATACTTCTGTTGTTGAAAAAGAAACCTCGGTCGGTCTCTTTTTTCATAAGAGGGGGGTAATCGTACACAAATTAAATGTGAACGTATTGACTTGTTTAACACAGTGGGCCGAAGATTAGTTTATGGTGAGTAATGTACTTGTAACTAAGCGTGACGTGCCTTTTTTCATAAGAGGGGGGTAATGTAGAGAACGTAAATTTTCCGGTTCTCAATAATATTTCTATTTTTAGAGTGTGAGTTAATTTTTGGAATAAATATATTTTATGTAATTATTTTCATTGGCCGAAATTCTTGAACCAATGGAATAATGAATAGCTGGCAGGAAGGGCAATTGTAGTCACTCGAGTGTTGTGTTCTAAGGTGTGAGGTTGTAGAGTCATTGTGTCAGGACAGGAAAAAAAAAGATAAAGAAAGAAAAAAATAAAGGATTGTTCTGAATAGTCAAGAGGTAGAAAGCATTGAGAACTTATCTGGGTGTATAGGTTCGGTGGGCTTTCTCTCTGAAAGTGGATGGTATATTGTGCTTAAAGATTACAGCTGCCTACGGGAAGCTGGTGTTAGCTGCATACACCTGGACACACGGCGTTGTCTCGGACAACGGGGAAAGGACGCCTCGAGAGGTATCGGAGTCGGCCGTACTTCTTGTACCTGACCAAGTCGCGATTTCTTCTTCAGACAGATAGGGCAGGCCTGCCTGCCTGCCTGTCTACATCATCACTGTTCATCTAACTGCCTGTCTACAACATCAACGGTTCAACCAGGCTTACTTGTGCACGGACTCTCTGCGTTACCACAGGTAACGAGTTTCTTTTGCTTTGGGTCTGGAGATGCGCATTCCGGCTGCTTGAGTTCCGCAGACAGTTAAACTGGTCAATGAGGTGTAAAAAGAATAGTGTAAAACGATCGGTGTGAAAGATTGTTGTTTATTTATATAAAGTATTGAGAGCGTGGAACTTATATTTGTGTTGATGTTTGCCTGTGTTAGTGAGAATCTGTACATTTGTGGGTGTGGTAGTTAACAGAGAGACTTGCATGCACACTTTATTTTGATCTAGGAGTCAATTATATTTTGCATTCACTTAACTATTATAAACAGGCACACACATCCAAATATCCATACGTTACAGGACCCATTGTCTGATACAATGCTCCTAAATATCTGAAACTATGCACCGTGTTGAGGGATTGGCCTTGGACTTTGATGTTCGTGCTGATGTCATTGATGTTGTTGGTCATCAGTTTGGTCTTTTCTGCACTTATTTTCATTCCATAGGCTCTGGAGGTGGTGTCAAGCCTCTGTTCGAGCAGTTCAAGTTCTTGTTCCTCTCCAGCCATTCAATCAATGACATCCGCAAAACGAAGGTTGGAGATTGCTGACTGTCTCTTCGTGATCTGCAAGAGCATATGACTGTCATAAGCCTCCTGTGCGTGTTATAAAATAATTAGCTTTATTCTCAGAAGATTCCTACAAACTTGATATTAGTTTGTAAAAAGTTTTTAACGTTCCAATTTCACGTATACACGCATTCATCAAAAGGCCTTTCTTATACAATTACACAAGTTGAGACAAACTTGAAACACTGAAGACGTAAAATACATAACAGTTGGAACCAACACCTATAATTATACGTTAAGCTAATTTTATGATTCTCTTCTTTCTCACTCAAAGTAGTAGAATAATAATTTAAACAGAATTCAAGGAATTCAAGATTCGATTCAAGAAATAAGTCCTAAAGTAATACAATTATAAATAGCTGAACTATAATATAATTTTTTTTTTCTGAAGCAATCCCGTTTCTGGTCTGACAGAAAATTACATTTATCAATTTATGAAAATATTTTATTCATTGACAAATTAGTTTCAGTATTATGTTTCCAACAAGCAAATCATAAAATATAAATATTCAAATTACAGTGTTTGTCGTGAATTGTATCCAGAATCACCACAGTGAAAAACAGAAGTAGCTTACACAGTAACAAAGCATTTCCAAGTCACACAAAATAAGCATTCACTCTTCTTCCAGTCTATCTTTCATCCCACTAATACAACCTATCGTAGTCCTATTTCATCCAATCACAGACACACTCAGATGCATACGAGAACAACCTTCTGTTCTCCAGTCTCATCACCAAAATATTAAGGAACTAGGAAATATAGTACCAACGCAAAGGGAATACATACGCCATGTGCCTAAATCAACAATCACCGCTCGCTTACTAGATCTATAAACACGTGATGTATACACAAATGTAAATATTTGCCAATTCACTTCATGACAACTTCCCCTTCCCCCCATTAAAAAAAATTCTTTAACTGATCGAGGACAAAGACTTTTTATTTTCACAAAATAGAAAAACGCTATAACAAAGGAAAATACTTTTCAAATTTAATCAGTTATCTGCAAACTGTCAGTTATAAGAGTAGCAATGAGGTATGATCTCGGCGAACAAATCCTGTCAGTTGTCACCCATGACAACTACTTAAAGCTATCTACAGACAAAGACTCACTTGTCACCCGTGACAACTATTTAAAGTTATCTCAGAAGATTCCAGGTTCGAATCCTGGCAGGCTCGCCAAATTGTCATAAACTTCAGTGTGTATTATAAAATAGTTTTATTCTCAGAAGATTCCTACAAACTTCCTTGTCCTAAAGTAATAAAATAATAAATAGCTGAACTATAATATAATCTTATTTTTATCTGAAGCAATCCCGTTTCTGGTCTGACAGAAAATTACATTTATCAATTTATGGAAATATTGTATTCATTTACAAATTATTTTCAATATTTTGTTTCCAGCAAGCAATTACTAAAATTTCAATATTCAAATTACAGTGTAATGAACAGAACCCAGAATCACCACAGTGAAAAACAGAAGCAGCCTACACAGTAACACAGTGTATTTCCAAGTCACACAAAAAAAGCATTCAGTTTTTTTTCACAGTCTTTCATTCCACTAATTCACCCGAATCTAGTCCCATTTCATCCAATCACAGACACTCTCAGATGCACACGTGAACAGCCTTCTGTTAAAAAAACCAAAAACACTGTAGATAATAGTCACACGACACCGGAGCGAACCAGTTGATGGTAAGGGGAAAATATTATGGTAACACGTTGGCCAATCCGAGATTCGAACCAGGGACCTTTCGATTATTAGCAAGACGCTCGACCAACTGAGCTACCCGGCCCCTCACAGCCTTGTGTTCACTAAACAGTCTTTATTTATATAGCAGAGTCTCATCACCAAAATATTAATGAACTAGGAAATATAGTACCAACTCAAAGCGAATACATACGCCATGGGCCTATGTCAACAGCCACAGCTCGCGTACTAGAATATATAAACACGTGATGTAAATATTTGCCAATTTACTTCGTGACATGATGCGCTCTAGGAAGATGTTGAAGAGTGTTGGAGAGAATAGAATAGGCATCCTTGAGGCATGCCGATTGTTGTTCTGAACCAGTTCCCGATGGCGCTGTTATGGAGGACTTGTCATACCGGCTTTTGATGACTTTAATATAATGTTAGGGCTGATGCTGTACACTCTCATGGTTGCCCACAGAGATGCATGCCAGACTGAATCAAACGCTTTCTTGAAGTCTACACACACATGATATAGATGTTGGTGCTAAAGATCACTCTGCTTAATTGTAACAATTTAGGTTGTAAGCTTTTGCGTAGAATGGAACTCGGGAAAGAATCCTGTAATATGTAACTATGTTTCTAAGTCATCTTCATTGTCGCAGATTATTCTGAGGTTGAAAATCTGTTCAGTGGTACTTCGCCCTGCCTGAATCATGCTTGTTCTTCAGTTATGATTTGTTGAGCTTAGAGTTTCAACCTGTTGAGTATTATTTTCAGGAGGACTTTGCTGGGATGGCTGATTAGGCCGATTGTGCGGCAATTTTCACACTCCTGAAGGTTACCCTTTTTGGGAAGAGTGATGGCAAGCACCTGTCCATGGTGTGGGTCACTTCCCACTCTGCCAGATCTCGTTACAGATAATGATGATAACATCAGTCATCGCTTCTCCTCCTGCTTGAAGCAATTCCACGGGTATGTTGTCCACTCCCGCTGACTTCGCCTTCTTCAGCGATTGCTCTGCACTGCTGCCTCAACTTCTTCTGGGAGCACTGGGAGGATTTCTTCTTCTTCGTTGTTCTGGGCACATGCTAGAACTGATGGATCTCCCTTTGGTGTGTGGTTGTAAAGGTCAGAACAGTACTCTGTCCATCTATCCAAGACTTCTTGTTCTTCTGCAAGACAAATGCCAGACTTGTTTGGATCGCGAAGACCTTGGGCTGTTTAACACTTGTCAGCAGCTTCACAGTCTGGTGGGCCTTCTTGCTGTTGTTCTTGTTCAGACTGTTTTCTATTTGCTGGCATTGATCTTCTACCCAGTTCTCCTTTACTGTGCGCATGCCTTTTCGGATGTCATTGTTGATTTTTTGGTGTTCTTTTTCTTTTTCATCTCTCTTAGTTTGCCACAAATGTCCAAAAGTTCATTTACGATCCACGGTTTGGTTTGAATGCAGCTCTGTGGGCAACCACGAGAGTGTACAACATCACCCACAAAATTATTGAAGTAATCAAAATCCTGTATGACAACGCTACCAGTGCAGTCTTCCACAACAGTGCCATCTGAAACTGGTTCAGAACAACAATCAGTGTGTGTGTCAAGGATGCCTACTTTTTCCAATAAGAGTGTTGATCTTCCTAGAGCGCATCATGTCAGATGCCCTTGCAGATCACGAAGGGACAGTCAGCATAGGGGGTAGAGCAATCTTCAACCTCCGTTTTGCAAATAACATTCATGGATTGGCTGGAGAAGAACAAGAACGAACAGCTGGTACAGAGGCTTGACACCACTACAGAGCCTATGGAATGGATATAAGTGCAGAGAAGACTAAAATGATGACCAACAACACCAATGGCATCAACACGGACATCAAAGTCCAAGGCCAATCCCTCAACACAGTGCATAGTTTTAAATATTGAGGAGCCATTGTATCAGACAATGAGTCCCGACAGGAAGTTAAGTCCTCTTCAGGATTGCACAAACAACTGCTGCCCTGACAAGGTTGAAGCCCATTTGGACAGACAAGACCATCAGTCTACATCCAAAAGTAAAGTTGCTGCGATCCCTTGTCATCTCCATCTTCCTTTACGCTTTTGAAACATGGACCCTCACAGCAGATCTACAACGAGGAATACAAAGCATGGCGAGGAGGGGCTACAGATGACTTCTGGGCGCAATTCCTATAGTCTACTCAGCACATCACCAATGACGCAGTCCGACAGACCGCACACAAGCCACTGGACAACATGTTTGACATGCTCACAGTGATGAAGAAACGGAAACTCCGATGGTATGGCCACGTCACCAGAGCATCAGGTCTTGCAAATACCCTCCTGTAAGGCACGGTGCAAGGAGGCAGGAGAAGAGCAGACAGAAAAAGAGGTGGGAGGACAACATTCGAGGTTGGACTGGCTTGACACTGAGCGAAGCCATAAAAGTTACTGAGGACAGAGAAAGGCGGAGTTAAACGATCATATGTGGTGCCCCAACGATCTTCGAGTTACGGGATAGGATAGATGTAGATAGATAGTGTGGTGTATGTGTGTGACTATGCTGTATCTTTTAAAATGCGGCACCCAGCCATGATTACCGCGTACGCGCGGTTAAACTGCTAGGTCTAACAAAAAAGTGACATTCGGAGCAACGGACTGATTGACTGACCGACAAACGGGTTGCTAATGATGGATGACCCATGATTTGAAGTACCGGTATACCAAACTTCAACATAATCGTTTAAAGCCGTGTTGGTATTGAGGAAAACGTGTTTAGCAACAAAATTATTCCAGTGACGACCTTTACTGTGTCCAACTGTCTGAAATACCGACCGACCGACTTTTGGCTCGTTCTGATTCTGCCATTTCAAAGTATTTCCAGATAAGTGGAACTTGTACAACAACATACACAGATAAAATGTAGGCTACAATTCGTCAAAAATAATAAAGATATTTATAAGGCGCTTTTCATAGTAAGGAACAATTCAAAGCGCACCTTCATGCATTCACATATTCATTATTTAAGTCTAAAATCACAGGGTTAGGTTAGGTAGATAGATTAAAGTCCCACGTCACATATAGCGAATAGGGGACTGGGAAAGGGGGGGAAAGGGGTCATGGTAAAATCACAGGTGAAAAGACGTTAACTTAAAGAAACAAACCAACATATTCATTTAACATTAGTACAATACATATACATATATGGCTGGGAGCAGGCGAAATCAAAACGGACTGTGGGAGAGGCAATAATAAACAAAATAATTTCCCACACATGCACACACACACACACAAACACGTGCACGCGCACGCACGCTGGAAAAATGATGAGCTGATATGGAAGAAACAGTTTGAAGACAGGACATATTAGGAGAAGACTTTAGAAAAGAAATGAGTTTTGAGGTTTGCTTTGAAGGTGTTGATTGATATTCGGTATGCCAAACCACAACTTATATTAAAATGTTTGGTTCTGGTGGTGTTGGTGGTTGGGTTGCTGTGCAGCTGTAATCTACGGGAAGGTTTTTTCTTGGCTCAGTCATTTGAAGATAAAATCGGATTGAGAACTAAACATTAATTACTTTTTATCGATCACGCAGACTGTAATACGACAGGCGCGCGATAGTCAGATAGCGTTCATGGTTGCTGTTGTCAGGAGTCGTGTAGCTATAGCGCGTGTCGGTGAGCTCATTTGGTCCGACTATATGCTTCGTCAGTTCTCCGTAATCATTTATGACGTCGTAAATTTGTGTGTGTGACATTGACTGGTGTACAGGACACCTCCCAAAGGTTGCCTTCTAACCTATTGGCACCCCGGACTGATAGCCCGCCACCTTGTACGCTTTAATCACGCCACTTACCTGGCGCCTCTCACCTGTTGCCTCACTCACCTCTATCCTGCAACTTCCACTCCGTCTACACAACCCTCAGTAAGAGGTTGGGAAATGGAAAGACTGTTAATTATGTTGGGTCGTTTGTGTATGTGCAGTTTGTGCAAAGTAAATTTTGCACGCTAGATGACTTGGCACTCTGCCCCGTCCATCACCTGACATCAACACGGCTTGTTTGCCTGTCTGCCGACAACTGTCTAATGCCTGCACCTAGCTCCATACATCTGCCCTGTCAAGTCAGGCGCCCTCCTAACAAACATTTCCTCTTTAAACCTTCATTATTTTGCTCCCCCTCACCGCCTTCTACTACTCCTTCAACACCAAGCAGCTGTTTAGTCAACCTGTTTAAAAGTGTTCATTATTGGACCGGGCAATGGGAACGTTATAAACTATAATGATAGTATATCATTCCATCGCACGGACATTAAAGATCCTGATGCTCATGTCATAGGCAGATGAGTGCCGGCTACACAAATACACCCAGCACACACCAGGTCCCTTCTTCCCATCCCCAGTCGCCCAGGATTGTACTCGGTCGTCTGGGCGTCAAATTGCAAGTGGTCGCTTTAGATCCTGTTATAAACTATAAACAGCCTTGGGCTGGAAAAAACCCCGTTGGGGTGCCGGGGATTCCAGTATAAATAGTATCCCCACTTTCTGGAAATTTAGTGCTTTAAATTCCCACTGTCGCTGTCTTTCTCATTTGCTCTTTCTCATTCCTGCTCTGTTCTATTAATCTGCTATACTATCTTCTTCTTCGCTAGACCAGTCATCTACCTTTTTTCTTGAAAACTCTTCCGGGACAAGACTCCTTATTTGTGTATGAGGTCTGTTGGATCAGCTTGGGAATATTGGACGCTTTCTGCCAGGTGGTCACTAGGGCTTCCTATGATGTTATTATTTAGCAATGTAGGCATTTTATAATATGTATGTGTTTTGTTGATAATTTATAATGATGTTTGTATTCTATTTTGTTTTTGTAAACGGGGGTTCAATAAATTAGAGTACAGTCTCGGCGTCCCCAGCGTGGGATGTCTTTATTGTAAAGTGACTGGCTGGGGGAGAGCATTCAGTTTTACCACTAGGGTTGTTTCAGCAGATCTTTTATGCGGATTAGGGGTTGTCCGGTCCTGATTTTGCTCGGAAGAGTCCGCTGGACCTAAAGCAATAATCATGTAATGTAATGTAATGTAATGGGCTGGAAAAGCGCTATATAGCCTAAGAACGATTAAATAAAATAAATAAAATAAACTTACTTCAAACTTCATTTGTATGTACTTTATTTGATAGTGTTAACACTGTTGTTGTTTTTATCAATTGTTGATTCAGCTCCGATGCTTGAATCTTAATAAGTGTAACGCAGATTCGTTTATCCACGCAACCTGTTCACTCAGCAACAAGGCAGAAGTCGTCGTATGAAGTTTTCCAACTTTATTCAGCATACATCAACAACTGCACACAAGATCGCTAAATTGCTTTTTTTTCCACTTTTTCATTTTTTTCAAGACGACACAGTGCACCGCTAAATATAGTCCCTCTATAATCGAGAGAATGAACATTCCAGAGTGATGCAATAACATCCAATCAGAATAAAATTCGTAGCGGGAACTTTGCACTGTCTTACGTCATATAACTTTATTTAGGTTAGAAGAATCTCTTAGCTACCACTAGATTTATCTACATGCTTCGATCGATAGTAAACAGGTAATTCTAGAAAATTCTCCAATAATATCGACCAACGAAAATTATCAACATTATACAAAGCTTCTTCTAACAACAATGCAAAATCAGATCAAAGGTAAATACACTCTGTTATTGAATGCTTTCAAAACAAAACGATGCCCCGGTTGGGGTGCCGGGTGTTTCAGTATAAATAGTATCCCCACTTTCTGGAAATGTATTGCTTTAAATTCCCACTGTCGCTGTCTTTCTCCTTTTTTCTTTCTCATTCCTACTCTGTTCTATCAATCTACTATACTATCTTCTTCTTCGCTAGACCAGTCACCTACCTTTTTTCTTGAAAACTCTTACGGGACTAAACTCCTCATTTGTGAGTGTGAGGTCTGTGGGATCAGCTTGGAAATATTGGGCGCTTTCTGCCAGGTGGTCATTGGGGCTTCCTATGATGTTATTATTTGGCAATGTAGGCATTTTATATGTATGTTTTGTTGATATTTTATAATGATGTTTATATTCTATTTTGTTTTTTGTAAACGGGGGTTCCATAAATTAAAGTATAGCCTCAGCGTCCCCTGCGTGGGATGTCTTTATTATAAAGTGACCGGTTGGTGGAGTGCCTTCAGTGTTGCCACTAAGGTTGTTTCGGCAGATCTTTTATGCGGATCAGGGGCGAGTCCTCTTTCAGCGAAGTTGTGGTCTTGATTTCGTGGTCCTGATTCAGTTATACTGGTCCTGATTTGGCTCGGAAGAGTCAGCTGGACCTAAAGCAAAAATCATGCAATGTAACCAAACCGATCAGATCTATCGTGCGCGTCTCAAACGTAACAGATAGAATAGCACTCGCTGAGACGGTACCACTGGCAATAAGTTAAACACCAGAGCGTCGAGTCCGACCAGACAGCTTCTACTATATAGTGACCGTTTAATCTCTAGTACGCATATATCGTCCTCTGTACGCTTATGTGTCCGGGGACGTTAATCTATATAACTAACTAACTAACTAGTACGCATGCGCAATACAGACACACACGGAATGACGTCAAGGTTGTGACATCACATTTTAGTGATTACGTAACATCTATTCTTTCTTTCGAAAAGCAATATACATGTAGATAAAGAATGTTTTTCAAGGCAACAGAATGATAGTGAATAAGTCCATTCTGGCATTTTTTTTATTTAAATATCCCTGGAACCGATATTACAGACACTTTTTTCCCCGAACTAACTGCAAGGTTTAACAAAATAAACAAAAATTGAACCCAATAAAATACATATAAAATGTCAGAAGCTCGAGCTCGTTGAGGTCTTCATCTGCTTTTGTGTGTTTCAGCGGGCTCCCTCGGCAATCACCAGGCTCTTTCCCGGCACATGACGCGGTTCCGCGTTGAATCGCTGCAACCTCATGAGAAGTCACTGGCATCTCACTGGAGCAGACTCCAGATCTTTTTTGTCATGAGTGGTACAATGGGCTTGTGGTCCGTTAACAACACTCTTTTATTAAACGACAACCACCTACACACAGGATAATGGGATATCTATGGGATATCTAAACCACCCTCAACCCCTATCCAGACCCACAGCCCAGTATTTACTGAACAATTACCTCCCTTGTCTAATCTGAAAACTCCAGAAACTGTACACCCAGCTGTCTGACAACAATGTGTAACAAATGTAGCAAATATATAACAATAAACAATTGGTAACAGTGAACGAATCAAGCAACAAAATAGGTTTAATTACAAGCTAAGACAATAGCCAGCAAATGCTTGATGAACAAATTAGTTTAGGTTAAATTGGCTGGCTTAATAGTTCAATGTTTGTAGAACTTGTATTTAGCTAATCTCAAAAGAAGATGAAGAAGCTACACACAGGTAATAAAGTATATTGCATAGATTCCAGTCGATGTTAGTGTTTATGGGAGTGAATGTAAGTATGTTTGAGGAGAACCAGGGTGTTGTATGCAAAAGCCCAGGCGGTTATCTCTCTGTCGTCCGGAGCACACGAAGTGTACCAGCGGTGATGAACCCCACAGTCCCTCAGACAGCACTCTCGACCAGCATGGAGGAGTAAGAAGCAGTAGCCCCACAGACACTTCAAGTGGAAGTAACAGAAGTAAGTATTGTAGGTATGGTAGTATAGTAGGTGTAGTAGTAGAAGTAGGTCCAATCTGGTCAACAAATAAATCGTCTTACTAATCTTTTTTTATACAACCTGTTAACACTACATAAACAAATACTCCTTCCCCCGTCCGCCATCTTGACCTGTTTATAAGTGCATGTAAACAATTCAATGCAATTCTCGATTCTAAAAATTTATATTTCTTTTCATAAACATAGTTGTTTATACACAAATATACATTACAAATATAATCGCACTTCCAGTCAGCCAATCCTAATTCGTATCCATTCTCACCTTCACCACCCCTCTCCATGTTATAATCCATTACCTCCCTTCATTTACAATTATCTCTCTCTTGCATGCTATAATACAAAGCCATCCTTCCCTCATATTCATCACCCCTCTCACTCTCATTTTAACACATATACTTCATCATCACCCCTTGACCCCATTTTGGCAACAACATCAACAACATTATTCATTCTACATATTTCACCAAGAAAATCATATAAAATACTATTAGCAAAATCTCTCCCTTTCCCCCTCATTCACCATCATTCATTCACGTACGCAAGCTCGGAGTGCATAGCCACTAAGGAATAGAATTACTGGGTTCACACTCACCTTTAAGTTCTCGGCCTGTGAAACAGGATACACATACACCACTCCACAACACAAAACAGTACACCACAGTGGTTATCCGTTTGAGAGTATAAAGTTCGTTACTGTGCTAATGCTTTGCTTTGCACCCAGAGCATCTCAGTACTGACGAGGTCACTGAGCCTTGGGAGGTTCCTAATCGAAGGACACACACCCTTAAGAAAATAGGGATCTTTCGGAAGCGGGTGAAAGTGAAAGTGAATGTGAATCGGGACTACTTATTGTTGTGACATCAGCAATTTATGTGACGCTTTTACTTCCCGTGGTGAAAGGTCACGAAGTCTGCCTATCACAACGAATAAAACTTCGTGGAAATCAGGTTTTCCATGAACTAATGTCCGTGAGTACATTTTGGTTATTAAATCGTTTGTAAAATGTCCAAAAATGATTTGAATGTGTATATGGTACATTACTCAACCATTTTAGAAGTAATAATGGGGATCTAAACTCGGTCTCAGACTTAAAACGTATTTTCAAACGAGCTACTGAAAAGAGTGCCCAAACCCTCATCACGCTCATAGAATCTATCTATTCTGTATCACCAATCAGCAGTCCAAAAACTGTTTTATGTGACAAAAATGAAACTCGAAGCTAGAATGTAAAATATCTTCAATGTTAGAGCACTAATCCATCTTTAAAGTTCAACTTAATCGTTACATTCGTGTCAAATCATGATTTGTTAGAAGAAGCCTTATGTAGGCATAATAGTAATAGTGCTCTGCCTCTGGGCCTGCCCTGTGTGTGCTCAATAAGATGTAAACGTTAGACTATTTTTATCATCTTGTTGTACTAATTAGTGTAATAGTAATTTATTGAATCTAAAAGTAACATGGTTTGAAAAGATGGCACAACTGGAGCACCTTTTAAGTAGTTATCAAATTGGAAGGAAGTGCCGAAGAAAGTGGAAGGGGAAGTCACTCGCGCAAAAATCACAACGAAACTAGGTGCTGGAATCGAAAGCGCACAGAAACACGTTCGTTTCGTTTCGTAACGCGGCGTAAGAATCAGCGGCGTGCCTCTCGTTGGACGAAACGAATACACAATCACTTTCACTTTCACCTGTTCCGAAAGACCCCTAATACCCTACACTTATTATTTCCTGAATAAGTGGCAGTACTAATAGTCTTTTGGTTACAGTCTTCTGGTCATTCTTGTCCTGACGAGGGCACAAGACCTTGAGTGGTTCGAATCATATGGTACACTACCATTACGGAAAACTGACTCTACTTTATCCTAAGATAACACAGTCTCAAAGTCACTTTTCGTCCAAAAAACGTCCGCTTGCAATAAGATAAGATAAGATAAGATAAGACAACTTTATTATCTTTTACAAGAAATTACATTGTGGTGTACAATTACAATCAACAAGGAATAAACATCACAATAATAATAACAACAATCATAATGACAATGAGGATAAAAATGCATAGTCACATATGAATATAATTACACTTATGCATGCTAACATTAAACGACAGCAAATGTTAAATGAAATTATTTTGGGCAAACACACACACTCACTCACACACACACACACACACACACACATGTCATTTATTAAGTAATGAGACAGTCTTTGGAATAAAACTGTTTTTCGTTCTGAGAATTCTGACCCTTGGTGTTTGGTAGCACCTTCCAGAAGGCAGGAGCTGGAAGTGGTGCGCAAGCACATGAGTGCTATCCAGCACAAAGCAACTGGCTTTCCGCACAACACCTCTTTCATACAACACCTGCAGACTTTGTTTCACTCCCACAATCCTCTCACAGACTTTCACCACTCGATCCAGCACACTTTTGTTTTTTACATAGAAACTTCCATACATGCAGCAGATAAAAGAAAAGGTAAGAACGGACTAAATAAAATAAGAGTAAAAGGTCTGAAGGATGCGGCTACTGACTTGGAGATTTCGAAGTTTTTGAAGGCAGTAAATTCTAGACTGACATTTTTTGTGGATGGCCTGGGTGTTTGCAGTGAAGTTCAGTTTCTCGTCAATGATGGTTCCCAGGTATTTGTATTGAGTGACTCTCTCGACTGTAACACCATCAATGACAAGGTCTGGAATGAGAGTGTTGTTTTTACGAAAGTCAATGACCAGTTCCTTAGATTTCTTGACATTTAAGTCCAGATAGTTTTGTTTGCACCAGGAGCTGAACCTATCAACTGCAGAGAAATACACAGCATTTGAATTGGACAGGTCCTCAAGGGCAGAATCATCCGAGTACTTTATGACCGGTGTGGCGTCAGTTCCTCTGCAGTCGTTTGTGTAGAGCGTGAAAAGTACCGGAGAAAGAACCGTACCCTGAGGAGCTCCTGTGGACGTTTGTTTGAGAGATGAGACAGCAGAGTGAAAGCGGACGACCTGAGATCTGGACACGAGGAAGTGAACGATCCACAGGACGAGTCTAGGAGGGACAGTGTAAGACAAAAGCTTCTGAGCCATGAGGTGTGGCTGTATGGTATTGAAAGCAGAAGAAAAGTCTATAAATAGAATACGGACAAAGGAGCCAGAGGTCTCTAAGTGATCATAAGCATTGTGGAGAAGCGTCAGAGTAGCGTCGTCGGTACTACGATTGGGTTTGTATGCAAATTGAAGCAATAGCTTCCAACTTGACTCTGCTAGACTAAATCTTATCCAGTTCACATTACAAGGCCCCGAGTTTTCGTTCAGTCCCCGATCCTACTAGCTATGCATTATCTGCTATGCATTAACCACGTGAAAATCATACATACTTAGCTTACATACGCAGTAAAGAATGCTGATACAAAACTGTGTACACTGTAGCGCTAGAGATATGCAACTCTGCTCTATATACAAATCCGCACAGCTCCTATTAGCATGTGCTGAAAACTCGTGTCGTCACACTGATCTCATGAAAAAGGACTGTACTTGGACTTGGGGTTCGGCACAACAGCAAGCGTTTGATCACGTCACATAGGAAATCGCCCAGCTGATGCTGGGGAAACTCCATAAATCGCATCAGGGTCTTCATACGTGCCGACGACGTGCACACATATCGCTGTGGTGGCCGGGTCTCAGCCGAGACCTGAAGCATTTCGTCGATGGCTGTCGTGTTTGCAGACAACACAGACCAGCGCAGCGGAATGAGCCGCTTCGTCCCTCTGTTCTGCCAGAACGCCCATGGCAGAAAATGGGAGTGGACCTCAGGACTTTTGAATGTGTTACGTTTGAGATGTGCACGATAAATCCGATCGTTTTGTTTTGCAAAGCATGCAATAACAGAGTGTATTTACCTTTGATTTCATTTTGCGTTGTTGTTAGAAGAAGCTTTGTATAATGTTGATAATTTTCGTTGGTCGATATTATTGGAGAATTTTCTACAATTACTTGTTTACTATCGATCGAAGCATGTAGATAAATCTAGTGGTAGCTAAGAGATTCTTCTAACCTAAATAAAGTTATATGACGTAAAACAGTGCATAGTTCCGGTGATGAGTTTTATTTTGATTGGTTGTTATTGCGTCATGCTGGAATGTTCGAACTTTATCTCAATTATAGAGAGACTATATAAGGGGTGCATTGTGTCTGCTTAGGGAATGGAAAAAGCGATTGAGCGATCTTGTATGCAGTTGTTGATGTTTGCTGAATAAAGTTGGAAAACTTTATACGACTCCTGCCTTGTTGCTGAGTGAACAAGTTGCGTGGTTAAACGAATCTGAGTTACACTTATCAAGATTCCTCAGGGCTGAATCAACAATTGATAAAAAAAAACAATGCAGCAGTGTAACAGAATGGAAAGGATACTCTGTCATTATGGACTACTATTCCCGCTGGTTGGAGGTCATATACCTTGGCAGTACAGTGGCAGCCGTTGTGATCGGCAAGCTGCGATGGGGGTGATGGGGGCTGTGCACGGAATTCCTGATATGGTCATCTCGGATAACGGCACGCAGTTCCAGTGCAAGTAGTTTCGAGAACTCGCTCAAAATTGGAGCTTCACGCATTAGACGAGCAACCCAGCATTCCCACAAGCCAATGGGGAAGCAGAGAGATTGGGGTTTTACTCATCAGACGAACAGCCCAGCATTCCCACAAGCCAATGGGGAAGCAGAAAGCAGAGTGAAGATAGGCAAGAAAATTATCCGACAATAACATCCTGACGTCGCTGTCATGAACTACAGAGCGATCCCTCATTTCAGCACGGGTGTCAGCCCGGCACAGGCCTTGATGGGGAGGCAAATAAAAATCAGACTCCCCGTTCTCACCCAAAACCTCATCCCGAAGGTTGCCAAAAAGCAGAGCAAAAAAAGAAGGCCAACTACAAGCAGAGCTTCGAGAGGCGTCGTGGTGGTCCCACTGCCGCCTCTGAAGACCAGAGATCCGGTACTCGTGAAAACAGACAATAAGCGTATGTGGGACCGCAAGGCTACCGTCGTTGCAGCTGAACCTGGAAATCGCACTTATCTGGTGGATTCTCCAGCTGGAGTACTGCGCCGAAATCGGAAACACTGCAGAGGCTTCCGTCACCACATCGTCTCAGCGCCAGCGAGCCCGCTGCAGAGGTGGATGCCGCTGCAGAGGTGGATGACGATGCATCAGCAGAAGATTTGCCAAGAGCTGCTGCTACAGCCGGAGGCTGCACACCTATTGCACCAAGGCCGCCTCTGGGTACAGCGCTCCAAAGCCAGAGCGCTACTGTGAAGATACTTGAACTCACATAAAATACATGCAACAACACATATCTCTGTGTAGCTTTATAGCCACGGTGTTTAAAGCTCTGCGCGCGTAACGGAGAGCTTATGTGTAGTACTATATTTGTTTCAAAAATCCCACTTCTGACACCATGTATGTACTTTATATGAGAGAATAACAGTCGCTGAGACGTTACCACTGGCAATGAGACAAACACCAGAGCGTCGAGTCCCACTAACCAGCCATGGTGTTTAAAGCTCTGCGCGCGTAACGGAGAGCTTATGTGTATATTTGTTTCAAAAATCCCACTTCTGACACCATGTATGTACTTTATATGGTAGAATAACAGTCGCTGAGACGTTACCACTGGCAATGAGACAAACACCAGAGCGTCGAGTCCCACTAACCAGCCATTTATTTAGTGACCGTTTCTTCTCTAGTACGCATGTGCAATACAGACACAAGGGAATGACGTCAAAGTTGTGACATCACATTTAGTGATTACGTAACACTGATGGAGATAAATAGGTCTAAAAATTGAGACTGAAAGAGCGGAGCGTGTGGATGAAATAGAGTGTTTGAGAGTTAGCCTATATCAACGCACACAAGCTCTGTTTACAACATATTCTCAATAAAAGTGATGTAGACCACAAACAGCACTAATGCAATAGTACATTGAACTAAACGAGGACAAGGAAATGTAGATATTATTATTATTATTATTATTATTATTATTATTATTATTATTATTATTATTATTATTATTATTATTATTATTATTATTATTATTATTATTATTTTTATTATTATTAATCTGTCAATCAGATAAGCGTGTAGATGAAAAATGTATTATTGGTGGCGCAATAACATAGTGCACTCACATTAGAATTATTTCACTAAGCAAGTCGAGCACGGTTACTGACTTGGATGGAAAAGTTCAGTAGTAATTGGATGCAATCATTGAACGACACAAAGAATGAAATAGCCCATAATACATCTTTCCACCCAGCTGTAAATGGGTATTTCGCTCTGTTTAGAACATGGAAAGACAGCAAGGGAGAGGATGTGGGCGCCACCATAATGTAACTGGCTCTGAGCAAAGAGATGTCCCAAACTCCTGATGTAATATTTCAATATTCATTTTAGGAATATTTTGGATTGTCATTGTATTTATTGCCGGTACCATCATTACATTACATTACATTACATGATTATTGCTTTAGGTCCAGCGGACTCTTCCGAGCAAAATCAGGCCCGGACAACCCCCGATCCGCATAAAAGATCTGCTGAAACAACCCTAGTGGGAAAACTGAAAGCCCTCCACCAGCCAGTCGCTTTACAATAAAGACATCCCACGCAGGGGACGCTGAGGATGTACTCTAATTTATCGAACCCCCGTTTACAAAAACAAACTAGAATACAAACATCATTATAAATTATCAACAAAACACATACATATAAAATGCCTACATTGCTAAATAATAACATCATAGGAAGCCCTAGTGACCACCTGGCAGAAAGCGTCCAATATTCCCAAGCTGATCCAACAGACCTCATACACAAATAAGGAGTCTTGTCCCGGAAGAGTTTTCAAGAAAAAAGGTAGATGACTGTCTAGCGAAGAAGAAGATATTATAGCAGATTGATAGAACAGAGCAGGAATGAGAA
Source organism: Oncomelania hupensis (assembly GCA_036898135.1). Lineage (NCBI taxonomy): Eukaryota > Metazoa > Mollusca > Gastropoda > Littorinimorpha > Pomatiopsidae > Oncomelania > Oncomelania hupensis. The sequence continues at coordinate 71,013,370 of CM072516.1, forward strand.
AGAGCAAATAAGAAAGACAGCGACAGTGGGAATTTAAAGCACTAAATTCCCAGAAAGTGGGGATACTATTTATACTGAAACCCCCGGCACCCCAACGGGGTCCATCAAAAATAAAACATTTGATAATAAAAATATGGCGCGCAATGGCCGTACAAGAACCAACCGACCGACACTGTGCTCATTCTGGTTCCCGACTATTTCAAAGTATTTCCAGATAAGTCGAGAAATACAAAAAGGGAGGTATCACCCCGTATACCGTAGATAAACCTAAGAAAGGTCACAATCCCCCGATAACCTGATTCCCAACTGTGCACGTTAGCTCCATGAAATCGCCTCTAACGTCTTTCTAAGAACAAATCTTGAGCTTTCTGCTTTTTGCACTTTGGAATAAGGTGCTATAGAATCATATCATCGATTTTTACTGTTTCTCCGGCGTTTGTGTGAACGTAGAAATAAGAGTACACTTTTCAAGCGTCTACAACTTTGTCCAAAAGCTTATGTTTTCATAGTAACTGGAAACATTCGTTGTTTGAAAAGTGTGGTTGGTTGGTTGGTTGGTTGTTTTATTTACATCTTTTCCACCAAAGATGATAAGACATTTTTATTGTAAATCCTCCTATTTCTAGGTTCAGATGTACGCCGGAGGAACAGTAAAAATTGATGCTATAATGTTATAGCACCTTATTCCAAAGTGCAAATGGCAGTAAGAACAAGATGTGTTCTTAGACAAGCGTTAGAGACCCTTTCGTGGGGCTACTACCACCGCGCGCAGCTTGGGATCGTGATCTAAAATTAGGCTATCGGGGGATTGCGACCTTTTTTTGGTGGTTGTTTAGGTTTCTCCACGGTATACGGTGTAATGTTTGCAGTGGGTCATTTGTTTACACTGTATACAAAGGCAAGGCTTGATCAATGTGTAAACTTGGTTGTTTGTTTATTCTCTAGCTTATGTCAGTGATAAAAATGAAGGCTACATTTTCACTATCAGACGTGTGCAAAGGAATGTATTGTGACGAGGAGAGGTAAGGATATAATTCTGGTGGCAAAAAGGTGAAATTAATGCTGGATTCCAATCTGTATTTGCCCTGGGGATCTTGCGAAGCAGGGGACAATCTAGATCGTTGCATTCAACAGCTTGCGGCGATCAGCACAAGACATTGAGTCCCTCCTTCGAACAAGTCGGGCCGCCATAATGAGATTGGCACTAGTGGCAGGCACAGCATCATTAGAACGTGCAGGGCTGGAGTTTTCCCTTCCCTGACAGACGCCATTTCCCCTCCCCTTTCAGTAATTGCTTGTCGGTTTCGATTTATTGGCAGCAACTTCAGCTGGCGCGCTTTTGCTTTCCATGAAATCAGCCACACATGCTCACCCAACAGATGCATCAAAAGACGTGCATTTCCTACGGAAACACAATTGATAACACTATTCCAGCAACACTATTTTCCCCACCCCCATCCCCATATCTCCATACATTCCTTGCCTCTCTCTTCCACCTTACTTTGCTTTTCCTTGAATTCTTCTGCGGTTTTTAAGAAACAAAACCCAACTCTTCTTTCAGTTAAGTTTGGTCCCCCCACCCCCTCCCCCGCCTCATCCCATACTCCTTAAACTTATTATTTTGTACTTTATCTGTTGCATTTATTTTTAATCCTAATCTTCTCAGTGTATTTTCAAACTTCCAATAGTTTGAATATTTTGACTATCACTCTCTTAGTTTTATAACTATTGCTTCTTCTTGCCTCCTTTCTAAATATCATTTCTTAATTTTTTGGAGTTCTGTTGGAATGTTCTCTCTTGTGTTTTGTCCGCCATAAGAAGAACTTAGCTCGAAAATGATAATTGTGTCGTTTTGTCTTGTTTTAGTTGTTGGTTGGTTGGTTGTTTTATTAACGTCTTTTTTCATCAAGATGATAAAGACCATACATACAGATTCACGCATTTAAACAGACATACATGAACACATAAATACACATAGATACTATTACTATCTCTCTAACATAACAATAACAATATCAGTTAAATAAAACGAGCGACTGGAGAAGTAATTAGAGCTTTTGCCAATCCCACACTCAATTCATTGCTAATGTTTTTAACTGATGTTATAGTATTTACTTCAAGGGGCAAAAGAGGATGAACCTGAATGCAATGAAATAATATATGTTTTAGAGTTAAAGGTTCATCACAAATGCACTTTACATTTTTACAATATTTGGTTTTAATTGAATTTAATAATATTCTGTTTGCTATAGATGAAACTGATCTGGGAAATCCACGAAGATTGTTATAGTTTGTATGGAACTGAAGTTTCTTTACAATATCATTTTCAATATTATTTTGAATCTCTTTGGAAGACAGATTTAATTTAACTGATAGGGAATTAATATTTAATGCCCTTAATTTTGCAGCATGATCAGCCCAATCATTATATAGAAATCCACAATGCGATGGAATCCAGCAAAAGGTCACTTCAGTACCACTAATTATCAATCCATGAATAACGTTATTAATCTAAAAATAATCTCTTTTCGTTCACAGGTAATATTAGAATTTAGAGCTTCTAAAACAAATCGAGAATCTACGCATAGGACTATACTAAATATATTCAGACATAAACTAGAAACTTTATTTAGAGCCATTAATATAGCAATTAATTCCGCAGTAAAAATAGAATAACACTTTCCTATATAAAATGATTCTGATATTTTCAAATCTGGTATAACAAAAGCAGCTCCTGTTTCCCTTGTTTCTAAAACAGATCCGTCAGTCTCAGTGTATACTTTTAATTTTTCTGAATATTTTTTACATAAATGATTCCGAACTTCAACTGCAATAAGATTCGGATTTTGACTCTTTTTTTCATTACAATAATGTATATCATAATGTGCTGTTTCAAGTTCCCATGGAGTTACTGGTGATATTGTATCCTTACATAAATTATCAATATGTGTTAAATCTAACTGAATAAAATCTTTAGTATATGTTGCTATTGTTTGAAAAGAGTGCACCTTTTGGGCATGTTTTGGAAAATCTACATCCGATCTAATACTAATCTCTTCATCTGTACTATTGTTTACAGCTTTAGCTCTAATTATATATTTCGCACAAGATAATCTCCTATATTCATCTAAGTTCATAATTCCTGCAAGTTTATATGCTTCTGTAGTTTTTGTATGAATAGGCACTCCTAAAGCTAATTTTATTGCCTTACTGTCTACGCTTTGTAACTTTTTAAAGTAACAATTTGAAGAAGAAAAATATGCTTCCTGTCCATATGTTAACTTTGATCTCACTAGGGCATTAGCTAAATGAACTAATGTTTTTTCATCTTGTCCCCAAGATTGTTTGCTTATAATTTTCAATAGGTTATAACTTCTAACAGCCTTTTGTATTACATACTCTATGTGTCTTTTCCAATGTAACTTGCATGTTAAATATACTCCTAAAAATTTAACCTCTTTAACATATTTTAGTTCTTAATTTTCAATTACTAATTTTGGAAGTTGTCTTGGTTCCTGACCATTACTAAAAAGTACCAAATTTGTTTTTTTCTTTTGACAGTTCGAGACCATTTTGATTCATAAACTGGATGATGTTGTTTATTTCTTTTTGATATAATTTTTCCATCTGTTTTATTTCATACAAAGAGGTTTTCTTTTTTAAATTGACGTTCATCCATATAGCTAGATCATCTGCATATTGAGCAAGCGTTAATCTATTACCTAAAACTGTTGGCAAGTCATAAATTAATATTTTAAATAAAATTGGAGAGATTATAGAACCTTGTGGTATTCCCATATCAGTTGCAAAACCAGAAGAATATGAGTTCCCCACCTTAACCTTTATATTTCTATTTTTCAAAAAAGTACTAATGTAATTATATATACGACCAGACAACCCAATTTGTTTTAATTTATACATCAGTCTAGCATGCCAGACTCTGTCGTATGCTTTTGTTACGTCAAAAAATGTAGCCAAAACACTTTTTCTCTTTGCAAATTGTCTTTTTATATGTGTGGTAATTTTAACAATATGATCTGTTGTCGACCTCCCTTTCTGAAACCCTGCCTGATTTACAGGTATATTATTTTGTTTAATACAATAATATGAAATCCTTTGTAATATAATTTTTTCCATTATTTTACAAGTATGAGATGTTAAGGAAATGGGTCTATAACTTGACAAAACTGCCCGAGGTTTCCCTGATTTTAATATAGGTATTACCAAAGAAGACTTCCAAGAATTGGGCAGGCTGCCAGTTATCCAACATTTGTTAATAATTGTATGTAAAATAGTTATCCATTTATCAGGGAGATGCATTAATAAATTATAGGATATTCCATCCAATCCTACAGCTAATCGTTTTCTTCCCAAGTCTAAAATAGCATTTTTAACTTCTTTAATTCTAATTTCTGAATTAATATATAAATTATTATCTTGTGGGGGCGCATTATATCCTACAGTATTTTCTAATATTTCTCTTTCATTTTTAATATGATGTGACAAATTATTAGAATTACTAGTTTTTCCAAATACTTTTACAAATTCTTCAGCTTTTTCTTTAGGAGTAGGGAAATCATTATCTATTAATTTTAAAGGACACTGTGAAAGCTGAAATCCATTTTTCATTTCTGAAAGTTTCTTCCATACCAGTTGTTTTAGTTGTAATTAGCATTCCTTTGACTAATGTACACATTATTGTAAATTTGGAATGCTAGCTTTATTCTGTTTTATTCCATATTCCAGCAACTGAATAAACATTCTGTTAGCAAAGCTAACTTGCAAAATGCAATCCACCCATCCCTATCCCTTTTCCCTGCAAGATGGACAATACCTAAAAAGTAGCCTATACATGCAAAGCGTGTTCTTCAACTGCTTTGTACAGTGTGCTAGAGTGGTGTGCTTGATATTGTCAGCATTGTGGATCGCAGAACTAGTTTTCCTGCGTTACTCCTGTGACGACTCAATCTCTAGTTGTAAGAGTTCCAAATCAGCTGGCCAATCAAGCTGTGACCTGGGGCAAATTTGGAGTGTCCACACACTGAAAAAGTCATTTGGAGGGCATATCATTTGGCAATCAAGCTGTGACCTGGGGCAAATTTGGAGTGTCCACACACTGAAAAAGTAATTTGGAGGGCATATCATTTAAATTCTATCGGTTATTCACGAAATTAGTGATTAATGTGTGTGTGTGTGTGTGTGGGTGTGTGTGTGTGTGTGTGTGTGTGTATTGAGTGTTTAACATGTGGGCGTGTATGCTGATTACAGATATCAGCGATTAGTCTGTTTTTTTGGAAAAAGGCGCGTACATGTATAGCATCCATTATTATTATTATTATTATTATTATTATTATTATTATTATTATTATTATTATTATTATTATTATTATTATCATCATTATTATAATTATTATTATTATTATTATTATTATTATTATTATTATTATTATTATTATTGTTGTTGTTATTATTATAGTCCGAACTTGTTTTCCTTTAGGATAAAGCCGAAAGCATTAACACTTCTTAAAATACTTACCCACGATCTGAACTATCTGCATCAAAATGCGTTTTCAAAGTCGGCTCTGCTAATTTTTACATAAAGCGCAATACATGTTTAGAAAATGGTGACGTGGACCTTTGAGAAAGGAAAAAAAATAGCAGTAGTTAATATAATATAATGCACATAGTAACAATGACGAATTTTGGTTCAGATTCTTGAGAAGGCCAAAAGTGTGTTTTGAACAATAAGTGACAGTCGGAGCGACGGACTTTCCGACAACCGGACTGCTACTGAAAGAGGGCCCATAATTTGAAGTAACTTACCTGTATACCAAAACAATAAAATCGTTCAGCCGTTTTTGAAATATTGAACAAAACTTTGCAACAAAATGATAGAGCAAATATAGTGGAACTGGAGGCAAGCCACTAAACTATTAGTTGGCGCCTCGGGCACTTGAGTTAGATCCTGTATCGGCCAGCGCCTTGAGCAGGTCTTGAGCTGGAAAAGCGCGATATAAGAACGATTAAATAAAAAATAATGATCTATGAAGTGGCCAAAATCCGATTAGTGGTTCTTGAGATATGGCGTCCGACCGAAAGGTGGACCGATCGACAGACCGACATTTGGCTCGTTCTGACCCCCCCCCCCTCCCCCTCCCCCTCCCCGACTATTTTAAAGTATTAGTCTGGAAATACAACAATAAAAGAAAGTAAGATTTGGAACATCTCAAAACCAATTAAATATTTTGATGCTAAGATATCGGCTATTAGGATATGCTGAATGTCTTAGTGAACCCAATCGCAAACCATCGGTCTCTTTGTTCACGGTTAGAACCAGAACGACGAAATAATCTGGAAAACACGGGAAAGAGGCCGAGCTGTTTCTCAGTGCAAATGAAGGTTGGAGCCACAGTAGTGGCCCACAGACCGGATGAGAGTATGACAGAATGCGCAGTGGTGCGCATGGACGCATCCTCCTCAAATGAGGCTAATTTCTTGCCCACGTGCTTCCCGAGGAGCCAGAAAGAGCGTAAGAAGTGTACTGGTGGCGATGGTAACCGAGAAGAAAGCCATGCAGCCAATAATGTGTAACTTGGAAACGTCTTTTCCGCTATCCTAAAGCTTCCTGTTGATAGTGTCGGTGGATTTTCATTGCTCATGTACATCCCTTCTTCGCGTTTCGTGTATTTTAGCTATATGTTGGATTGATTAACTTCCCACTTTCTGTTCCTTGAAACCTATGGCTAAGCAAATAAATCCAGTGTAATATAAAAAGATTTTATGTTATTTTAATATGGGCGAATATTCTCTTTGGGTTACATTTCTAGTGACTATTTGGACAGGCATTTTACCCAAGGGTGAAATAGGACAAGCCGATCCACAACGGGTTCATACAGCATATGCGCAGGTTTTACGTAATTCTACCTCTTTTGAAAGGGGCAACGCTGGATGCAACGGGTTCAGACTGCGAAGGGCTGTAAGCCGAGTAAAGTTTTATTTACTATTGCTGCATACCGCTTGGCCTTCAATTCCTCACTGACATTATTCATTAGCACCGGATATGACGTACACTTACAAAACGGCGCCGAATTTACATGGTCAGTTGCTGTTTATCAACATGTTTAGGCGGCCTATGTTTTTTATATCCAGGTCTATATTCCCCTCAAACATTTTTTCCCTCAAAAAATATTTGTAATCTTTATTGTAGCTGGCGTATAATAAAATAATATATCGATAATATTCACGTCTCTAACATTGTCAGTTTTCAGTCTTTTCGGTTGGTTAGTGGACTGGTAGTTAGCGTTGTTTTTATATTTGGTTCCTGTGCATGGTTGGTTGTTTGGTATGTTTAAAAATGAAGCACGATAGCACAAAACACTACTGGAGGGATATAGAGATACATGCATGCACACACACACACACCCACACACACCACACACACACGCACACACACACACACAAATTTTAAGATCATAATTATTCTCTAGATAGCACTCATTTAAGCCTTGTGCTTCTGGGCGCTCTGATGTTTTTCCTTGCAATATCATCTGGTTGATTGAATAAATGTATGTTTAAACCAATTATTACCTATAAACCGCATCAAAATACATTTAAATAAATGACAAAATCAAAGACAAGCTTAAACATGGTCGGACATAGGCACGCTCATGTCATCAACCTTCTCTCTCTCTCTCTCTCTCTCTCTCTCTCTCCCTCTCAGTCAGCATATGCACTGTAGCGACTGGGTACACTTCAATGGTATAATATAGCGTCAGAAATTTTCATCCACAACTTTCATTCAGTTTCGCGTGCAATTCATGCATGCATCTCTCTCTCTCTCTCTCTCTCTCTCTCTCTCTCTCTCTCTCACACACACACACACGCACGGATAAAGACACACACAGACAACACACACACACCCAAACACACCCAAACACACACACAGAGGGAAGGAGGCATCGGGCTGACCCCACTAGAAATTACAATGGTGAAACAGTCACCGGCCCAGCAATAATGTTAGTATTGCAGTAAGCGTACTTGTCGACTTTAAAATTAAAATAAATAAATAAAAATAAAAACGTTCAAACTGATTATTAGGATGTACATGTAGGCTACATTAACACGCCGGATAAAGTGTTTACATCTTCGACTTCATGGCTGACAGGTTATTATTCTGTACATCTGTAAGTTTAAACCTTTCCGGGTCCTATCGCGATGAATGCTCACAATGAGTTCCGTAACATTGTATCAACGAAGCGGCATTCGTACTCGCAGCTGCATTTAGTCAGAACTGCCGTACGCTATACTTATTTCCGTTCGTAGCCTATATATCCGTGCCTTATAATGAATTTCTAAAGCAAAGGGGTCCAATTCATTTTTTTGTCCCCTATACGCACTGTGTCCGGGGACGTTAATCTACCCACTGAACTGAACTGAAGGGGTCCAACCGATGAAGGAGTATCGGGTTTGAATAGAATTGGACGACGCAAGACCAGTGAAGCGTGCAGACTTTTATGTAGCAGGGGGAAAGCAAATCGCAGTAAATCGATTATCAACGCGCTGCTAAAGCTGGCAGAAGATATTTGTTCATGGGAGCTGAAGGTTTACAGGCTTTTTAACGCAAAGACGGCTGTGCAGAAAGACGAAGCTTTCGATGAGTTCCTAATCTGTCTGCCATAGACTTCCTCCCCTGCTGTGTAAAGAGCTGCCTGTCAAACACGCTACTGTCAGTCTCGACCTGATTGATGAGGGAAAGAAACCCGTTTTTTCAAGCCTGCTCACACGAGCAATAAGCGCTTTTTATTACCAAACACATAGGGGTAACCTAATGCATAAATGCCTACCTCTCAACCCGTCTCTTTCTCTTCCCTCCTACTCATCCGATCTTTCTCCATACTGCTTGTTGAATTTTAAAAAGTTGTTTTTTTTTCTACTTCTCTCCAACATTATCAATATGCCGTTTTTATGTTATTTATGTTGCAATTACGCTGCTGCCTGCATGCAAACAATGCGATGAAAAGTTCTACTGCGTCTTCAAAACTTGACAGCTACTTGGAGGGGGAGGGGGGGAGGGAGCGGGAGGAAAAAGAGAGAAAGAAAGAGAGAGTGTACTCGATGCTAATGTAGCCTACTTTATGTGATCTAGTGTACTAAAACACACGTACACATGCGCGCGTGAGAGCGATGTCTGTTCTCCAAGGCCCACGTCTCTGTTGTTTCATATTGTGTGTATACATTTATTGGTGCCTAATAAATAAATATTTGGCTAATATTCCGCTTTGTTGGTGGGTGAATAGCAAATATGCGGCTTGATTACGACTATTTAGTTTTGTGTGTGTGTGTGTGTGTGTGTGTGTGTGTGAGCGTGCGCGCGCGTGTGTGTGTGTGTGTGTGTGTGTGTGAGCTTTATTACTCTGTGGTGTCAAATGAAATTTAACTTTGTTGCACGCTATATAATCTAAGTGGTTATCTAGCGCAAAAAGATTGTTATTAGGCTAGTAGACCCTATCAGGGTCAAGCTGAAAGCATTCTTTCAGGTTTCAGACAGTCAGACTCTGGAATTCTCTTCAACCTGATTAATTCTTAGCACATTCGCCGTTTTTAAGAAGAATACTTAAAATCCCGCCTGTACAAAAGGAACTTCAAAACATGAATAGCGGGCATATTATTTTTAGCTCCACTCCCCCAATATTACGGAATGGCGTAATTTAATTAAAGATATTATTTATAACGTTTCTTTTTATATAATATTACTTTTTGCCCTCTCCACAGCATTTTTCTGATATCTTTGGAGGGGTTGTTAATCCTGATAAACCATCTCGACACTGAAAACCTATTATTATCACATACATTATTGGAGAGAATAGACCTAGCTAGTTGTTCCCCCAGCTCTGTATACTCCTTTAGATGAGAGCATAAAACAGGATCTAATCTGTACATCCATGCATTTCAATACACACTTTAAAGATCCTCTCATTTTCTAGAGGGCGACACTACACAGGGCCGGACCTGGGAAAAGTCGAGGTGGGGGTGGGGGGGGGTGGGGGGGGTGGGGGGGGGTTACAGATTCAGCGAAGGCTAGAAGCGCCGAGCCTTCTAGGGGGCTCAGGCCCCTCCAAGGACCCGGAAATTTGTTTTTTCAAGGATGCAAAATGGTGCAATTTGGTGCAATCTGAACCTTGGAAAAGCCATTTGTGATGGTCTGGGTAACAAAACTTATCCTCTGCCCCTCCCTTTAAAAAAACAACCACACACACACACACACACACACACACACACACACACACAAACATTTATTTATCAGCAGAGATGTTTTGTATACTATTATTATTCACTACTTTTTGTTGATCGTTAACGGTATAAAGCTTTACCTTGTAGTTTATGAACATCACCGCCCTGCTTTCAATTTCAGTCTTGCTGCACTAGGTTCCTCGGCATTAGTACCATTTGTGAATTGTATCTTCTGGCAAAACAGTTCACTGCCTCTTTGAAGTCAATATCAACATCCCTGTGCACTTTCAGTAAACCAAGTCCATTGAGTCTCTGTTGCCCCATTGTAGAGCGCAGGTAGTTTTTCAGGTTGCGCAACTGACTGTTTGAACGCTCACACTCGGCAGTAGTACAGGCAGGGTGCAAAGGTTCTTTAGCATGATGAACAGGTTGGGATAAAAAAAAATCCCTGTCACAATGTTTCAGTGCTTCTGATGCCGTGGATGGGAGGATAGCTGTCGCACTCTCAGCAGCACTTCGCCATTTGCAAACCCACCGTTGGTATTCTGCATCAAGGGTAGCGTTGTCTGGTAGGTCAGACTCCCACAACATTGCCAGTGTCTTCACCCCTTCTGGAACCTGTATGAAACCATCCCGGTTGTCTATTAAAGTGCTTGGCACCAGACAGAGACCATCAACTGCTAGGTCAGCAGTTTTGAACCTCGAGTCCAATTCGGTTGACAGGTGTTCCAAGAAAGGAATGGCAATGCTAATCTTGAAATATTCTTCTGGAGGGGCCGCAGGTTAGTTGTCACGGAGAGTCTGTTGGGATGCTTGATGAGGAACAAAAGCATCAGTCGTCAAAGCATTTGCCATTTTGCTGACTTCACCAAACCAGGCAACGAACGCTGTGTTAATAATTATCAACTTAGCATCTTAATTAATATTTCTAAAAAGTCGTTTTGGGGGAGGGGGGGGGGATTAGGGCAGTATCAAGGTGAAGGTGCTGGAAGAGGCTTGCGGCCAGAACAAGGAAATTTGGCTGCATTTACTCATTTAGGCTTAGGGATTGGGTTACTTGGTCGTTTCAACGGGAAAACGCTTTGGACGTTTCAACGGACCCCTTAAAATGGATTTCCGTTGAATTGTCTATAAATAACTCTTTGTACCTTGGACCAAAAGTGACTAAAAACTGCAATGTTTTAAAAACAATTTTTTTAAAAATCAAAACTCTTTTCAGAAAAAAAATTCAATTTTTTTAAAAGGTTTGGAGGGTTTTTTTCGGAACCCAGGAACCACCCCCACCCCCCTCCCCTAGCCAAAGCAAAGCCGCTGACAGCGTTTTTGCTGGCAGTCACGGGTTTTCCGCTGCTGTGTATGTATTTTAAGGACGGAACTCACCCAGTGCCTACGAAATACGACTTTGGACAGTCGAACACCAAATTTAGATTCAATTTTCGCAAATACACTAAAAATGTATGAATATAAGCAAATAGTCACCATTTAGCGCGAATTAAACATTATATTAGGTTTTGCACAATTTTGATCTCGATACATTTTAATCTTTGTTTCTAAACATTAAATAATGCATGTTTATTGTGCCGTGTAGAAACGCCGTTGTGATGACTTTCATGAAACTCTACATATGCTACTTTGACATTTTTAATAATAATAATAATAATAATAATAATAATAATAATAATAATAATAATAATAATAATAATAATAATAATAATAGTAATAAGGATATTTATATAGTGCTTTTTCCCAATGAACAATATCAGTTCAAAGCGCAGTACTCACGCATTCATTCTAAACACGCTGATCTGGGCAGGTGCTGGTCGCTGCGGATCGGCCTGCTGTGTGCTCAAAACCCGCGAAATCGTTGTACCGAACGTTTAACCGTTTCTGAGATAAATAAATAAATAAACAAAATGTCCACAAACTGCAATAGCCTCATTCCGCGCGCGGTTTCCATTCAACCCTGGTCAAGAACGTGCCATTCCGTAATACAGCAAATTTTGTTTTATTTCCATTCAAAACACTTTTGCACTCATGTCACCAATCTTACAAAATTTTGTGTTTAACTAATTAAATTTGATTAATTAACAATCGAATAGAGGTTTCAGCATGTTTTCCCATATAGACCAAAAAATTGATTATCTTTATACGAAGCCTTGGTAGCTCACTTAGTAAGACATTCGCCTACCATGCAGGCGACCCAAGTTCAAATCTCCCGAGGGCCATTTTTTTTAACACTACAATATGGATATTTTTCTTTTTAATTTAGGCTTCTTACTTTTAACTTATTTATTATTATTATTATTATTATTATTATTATTATTATTATTATTATTATTATTATTATTATTATTATTAATAAACTAATAATAATAATAATAATAATTATTATTATTATTATTATTATTATTATTATTATTATTATTATTATTATTATTATTATTATTATAATATCTAATATCAAATTTTTTTTAAAACCTTGGTGTTTTTTGTGATTTCTATTTGTATTATTCTATATTCAATATTATTATTATTATTATTATTATTATTATTATTATTATTATTATTATTATTATTATTATTATTACCAAGGATCGGGATGGGGTGGTACGTGTAGGTAAAAGGGGGCTACGGGTAGGTTTAAAGGGGCATGGGTAGGCATAACGGGGATACCGGTATATATAAGGGGGTATGGTGATGGTCGATGCAAGTGTCGTGTGACTATAATCTACAAACAACAACAACAATGGTCGATTTCATCCATACCTGCGAAACGATCAACGGGGAAGTATCAAGGAGGGTACAGGTAGGTTACAAGGGGGGTACGGAAGGTATCAAGGGGGTATGGGGAGGTATCAAGTGGGTTCGGGGAGGTATCAAGGGGGTATGGTGAGGCATCATGGGGAGAGGGGGTACGGGGAGATATCAGGAGGGGGGGGGGGGGGGTATGGTGATGTGTTGAGGGGCCGGGTAGCTCAGTTGGTAAGAGCGTCTTGCTAGTAACCGAAAGGTCGCTGGTTCGAATCCCGGATTGGTCAACGTGTGATCATATTATTCTCCCCTTTACCAACAACTGGCCCGCTGGTGTCAGTATAAATCGGTCCAGTAGTCACCGATATGCGAAAGTGTCATGTGACTATAATCTACAAACAACATGGTGATGTATCAAGGGGGATATGGGGAGGTATCATCGTCCAAATGAAACTCGCAGACAACAGTTGTCTCTCTGTCTACATTTTAAACAGCAACCTGTGTACCCTGGCTTGCCAGGGTACAAAAACCACTAGTACAAAATAAAATAAGACACTTGCTAACGAATAAGAAACGATGGAGGAAGGAGGGGAGAGCTAAGGATGGGTGATGGGGTGGGTGGTGGCGGTGGTCGCAATCAAAACAAAAAAACAAAACAAAACAAATCTTTACAAATTTGTCCATTTTTGAAGCTAACCCTAACCCTTACACTAACCCTTAACCTAACCCTAAACCTAACACCGCCATAACTCTAACGGAACACTGTTTTGACATCAAAATAACGGGGTCCGTCAAAAGAAAGTACGTAGAGGTTCAAATGTTTGTCAGAATAACGGCGTTTCTACCTAGCCACCCACCCACCCACATACACACCCACATAAAAAAAACACATAAGGGGCGCAACTCTTCACTTTTTATTTCTCAAGTCACTGTAAGAAAAAGCTAGTAATTTCCCTTCAAGCTTATTTTAAAATACAATAACATGAAATAAAATAAACGATTATGAAAATGAAGATTGTTTGTGGCAGGGGGAGGGGTGTGTGTGATTATAAGGCATTTATTGAGTTACCAAGTAGATCTATTTAGATATAGATCCGACTGCGTACATGATAACATGGATTCTTCACTAGTTTGTACATAATCATTACTGAAAATACCGTGTTTTTAGCGTATTAAGCTATAACATCTACACGTACAGACCTGTTTCATTGTTGGACCAGAAGATGAAACTAGCTAGTCTGCTTGAACTATCGACTTGTGGGTCTGGTGCATCATTTACAGGATGCCATCGGGCTTTAGGACCCAGCGTCTGCCTATTTCATTTCAATTAGGTGCTACATTTTATTTTAGTTAGGTGCTCTCTCTACTTGTTTTTCTTTCTCCTTTTATTTTCTTTTGCCTCCAACTGAAGAAACCACAGCGCAATACTACAAAATACCCCTTACTATGTTAGTAATTGTCGAGTACAACGGCCGACAATTTCAAATAGGAAACTATTTTTCGTGAAATTTAAAGCAAAACTATAAATTTCAGAATTTCTAGGGTTTCTTTTTGCACATAGAGTACGCATATTTTATAAATGTATAAATTTCTTCATGCTACTCAAGATCGAGGTATTAAACTCAGTAGTGAAACTTTCGCTTTCCTTATAAACATAGTGGGACTTCCGGTATGGCAAGACAACTTCCGACTGTTGGCGTTGAGTTGATGCTTGTCAACATGCAACATCTTCGGCAGTAGCAGACAGGTATTTATTAAAAGTATAGTGACGTTCTGAGAAAACATTACAGTTCAAGAATCGTTGCAAAAATGTGTAGTAAAGCAGACTGCAACCACACTTTGCGACCCATATACGTAGTCTTTCTTACCTGCAAAACTGCCTGTAGACTTAGTACAATAGTAGTAGCACTGTAGTAGGCTATAACTATAAGTATAAGTAATACGTATAACAAAACGTTAACGCTATTATTTAGTGTTGTAATACCAATTAGAGGTAAATATAAAGTTAGCCCCCAGGGTCCGGCAGTCGTAACGTTTAGCTCATGCTCATCTGCCGCACACAAACTTTTCAAAAAGAATGTAGCATTACTATTAGTAATAGTAGTATGTAGCAATAATAACAATGATAATAATAATAATAATAATAATAATAATAATAATAATAATATAATACTCAGTGCTATACACGCCTTATTCCTAAATCAGACTCAAAATGCGGCGACCACACACTCACATGTTACAGACACTCTATATATACAAAACAAACACATCCATCACTCAAACATGTGATGTAAAGGCATCTCTTTATTAGAAGACGGAAAGGAAATCAAGAGACTACATCCAATACTATTATTGAAGTAGATCAGGATTAGGAGCTACAGTAATGAATAGATAGGCTGGGGCTATTAATGTAACAATAAATTAATATAATGTACACTATCTGTATAACTATCCTATCCTATCCCATAACTCTAAAGTCGTTGGTGCACCACAGATGATCTTTTAACCAGCGTACTCCCATCTTTCTCTGTACTCATTGCTTTGCTCAGTGTCAAGCCAGTCCATTCTCGAATGTTGTATTTCCACCTCTTTTTCTGTCTCCCTCTTCTTCTGCCTGCTTGCACTGTGCCTTGCAGGACATGGCCATACCATAGGAGTTTCTGTTTCTTCACCACTGTGAGCATGTCATCGTCTTGTCCCATAGCTTGTGTGATGGTCTGTCAGACTTTTTGATGTGCTGGGTATAGGAAATGACCAGAAGTCTTCTGTAGCACGTCATCTCCAAGCTTTGTATTCTTCATTGTAGGTCTGCTGTGAGGGTCCATGTTTTGCAAGCGTATAGGAAGATGGAAATGACAAGGGAGTGCAGCAGCCTTACGTTGGCGTGTAGACTGTCTTTCCAAATGAACGTCAGCCTTGTCAGGGCAGAAATTGTTTGTGCGATCCTGGAGAGGACTTCTTGTTGGGACCCATAGTCTGATACAATGGCTCATACATGTTTGAAGCTATGTACCGTGTTGATGGATTGGACTTCGATTTTATGTCCATCTTGATGCCATTGGTGGTGTTGGTCATCAATTTGGTCTTCTCTGCACTTATTTGCATTCCATAGGCTTTGGAGGTGGTATCAAGCCTCTGTACCAGCTGTTCAAGTTCTTGTTCCTCTGCAGCCAATCCATGAATGTCATCTGCAAAACGGAGGTTGTATATTGCTCTACCCCCTATGCTGACTGTACCTTCGTGATCTACAAAGCCTAAGGCACCTGACATGATGCGCTCCAGGAAGGTGTTGAAGAGTGTTGGATAGAGTAGGCATACTTGGCACACTCAGATTGTTGTTCTGAACCAGTTCCTGATAGCGCTGTTATGGATGACTGCACTGGTAGCCTTGTCATACAGGCTTTTGATGACTTCAATAATGTTAGGGCTTATGTTGTACACTCTCATGGTTTCTCACAGAGCTGCATGCCAGACTCGGTCAAACTATTTTTTGAAGTCTAGAAACACATGATATAGTTGTTGGTGTTGTAGGTATTTCTTGCAGATTATTCTGAAGTTGAAAATCTGCTCAGTGGTATTCCGCCCTGCCATGAATCCTGCTTGTTCTCCAGCTATGATTTGTTGAGCTTGGAGTTTCAACCTGCAGGGCCGGACCTAAGTTTTTCAGGGTTTTTTGATTGATTTATTGTTGCTTTAGGTCCAGCGGACTCCTCCGAGCCAAATCAGGACCGGAAGTTTTTCAGGGGTAGGGGCCCAAATATATTTTAGGGTAGTAGTGAAGGCGCAAAGCGCCGAGCTGACGGCGCGGAGCGCCTAGATTGCTAAGTGGTTCCGGGGGAATTTTTTGAAAAGGGAGAAAAAATGGTGCAATCTGAGCATGTAATTTGCAAAATTTTGGTGCTATAGTTAGCCACTGATTTTGTGTTTTCGTTTGTTTCTGCAGAGAGACTCTCGTTTCTGTATCACTTGTTTTTATTTATGTGTGTGTGTGTGTTTGTGTGGTTTTCTTTGTTTTTATATATATATATATATATATATATATATATATATATATATATATATATATATATATATATATATATATATATATATATATATATATATATATATATATATATATATATTTCCCCCACATTTTTTTTCTTTCTTTTTTCTTTCTTTCTTTTTTTTTTTTTTTTTTACCAAAAAGGGTAGGGGCCCGGGCCTTTCGGGCCTCTAGTGCAGGTCCGGCCCTGAACCTGTTGAGTATTATTTTCAGGAGGACTTTGCTAAGGGGGTCTGGGGGAATTTTTTGAAAAGGGAGAAAAAATGGTGCAATCTGAGCATGTAATTTGCAAAATGTTGGTGCTATAGTTAGCCACTGATTTTGTGTTTTCGTTTGTTTCTGCAGAGAGACTCTCGTTTCTGTATCACTTGTTTTTATTTATGTGTGTGTGTGTGGTTTTCTTTTATATATATATATATATATATATATATATATATATATATATATATATATATATATATATATATATATATATATTATATATATATATTTCCCCCACATTTTTTTTCTTTTTTTTCTTTCTTTCTTTCTTTCTTTTTTTTTTTTTCAAAAAAGGGTAGGGGCCCGGGCCTTTTGGGCCTCTAGTGCAGGTCCGGCCCTGAACCTGTTGAGTATTATTTTCAGGAGGACTTTGCTGGAATGGCTGATGAGGCTGATGGTGCGGTAATTTTTACACTCCTGAAGGTTGCCCTTTTTTGGGAAGAGTGATGACAAGTGATTGGGTTCATGGTGTAGTGTACTGTGTAGGCCACTCCCCAATCTGCCAATTCTTGTTACAGAAAAAAATTGTGAGTGCGCCAATCATCGCTTCTACTCCTGCTTGAAGCAAATCAGCGGGTATGTTTGCCACTCCTGCTGATTTCCCCTCTTCAGCGACTGCATTGCTGCCTCAACTTCTTCTCAGAGATTGGGAGAATTTCTTCTCTGTTCTGGGGACATGCTAGAACTGATGTGTCTCCGTTTAAGGTGTGGTTGTAAAGGTCAGAGCAGTACTCTGTCCATCCATTCAAGACTTCTTGTTTTTCTGTTAGGCGTACATGCCAAACTTACTTTCAATCGTGGGCTGTTTAACACTTGTCAGCCGCTTCACAATCTGGTAGGCCTTCTTGCTGTTGTTCTTGTTCAGACTGTTCTCTATTTCCTGGCACTGATCTTCTATCCACCTCTCCTTTGCTGTATAACAATCTGTTCATTATCGATCATTACATTTGCTGAAATTAGATATAAATCTGGCCTAATTGCAATGGTAGGGGTGAGCAAGATGAAGCCTAGACCAATCCTGGTCTCAGTTGGTACTGAGTTACAGATTTATGTTTTAAGTGGTCAATAAATAGTCTTATTTTTTATCATATTACTCCCCTTCTACATTCACTGCACTGGCTTCCAGTGTCTCCATAGAATTTTGTATCATATCGCTCCCCTTCTACATTCACTCCACCGTCTCATAGAATTATCTACAAAATCGCTATTTCCTGTTATGAGTCCATGGCTTAACCCCTTCCTACCTCACCCAGAACATTCAATTCTATAAGCCTTCTAGAAATCTTTGTTCTTCCTCTGACACCTTCATACTTCACATACCCCGCTACAAACTGCCCTCTGCTGTCCGTCGATCTTTCACAGTGCTTGGCCCTTCAACTTGGAACTCTCTTCCCCTCTCTCTTCGCAGCTCTCCAAACATAGCTACTTTCAAATCCAATTTAAAAACTCATCTCTTCCTTAAATGTTTCTGATCTTGCATGTAAACATGTCACAAACATGGGAATTCCACAAGGTTCAATTTTATCACCAATTCTTTTTAATATTCTCATTCATGATCTTCCAAAACATATTAATAACAATATAACTCTTGTTCAATATGCAGATGATATTGCCATATGGGCTAATGTATCATTAATAAAAAGAACATCCTTATAAAGTTATACGAAATAAAACACATACAAAAAATATATCAAACAGAATTAAATAACATTTGCCTTTTTATGTCAATAAATGGTCTTGAACTTTCCATTGAAAAGCAAACATGATACTATTCAATAATGGTCAGAATCCGAGAATGCTTCCTAAATTTTATATAGAAGCACAAGAACTTAATTACATTGAGGAAGTAAAATTTTTAGGTGTTTATTTAACTCTTTATGAGAAACTGGAAAAGGCACATAAACTACTTATTACAGAAACTGAGAAAGCAATTACAAGTTTTTATCTTTTAAAGGTAATAAGTAGAAAACCATGGGGGCAAGACACAAGAACACTGGTTCACTTAGTGTGCACACTTGTGAGGTCCAAATTATCATTTGGTCAAGAAGCTTTCTTCTCAGCACATAAATCTTATTTGAAGAAATTACAAAGTTTAGATAGTAAGGCTCTGAAAGTTGCTATCGGTGTACCAACCCAAAACTGCAGACGTCTATTCAGCTGTAGGCATTACATCGTTAGAACAATATAGGAAAATGGCATGTGCTAAATATTTAATTAGAAGTCAAGCAGTAGAAAATAATGTATCTGAAGATATAACTCTTAAATCAGACACTGATTTTCCAAAGAGAGCAAAACATATAACATCCCTACAAACAATATTTACGTACACAAGATATTTTTAAGGTAGCAAATATTAATTCAAAAGACGTTGCCCCAAAATTAACTAACGCCCCATTTCCACCCTGGGAAATGAAAAAGGCAAAATATGATATAAAATATACAAACCTTAAGAAGGATGAAAATCTGCAATTAATTGCTACAGAAGCCAGAGGACATATAAATGAAAATTTTTATAGCCATCTAAAAGTTTACACTGATAGGTCTGTAATTGATACTGGTGATGCTGGAGCAGGGTTTGTAATACCTGATCTCAAAATCACAAAGTCTTATTATTTAGGCAAAAATCACTCAATTTTTACAGCAGATCTAGTTGCTGTATTAATGTCTCTTTATACATTGAGTAATATACCACTAGACTTATATGGTCTTCTCATATGTGTTGATTCACAATCGGTGTTGTATGCTTTAAACTCTGATAAAAATAATGACAGAGGTGATATCATATTTGAAATGAAATACCTGTTTCATTCTATAAAAAACAGAGGAATACATATAAATATGTGCTGGATGCCTTCACATTGTGGCATCTTACATAATGATCTAGCAGACAGAGCAGCAAAACGGGGAGCAACTAACGTCAATGCCATAAAAACTGATATTGGATTGTCAATTAAAGAAATGTACTATGTAATTACAAAAAGTCTTAAGGAAAGACACACAAAATCATTTTTGACTAGCATGTTAGGAGTCTCTAGACAGGTTTATAGTTTAGCATATAGATTATATTTAAATTCTTGGAAAACAAAATTTAGCAAAAACATTACTTGCATTTGTAATGAAAATGTAACAATTCAACATTTGCTAGTACAATGCAATGACCTAAAAAGATACTTACCAAACAAATATAATGCTTTGAGCAACACCCAAGATTTAGACTTGAAATCATTCGTAGAAATATCTAAAGCGTTATTATATTCTCCAGTAGGTCATTTATTATAAGAAACTTAAAAAAAAAAAAAAAAAAAAAAAAAAAAAAAACTTACAATGACATAAGCATGCGCTTGTATCCTCAAAAGGCTCCAGTGCATGACGTCCTTCAAATTATTTTGTTACATTCTTTATTTAATGAAGAATTTTTTTTTGGGGGGTGGTTTTCTTGTTTTGAATTTTTTTTTTCCCATGATAATAATTATACTACTACTACTACTACTATGAACATTGAGGTTTAACGTCTACACCCACCATTGGCGATATGGCAGATGGGTATAACCACCAGGAAAAGAAGGGTAGGGACCTGAATCAACACTGAACCACCAAAGCAATCATACTGCTAAAATGGACAGTGAAAATGGCCACATTTTATATCACCCACCATGGGATTCGAACCTGGGTCATTGGTGTGCCAGGCGAACGCTCTACCAATTGAGCTATGTGGGTGGGGTTACTACTACTACTACTATGTGTGTGTGTGTGTGGGTTAACTTTTTAAAAAACATTATTAATAATGTTATTATTTTAAAATAATAATAATAGTATTTTTTGTTAAATGCATTGTGATTATAATTCAATATGTTGTCTAATATCACAAATGTGAATAGACTTTAAATTAAATAAATAAATAAATTCTGATCTTGCCTTCCATCATCATCGTCGCCATTCCTCCATTTGTTTTGGTTTTGGTTCAGATCACCGCCACCTCATCACCCCTCCTTAGCTCTCCCCTCCTGCCTCCCCCTTGTCTCTTATTCGTTAGCGTCTGATTTTATTTTGTATAAAGCCGTATGTTTAGAATGAATGTGTGAGTACTGCGCTTTGAACTGATATTGTTCTTTGGAAAAAAGCTCTATATCATTATTATTATTATTATTATTATTATTATTATTATTATTATTATTATTATTATTATTAATTATGTCTTATGTCAAGGTGCTTTCAGACAAAGATTCACAAAGTGTTTATGTAAATTGATCAGTTCTAAGGTGGGGCACTACTTATTATCTGTTATTGTTTTTCATATAATTATCTTTATTTGTGTGTTTGTGGTAGTCAGAAAAGGAGCATTGGGCACAGATGTGGCAGCGAGGTTTCTGTGGGGTTAGGAAATCTTCAGGTTTCAAGGCAGGTACCAGCCCTAAGCCATATTTTTGGTAGATGGAGTTGTTCATATATAACTCCTGGAGTCCTGGATATAGGTAGGGCATACTTGAGGAGACCAGTTACAGAGCCAGGAGGAATTAAACAAGGCATAGTCGCTGGCGATGAAGTGCACAGTATGCAGTTAGGTTTGCTCATTGTGGTATAAATTTCTGCAACATCTGAAAGTACATTTTAGTCTAAATTGTTTGAATTTGAAAAAAATTTGACAGTAAAATTGATCCCCCTATATAGCACAATTTTCCTATTATTGTTAAAACCTCTAAACAAAACTGTAGGACATATTGTCCTGTTTGGCAGTTTTGATATTGTTACTGAAAACACTATCTTCAATGCTAGGATTATGTTTGCCTGTGAACTTTCTTATCACACTATTCATACCCATTTCCGAGATAACCTAATTGATTACAAAAGTTGAAATGACATTGACATCAGTATTATCCAGATTGTCAATCAGTCCATGCAAGCAGAAAATCTATAGCTGATCTACTAGTATTACTAGTAGTAGTAGTATTGCAAGTATACATATAAAAGTATTATTTAGTATTAAATACATTTATTATGTACTTTGAGTTTGAAGTGGTATAGCTGGTATAGAACATAATTGCATTTGTTAAGCTTGCACAGCTGTCACTTGTCTGCTCTCAACGTGGGATGTGTCATATTTTTAATATTGCTGTTAGTAATTTTGTAATTCTCACTGATTTTTATATGAAAGAGTAGGCATGAAGTTTGTCTCAACAGTCACAGATGATAAACATTATAAACAGGTCTATTAGAAATGTATATAAAGTTTATTTTCTGATACCATTTTATAGTGGTGGCGAAATGAGTTTATGTGCAGTGTGGAATTGAAATCATGAAGCATTCCAAACATGTTATTTGTGTTTGACAGTTACCAATATTTAGCCTGTTATTTCCAGGGGGATTCAGGAGGTCCTGGTGTCGGGGATTTGCCTTACTTGGGATGCAGCATCAACGTTTGCACCTGTGAGACCGATTCCACAGAAAGAAAAGTATTCCAAGAAGATCACGCAAGGCAGATAACTGTGAAACAGCATGGGGCGACCTCTAGACACAATCACCTTTGACAGCACTTATTATCCTGCTGCAGCGGTCAGCTGCATTTTCTTTTTGTATCTCTTTAAGTTTGTCAGCCCCACATTATCTGCAAAAATCACAGAGAAGTACACACTTCTCTCGGACCCACAGAAATTGGACTGGGACAGCAGGTTTGTAGTTCTCTATATATTTATATGTTGGTAATTGTTGCAGTCGACAGATGGACCTCATTTTAGAGCATATGTATTTTCTTCATAATTTATAATTAGTCGCATAAGCTAATTATAGTAGAATCATGTTGATACTTGGAAGGGGTTTAGTCTTTTCCCCCCTCCATACAAGCTCAACATAATTCTACACAAGCATCAACACAGGTGTTTCATTTAAGCTTCAAGTTATGTTTTGCTTACATTCCAGTCCAAAGAATGGAAAATGAGAATTTAGAGTGGTGTTGACCAAACATTCAAGAATATAACAGCTTAGTCATCAAACAAATTCAATCTTACTATGAATAAAACTTCAACAATTGAAATAGGTCTCCAGTATTTATTTTGATTGTCTGAACACAACACAACACAACTTGCATAAACATTATTTTCCACTTAAAAAGAATAAGAAGAACAAGAACTTGTTCTTGATATTTCTACTAGCCACTTCATGTATTAGTCTTCAGTATTATCCATACACCTGCCACAACAGTACTTCATGATAATGATAATGATAATAATAATAATAATAATAATAATAATAATAATAATAAAGAAAAAGACTTGTATAGCGGGATACCCCAGCTCAGGGCTGGGCTCACTGCTCTTAACTTAGTATATTCAGGGTGGGGAACTCTCCTCGGATCCGCTGATTTCAGAGGAAATCGGCAGCCATTTCAGAGGAAAAAAAAAAGAGTTCAGAGGAAAAAAAATTTTGTCCGTTTCCGAATCCAGTAGACCTATTATTACAAGTACCCATCCGTGTCCATCACCAGCAAAATTAATGAAGCAAAGCTCAATTGTCAGCTTTTTTAGGATTGATTGATTGATTGATTTATTGTTGCTTTAGGTCCAGCGGACTCTTCCGAGCCAAATCAGGACCGGACAACCCCCGATCCGCATAAAAGATCTGCCGAAACAACCCTAGTGGGAAAATTGAATGCCCTCCACCGGCCAGTCACTTTACAATAAAGACATCCCACGCGGGGGACGGCTGAGGGTTGACCTCAACTACGCGAACACCCCGGTTACAAAAACAAAATAGAATACAAACATCATTATAAATCAGCAATAAAACACATACATATAAAATGCCTATAGTGCTAAATAGTACAATCATAGGAAGCCCTAGTGACCACCCGGCAGAAAGCGTCCAACACTCCCAAGCTGATCCAACAGACCCCATACACAAACAAGGAGTTTTGTCCAGGAAGAGTTTTCAAGAAAAAAGGTAGGTCATTGATCTAGCGAAGAAGAAGATAGTATAGCAGAGTGAAGGACAGAGCAGGAATAGGAAAGAGTAAATGAGGAAGACAGCGACAGTGGGAATTTAAAGCACTAAATTTCCATAAAGTGGGGATACTATTTATACTGAAAACCCCCGGCACTCCAACGGGGGTACTGTTGCCGCAGTGAATCTATCTTGCCTATAAAGGCAAGACAGGTTTTCAACTGTGGCTTTCACTGTTCCCTTTATAGGTTTGAACAATCTACAGTGGCAAGATTGCTCATGACCCCAAGGGGTGAGCTTTTTTAGGAAGTAAAACAACAGTGAACTTGTGGAAGCTAAAATTAGACAATGTGCTGAAATGAAACCTCTTTAATTTAACTTGCAGAAACGTATTTGAAAATTTGCTAAGAAGATTGTTTCTATTAAAATTGAACTTGTGAAAGACTGAAATGTGCAAGAAGAAACAGACATCCAAAATGTAAAGGTTAGTGGTATTTGCTTTTGTGTGTGTGTGTGTGTGTATGTGTGTGTGTGTGTGTGTGGGTGTGGGTGTGTGTGTGTGTGTGTGAATACGAATACGAAATTTTATTGTCATAAAACACAAGTGTGTGTGTGTGTGCTCCTGTGTTTGTTCAAGCTTTTTCTAATAATTATTACTTTTCTTTCATATTTGGTTGGTTCAGTTCACTATACATTTACTGCACTGTTACTATGCCACTCTTGGTATGGCTTAAAAACGTGCACATTTTCCGGGGGGCTTTGCACCCCTGGACCCCCTACAAGGGCCCTGCCCCTTGACCCCGCCGGGGCCTAGGCGGCCCCTGGACCCCGGCCTTTTCAGAGTTTTTCTCAATGAGTTGTTCCCCACCCTGTATATTAGATAAGATAGTACGCCGATCAGAACAGACATAATTAAAACAAAGTATGCAAGCATTCACACCGACTGTACTTACAAAAGCATACAAGGGAACAATATCATATACAATACACTTCACATGCATAATAAAAAGTATTAATTTTAAAATACAAATGGCATATTAGATAATAATAAGATAATAAAATCTGAGATTTAACCATACAAATTTAAAATGTAACTAAAAATGTGTTACATCTAACAATAATTAATTAATACAATGATCTGATACAAAAGATAAGACATGCATCATCCCTGTTGCATAAATAAAATATTATCTGTAAAATAATGTAGAAACTAATGCAAAATAATTATGTAAAAATAATTAGTTTCAGAAACACCCCCCTCCTCCTCTCTCTCTCCTCTCAGACATAAATGTACAGACTATTTATATATCAAGCCATGGACGGCATCCAGCCGGCATCTGTCATCAGTCTGGGGGTGAGATTCAATCAGGATAGTACAGTTTGAAGAGATGGGTCTAGAGTGTGTTTTTGAAGTTCTGGGTGGGCGGTATGTTGCCGATGTGTGATGGGAGAGAATTCCATCATTTGGGAGCGCAGAAGAGAAAGATCGTTCACCATGTGTCTTAGTGCGTGTCTTGGGAACAGAAAGAATGTGTGCATCGGCAGAGGAGCGAAGCTGTTGAGAGGGTGAGTGGACAGAAGATCAGTAAGATAAGAGGGGCAGGAGTCAGAGAAGAAGCTGTGGCAGAGAGTGGACAGTATTGGTTAGTTAGTCATTGTTTATAGGGTCCAGTGGACTGCAAACAGCCAAATTAGGACCACAACTTGGTTGAAAGAGATCACCCCTGATCCGTATAAAAGATCTGCTGAAACAACCCTAATGGTAACAGTGAAGGCACTCCACCAGTCGGTCACTTTACAATAAAGCAGCGCATGCCATGCAGGGGACGCAGAGGCTTTACTCTAATTTATTGAACCACCGTTTACAAAAAAACAATAGAATATAAACATCATTATAAAATATTAACATAATACATACATATAAAATTGCCTACATTGCTAAGTAATAATGTCATTGAAAGCCCTAGTGACCATTTGGCAGATAATTATGTCCAATATTCCCAAGCTGACCCAACAGCCCCTTACACAAATGGGGAATTTTGGGAGAGTTTTCAAGAAAAAGGGTAGGTGATTAGTTTAGCGAAGAAGATAGTAGATTGATAGAACAGAGTAAGAACGAGAAAGAACAAAGGAGAAAGAAAGCAATAGTGGTAATTTAAAGTACTAAAGTGCCTGCATAAACGCAGTGTGCGTGTGGGTGTGTATATGTGGGTGTGTATATGTGGGTGTGTGCGTGAGTGTCTACGTGCTTTCATTCCATGTGTAAATTCCCATCTCTCAAATCATTCTCACAACAGGTTTATTTTGTTGATAATTAATTATTTATGATCTTGCCTAAGTAATGTGTTTTTATACAGTGAGTATCCTGGTGGCAAAACAAATTTTCCTTTTTGATGGAATAAAGAATATATTGACTATTGACTATTGACTAAATTTCCACAAAGTGGGGAAACCCCCAGCACCAGTACCTCCTTGGGGGAAGAGTGGCGGCAGGGATAGCTCAGTGGTCAGAGCGCTCGACTTGTGTACGCTCGTCTCGGGCGACGTGGGTTCGAATCCTGACTTCAGCAAACTATTTTGTGATTGCTGGATAGTAGTGGCCAGCGCTTTGAGAAGCTCTCTGAGCTTATAAGTGCGCTATATAAAAGTAATCTCTTTAATCTCTTTATTGTGTAAGGAAACCTTTTTTCCTTGTATGACGAGTAGGCCTAAGTATTCTAGGACTTACTATGACTTCCAGCATCCACATTTTGATGATGCAAAAAAAATTGTAAACTAGATTTTGCAAATGTTGTATTTACTTTGCAGCTAAGTACAGTATAACCTTTGTGCTTAAGTGTTTAGAAAAACTCATTCTTTACTGGACGTAGAATATTGTGAATAGTCTATACAATCACATAGATCTGCTATTTCTCAATGGTCAGAAGGTTGCTGAAGTAATTTTTTTTCAAACATCCCTTGTACTTTATCTTAAAATTGGCCGAATAGATCTGAATTTTTAGCTTGCAACAGCTCCATCAAAATGAACAGTTTGCAGAATGCTAATTCCAAAGAGTTGCAGATGTATGTGGGTGCCTGTATCTGTCTTTGACTACGTTTCAATGGCTTGCTGTCTTGTTTTTGCTTTTATTTTGGTTTTGTTTTCAGTTGCTGATTGGTCTTTAGACCAAGAATACATTATATAGTG
Organism: Oncomelania hupensis; assembly: GCA_036898135.1. Lineage (NCBI taxonomy): Eukaryota > Metazoa > Mollusca > Gastropoda > Littorinimorpha > Pomatiopsidae > Oncomelania > Oncomelania hupensis. Next base: position 71,040,777 of record CM072516.1, read on the forward strand.
TTTCCCCCAATAATATATTCTTGATTATTGTTCAACAGGGTTGTATCAACAGTCCATGCTACAATAGTCAGTTCCATGTGTGCCTACACTCTGCTGTATGATGAGGATGTAAGCAAAAATCCTATTTGGTATGTAATGTTTTACTGACCACAGTAGATGAATATGTAAACAAAGAATTGTATGACTTCCTGGGAGCAGTTTAATGAATGGGTATAAGGAAGGACTAGGAGACTTATCCTATCCTATCCTATCCCGTAATTTGAAGATCGTAGGGGCAACACAGATGATCGTTTATCCAGCATACTCCATCTATCTCTGTCCTCGGCAACCCTCATGCTTCGCTCAGTTCAAGCCAGTCCATTCTTGAATGTTGTCCTCTCATCTCTTTTTTTGTCTCCCTCTTCTTCTGCCTTCTTGCACCATGCCTTGCAGGATGGTCTTTGCAAGGCCTTGCTCTGGTGACGTGGCCATACCATCAGAGTTTCCGTTTCTTCACCACTGTGAGCATGTCATCGTGTTGTCCAATGGCTTGTATGATGGTCTGTCAGACTTCATTGGTGGTGATGTGCTGGGTTTAGGAAATGCCCAGAAGTCTTCTGTAGCACCTCATCTCCATGCTTTGTATTCTTCATTGTAGATCTGCTGTGAGGGTCCATGTTTCGCAAGCATATAGGAAGATGGAGATGACAAGGGAGTGCAACAGCCTTATCTTGGAATGTAGATTGATGGTACTGTCTTTCCAAATGTTCTTCAACCTTGTCAGGGTAGCTGTGTGATCCTGGAGAAGACTTCCTGTTGGGACCAATTCTTTGATACAATAGCTCCTAAATATTTGAAACTATGCACTGTGCTAAGGGATTGACCTTGGACTTTGATGTCCATGTTGATGCCATTGGTGCTATTGGTTATCATTTTGGTCTTCTCTGCACTTATTTCTATCCCATAGGCTCTTGAGGTGGTCTCAAATCTCTGTACCAGCTGTTCAAGTTCTTGTTCCTCTCCAGCCAATCCATGAATGTCATCTGCAAAACGGAGGTTTGAGATTGCTCTAGCCCCTATGCTGACTGTGCCTTCATGATCTGCAAGGGCATCTAAAATTATGTGCTCTAGGAAGATATTAAAGAGTGTTGGAGAGAGTAGACATCCTTGACACACACTGATTGTTGTTCTGAACCAGTTTCCGATGGCGCTGCTGTTGAGAACTGCACAGGTACCCTTGTCATACAGGCTTTTGATGACTTCAATAATTTTAGGGCTGATATTGTACACGCTCATGGTTGCCCACATAGCTGCATACCAGACTCTGTCAAACGCTTTCTTGAAGTCTACAAACACATGATATAGATGTTGATGGTGTTGTAGGTATTTCTCACAGATTATTTTGAGGTTGAAAATCTGTTTAGTGGTACTTCACCCTGCCCTGAATCTTGATTGTTCTTTAGTTGATTTGTTGAGCTTGGGGTTTGAACCTGTTGATTATTATTTTCAGGAGGACCTGGCTGGGAAGGCTGATGGTGCGGCAATTTTCACACTTCTGAAGGTTACCTTTTTTTGGAAGAGTGATGACAAGCGACTAGACTGGGTCCATGGTGCAGGCCACTCCCCATTCTGCCAAATCTTGTTACAGATAATGGTCAATCATCGATTCTCCTCCTGCTTGAAGCAATTCCGTGAGTATGTTGTCCACACCCGCTGACTTCCCTTTCTTCAACAATTGCACTGCTGCCTCAACTTTTTCTCGAAGAATTGGGAGGATTTCTTCTTCTTCTCTGTTCTGGGGACATGCTAGAACTGATGGGTCTAAGTTTGGTGTGTGGTTGTAAAGGTCAGAGCAGTACTCTGTGCATCTATCCAAGACTTCTTGCTCTTCTGTAAGGCATGTGCCAGACTTGCTTTGGATCATGGAGACCTTGGACTGTTTAACACTTGTCAGCAGCTTCTTGCTGTTGTTCTTGTTTAGACTGTTCTCTATTTCCTGGCATTGATCTTCTATCCAGTTCTCCTTTGCTGTGCTCATGCCTTTTCGGATGTCATTGTTGATTTTTTAATAGGCATCAGCTTCCTGTGAGGTGTTCTTTTTCTTTTTCATCTCTCTACATTTATCACACAGATCCAAAAGTTCAGGTGTGATCCACAGTTTCTTCTTTGGGCGGTGCTTGCCAAGGATCGGAGTGGCGGAAACTTTCACAGCTGAGTTGAAGGTGGCGGTCATGGTGTTGACATCTACTTCACCAGCTCCCAAAGTGAGCAGTGGTGCAAATTTCCCTCCAGTTGCGTCTTGAAATATTTCTGCCACCTTCGGGTCTTTGCCGTTTGTCCAGGTCAAACTTCAGTCTAGTGCACTTCGCTGTGTTTACTCTCTTCAAGTGGAGCCGGAAGGACATCATCACCAGATCGTGGTCACTTCTGATGTCTGCTCCTGGAAAAGTGTGTGTCCTGCCAATGTTGATGCTTGATCTGAAGCATGACTTTACCATGATGTAGTCGATTTGGTTGTCTTGCTCCCCGCATGGACTGTGCCATGCCAGGTCCATCATCTGGATTTTTTGTGGAGACCAAGCGTGTTTACAGGTATCAGATTGTTGTGTCTGGCAAACTCCAAGAGTCTCAGACCTCTGTCATTTGTCTCGTTGAAGTGGGGTCCACTTGTGTCTCCCCAGCTGTGGTGGTGCGCATCTTGGCCAACCTTGGCATTCCAGTTGCCTTGCACTATGACTACATTGACTGTATGTCCTTCTTCTGCACTTGGTCAAGGCCAGCCTGTAGATGTTCATAGAAATCCTCCACTTCGCTGTTGTCATTGTCTGATGTCTGGGTGATGGTGATGTTGAAAGGGGCTGCTCTCAGACGGGTGGTAATGAGTCTACTGGAGACGGGACTGCAACCCATGACAGTGATTAGAATGTCTCTGTGGACCAAGAATCCAACGCCGTGTTCGTGCCTGTCTTCTCTCCCGCTGAAATAAAGCTTGTGGCCTTTGTCGGTCGTTGTTTCACCTAGGCCTTTCCAGCTCAGTTCGCTGACGCCTAAAATGTTCCATCAGTAGTGGTCCTGCTCGTGGGCCAGTTCTTCTAATTTTCCCTCTCGTGCTACTGTAAATCTCCTTGTCCTTCCGTATACCCATTCATACAACTGATCTCTGATTAATGTATATTTTGAACAAATAATATGTTATTGAAAAGTTTTGAACTTTTTCCTTCTGTTCTATTTCTTGTATATGAGTTAGTGTTCTCCCCACTCCAAGCTTAAACCCTCTTCCCAACTTCTTGCACTATAATAGTATGATATTTTAGCATACCTTTTTATGACACAGCTTTTGTCACATGGACATTATTTATTTAATTTAAACTTCATTAATAAATTCTTAACAGTGTGAGATAATTGCTGTTGGATACCCTTCTATGTCCCCAGGAACCAGGAAGCACATTAAAGGTTGAAGGTGGCCTCTTGCTTCCCCCTATCTCCAAAGCCCACCCCAACCTCCATTCACCCACAAAGCTGATCTTTGTAAAAAAAACAGGCGTATAGACGAAAGGGTCACCATGCATGTTTATACATACACAATTCAAGAGCAAAATAGTATTTTCTTGCAGAAAATTAAATCCAGAAATATTGAAGTTTTACTCAGCTATTTCTAATAATCAAGCTAAAATTTTTGGTAATGTTTTATGATTGTGAGCTACATTTTGCCTGGCAGAATGGTTTCACTTGGCGCAATAGCCATTGGCAGCAAAAGAGTTAACTGCCATCATCTTATCTGCCTGGGATGTTTAATAGGCGATTTTTGAAATGTGTTGTGAACATGGCTGCTAGCGACTACAAGTATAAGTGACCATCAGAAATTCTTGATTAAAAGGGGTTGTGACGACACGAGCTTTGACGCACGCTAATTTTATGCTGTGTCTGGTTGTACATAGTGTATAGTTTCATATCTGAGAGTGCGATGTTCAAAGTTTGAATCAGCGTTTTGGAATGCATTGTGTATTTCAGAGTTAGGTGTTTCATGTGCGTTACGCATAGCTCTATAGCGGAAAAAAGTTGAACGGAACTCTGTGCCTTGAACTGTGGATTGGGAAAAGCGGTAGAAGTGGCAGAGTTGGAGGCGGTAGTCTTTGTGGTTAGACGACTTTTGGAGAGACAGTGACTACCACTATCATAGGATAAGTGTAGGGTCCGTTTTCTAAGGGTTGTGTTTTGTGTTTGGAACCACCCAAAGTCTTGTGCCTTAAGAATGACCAATGAGTTGTAACAATTATTATAGAAAAGTAAATTTATAGTAATTGAAGAGGACTTTTGCTTCCACAGTGCTGTGTGATCTCTGTGTTGAGTGGCATCCTAAGGGTGTGTGCTCTTGTGTTAGAGACCTCCCAAGACCTAGCATTTCGTAAGTGCTAGGGTGCCCTAGAAAATCATAAAAAGACAGTAACGAATCACCTACTCTCTACAGACAGTGTTGTGTTGTGTTGTATTGTGGTGTTGGTGTATCTGTACTTCACAGGCCGGGAAACTGAAGGTGAGTTGATGCCCAGTATTCTAGTTCCTTTAGTGGCTATACACTCCGAGCATGCGTACGTGAATGTATGTTGATGGATGAGGGGGAAAGGGATATTGTGATAAATTGCATTTTTATATAATTTTCTTGTTGGTTTGCAGATGTAAAAAGGAATAATGTTGATGTTGTTGCCAAAATGAGGTCGAGGGGGGGTGACGATGAGGTATACATGTTAATATGAGAGAGGGGTGATGAATGTGAGAGAGGGGTGGAGATGCATTATAGTATGCCAGGGGGGGTGATGAATGTGAGAGAGGGTGATAGTAATGAGGTCAAGGGTAATGAGGTCAAGGGTGACAATGTATTATATATTATGATATGGAAGAGGGGTGATGAATATGAGAGAGAGGATGAATCAAGATTGTTGACTAGAAATTAAATTATAATATGCATTTGTATTTGTGTAAATAATCATGTTCATGGGATGTTAATACGAATTATAGAAGGATTATGAAATGTTAAGATGCATAAATAAACAGGTCAAGATGGCAGACGGCGGTCAAGATGGCGGACGGCGGAAGGAGTTATTTCCCATGTATTGTTTACATGTTGAGGTAGTTTATTAAGACGGTTAATTTGTTGACCAGATTGGGCCTACGATTTCTACTACCATTGTACTACCTGTCTTTGTTCCACTACTTCCGCTTCTGTTGCTCCGTCTTCATACTTCGTTCTACATACTTCGTCTTCATATTTTGTCCTTCTTTCTACATTCTTCGTTCTTCGTTCTATGTACTTCGTGCTGCTTACTCTGTTCCACCTCTACTTCCACCTGCAGGAGGAGGCAAGACGACGTGCTTGGGGTCCTCTTCTACTTGGGTCGCAGTATGCAGGGCCTCATATACACCCTCAATCATACTCGCATTACACACACATAAACATAAATATTGAACAGTGACTTTCTACAGTCTGCATACTGTAGGTTGAGACAGTTGGTGATTTTCTTGAAGTATTACTTTCAGACAATTTAATTAAAGATCGTTGGAGATCGTACAGTTAATCTGAGTATAAAGAGTTAGTTAATATTAAACTCTTTATACACAGATTAACTGTACATTTCTTCAAAGCTTGGGTTTTGTGTACTTAAGCCATTAGTTGCATTATTTTAGCTTTATTTTCTTATTATTATATCTTGATTGTGTTGGCATCTTATGTCCAGTGCCGAGGGGATTATGGATTAGACAAGGGAGGTAATTGTTTGTTAATTGTTGGGGTTGTGGGTCCGGATAAGGGTTTGGGTTGGGTTAGATTTCCCATTCTCCTGTGTGTGCGTTGAATAAAAGAGTATAAATGTGCATCTGGCATTTGTGTTTGTTTAGTTTGAGTTTGTATCCCTCCACTCGTTTTGAGCTGAAGTCACTGATCCCATTCGGGTGACGTGACAGGGGGTGTTTATAAATGTAAATTTAAAAAAAGAAGAGTAGTGACAGAGAGAAGTGGGTCTCTGCGAATGGAGACCTGTGTAACCCCCCCACTCCCCCATCCCATTCAGATCAATCATTATTGAAGAAGTGGCCTTTCAGGATGTCAGAAAGTTCTGCATGTGCTTGTCGATGTTTTCATTTTTTTTTTTTTTAGAAATATCATTTGTTTTGCCATAATTTATTTTTGGAGATATCATTTGTTTTTGCCAATGTTACAGGTTAGTTATTTTCAGTTACCTCACAAACAATTTGTATAAGGGATTGGGCACATAATGGAAGCTGTCACAATTAAATATGACTGTATTAGGAGTTTTGTTAAAATATAGTTGGAAAAAAATGGATGGTGGCTATCTATGAGAACTGCAGAAGTTATAGCATAGACCTGATGAAAAAAATCAGTTTTCATATAACCTGAGCTTGGAGTGTGACCCACTTTGCTTTGGCATCTTCATTTATTTTTATTATTGGTTTTTTCATTCTGCTCATTTGCTCTTACTGTTTACGTTTTTAACCTCCTTCCCCCTTCGTTTCTATATATTTAAAATATATTTTTATATTCAAATATTATTCAGTCCAATTCTTTTATGTCCTTGCTAACTCATCTGCTTATTGCATGAGGTATTTAAACTGAAATGTTTCAGGTGGGATTCTCCAGCTGTGAGGACAAGTTGTGCAATAGTGTTTGGTTACATGACAGCTGGTGAGTCAATTATGAAGTATCCTGTGGACAATTCGGATTGAAATGTGTGGGTAAAAAAAATGGAATAACCATCAGCTTTCCAAATAATAAGCAATTGTATACATTTTGTAGCTTGTTTTACCCTGTCACTGCCCAGTATAGTGAACATTGGATTTTGATGGTTCTTTGCCTTTGTTTTTAAGAAAATCAATTATATTTAATTCGGTTATGTTCAAAGTTTTAGTGCAGTCAAATCCTTTGTCAGCGCCCCTTATGTTTGCTTACGTTTAGTTGAACAAGCTTTTGGCCATCATGCTTATACCTTCATCAACCCCCAAAGTGCTAATTTTTCTACATTATTGGACAGCAAGCCTTGCTTTATTGACATGTGCATGCAGCAATTGAAGTTTGTATTCACACACAAAACTGATTTTTCCAGATTTGTGCACATTTGCACAAGATGAGTTATAAATAGTGTAAAAATAATGTTCTTACAAAATTTTCATCTATAAATAAAACTAATGTTGTTAATTACTCTACTGCAGCTATCCAATCAAAATTGGCAGAATGGTGTGTTGTCATGAGAGCTTGCAAATCAGTATGTGAATGATTTCTTCGATATGATCACAGGGTTTAAAATGCTATTTAAAAAAGAAAAGGAACAATTTGTGGACAATATTTGACAGTTTGCTGGTTATTGATTATGTACTTCTGATTGTTTGATGCAAGATAGATATTGAGATGCCATATAAGTTTGATCAACCTTGCTTGAAGGTCAAGGTCACTGGAGGTCCAGTCATATGGGTACTTTGAAATGACTTAGATTTGCAAATTGCGTTGAAGTCTGGAAATACATTGAATGCCATTTTGTTTGTTTTTTAGTGCATTTAAAAAAAATCAACCTGCAGTAAAATTAAACAAAAAGTTTTGTGATTGTGTCGATTTATGAATATGACACTGTTGCAGATCTGGTTGTGATGACGATCCATTACAAGCAAATTGGAGAGGCATTTTTCTTTTTCCATCATGGTGCTTCAATGTATGCATATTACTATGTTACAGTAAGTATGCCGACCTATAAATATTACTATGACAATAAATATGCAATCCTATGTACATATCTCTATGTTACAGTAAGTATACCGTACTATGTAGATATTACAATGTTACAGTGAGCATGCCACCCTATGTACATGTTACAATGTTACAGTGAGCATGCCACCCTATGTACATATTACAATGTTACAGTGAGCATGCCACCCTATGTACATGTTATAATGTTACAGTGAGCATGCCACCCTATGTACATATCTCTATGTTACAGTAAGTATACCATTTTATGTACATATTACAATGTTACAGTGATCATGCCACCCTATGTACAAATTACTATGTTACACAGACCTGCTTACCCGTCCGTATTTCGCCGTATTGTCCCGATATTTTGACCTCGAGTACGCCGTTACAATCTCTTTTTTTTTTTTTTACAAATTTCGGTAAAAAGTACACTTAACCGGAAGCGGAAGCTAAACAAATTGCGCCAGAAAACTATAACTCATTGGATAGCATTGTGTTTTTCAATTGTATACTCTGCAAATATTTAATTGTCATGGAGAAAAGAATTCATGAAACAACAGATGATGATTCAGATGTTGAGGTGGCGAGTTCATCCAAGCGTGTTTGTGTGAAACGAAAACAGACATTTCTGGTTTCTTATTAAAAAAATTGGCCTTGTTTGGTAGCTGATGAAGACCTGCTGGTTGGTGATCAGGCAAGGAAAATGCTTGACAGTCCCAAAGACTACAACCTAAAATCTGAACATATTGCAAAGTTCTATGCTTCAGTGCGTGCATACTTTGAGGAAACTTGCAGCAATCTTCTCCTGAAACTGCCCCTCACTGACCCTTTGCTCCAGCACTGCAGAATCATATGTCCTTCAGTTTAGTTGACTGCATCTTCCCAAGATCTACGCTTTTTTGTGAAGCGATTCCCTGCACTCTTTCCACCAAATACAACATCTGAACAAATCAGGAGCAATTCTCCGAGTATCAGTCAACTGATGTCAAGGGATTGGTGGGCCCAGCTATGCAGGTGGACGAATTTTGGGTGCAGGTCAGCAAAAACACCCTTAGCTTTTGCAACTGTGCCAGTTCATGCTGGGACTCTGCACCATCCCACACAACAGTGCTGCTTGTGAGAGGGTGTTTAGTTGCGTACGTAAAACGTCCACTGACAGTAGTCCAGTATGGGCAAAGATGCTGTCGACTCACTGATGGTAGGTATGTTCAGACCTGAAAGCTCTTTCACAAAAAAAGAACTGCAGCAACTGAAAATTGCATACATGCATGTTTTTTTTTAAAAATACAAGTAGATCATTATCACATATTATGTTGATGTGGTGGCCTAACACTTTTGCATTGTTTTTCAATTAAGCACCCTAATTTTTAAACAATAAATTTATTGAACAGTGTACCCTTTCTTGATTTATTTTACGTGTGTAATAATATATGAAAATTTAGCTAAGAGCAAATTAAGATGAATAATGACAATAAGTTTACACAGTTCTATATTTTTATTTATTTATTATCATTATTTTGATTCACGTAAAATAACGACAGTTTATATAAATACGGAAAGTCAAAATCTGGTCATGATTTCAAAAATCTGGTTTTGAAGTGCCTGGAGTACTGACAAAAACATTTTGAGGTAAGCAGGTCTGGTTACAGTATGCCATCCTTTGTGCGAGACCTATTATTGTTTCAAAAGGGTGTTAAATTTAAAGTTGACTTTACACCCAAGTACTCTTTCAGATGAATAAAATGAGGTATAGTCTGTGCACACCCTTTCCATTGTATGGACTTAAGATCCTCAGACTTGCCCTAAATCCATATCTATTCTGAATATGAAGATTTCTTAAAAAATATGAATTTACAGAGTGTGAAGTAAGACATGAAAAAGCTTAATTATTAAACCTAACCCTAATTAAAGGGATAATTTCAGTTATGAACATGACATCTCAATTTTAATCTTCTCTGAGTAAAGTTGTGAAGGAAGATATTAAAACAACACTAGAAATACGTTGCACGAATAGAATTGTGCATCACTGCTGCAGTGGATGGCGTCTGGACCTTGCTGTGCTGTGCTGGTGTGGCTTTTGGCACTTGGAACTTGTTACCAGCCATCCTATCCTATCCTATCTGTTACACTCCGTTTGATGTTGGTGTTTTCTATCAGTATCTGATTCAGCCCCAATGCTGAATTCCTGACAAGGTGTAACTCAGATTCGTTTATCCACGCAGCCTGCTCACTCAGCATACAAGTCACAAAGTCGACGTATGAAGTTTTCCACTTTTATTCAGCACACATCAACAACTGCATACAATCGCTCAATCGCCTTTCCACTCTCAAATTTACTTTCCAACTCACTATCAACAACTACTCTACTTTTTTAACAGTGCGGCGATTATATAGTCTCTACATACACGGGAACAAACGAGAATAATCCTACATAAAACACCACAACCAATCAAAATTAATTTCATCATCACGTGACTCACGTCATACAACCCCATTTGGAATGGAAGCTTCCATGGTAACCAACAGAACAATCCACACGCTTCGATCGATAGTAAACAACTAATTCCCGAAAATTCTCAAACAATATCGACCAACTAAAAACACTAACGTTACACAAAGCCTCTACTAATAACAACGCAAAATCAAATCAAAGATAAATACACTCTATTACTGCATGCGTTGCAAAATAAAACGAACAGATCTATCGCGCGCGTCGCACACAAGCCTACCATTGCACGCGCTTCACACATAACATCGTGCGCATTTCATACGCACCATTCGCGTTTCAACCTAACACTATCCCCTAACTCGGAGATCTTTGGGGCACCACAGATGATCGTTTAACCAGCGTACTCCATCTCTCTCTGTCCTCAGCAACCCTGATGGCTTCGCTCAGTGTCAAGCCAGTCCATTCTTGCATGTTGTCCTCCTATCTCTTTTTCGGTCTCCCTCTTCTTCTACCTCCTTGCACTGTGCCTTGCAGGATGGTCTTTGCAAGGCCTGATGATCTGGTGACGTGGCCATACCATCGGAGTTTCAGTTTTTTCACCACTGTGAGCAGGTCATAGTGTTGTCCAATGGCTTGTGTGATGGTCTGTCGGACTTCTACTGTGAGGGACCATGTTTCACAAGCGTTTAGGAAGATGGAGATGACAAGGGAGTGCAGCAGCCTTACCTTGGAATGTAGACTGGTGATCTTGTCTTTCCAAATGGGCTTCAATCTTGCCAGAGCAGCAGTTGTTTGTGCGATCCTTGAGAGGACTTCCTGTCAGAACCCATTGTCTGATACAATGGCTCCTAAATATTTGAAGCTATGCACTGTGTTGACGGATTGGCCTTGGATGTCCGTGTTGATGCCATTGGTGTTGTTGGTCATCATTTTGGTCTTCTCTGCACTTATTTCCATTCCATAGGCTCTGGAGGTGGTGTCAAGCCTCTGTACAAGCTGTTCAAGTTCTTGTTCCTCTCCAGCCAATCCATCAATGTCATCCGTAAAACGAAGGTTGGAGATCGCTCTACCTCCTGTGCTGACTGTGCCTTCATGATCTGCAAGGGCATCTGACATGATGCGATCTAGGAAGATGTTGAAAAGTGTTAAAGAGAGTAGGTATCCTTGACGCACACCAATTGTTGTTCTGAACCAGTTTCCGATGGCGTTGTTATGGAGGACTGCATTGGTAGCCTTGTCATACAGGCTTTTGATGACTTCAATAATTTTAGGGCTGATGTTGTACACTCCCATGGTTGCCCATAGAGCTGCATGCCAGACTTGATCAAACGCCTTCTTGAAGTCTACGAACAAATGATATAGATGTTGTTGGTGCTGTAGGTATTTCTCGCAGATTAAAGATGAAAATATGTTAAGTGGTATTTCACCCTGCCCTGAATCGTGCTTGTTCTTCAGCTATGATTTGTTGAGCTTGCGGTTTCAACCTGTTGAGTATTATTTTCAGAAGGATCTTGCTGGGATGGCTGATGAAGGTTACCTTTTTTTTTTTTAAGAGTGATAAGCGACTGGGTCCTTGGTGTATGCCACTCCCCACTCTGCCAGATCTTGTTACAGATAATGGGGAGGACATCAATCATCGCTTCTCATCTTGCTTGAAGCGATTCCGCGGGTATGTTGTCCACTCCCGCTGACTTCCCTTTCTTCAGCGATTTCATTGCTGCCTCAACTTCTTCTCGGAGAATTAAGAGGATTTCTTCTTCTTCTGTGTTTTGGGGACATGCTAGAACTGATGGGTCTCAGTTTGGTATGTGGTACTCTGTCCATCTATCCATGAGTTCTTGTTCTTCTGTAAGGCATATGCCAGACTTTGCTTTGGATCGTGGAGACCTTGGGCTGTTTAACACTTGTCAGCCACTTCACTGTCTGGTAGGCCTTCTTGCTGTTGTTCTTGTTCAGACTGTTCTCTATTTGCTTGCATTGATCTTCTATCCAGTTCTCCTTTGCTGTGCGCATGCCTTTTCATTGTTGATTTTTCGGTAGGTATCAGCTCCCTATGAGGTGTTCTTTTTCATCTCTCTTCGTTTATCACACAAGTTCAAACATTCAGGTGTGACCCACGGCTTCTTCTTTGGCCGGTGCTTGCCAAGGATCTCAATGGTGGCATCTGTCACAGCTGATTTGAAGGTGGTGGTCATAGTGTTGAAATCTACTTCACCAGCTCCCAAAATGAGCAGTGGTGCAAAATTCCCTCCAATTGTGGCCTAAAATATTTCTGCCAACTCCGGTTCTTGCATTTTGTCCAGGTCGAACTTCAGTCTAGTGCACTTTGCTGTGTTTACTCTCCTGTTGCATCAATTTTTATTCATCAGATTAACGTAAGTTGTACTGATGTAACATAAACAAATTATAAAATCTACCATGCGCACGTCATAGATATTTTCCAAATTAATTAATTAATTAATCAAACTATAGAAATCATCCTACTACTGACATACACATACACTTTAAACAACATACATTGCCTTGTAACAATTAGTTGACATTAAGAAACACACAAAAGAAAAAAAACAAAAAAAAATGTCAACTTCACTTGTGAAGAAAGAAGTACTTATAAATGTCAGTTTGTGTCTTTAAAAAAGTTGAAGTTTGGCATCCAGGACCTTACCCCCTCCCCCACTCCCCATAAACAAACTAAAAGAAAAATGATAAAATAATCAATCAAAATTAAAACAAATTAATAAATAATTACCCCCACCCTCCTTCCCTTCTATCCAAAAATAAATAAATAACACATATTTATTGAAACTAATAATGCTTAATTAAATAAATTAGGTACATGTACAAAGAATAAAAAGAAAATTGCTAGACTAATTGTTATTAGTTATTTAGAAGAAATTGAATAATTAATCATTTAATGACTTCTAAGTAAATCTATGAGCATTAAGCTCAATGATCAATCAGAATGTTCTGGATATACAGTACTTGAGATTGGCATATGTAGCTTGAATTTATTTAATCTAATGAGTAAAAGGCTGAAAATGGTTATAATTTTGTTGACATTCAAATATTATGTGATTTACATTCAAAATGATACCACAATTACAAAGAACTGGAGGATTTATGAATCGAGCACGTCAAGCCCTTAGCCTTATTCTGTGAAATATACTGTTAATATGAACAGATTTTGAAATAGATATAACATTGTTTGATACTGGTGAATTATCCAAGTAATGTTTTTCAATGACCTCTTGCTTGTATTTCTCATTCTATTGATTCCAAGCACATCGTTTTATTTGATTATTAATTTCATTTGTTGTCAGGTTAAAAAATATTTAATGGATTCGTCCAAAGCACTCTTTGCTAAGTGGTCAACAATGACATTTTCTAATATATTTAAATGACTAGGTATAAATGAGTAGGTGTTTACTCTCTTCAAGTGGAGCCGGAACCAGAAGGACATCATTACCAGATTGTGGTCTTCTCCTGGAAAAGTATGTGTCCTGCCAATGTTGATGCTTGATCTAAAGCGTTTCTTGACCATGATGTAGTCAATTTGGTTGTGATGCTCTCCGCCGGGACTGTGCCATGTCCGTCGTGTGGATTTTTTGTGGAGACCAAGCGTGTTTGTCAGGATCAGATTGTTGTATCTGGCAAACTCCAAGTCTAAGACCCCTGTCATTTGTCTTGTTGTTGCATTATCACATTGTTGTATCTGGCAAACTCAAAGAGTCTCAGACTCCTGTCATTTGTCTCGTTTTACCAGCCATCCAGTGCTCATTATTACTTTCATACAAATATTTAACTCTTTAACTGAACAGACTTAGCGAAAAGTTTACAGTAATTGTTATACATAAAATATATTTCCATTTGAATATTTTTCAGACCTACGGAGTATTGCCATACTTTGCCAATTATCGTCTGGTTGCAGAATTTTCAACTCCTTTTGTCAACCAAAGGTTTGTTCCTTCCAAATTTGCATAGAAATGCATATTGCTGTTTCTAGTTGTATAAAACATGTTTATTTTGATATGTGTTCAGCATGCTGTTACAGATCCACAGTGACAATATCACTCTCTACCCTTCTTTCCCACCAACGCCCTCATTTCCCACATATCTGAATGAAGAAGTTGTGGCTTGCACAGGATTTGGCTTAAACAAGGATTTGGTTAATTTATGTTTTTTGGTCCACCGTGTACTGGCAGTTTACTGTAACAGGACTATAATGCATATTTACAGGATGTTGAAATCTACAAAATGGATCTAATGCTTTTATCTGTCTGTAAGAAAAGTTGCAGTTATAATCTCTTGCTAGGGCCAATAGACCATGCTCTGAAATACAAGGGGAAACAACTTTAGCCAGCTTGCCAGTGTTACATGTTGTTATTTATCAATGGATGATTGATAAGTGTAGCTCAGATTCGTTTATCCACACAGCCTGTTCACGCAGCAACAAGGAAGGAGTCATCATAAAGTTTTCTAACTTTATTCAGCAAACATCAACAACTACATACCAGATGGCTTTCTGAAAATCACTCAAGAGATCCTCATCAAAAATCTTCATAAAATCTTTCTCAACCACTATCACAAGCAGACAGTGCGCTGGTAATTTTGGAGCCTTGTGGTTGCTGATAATGTGTAACACGTCCTGCTCGTGTTGGATGCGCGCCATTTCTAACTCGAACCGACTCTCAGCCTCTCTTTCCTCTTGGCGACGCTGCGCTTCTAGTTCTCTCTCTTCTCTGCGATGCTACTCTTTAATTTCTCTATCTTCACGCCGGCATAGCTCTTCTAGTTCTCTTTCTTCGCACCGACACTGCTCTTCCATTTGTTGCCGGTGCTCTTCAATTTCTTGACGTTTCTGTTCTATTTCTTCACGCCGACGTTGTTCTTCTAATTCTCTTTCTTCACTCTGACATTGCTCTTCGGGTACTTTTTCTTGTATTCTGTCCTGAGACTTGACGTACTCTGTCAGCTGCTTGCCTTTTAGATTCAGTTCAAGTCCTTTCTGCCAGAAGTCAGCCATCTTGATACTTTTCTAGAAAGTTCTTGACTATGCATGCTGCACCTTTCTAGACTGTTCTAGAACAGCACACTTTCTGCAGTAGCGCTGATGCTTATTTGTTGTCACTGTCGTTGACGCAGGCCTTGCTGTCTTCGTCATACACAACGCTACACTACACTGGTGTTGATGTATACGCTCCTGTGCGTTCATCGCTCTCTGTAATACTGGCGATGTATCAGAGACTGTCCCTTGACGTAGTCTTGCGGCAGCCACGTAGTCCAGTCTGTTGTTCGCACATGAAGCAACTCTTCGGCGACTACACGCCCTTGCAGTTAACCCGAATCTATCGGAGATGTAGTCCCAGTATATTTTGGCCCTGCTGACGCAACTCGTTGGCGGCTACCCTCGATGACTGCCTCTCGTAACGTAGACTCGCTTGTTATCGCAGTTAAACCCTTGGCTATAGCGTAGATCGCGGCTGGACCCCCAAAATGTTACTATTTTTATCAGTAATTGATTCAGCCCCGAAAAAGATCCTCATAAAAAATCATCATAAAATCTCTCTCAATCACTCTCATAAGCAGACAGTGTGCTACTTATATAGCCTCTCTGCAATTGGGAAAAAGTTTGAACATTCCAGAATGATGCTATAACACCCAATCAAAATAAACCTCATCACCGAAACTATGCACTGTCTTACATCATATAACCTTATTTAGGATAGAAGAATCGTTTAGCAATTACTAGATTTATTGTGAATTGATTGATTTATTGTTGCTTTAGGTCCAGCGGACTCTTCCGAGCCAAATCAGGACCGGACAACCCCCGATCCGCATAAAAGATCTGCTGAAACAACCCCAGTGGGAAAATTGAATGCCCTCCAACGGCCAGTCACTTTACAATAAAGACATCCCACGCGGGGGACGGCTGAGGGTTGACCTCAACTACGCGAACACCCCGGTTACAAAAACAAAATAGAATACAAACATCATTATAAATCATCAAAAAAACACATACATATAAAATGCCTATAGTGCTAAATAGTACAATCATAGGAAGCCCTAGTGACCACCCGGCAGAAAGCGTCCAACACTCCCAAGCTGATCCAGCAGACCCCATACACAAACAAGGAGTCTTGTCCAGGAAGAGTTTTCAAGAAAAAAGGTAGGTCATTGATCTAGCGAAGAAGAAGATAGTATAGCAGAGTGAAGGACAGAGCAGGAATAGGAAAGAGTAAATGAGGAAGACAGCGACAGTGGGAATTTAAAGCACTAAATTTCCATAAAGTGGGGATACTATTTATACTGAAAACCCCCGGCACTCCAACGGGGGTACTGTTGCCGCAGTGAATCTGTCTTGCCTATAAAGGAAAGACAGGTTTTCAACTGTGGCTTTCACTGTTCCCTTTATAGGTTTGAACAATCTACAGTGGCAAGATTGCTCATGACCCCAAGGGGTATTTTCGGTCAATAGTAAACAAGTAATTCCAGAAAACTCTAAAAAAAAATCGACCGTCGAAAATTATCAACATTATATAAACTTCTAGCAACAATGCAAAATCAAATCAAAGGTAAATACACTCTGTTATTGCATGCTTTGCAAAACAAAATGATGGGATCTATCGTGCATGTCTCAAACATTACAGCCAGCATGTTGCGGTAGAGTTGTCTAATGTACAGGCGGACATTCTTTGCAAGTGAACACAGTTTCTCATCTACAATTTCTGCTCTGTCTTCCATCAAGCCTTCTGGATCAACCGAAAAGTTGATTTCAATTGCAATCTTGGCTAGCTCTGCTAGTTCAGCCTAGCACTGCCAGACAGCCATCACCCCTCTTTTCCTGAAGAAAATCTTGCAGGAGAGTAGCTTGCATAGCGTTCTGAGACGAGATGTCCGCCCGGATAACTCTAGGTAACTAAAAACAAAACAAAAAGATGTTACCTGCCATTTCCGAAGATGGTTTATTCTTTGCTGTATGTCTGAACAGATTTTGATAATATTGTGGTATACAGGTGCTTCAAATCATGGGCTATACTTCAATAGCAGTTCAGTTGTCACTTCGGTCGCTCAGAATTTCACTTTTTGAAAAATTAAAACATCATTTTTTGGCTTGTCTTAAGAACAACAACCGAAATTCATTTGTGCTTCGTGCACAGTTAAATTACTGCTAAGCATGTTGGATCATTTGTATTTGAACTTTCTCAAAAGTCAAGGTCATTATGCTTCACCATTCTCTAAATACTTTTTATGCTGTATCAAAAAATTGGCCAATCCGATTTTTAAAATTATTTTTTGCTTGCAGATAGTTCAGATCATAGCCTATCATTCCATATTTTTGTTTTGCTCCTTTAGGATAAAGCCCTTCACATCACCACCAAGAAAATTAACACTTTTTAAAATGCTTATTTTATTGGCTATGTGTGGGTGTCTCTGGAAATACATTTGAATGGCTTGCCATCTTGTTGTTTAGAATTAAACTGAGAGAACTGCCCCATGAGAATTATCATTTTTTTAAAATGCTGGTTTTTAGTTATTTGTGTTTGTAAATACATTTGAATAGCTTTCTACCTTTTAATTTTACATTTGTATTTTTGTGTGTGTGGATAATCTATAAAAGAAAAAGCCTTTTCGAATGAGTCAGCACTTGCACTGTTATATTCTATGTCAAGTTTTCTGCTGCCTGTAAATTTTTTTTTAAAGTTCTTTTTTTCTCACAGGTGGTTTTTGGCAGTTCTTGGCTACAAGAAATCCAGCCCAGTGTTTGTTGCTAATGGGGTTGCTATGGCTGTGACATTTTTTGCTGTACGTATTGCTGCCATGCCACCATACTGGCTCAAGGTTTACAGCGTCTATGGTACTGATGATTTTAATCGCCTGGGGCACATCCAGATGGTGCTGGTTGTTTCATGTTTCATTCTGGATGCCATCAACCTTTTCTGGTTCTATAAAATTTACCAGGGAGCTTATCGCTTGCTAGTGATGTTTTTGAAACCAGCCATAGGAGGAGGTGGAGGATCTGGGGCAGGGTTAGGGATAAAGGTTGTGGATAAAAGCATGTTAGGGGTAAAAGGTCAAGGACAGGAGGCTTCAGCAATGGGAATTTTACAGGCTGGTGACTGTCAAAGAGAAACTGTTGATGTAAAAAAAGAAAATTAATGTGATACTACCGACGTTTTTCAGTATTTTTTTTTTTAGCAATCATTTCTGGCTTTATTTTCTGACCACTTCAACATGTTATAGTGCAAGAAATATTAATGCTGTACATAATAGTTTGTTGCCAAGAGTTTTGTTCTCTCTTTCAGGTGCACATACTGAAATTTAATGATTACTGTCTTTGTCTACAAATGTCTGTAGAATCTTAAAAAGAACAGCACACCTACAAACTTACCTACCTACTGTGCAACTAACTTACCAGTACTGAACAGATATGAGTACCCTTGAAATTATTGTCAGTAGTATAAGAACCCATACTTTCTGTAGTTTTGATGGCTTTATCAGTAGAGCAAATTTGCGACACCATAAAGAACAACAGAAACCCAAAATACCAGCACCTAAAAAAAAAATAACGCCACAAAAAAAAAGCATCACAAAACGCATAATGAGCTCCTTTTGCCACTAGCTTGGCACTTAATACTTTTCTGTGTACAAAAAAAAAAAAAAAAAAGTCAGTGATCCTTTGATGAATGATGAATTTTCTACTTCTTCTTTGGTTACTGAAAAAGACACTCCTCCTCCCTCCCCTATATTACAATAACATTGAAATCTGTTAAAAAGATTGTTCTTATATACCGCTTCACCAGCTCAAAGTGCTACTAAAAATGGGTTCTAATTCAGGATGCCCAAGGCACCAATGCTACTTGATGTGCACCAAAATCTTACCTTCCCAAAACATTTTATCGTCTTCAATACACGCTATGTCTTAATTTGGCTGTTAATATTGTGTTCAGTGTTGTGATACAGCTTTGTCATGGTCCTTGCTATGTGACCTGTGTCACTCTTATTAGACTACCAACGTGGAAACATTCTTCAGTAACATATCATACATTAAAATCTTACGGTATTTAGACTGTATGTGGTAACATAGCTTTCCAGATGCTGCATTTGTTTATGGATCAGAAAATGAGAGTTCACTTTGATAATATTGTAAAAATAGTAATAACAAAATAGTTTGTCAGTTGGTGATGAAAGTATAATTACAAGAATTAGCTCACCATCTTTCTTTTGTATAATTTTAGAAATCAACCTAGGTAAGAAGATCCTGAAGAAAATTTGGAAAAAGGAGCTGTTATTGTGTATCATCTGTCTGAAAAATATCATCAGTTTTTTTCTCTGACAAAGTATGGGTAAAACTATCTATGTATCTCATTTCAAGGTTTTTGTCATAGGCAAGTATTCTTCACATTGAAAATTGTCCTCAAATTTTGTTATTGATTATTTCAGTGTTCCTTTATGTTTATGGTCAGTTTTTTTTTTTTCTATCCAAAGCTCTGACAGTGGTTTGGCAAATTTTGTGGTTTCTGTTTGTAGTTCTTGAGCATAACAGCAAAAACTGATAGTAAAATTAGTTATGGAATCTATGTCATTTTCACAGTTTGTTAGTACAGTGGAACCTCCGGTATACGACCGTCCAAAATCTGAGAAAAAACGGTCTTATAATAGAGGTGGTCTTATACCGGAAACAAGGGGTGGGGTGGGGGTGGTGGGTCACGCTCGGAGGGGTATGTAGTCATAATTTTCACACTCACCATCATGTATTCTCTGACAAAGGAAACTGTAAAACATGTTTCATTTTTAGCTTTGTCTTTTATTCACAACTTCAAAAACAGAAAACAGTCGAACCACTGCCAGACGCGTTCATCCAAGTCTGTCAGTGCAGAAGCTCTCAGTTTCGATTTTTCCCTTTTCGCCACTTTCTCCACTCTCCCATCGTAGTTTCACAGATTCCTTATCCTTTATGATGAGCTGAATTTGGGTCTTCCCAACGTCTAAACTTCTTGCAATAGACAAACAACTCTCCCCATTTTCACTTCTTTCAATCACTTTCATTCTCTCTGCCAAACTCAAAACGTTCCTCTTGCGCGACGCCATTTTGACAGCCAGTGTAGGCGAGTAATGTCCCTTATTTGCGAACCGGAAATAGCAGACAACAGCAGGCGAACACTAACATGAGAGAAAAAACGAAAGGTACAGACAGCAAATTAACTGATATCTCTTTTAAATTGCCCTAAGACGGTCGTATAAAGGGCTTAAGACACGGTCGCTGGTCGCATAAACGAGGTCGCATACCAGAGGTCATTTATTATTGGAAGTGAATCCGTCAGAAGTTTTTAGGTCACATAATGGAGGGAGTCGTATACCAGAGAGCCGGATACCGGAGGTTCCACTGTATACCTTAATACCCTTAAGAACAAATACACAGATCAATGGAACCTACTGACAGTGAGCCTTTTTGACTCACATGAATAGCAGTGTGAGTCTATGTACTGAACAATCCACACACACACACACACACACACACACACACACACACACACACACCCTAAAAAAAGAAAGAAAGAAAGAACAGATTTTTGCATTTTTGTGCGAAATAAGACCTAATTAGTCCAAAAATTATATCGATAAAAAAATGTCTGTCCATCCGTCCACCGTCTGTCTGCGCAAAAACTTTAAAAGTGGCTAAGTACTAAGAACTTATTTCAAATATCACAAGCAAACTATAGGTGTATATCTTTGAGACTGCAAGTTTGATCAGTGAATGAATTGCTTCAATGTCAAGGTCTCGGGATCATCAAATGTTAGTATAGAAATGAAAATTTTTCACAAAATTCCACTTTTTTTCTAGGTTATTAATATTGAATTTATGGTTCTTTGATGCATGATAAATATCAATGAGACACACATACTGTGCAAATTTGGTCAACCTTACTCCAAGGTCAAGGTCTCTGGAGCTGTCCAAAGTTGGTTTGTATAGGTACTATGAAGTGACCTTGACCATAAACTATGAGAGATATACAGTCCAAACTTGTATTTAGAGATGATAGAATGATCTTTCATATTTGCTCCATTTTTGTGTTGATCTTGGGCAAGATCATTTTAGGCCTTGCAAAAACATACCAACAATAGCTCATCGTACAGTGGAATGCTTTTTATTTAACTAATAATACGCAACAACATTGGATTATTTGATCACACATTCATGAGATCATGTGAGGGCCAAGGTTATCAAGGTAACTAAATTTCAAGGTCATTTCAAGATCATCGTTTTTTTTTTTGACATAATACAACTTTTGCTGTATTTTATTCGATAGTATATAAGTGGATTTGGAGCCAGAGATCATAGTCATTTCAAGGTCAACATAGAAAGATCATAGTCGGATTACTTATCATTTTAATGCCGCTATTTCTTTTTTTTCTTCTTTTTCTGGGCCACCATTTTCATTTTAAGTATTGCGAGTTCCATAAGGAGCATGTGAGTCATATGGACTTTGCCCTTCTAGTTAGAAATTGTAAGCAAATTTTTCAATTATATATATTTTCATTTATAGTTGTGTGTAATTGTAGTATTCTGAAATTGAGTCACAAAAAAAAGGATACAAAGATGGTATAATCTATTTCTGGTGAGTGAAATGGTTATCTGTTTCACAAGCAATATGCAGAGGCATTAGTTTATAAGATGATTTATTTCAAGGTAAGATTACGGTTCAGTGTTTTTATGCATGGTAAAATATTTTAATGGGTTTCTAGTCATTTTCAAGCAATATATTTATTTTGTGCAAATTTTAAAAATAAAATTTCTTTGACTCCTAAAAGAAGAAAATTATATATTTTTTTATAAACTATGGTAGTGTATTGTTAAGTCATTATTCAGACGATTTTTTGGTACAATTAGTTAGTTAATCATTGTTTATAGGGTCCAGCGGATTGCAAACAGCAGAATCAGGACCACAACTTGGTTGAAAGATGAAACCCACGATCTGTATAAAAGAGGTGCTTAAACAACCCTAGTGGTAACACTGAAGGCACATCCGCCAGTCACTTTACAATAAAAGCATCCTATGCAGGGGACGATTAGGCTGTACTCTTAATTTATCGAACACTCATTTACAGAAACAAAATAAAATGAAACATCATTATAAATATAACAAAACACATACATATAAAATGCCTAAATTGCTAAATAATAATTCTATAGAAAGCCCTAGTGACCATTTGGCAGAAAGCATCCAATATCCCCAAGCTGACCCAAAAGACTGTACACAAATTAGGATCACAAGTTGGTTGAAAGAGGACTCGCCCCTGATCCATATAAAAGATCTTCTGAAATAACCCTAATGGTAACACTGAAGACATTTCACCAGCCGGTCACTTTACAATAAAGGCATCCCCCATGAAGGGGGCGCTGAGGCTTTACTCTAATTTATTGAAGCCCCGTTTACAAAAAGCAAAATAGAATGTAAACATCATTATGAAATATTAACAAAACGCATGCATGTAAAATTGCCTACATTGCAAAATAATAATGCCATAGAAAGCTCTAGTAACCATTTGCAGAAAGTGTCCAATATCCCCAAGCTGACCCAATAGACCCCAGACACAAATGAGGAGTTTGGCAAGTTTTCAAGAAAAAAGGTAGGTGACTGGTCTAGCGAGAAAGTACATTGATGGAACAGAGTAGGAACGAGAAAGAACATTGGAGAAAGAACGAAGGAGAAAAATAGCAACAGTGGGAATTTAAAGCACTCAATTTCCACAGTGGGGATACTATTTATACAGATTCCCCCGTAACCCCAAAGGGAGGATGGCGGAAGATTCCTATCCTATCCTATCCCGTAACTCGAAGGTCATAGGGGCTCCACTGATGATTGTTTAACCAGAGTTCTCCATCTTTCTCTGTCCTGAGCAACCCTCATGGCTTCGCTCAGTGTCAAACGTCCATTCTAGAATGTTGTCCTCCCACCTTTTTCTGTCTCCCTTCTTCTACCTCCTTGCACCGTGCCTTGCAGGATGGTCTTTGCAAGGCCTGATGCTCTGGTGATGTGGCCATACCATTGGAGTTTCCGTTTCTTCACCACTGTGAGCATGTTATCGTGTTCAATGGCTTTTGTGATGGTCTGTTGGATTTTGTCGTTGGTGATGTGCTGGGTATAGGAAATGCCCAGAAGTCTTCTGTAGCAGCTCATCTCCAGAACAGATTAGGAACAAGAAAGAACAAATAAAATTTAAAGCAATAAATTTTTACAAAGTGGGGATACTATTTATACCAAAAAAACCCAGGTATAAGGCCAGTGGGAGCAATACTGATTTGTGTTCATGCATGTGCTAATTATTGCTCGGGCATATAAATCCCGCATGTCGGGTTCCAGTACTAAAAATGCAGGACGAAATGTAACCAAAGATGCATTTTTGTTTACAAATTTTACAGCTATAGAAAAAATATTTTTAAAATATAAATGTTATTTTAAAAATAATAATAATAAAATTAAGAATAACAAAATAATAATGAAATTAAGAATAGCAAAATAAGAATTTGACCTGAGAAAAAGGGTAAAGAATAAAACATCCTGTCAAGTTTAAGCATTAAAAAAAATGATAATGATGGGAAAATCTTCCCAATTTCTGCAGAGAGCTCATTTCACCACCTGCAATATCTCAACGTTACACTAATGAGTTATGGTTTGGGGTAGTGTTATAAATGGAACATATTTCCTGCACATAGTACACACAGTATTTTGTCAATCACGGTGTTATTATGTCAAGCTTTTGCACATCAATGAAGTATTGTGCAGGTTTCATGTCAATAGAGGTCATAATTACCTATCTCTCAGCTTGTTCTCAGTCATCTTACAAGAGCTGCTCTCTTAGTAAACTTGAGTGGATGATTGGTGTGTTTCCTGCATAATTTGTTTTTGATTGCAGTTGCAGGTTGTGGGCGTAGGAGGTTGAGTGGGCAGTTCGAGGTGGTGCGGGTGGGACTAGAAGCAATTAGCGTTGCAAAATGGCCTCTGCTTTCTGTGTTTCACTGTTTCAGGCAAATTACAATGAGCTCATTGTATGGGAATAATGTTATATAAAAGCCTTTTATTTATTAATTTTATTTCAGACTTACATGCAACAATGTCTTTTACACATTTTTATAATTTTTTGTTTCTTCCAGTGTCAGATCCTTAGAAACAATTTTACATTTTATTGCCCATTTGAAGTCCTTCAAATTGTATCCAGCTAAAAGACTGTCATATTAAATTTGCATTTACTATACTTCCTCAGAGGATCAGGGGAAATAAGTTAACGACAAGAACTAGTTTATAATTTTAATATGTACATTTGTATATTAAAATATTTTTAGATGGTAAATGTTTGTTTTTTCCTCCAGTGAGGGTTGAGGTTCATTTTTGTATATTAAAATATTTTTAGATGGTAAATGTTTTTGTTTTTTTCTCCAGTGAGGGTTGAGGTTTACTTTCACTTGCTAAATTTTTGTATTTTGTTCATGATTCTGGGGGGGGGGGGGGGGGGGGGGTGGGGGAACTTTGTGCTTGTGTGTTCAGTTGACGTCACCATTTGATATTTACAGTCAATAAATAAATTAAATGTGTCCTCTTTTTTATTCTTTGTGAGTGTGCTGTGACAAAAAATAGATGGTGTCATAATCTTCCTGTGCCTGTTATAAAATAATTAGCTTTAATCTCAGAAGATTCTTACAAAATTGATATTAGTTTGTAAACAGTTTTAACGTTCCAATTTCACTTATACACGCATTCATCAAAAGACCTTTCTTATACATTTACACAAGTTGAGACAAAGAGAGATAAACTTGAAATACTCAAGACATAAAATACACAACAGTTGGAACACAAAACCGATATACGTTTTGCTAATTGTATGGTTCTTGTCTTTCTTACTCAAAGTAGCTGAACTATAATATGAATTTTATCTCTCTGAAGCAATCCCGTTCCCGGTCTGACAATTACATTTATCATTTATGAAAATATTTTATTTATTTACAAATTAGTTTCAGTATTATGTTTCCAACAAGGAAATCAAATATAAATATTCAAATTACTGTGTCTGTCAAGAACAGAATCCAGAATCACCACAGTGAAAAAAAGAAGTAGCCTACACAGTTGAGTTAACACAATATTTTCAAGTCACGCAAAATAAGTATTCACCCTTTTTTTCCACAGTCTATCTTTCATTCCAATAATACACCCTAATCTAGTTCTATTTCATCCAATCACAGACATTCTCAGATGCATACAAGACAAACTTTCTGTTGTTGTTTGTAGATTATAGTCACACGACACTTTCGCATATAGGTGACTACTGGACCGATTTATACTGACACCAGCGGGCCAGTTGTTGGTAAAGGGGAAAATAATATGATCACACGTTGACCAATCCGGGATTCGAACCAGCGACCTTTCAGTTACTAGCAAGCTCTTACCAACTGAGCTACCCGGCCCCACTCCAACTTTCTGTTTGTTTGTATGTAGATTATAGTCACACGACACTTTCGCATTTAGGTGACTACTGGACCGATTTATACTGACACCAGCGGGCCAGTTGTTGGTAAAGGGGAAAATAATATGATCACACGTTGACCAATCCGGGATTCGAACCAGCGACCTTTATAGCAAGACGCTCTTACCAACTGAGCTACCCGGCCCCTCTCAACTTTCTGTTGTTGTTTGTAGATTATAGTCACACGTACGACACTTTTGCATATAGGTGACTACTGGACCGATTTATACTGACACCAGCGGGCCAGTTGGTAAAGGGGAAAATAATATGATCACACGTTGACCAATCCGGGATTCGAACCAGCGACCTTTCGGTTACTAGCAAGACGCTCTTACCAACTGAGCTACCCGGCCCCACTCAACTTTCTGTTTGTTGTTTGTTTGTATGTAGATTATAGTCACACGACACTTTCGCATATAGGTGACTACTGGACCGATTTATACTGACACCAGCGGGCCAGTTGTTGGTAAAGGGGAAAATAATATGATCACACGTTGACCAATCCGGGATTCGAACCAGCGACCTTTCGGTTACTAGTCTCCAAACAGTCTTTATATAGCCGAGTCTCATCACCAAAATATTAATGAACTAGGAAATATAGTACCAACGCAAAGAGAATACATACACAACGTGCTTATGTCAACAGCCGTCGCTTGCACTCGTGATGTATACACAAATGTAAATATTTACCAATTCAATTCGTGACAACTTCCCCTTTACCCCATTAACAAATAAATCTGTAACCGACCGAGGACAAAGAATTTTTATTTTCATAAAAGGCGAAAAACATAACAAAAGAAGACTCTTCAACTTTACTCAATGATCTGCAAGCTGTCAGTTATAAGAGTAGCAGTAAGCAGGGTTGCCAACCACTACGGAATTTCCGTAGTTTACTCCGGAAATGAATTCGCGGCTACGGAGCTACGCAAATCGAAAATTTACTAGGGAAAGTCAATTTTCGACGATAGTATTACAGTTTTAACGAGTTTTATTGAGCGCCTGTGCCTCCCGTAGCACCTCAAGGTCACGGTCATTCGGTTTACGTGCACGGTGTAATAGATCACGCTCCCAGTGCATGTTAGGAAATTCGATCAATCACCGTGAAGTGGATTTGCAAACGGCCAATCGGAGCACAAAACCTCAACCTTTCTGTGACACTTTCGTTTCGGGTCACGTTCTACAGCGCGAGAAGAAAAGTTTGTGTGCGGCGTATTTTGAATCCATGATGCCAAAAAAAAAAAGAAAACTAGCGATGAAAGCCCAGAAAAAAAGAAGAGGACAGCAAATCAAGAGTACAGGAAAGAGTTTTCTGAAAAAGATGTGACGCGACACGTGAATGGCAACCGTCACAAAAGGCGTTGCCCTGATCCAGAAAAGTTAGTCCCTGTTCAGTCGGTAGCCACCTTGTTCAAGCCCGATATGGATCTCTCAATAATTCGTGCGGAAACACTCTTCACGACCTTCGTTGCAGACTGTGTATGCATGTCTTCGTTTAAAAAAAATGCGAGGACGTATGGCTACGGAAAATGTCATAAAACTACTGAAATTCAGAAATTTTACTACTGAAAACTTTTTGGGGGGTTGGCAACTCTGAAAGGTATGATCTCCACAATCAAAACCTGTCATTTGTCATCCGCGACAACTACTTAAAGCTATCTTCAGACAAAGACTCACTTGTCACCCGCGACCACTATTTAAAGTTATCTACAGACAAGGAAAACAAATCATGGGATATAACATCCGAAGTACTCCCAGATAATTGCCCTCTTCAATATATGTATGAATTATCAAGATCCACGAACATATCTATCTATCTATCTATCTATCTATCTATCTATCTATCTATCTATATATATATATATATATATATATATATATATATATATATATATATATATATATATATATATATATATATATATATATTCTATATATATATATATATATATATATATATATATATATATATATATTATGGTAGATGGCTCGGAAGAGTCCGCTGGACCTAAAGCAATAATCTTGTATTGTATTGTATTGTAGATGATAGATGGAAAGGCCACGTCACCAGATCATCAGGTCTTACAAAGACCATCCTGCAAGGCACAGTGCAAGGAGGTAGAAAAAGAGGGAGACCGAAAAAGAGGTGGGAGGACAACATTCGAGAATGGACTGGTTTGACACTGAGCGAAACAATCAGGGTTGCTGAGGACAGAAAAAGATGGAGTATGCTGGTTAAACGATCATCTGTGGCGCCCCTACGACCTCTGAGTTACGGATATATATATATATATATATATATATATATATATATATATATATATATATATATATGTATATATGTATATATATATATATATATATATATATATATATATATATATTATATATATATATTTTTTTTTTTTCACCCCTTGGGGTCATGAGCAATCTTGTCACTGTAGATTGTTCTAACCTATAAAGGGAACAGTGAAAGCCCCAGTTGAAAACCTGTCTTGCCTTTGTAGGCATGACTAATTCACTGCGGCAACAGTTCCCCCCGTTGGAGTGCCGGGGGTTTCAGTATAAATAGTATCCCCACTTTCTGGAAATTTAGTGCTTTAAATTCCCACTGTCGCTGTCTTCATAATTTGCTCTTTCCCATTCTTGATCTGTCCTATCACTCTGCTATACTTTCTTCTTCTTCGCTAGATCAATGACCTACCTTTTTTCTTGAAAACTCTTCCTGGACAAGACTCCTTGTTTGTGTATGAGGTCTGTTGGATCAGCTTGGGAGTGTTGGACGCTTTCTGCCGGGTGGTCACTAGGGCTTCCTATGATTGTATTATTTCGCACTATAGGCATTTTATATGTATGTGTTTTGTTGATGATTTATAATGATGGTTGTATTCTATTTTGTTTTTGTAACCGGGGTGTTCGCGTAGTTGAGGTCAACCCTCAGCCGTCCCCCGCGTGGGATGTCTTTATTGTAAAGTGACTGGCCGGTGGAGGGCATTCAATTTTCCCACTAGGGTTGTTTCGGCAGATCTTTTATGCGGATCGGGGGTTGTCCGGTCCTGATTTGGCTCGGAAGAGTCCGCTGAAGCAACAATAAATCAATCAATCATATATATATATTTTTTTAATGCATTAAGGTGTTCTAATATCCGCTACCGTTTCTTTATTGTATACATGTACGCTAACCTTTGTGTTGTCTTCTTAATATGTTAACAGTTACTGTGCATCACACACAAATATCCTTGTGCAAATGGGGACAATAAAGATTCGTTATTCGTATATATTATATATATATATATATATATATATATATATATATATATATATATATATATATATATATATATATATATATATATATCCTAACCTATCCTGTCCCGTAACTGGGAGGTCGTAGGGGCACTATCATATATATATACACATACACACACACTCACATATATTAGTCCTATTGCACTTAGGATCTCATATTCACTAAAAACTGGACATTTGCAACGTCAACGGATAAATTTATTGTCAATACATGTGGAAGAAGCATCAGATCACAGCAAATGGTTTATCAAAGTCAGGCAATACTACAACAGGGGACTTTGATACAATGCCTTACAGTACAACTGGAGTGGAATATGGAGATGTAGAGGGTACAATAATACCCTGTCTCAGCATTTTTGTCATTTCCTCCTGCGTAATCTTATCAGTGCCAACGGCAATGCATATTGTTTAACATTGACTTGACGTGTTCAATCTGATGGGATGGACCAAAAAGTGTGTTAATTAACCCTGGTAAATCTGTGATGGTAGTGACATGTTTTCGAAAAACAGTTTGTGCTTCCTGTTTTTGCGTTTCTGGTAACCACTTGTCATATATCACATATCCACACCCTCAGTTTGAATTGTGGGAACAACATCTATAGTGTTATCTTTGTGACATTGTCACCAGCATCATGTTGTACTTCTTGTACAATGGCTATAGCACCAAAGGGGTATCACCAACATGGGTATGTGTTATGTCATCATTGGAGAAATCACATTTATTCAGTATGCAACTCTCAAACGAACTTACCCCCCTATAGCTTGTGTTGTGGTTGGGTTCACAATGATACGAATGTTTGGTGTTCTGTCCTTTCTCGCATTACATGTTGATGTAAAGCACTTTTTGAGCACCATTTTTCAACATCTTGTTACCCTCAGACAGCAACAAGACAAGAACTTTTGTATCAGGAGAAAAAAATCGAACTCCAGCTTGTCTGTACTTGTACTTTTACCTGCTTTCTGGACTGAATCCTGAGTCAATTTTACTCTGCCCTTAGGGAATGTGCGCTGGCACATGTAACAAAATCTGCAATATTTTTTTTTGTGAGCCCTATACCCTGGCCAATATAAAAATTGGAAAATTCTCTTGAAAGTACTGTTGTTAGCCATGTGCCCACCAAATAAGCTATCGTGTGCCCCAATCAGTACTGAATTCCGCAACAGATGAGTATGAACACTAACTGCCACATTGCATCACCATCTTTTTGAAGGACAGATCTGTACAGCAAACCATCCCTGACAGCAAATTCATCCTTACTAGCAGAAGTGCGTGAAACGCCTACCTTATTGAAACAAGGAGTGAGTGAGATATCATCTTTCTGTAACTGAGACAACTTCTCAGGCTGAGGAACTTTGGTTGTCAACAAAGGTCTGAAAGGTCTATCATTCCTTACCTTATGAGCTCTTGTCTGTACATCACCAGCAACCTCTACACACTGAAAAGTAGCTCCTGGTATTCTACCTAGAATCACATCACAAACAAGATGATCAACAACACATGCATCCAGTATTTGTGAAATATGGAGAATCTAAATTCACTCTTGCTACAGGCAAATAAATTTCACCATTTAACATTCTGCAAGAAATAGTTCTCTCAAGAAACTGATCTGGTTGGTTTAACTCCGACTGTGGTACAACCCGAATCTAGCATGCAAGTAGCTTGAGAACCATTTACCGTTCCTTGGCATATTTGTATCTGTTCATGCAACGTGTGAGTAGTTGATAATACAACTGAACCAAGCTTAGTGTTTGCTGATCTAACAGCAGCTTTCTCTTGACAATCAGTCATTGTGTGTGCTGCTGATTGACACCAAAAACATACCCGTCCTGTATATCTACTCCCACCACCCTGTGCAAAAGATCACCCCTGGTTTTGAGCATCGAGTGACTTTGCAATTAGGTTGAAGGGTTTTGAGGTGTTTGTCCTGTTGGTTGTTGAACAATATCACTAACCTGGTTATTGGACAGAATATATTACCTCGACCTACACCCGATCGACGTTGGTATCATCGGGAACCATACCCAGATTGATCACGGGTTCCACCATTACTCCTGAAATTTCCTTGGCCCTGAGACTGCGAACTGGTCAAGACACGCTTCAGATCAAGCATCGACATTGGCAGGACACCCACTTTTCCAGGAGCAGACATCGGAAGTGACCAAGATCTCATGATGATATCCTTCCGGCTCCACTTGAAGAGTAAACACAGCAAAGTGCACTAGACTGAAGTTCGACCTGGACAAATGCAAGACCCAGATGTGGCAGAAATAATTCAAACCACAATTGGATGGAAATTTGCACCTCTGCTCATTTTGGGAGCTGGTGAAGTAGATGTCACCATGACAACCACCTTCAACTCAGCTGTGACAGATACCGCCACTGAGATCCTTGAAAAGTACCTCCAAAAGAAGAAACCGTGGATAACACCTGAACTTTTGGACCTGTGTAATAAACGAAGAGAGATGGAAAAGAAAAAGAACACCTCACAGGGAGCTGATGCCTACCGAAAAATCAACAATAACATCGAAAAGGCATGTGCACAGCAAAAGAGAACTGGATAGAAGAGCAATGCCAGGAAATAGAGAACAGTCTGAACAAGAACAACAGCAAGAAGGCCTACCAGATTGTGAAGCGGCTGACAAGTGTTAAACAGCTTCCTTAAGGTCTCCACGATCCAAAGCAATTCTGGCATATGCCTTACAGAATAACAAGAAGTCTTGGATAGATGGACAGAGTACTGCTCTGACCTTTACAACAAAAAATCAAATGGAAACCCATCAGTTCTAGCATGTCCCCAGAACAGAGAAGAGGAAGAAACCCTCCCAATTCTCCGAAAAGAAGTTAGTGCAATCACTAAAGAAGGGGAAGTCAGCAGGAGTGGACAACATACCCGCGGAATTGCTGCAAGCTGGAGGGGAAGCTACCCAGATAGCAAACAAACGTTAAATTAACGTTTACAATTGGTTTTCCTGGTTGTATTTTGGTTAATCGTTTGATGGAAACGTTTCCTTAACGTTATCTTTTAGTTGGGATTTAACGGTTGAAAGGACACCAGAAAAAAAACGTTAATTTAATGTTTTCTTTTTGGTGCATGTATATGGTATATATAGTTAAATTCTACTGAAAGATAATACAAATATTTAATAAACTCGTGCAATATTCTAATATTCATTGCTGATGTTTGCTTTCAAACCTATAGTGAGATTTATTTATGTGACACGGAAACAAATGTAGAGAAAAATAAGTAAAGGGAAGTAATTCGTAAAATAGCTTCTCGTGCGCGAAGGTACGATCGTAAACGCACTTCCGACGCAGTTGAGTAATTTGTGTTCCACATACACCGGCGGAAATAATTTACCAGTATTCCATATTTTGTCTAAATTTATATTTTAAATACTTTCATTGCTTTATGTTGACGTTAGTGAAAGTATACGGGTCGTAGAGGGCCCTCATTGTTGCAAATCTCGAAGTGTATAAGCTTATATTCATACTTGCATCTAGCCAAATTCAAGGGTGCAGGACGATTCGCCTCACTGTCAACTCGTTTCAGTCAACTCGCCTGAACATTAAGTCAAGTCGCCTAACGTTGCCGAATGTATGACGACTCGCCTACAGACGACTCGCCTCACCTCGTTTTCAGTCGATTCGCCTACATCTTTGGATCCTCAATATCGCGCGATATTGTCATTTAGGCCTATTAGTAATTTATAGTGTTTAAGGAACGGGTTAGGGTTAGTTACTCGCGCCGCGAGAAATGGATATACCCTGGCTAGCTCTGTATGAAGCCCAATGTGCTATTGTCGCTAGCAGGCATTATTCTTGCACTTTGAAAGAATTACAATAAAATATCATGCAACAACGGGTGCACGACGATACGCCTTACTGTCAACTGTAAGGAACGGTGTGACATCCTCACAGTTCCTAGTATCTTAGCTGGGCTGGGAGCGAATGGGAGCATTCTGATTGGTCGACGCGTTACAAAATTCGACGCATGCGCACAGTGCTATCATAGTCTTCGTAAGGGTTAGGGTTAGGGTTTGGGTTAGAGTTAAGAGTTTAGGGTTAGGGTTTGGGTTAGGGTTATGACGCCTAAGAACTTCGTGAAAAAGCCGGCCCGACATGACCTAGCGCATGCGCAAATGCGCTCGGATAAACTAGGATACCCGGAACTTGAAGGATGTGACAACGGGTTGGATTCTCGTTTTCAGTCAACTCGCCTACATCTTTGGATCCTCGATATCGCAGTGGCTCCGCGCGAGCGTCTGACAATTCGTTTCAGGGTTGGATTCTACTATTTTCCTTTACCATTGTTACTCTTTCCCAGTCCTTTTCTATTTATCTATCTATACTCGATCTATCTGTGACTGTCTATCTAGTTATTTTATTTATTTTATTTTACTTATATCAGTCATAAAAAAATCATGAAATCTACTGCACTCTACTCGGGTATATCCAGGGGCTCTATTCACTGTCTGTTATAGTTAAAGATGATTTATAATATAATAATAACATAAAAAGATACTTAGTATTATTTAGAGTTTGTAGGCCTTTCACAGTACTGCACACAATACATTATCTTAATAGTAATACTAATACAGTACTGTAATTGGAAAAGGTTTATTAGAAATGTTTTCCTTGCAGTAAAAGAACAGTAGTTTTCTCTGTTGTTTGCAATACATCTTGGAATGCAATTGTTTATACTTTATCCTATCCTATCCTATCCTGTCCCATAACCCGAAGGTCGTAGGGGCACCACAGATGATCGCTTAACCAGCATACTCCATCTTTCTCTGTCCTCAGCAGCCCTCATGGCTTCGCTCAGTGTCAAACCAGTCCATTCTCGAATGTTGTCCTCCCACCTCTTTTTCGGTCTCCCCCTTCTTCTACCTCCTTGCACTGTGCCTTGCAGAATGGTCTTTGCAAGGCCTGATGATCTGGTGACGTGGCCATACCATCGGAGTTTCCGTTTCTTCACCACTGTGAGCAGGTCATCGTGTTGTCCAATGGCTTGTGTGATGGTCTGTCGGACTTCAACGTTGGTGATGTGTTGGGTATAGGAAATGCACAGAAGTCTTCTGTAGCACCTCATCTCCATGCTTTGTATTCTTCGTTGGAGATCTGCTGTGAGGGTCCATGCTTCGCAAGCATATAGGAAGATGGAGATGACCAGAGAGCGCAGCAGTCTTACTTTGGAATGTAGACTGATGGTTCTGTCTTTCCAAATGGGCTTCAACCTTGTCAGGGCAGCAGTTGTTTGTGCGATCCTGGAGAGGACTTCCTGTCGAGACCCATTGTCTGACACAATGGCTCCTAAATATTTGAAGCTGTGCACTGTGTTGAGGGATTGGCCTTGTACTTTGATGTCCGTGTTGATGCCATTGGTGTTGTTGGTCATCATTTTGGTCTTCTCTGCACTTATTTCCATTCCATAAGCTCTGGAGGTGGTGTCAAGCCTCTGTACAAGCTGTTCAAGTTCTTGTTCCTCTCCAGCCAATCCATCAATATCATCCGCAAAACGAAGATTGGAGATTGCTCTGCCCCCTATGCTGACTGTGCCTTCGTGATCTGCAAGAGCATCTGACATGATGCGCTCTAGGAAGATGTTGAAGAGTGTTGGAGAGAGTAGGCATCCTTGACGCACACCGATTGTTGTTCTGAACCAGTTCCCGATGACGCTGTTATGGAGGACTGCACTGGTAGCCTTGTCATACAGGCTTTTGATGACTTCTATAATTTTAGGGCTGATGTTGTACACTTTCATGGTTGCCCATAGAGCTGCATGCCAGACTCGGTCAAATGCCTTCTTGAAGTCTATGAACACATGATATAGATGTTGTTGGTGCTGTAGGTATTTCTCACAGATTATTCTGAGGTTGAAAATCTGTTCAGTGGTACTTCGCCCTGCCATGAATCCTGCTTGTTCTTCAGCTATGATTTGTTCAGCTTGTGGTTTCAACCTGTTGAGTATTATTTTCAGGAGGACCTTGCTGGGATGGCTGATGAGGCTGATGGTGCGGTAATTTTCACACTCCTGAAGGTTACCTTTTTTGGGAAGAGTGATGACAAGCGACTGGGTCCATGGTGTAGGCCATTCCCCACTCTGCCAGATCTTGTTACAGATAATGGTGAGAGCATCAGTCATCGCTTCTCCTCCTGCTTGTAGCAGTTCCGCTGGTATGTTGTCCACTCCCGCTGACTTCCCTTTCTTCAGCGATTGCACTGCTGCCTCAACTTCTTCCCGGAGAATTGGGAGGATTTCTTCTTCTTCTCTGCTCTCGGGACATGCTAGAACTGATGGGTCTCCATTTGGTGTATGGTTGTAAAGGTCAGAGCAGTACTCTGTCCATCTGTCCAAGACTTCTTGTTCTTCTGTAAGGCAAATGCCAGACTTGCTTTGGATAGTGGAGACCTTTGGGCTGTTTAACACTTGTCAGCCGCTTCACAGTCTGGTAGGCCTTCTTGCTGTTGTTCTTGTTCAGATTGTTCTCTATTTCCTGGCATTGATCTTCTATCCAGTTCTCCTTTGCTGTGCGCATGCCTTTTCGGATGTCATTGTTGATTTTTCGGTAGACATCAGCTCCCTGTGAGGTGTTCTTTTTCTTTTTTAACTCTCTTCGTTTATCACACAGATCCAAAAGTTCAGGTGTGATCCACGGCTTCTTCTTTGGTCGGTGCTTGCCAAGGATCTCAGTGGCGGCATCTGTTACAGCTGAGTTGAAGGTATTGGTCATGATGTTGACATCTACTTCGCCTGCCCCCAAAATAAGCAGTGGTGCAAATTTCCCTCCAATTGTGGCCTGAAATATTTTTGCCACCTCCGGGTCTTGCAGTTTGTCCAGGTCGAACTTCAGCCTAGTGCACTTTGCTGTATTTACTCTCTTCAAATGGAGCCGGAAAGACATCATCACGAGATCGTGGTCACTTCCAATGTCTGCTCCTGGAAAAGTGCGTGTCCTGCCAATGTTGATGCTTGATCTGAAGCGTTTCTTGACCATGATGTAGTCGATCTGGTTGTGATGTTCCCCGCCGGGACTGTGCCATGTCCATCGTCTGGATTTTTTGTGGAGACCAAACGTGTTTGCCAGTACCAGATTGTTGTATCTGGCAAACTCCAATAGCCTCAGACCTCTGTCATTTGTCTCGTTGTTGCAGTGGGGTCCGCATGTGTCTCCCCAGTTGTGGTGCGCATCTTGGCCAACCTTGGCATTCCAGTCGCCTTGCACTATGACTATGTCCTTCTTCGGCACTTGGTCAAGGACCGCCTGTATATTTTCATAAAAATCCTCCACTTCGCTGTCTTCATAGTCTGATGTTGGGGCATAGGCCTGGATGATGGTAATGTTGAAAGGGGTTGCTCTCAGACGGATGGTAATGAGTCTACTGGAGACTGGGCGGCAACCCATGACAGTGGCTAGAATGTTCTTGTGGACCAAGAATCCAACGCCGTGTTCGTGCCTGTCATCTCTACCGCTGAAATAGAGCTTGTGGCCTTTGTCAGTCGTTGTTTCACCTAGGCCTTTCCAGCGCAGTTCGCTGATACCTAGAACGTTCCATCGATAGTGGTCCAGCTCGTGGGCCAGTTCTTCTAATTTTCCTTCCGCAGTTAGGGTCCTGACATTCCAGGTTCCTATGACGATGTTGTTTCTCGTGCGGATCTTGCTAATTTGTCCATCAGTAGCATACTTTTCACCTCCGTCCTGGTGGCCAACGGAAGGCGCGGTCCTTGTGTAGCCGGGCGACGACCGATCCGGCATGGAATTAGTGGATAGCCTCATCATGTGTTGTGTCTTGGGCAAAAAAGACCTGGCAGGGCCCAATCCTCTCCAGGCTGTTGGCCACAGCCGAAATCCACGAATACAGTGTGGCTCGCCTTGGCCCTGAGAAATACTTTATACTTTATATTTCAAATATAAATTATGCTAGTGCTGTATTTAACATAATTAAAAAATGCATTTGTGCATAAGTCATAAGTATTAAAAGTTTGCTTTTGTATTTAACATCATTTTTAAAGACTTAACTATGAGGTTATCCCACACAAATTTAAAACATTGTCCCTTAAATTTATTTTCATTTTGTGTTTTTCACACAGAGATGTTAAATGAAACTAACCCAGCCTAAAGAGAGTGTCTAGAGAGTTTAAATCTAAGTGGGTGGGTGGGTGCGCGTGTGTGTGTGCTCAGGGTGCGAGAGTTCGGGGTACAAAGACGGAGTAGACAAAATGCGTCCAGCACAACAGGCGCCACACGTGTCTGTGCTCGGAACCAACTCAGTTTTGTCCCTTAAAACAAAGCGTGATAAAAGCTAGATACAGGAAGTATAAAGCCAAAGGGGGGCATTAATCAAGTAATTTTTGTAAAATTATATTTTATGGTAATCAATAATATAAATAGCTCAGCAGTAGTATAGTGAGTTTCAATAAGGCGACAGCAAAGTGCCTATATCAATATGACTGATATATAGGCACTTTGGCGGTTATAAGCACCTCTTACAAATTTCCTTTTGTAATATATATATTTATATATCAACTCGCCTGAACATTTATTACAGGCCCAGCTAACATCTCTCTCTCTCTCTCTCTCTCTCTCTCTCTCTCTCTCTCTCTCTCTCACTCACTCACCCTCTCTGGGTGCACGACGATACGCAAAACTGTCAATTCGCCTCAGTCAACTCGCCTGAACATTTATTACAGGCCCAGCTAACATCTCTCTCTCTCTCTCTCTCTCTCTCTCGCTCTCAAGCTTCAAGAAAGAACGTCCAGACAATCAACAACGATCACACCTGCACATATATACATATATATATATTATATATATATATATATATATATATATATATATATATATATATATATATATATATATATATATATATATATACATATATAAGTAGCCCTTGGACTATCCGACCCAGTCAGCTCATTTGCATACTATATCAACTGCTGTTATCTGCGGTGTGCAGGTGTGATCGTTGTTGATTGTCTGGACGTTCTTTCTTGAAGCTAGAGAGCGAGAGCGAGAGAGAGAGAGAGAGAGAGAGAGAGAGAATGTGACAATCCATGCATTTTCACACATTTCTTATGGTATTTTGTTCAAACTTATGGTATGAGAAGCAAAATCATATGGTAAGAGTCCACAAGAGCTTGACAGGTATGCATTACATATTAATTGTACAGGGCAATACAACATTAAACAAATAAAATTATATCTTTTTTTTCCACAAGTTTTTATTTCAGCTCTTTCATTCTTCCATTCCACAGTTTCTTCAGACTCAACGTAAAAAAAAATTCAACTATCTCATCCCTCAATATATCATACATTACAATAAAGCGATATCACTATGGCAGTTATTTATATGATGATAATGATCAACTGAGGATGATAATAAAATAAAATATGATATAAGAGGCCGTTTTTGTATATATTATTAGTGAACTTTCATAATACTACATTCACACCCACACAAATACAAAGTGGACACAACCGAAGTACTCCAAATGAAGATAAACTCCCACATTTGTAATTTGTAAATCCCAACTAACATAAACAAGAACAGGCAAATCATAATTGGAAAGAAAAGGTAAAAGATCCTCTGAGGGAATTTACAACAAATAACTGGTGTTGGACATGGCACTGGTGTCGCTCTGGACATGGCACAGTCCTGGCGGGGAGCATCACAACCAAATAGACTACATCATGGTCAAGAAACGCTTCAGATCAAGCATCAACATTGGCAGGACACGCACTTTTCCAGGAGCAGACATCGGAAGTGACCACGATCTTGTGATGATGTCTTTCCGGCTCCACTTGAAGAGAGTAAATACAGCAAAGTGCACTAGACTGAAGTTCGACCTGGACAAACTGCAAGACCCGGAGGTGGCAGAACTATTTCAGGCCACAATTGGAGGGAAATTTGCACCACTGCTCATTTTGGGGGCTGGTGAAGTAGATGTCAACACCATGACCACCACCTTCAACTCAGCTGTGACAGATGCCGCCACTGAGATCCTTGGCAAGCACCGACCAAAGAAGAAGCCGTGGATCACACCTGACCTTTTGGATCTGTGTGATAAACGAAGAGAGATGAAAAAGAAAAAGAACACCTCACAAGGAGCTGATGTCTACCGAAAAATCAACAATGACATCCGAAAAGGCATGCGCACAGCAAAGGAGAACTGGATAGAAGATCAATGCCAGGAAATAGAGAACAGTCTGAACAAGAACAACAGCAAGAAGGCCTACCAGACTGTGAAGCGGCTGACAAGTGTCAAACAGCCCAAAGTCTCCACGATCCAAAGCAAGTCTGGCATATGCCTTACAGAAGAACAAGAAGTCTTGGACAGATGGACAGAGTACTGCTCTGACCTTTACAACCATACACCAAATGGAGACTCATCAGTTCCCGAGAACAGAGAAGAAGAAGAAATCCTCCCAATTCTCCGGGAAGAAGTTGAGGCAGCAGTGCAAGCGCTAAAGAAAGGGAAGTCAGCGGGAGTGGACAACATACCCGCGGAACTGCTACAAGCAGGAGGAGAAGCGATGATTGATGCCCTCACCATTATCTGTAACAAGATCTGGCAGAGTGGGGAGTGGCCTATACCATGGACCCAGTCGCTTGTCATCACTCTTCCCAAAAAAGGTAACCTTCAGGAGTGTGAAAATTACCGGACCATCAGCCTCATCAGCCATCCCAGCAAGGTCTTCCTGAAAATAATACTCAACAGGTTGAAACCCCAAGCTGAACAGATCATAGCTGAAGAACAAGCAGGATTCAGGGCAGGGCGAAGTACCACTGAGCAGATTTTCAACCTCAGAATAATCTGTGAGAAATACCTACAGCACCAACAACATCTATATCATGTGTTCATAGACTTCAAGAAGGCGTTTGACAGAGTCTGGCATGTGCCAGCTCTATGGGCAACAATGAAAGTGTACAACATCAGCCCTAAAATTATTGAAGTCATCAAAAGTCCAACACAGTGCATAGCTTCAAATATTTAGGAGCCACTGTATCAGACAATGGGTCACGACAGGAAGTCCTCTCCAGGATCGCACAAACAACTGCTGCCCTGACAAGGTTGAAGCATATTTAAAAAAAGACAGGACCATCAGTCTACATTCCAAAGTAAGACTGCTTCGCTCCCTTGTCATCTCCATCTTCCTATATGCTTGCGAAGCATGGACCCTCACAGCAGATCTCCAACGAAGAATACAAAGCATGGAGATGAGGTGCTACAGAAGACTTCTGGGCATTTCCTATACCCAACACATCACCAACGACGAAGTCCGACAGACCATCACACAAGCCATTGGACAACACGATGACCTGCTAACAGTGGTGAAGAAACGTAAACTCCGATGGTATGGCCACGTCACCAGATCATCAGGCCTTTCAAAGACTATTCTGCAAGGCACAGTGCAAGGAGGTAGAAGAAGAGGGAGACCGAAAAAGAGGTGGGAGGACAACATTCGAGAATGGACTGGTTTGACACTGAGCGAAGCCATCAGGGCTGCTGAGGACAGAGAAAGATGGAGTATGTTGGTTAAACGATCATCTGTGGTGCCCCTACGACCTTCGGGTTACGGGACAGGATAGGATAGGATAGGAACTGGTGTTGCCATAATAAGTAGGCCTATAAGAGACAAATATACGCCTAACTGTCAATTCGCCTCAGTCAACTCGCCTGAACATGAAGTCTACTCTGCTATAATAGCTCAGTGGTGCTAAATGCAAACGAAAGCGGAAACGGCAACGCCATATCTGGTTTACTACAATGGCGAATGTAATATCGTTATGCAATAACCACGCTACACCCCCCATGCTACACCCATGGCGTTAGGCAATACGAGCCGGCAATACCCACGCTACAAGTTACTCGCTCGCTCCATTAACTGCTTTCAGTTACGTGAGACAATATGGCGATATAATACCCGCTAACACAATACAACACAACGATTAAGTTGTGCAATCAAAAACATTGGACGAGTTTGCTCTCACACATGTAGGGGAATTGACTTGAGATGTTGCGAATTGACTAAAAACGAAGTGAGGGGAATCGTCGTAAGGCGAATCGTCATACACTCAGGCGAATCGACTAAAAACGAGGTGAGGCGAGTCGTCTTTAGGCGAGTCGTCATACACTCAAATTCAAACATTTTTTCTTCACTTTTCGTTTTTCATTACTACAACTACTACATTAGAGTTACCATAGACTACAGCAACTGCGCAATTCGGTGGAGATTTTTTCGTTTTTAGTAAATATATATGCTCTGTTATTTAATAATTCCATATAAATTAATTTTAATGTGTTTCTTTTGGAGATGAAATTCAAATTGGTTTGGTTAGAAATGTTGTAACTTGTAGAACTTTGTACTGTCTACTGATTCGTTCTGACTTCATCACAACATAACTTTTTTGACTATCCATTTCACTCAAACGTGTGGGAATATTCAGCGTTAATACTGTTGCACTGGCTATTAAAATAAGGTCTGCTAAGGAAATTACATCCCAAAATGTAATTC
Source organism: Oncomelania hupensis (assembly GCA_036898135.1). Classification (NCBI taxonomy): domain Eukaryota; kingdom Metazoa; phylum Mollusca; class Gastropoda; order Littorinimorpha; family Pomatiopsidae; genus Oncomelania; species Oncomelania hupensis. Next base: position 71,082,302 of record CM072516.1, read on the forward strand.
TGCCTTATCATCAGAGAAGTTTGTGGTGGTTCCAATGTTTTTAAAATTAATTACTCTATGAAATAGAATCAGGGCTGATACTGATTTCTTCAAGTTCAACGTCTTGGTATTCTAACCTTCTAGTAATCAGTGTCTATAAATTAATTTATTAACTTATTAAGGCAATGAAAGTATGATGCACATGTTTTTCCTTCAGAACAAGCCAGAAAAAATGTTTCCCACAGATTTTGTTGTAGTAGAGTTTATTGATGAAAAGACATTGGATGTGGTTCACCAGTCATGGCTAATCAAGGATGAGGAGGAGCCAGGAAATGTAAGGATTTTTTTTCTTTCTATATGTTTTGTGTACATAAGGTGGGGAGTGGGGTTGATTGGGTCTAATTGTGATGATGCATTTATGTGATTGTTAATGTTATAGATGCATGAGTGAATAAACCGGAGGCGAGAGATCAAATTTCTGCATCATTATTTCCTGTGACAAATACTGATACTATCAATAAATGCAAACGTTGACTCTGTATACAGAGTTATTTGAAATGGTAATGATCTCTTTACACAAAAATGTTAATTTACCTGTTTACATACATCTTAAAATAATAGGTTTTTACTTTTGTATCAACAGATTTATAAAGCATATTGGCCTACCAGAGGGTTGGCGTCAAAACTTGCCTCCCAGAAGAGCCCACCTGACACAACAACATGGCAGATCTATGCTATCAGGATACTTTCCTCCTCCAGTGAGTTTTTTTTATGACATTAGACAACCATATGAACAATAATAATAAATGAATAATTTGGTCCTAATTTGGCTAGGAAGAGTCCACTGGACCTAAAGCAATACTCATGTAATGTAAATGAATAATACCTAAATAACCATAACTTTAAACACCACTCCTATAGAGGAAGCTGTCATGCGGATCATACATAACATTATATACAATTGCATATTGTTATACATTGGCTCAGTATGGACAGGTGGTTTAATCAAGTAAGGTAAATATTGTGAACAATGCATTCGTACAAGGCAAGAAAGCTTTGGCATTATGAACACATTATCATGAACAAATAGTTCGGTCCATTCAGGTCACTATTCGGTTTATAGACAATTAAAATTATGAAGATATAAAAATGCTAAACACCTGTGTCAAGAGCCACAAAATCTTCAAGAAATTAATATTTTCATGGACTGATTAAAATTATTCAAATGTTTGTTGGGTTGTACTAATTTATATAGTTTTGCAGGTGTCTTGTTTGGCGGATGTTGGTGGACGAGACTATAAGGACGTGACAAGAAGAATCCTGAAGTCCATTTTTCGGACAAATGAGCAAAAAGCTTCAACTGGAAGGGAAATGGTGACAAGCAACCGTTTCAGTGACTCACAGCTGTCGTCTCTGCCATTTGTGGTGAGTTATCACCCCTTATTTGTTTTTGCAAACCACAACAGCAAAAACAACAGGGTAAAAAATTATCTTTAAAAAAATATATTGTTGTATTGTTGTGAAAAAGTACTTTAAATACTGTAGGTGGTGAAGAAACGAAATGGATTGAGAGTAATTTCGTCAATCCTCCATTTCTCTTCTCACCTAGCCATTGATAAATAATCACTTATCTCACTGGTATTGGATCCAAATATATATATCTGCCTTGTGTTTAGGCTGTGGGTTTGAACCCCCGTCAAGTCATAACTCTGACTTTGAAAGTGGCATTGTATGTTTCATACCCCATTGGGGTGCCGGGGGTTTCAGTATAAATAGTATCCCCACTTTCTGGAAATTTAGTGCTTTAAATTCCCATTGTCGCTGTCTTCCTCATTTACTCTTTCCCATTCCTGCTCTGTCCTATCACTCTGCTATACTATCTTCTTCTTCGCTAGATCAATGACCTACCTTTTTTCTTGAAAACTCTTCCTGGACAAGACTCCTTGTTTGTGTATGAGGTCTGTTGGATCAGCTTGGGAGTGTTGGACGCTTTCTGCCGGGTGGTCACTAGGGCTTCCTATGATGTTAGTATTTAGCAATATAGGCATTTTATGTTTTGTTGATAATTTATAATGATGTTTGTATTCTATTTTGTTTTTGTAACCGGGGGTTCGAGTAGTTGGGGTAAAGCCTCAGCCGTCCCCTGCGTGGGATGTCTTTATTGTAAAGTGACTGGCCGGTGGAAGGCGTTCAATTTTCCCACTAGGGTTGTTTCAGCAGATCTTTTATGCGGATCGGGGGTTGTCCGGTCCTGATTTGGCTCGAAAGAGTCCGCTGGACCTAAAGCAACAATCAATCAATCAATCAATGTCTGTCATAGGAGTTACTGCTAGGCTGATCCATGTATCAGTCGGTGGTGTCAGGATTAGGTATTATTATTGCCTTAGCTGCAACTTCTTTCTTGAGTTTGTCAACGCCCTGTATTATCCCTTTGAGTTAAACAGCTGTTAAAAAAACATAAAATTGCTTTCTTAAAAATGTAACTTACAATGCACAATTTTTTTAATTTCAGATGCAGTACGCAACAAAGCAAATTTCAGGACAACAACCAACAAAGAGATTGAAGATGAAATCAAGAATTGGCTTAAGTTTGCCTCGGAGCGAGATGGTGGAAAAACTGCTTGGATGGCCAAAAAGAACAATGCACAGGCTCCTCCTGACAATGGGGGTATCTGAACAGTCAGCGAACTGCTAGTTGCTTTTGAAGCAGGTGTTTGATCTCATATTAGGGAGGATTAGATATTTTGTACAACAACAAGAGAAAAAGAGAGAATTTGATTGATCAATAGAATACCTTTTTAAGTTGTATAATATTACGAATACTGTTATTTATTCCCTGCAAGTTTTTTGTTGTTGTTATAATCAATGTTTATGGATGTTTCTATTTTATTTGAATATTGTTAGTTTTTCCCTGCTAGGATTTGTGTGTGTGTTAAGGTTAAAATTTGTGGATGAGTTTGTTTTATGATTCAGTTTGTTTGCCACTGGTCTCAACAAAAATGTGAGGATTGTTAGGTTTTTAAAAAAAATAATTTTTTTTTTTACACTATATACTTGCCACAAGAAAACAAAACAAACTATATCATTGAGGTTTTATTAGAACAAGACAGAGGGAAATAAATGTTATAGCTAATTTGCTTTATGATTAACCGCTTGTACACAATAAATTTTAAGGTTAACTTTTGTTCTTTACATGGGCTAAGAATTCTGGTTGTTTTGTAGTGTGCCAAGTTTGCCGTCCTGATTTGCAATGAAAAATTGTTTAATGTAATACTAATGTTTGCTATGAGCAGCGGACGTGCTTCTGCCATTTGCGTTTGCATGGATTTATCCATGTGCTGCACTATTTCAGTTGTGGAAACACAAGTACAAATTTACGTTATGCTACCCTGCATATGATGGTTAATGGTGTTGTACACTGTGCCATGATAGTCATGTAACTTGTTCGCAATCGCTTCAAATTAGACTACTTTTTTTTTTCTTGCTAGTATTGTTAGTTTGCTAGGCGGCAGGGATAGCTCAGTGGTCAGAGCGCATGACTTGTGTGAGTGCGTCTTGGGTAATGTGGGTTCGAATCCTGACTTCAGCAAACCATTGTGTGATTGCTGGATATTATGGGCCAGCGCCCTGAGAAGCTGCTCTTTTTTTTATTACTGTATTCTTATTCTTTGAATAGCTCTATCTAGCTATTGGACTTGGTTTCTGTGTAATAATTTTGCATATATATAAATTGATCAATTTTGTATGGAACCACTAACTGTTTTAAGCATCATGCCATGAATTTTTTTTAAAGTGTTTGTTTACGATTCTAAAATTAGGTGTATTGCTTTATCAATGGAGATGTCGGTGACAGGGGCACCGTTTATAGCAACAGACATATATCTTCTGGCTCTTGTCCTGCTGCCGTAACTTTCCAGCAAGGATGTTGTGCTTCTAATGTCTCTAGGTTTGATGTGTGTGTGCGTCTAGTTTAGATGTGTGCTCTAAGGGATAGTTCATTTAATTGTTTGAAAATCTAAGTCGCATAAATTCACTTACTTTACTTGATTTTATATACTGGTGTTGTCATGAGGCATTTACTACCTAAATAGCTATTCTATATTTTACAAAACTCTGGCAGTATGAATTTAAAATAAATCCTCATGAGGCATGTTGAGTATATACACTGTGAATAATGCAAAGTTATTTTATTTAGTGTGTATTTAAAAAAAAATTAAACTATTTCAAATGTAATAATTTGAACGTGTGTTGAGCTTTTCTGTTTTCCCCCTTTCTTGCTTATGCTCATTTCAAGTATTAAAAATAAATAATGAATGATTTTAAACTCTCATGCAAAACTGTAATGCCTGTGAAAAGGGTTAATTAAAAGGTATCGACAGCTTCAATGGTCTTCATTCAGTCACTTATTTAAGTGCTAACAGTGCTCAGAAGTGGTTTCAAATGAGGTGAATGTTTGACCACTCGTCTATTGAGCTTCCTGGTTATGTTTCCTGGAAAATCTAGCATGCCCTAATTAATATTATTTTGCATGAAACTGGCGAAATACCATTGTAGATACCATTTAAAACCACTTTACCCTCATTTTTTTATGTAACATTTGCAATATACGTTGTACAATTAACAAAACTGATTTTGAACATCTAAAAAATGTTAATACACGTCCCGCCTGCATCGACTGATAAATATGTATAACTTTCTTTTGCAGACCACACAGGGGCGGCTTGATTGGCCCACATGTGGTCTGCAAAAGGAGGCAATTTAGGCCAGGTGTGTTAAAATGTATCCATCCACTCAGATGGATACATTTTAACAGACCTGGCCTAAATTGGGGCCTGTATTTAACATTTTCTAAAACGATAGTATAATACGTTTTTAATACGTTTATTGCAAACGTTAAAGAAAGGTTATTTTAAGAGGGTAAAATGGTTTATAAATGGTTGTATTGACGTTATTAAAACGTTTTAAATAACCATTAAAAAAACGTTTTAAAATAAACGTTAATGAAACGTTAAAATTTGGTTACATTTTCGTTTAAAACCTGTTTTTGGATAACGTTGTAAAAACGTTATTCAGATGGGCAAAATAACGTTAATCTTACGTTATATTTTAATGGTTTTTCAACGTTGAAAACTAACCAATTAATAACGTTAATTAAACGTTCGCTTGCTATCTGGGTATAATTGACGCCCTGACCATTATCTGTAACAAGATCTGGCAGATTGGGGAGTGGCCTGCACCATGGATCCAGTCGCTTGTCATCACTCTTCCCAGTAAGGGTAGCCGTCAGGAGTGTGAAAATTCCCGCACCTCATCAGCCATCCCAGCAAAGTCCTCCTAAATATAATACTCAACAGGTTGAAACCCCAAGCTGAACAAATCATAGCTTACAAACAAGCAGGATTCAGGGCGAAACATTGGCTATCGTAGGATCCACACTTCCTTGATGTGCCATGGTTTCATCTTTGTGTACCTGTCACGTGGGGTTTATGGGTTACTGGGCTCTGCACAATGGAATGCTGTAACCCTCACGCTTTATTCGATGGGAACTGCTAGTTAGTCACCCTGTGAATTACGTTAATAAATTTATTTGTTTAGCTCGGTCTGTGGTAAGGCTGGGGTACAGAGATAGATAGAAAAATGGTAAAAGATCACTGTCACACTAGCTTTCACACGGCTATGAATCATATGTAGTCCAGCCACACATCACACATTTATTTCTTCTACTCTATACAAGATCTTCTATGTACACACATATATATTTAGTATTGTGTACCTAGGTCGGGTCTTTTGGGAATACACTGATCGCACTGTATATTTGTAGATGTGAATAAGGGTGGGTTGCGTGACTCGGGTGCTTCGGCTTTGGGTTGCGGTAGTTGGTTTTGTGCGGTGGGTGTCTACGCGCGGAATCGCCTTTAGTGTCTTTCGGTGAGCTGGTCTTGAACTTGACGCTTTGGCATGAGCTCGCCCCTATCTTATTTCATTTGCTTATCTTCTAAACTATACAAATGCTTTGTCATGGGGTACGATCGGACTTTGTTTTTCAGGAGGCGCTGGGGGCGATTTCGTTGGGACACTCGCTATACGAGGCTAGCTCATGTAGTTCTGGATCGGGGTGTTGGTGAAAGTTCATAATCATTGTGTACTAGGCATGATGGTCTGGGCTTTCCTCTGCATGCCATAACCATGCGATATGGTAAATAATGTTTATTATGTGCGAGTTCGCTTTATGCAGCCTAAAATGTGCTGATCTTCAAATAAGACAATATAATGTTAATCTGTAAAGCGGTACAATTTTTCCTCTTAGCATTACATTATTTATATAACTGAAATTTCACTTAGGTGATTTTGATTGAGTTCAAGTGAGGTTTATAGTTATAGTTCACCTGTTAATTTCACATAACAAATAAATTGTTACATTTTCAATTATAAGGAAGTATGAAAGATAATGTAAGAATATTTCAGTGGAACTGCAGGTCAATTTGTGCAAATTTCTTACAACTTGAACATTATATATCCAAAAATACTTACAGTATATTAGCACTGCAATCATTGAATGTTGATGCATACAAGTTACCTATTCTAACATCTTACTACTACCCACCACTTTATACTTGTGGAAAAATAAACAAGAAAGTACAGACGGCCCTCTACATCAGATCTGACTTACAATATAATCTTATATATCCTTCGCCAATTTCATGTGATGCTGAAGATGTTTATTCCACAAGTGCAACAGTTAAAATTAATAATCAGGTAACTCTTAATGTAATGTCTGTTTATTTTCCAAATGGACCTAAGGAAGATAATTCTGACTGGATAAAAAATGTAGATTGGACAAGAAATAAATGGGTCATTCTTGGAGATTTCAATTCTCAATCTCCACTTTGGAATAATGAATCTGATACTGTAAGTAATAACCGAATAGTTGATAATATACTAAATTCTTCTTTAGTATTATTAAATAATGGAAGTATAACCAGAATTCCAGATTTTATTATGCATAAACCTTCAGCAATTGATCTTTCATTAGTTAGTCCTGAGTTAGCTATAAACAGCACGTGGTTTACAGAGGAAGATTCATTAGGCAGTGACCATTTACCTATAGTAATAGATTTAAATGACATGGCTATTGTTAATGAGTCTAATAATAATTCTGAAGATATAATCCCAAAATTCCAATATACACGTGCTAATTGGGAAACTTTTCAAATTAGTCTGAATGCGTGTGACACCACTAACATAGAGAATGACGATATAGATATATTTTATGCCAACTTTTCAACAGCAATTTTAACAGCAGCTGAAGCAGCAATTCCCAAATGTAAATCACGTAAAATCGGAACTCATAAAGGAAATAGCTGGTGGACTAATGAATGTGCTGAAGCAGTTGCACATAAAAAAGACCATTTCAAAACATGGTTACGAAATAAAAATGATGATAATTTTATTGCTATGAAAAAAGCCAAATTAAATTGTAATAAAGTAATAGCTCAGGCAAAAAGAACTTATTGGAATTTATTTTGCGAAAAAGAAGTAACAGAATCAAAAGACTTATATAAGGTGTGGAAAAAGATAAAAGAGATGAAAATCGGGTATATTTTGCCTCAGTATCCGATTAAATTAAACAATAACATATTCCCAAATGAACAAGAAAAGGCAGAGGCATTTCTTGATGTTTTTGCCAAGGATAGTTTAACTTCCTCTTTGGACACAACACTTACTAATTATAGAAAATTGGAAGAACTCAAAGAAGAATATAAAGATCCTTTACCTAACAATAATCTCTTTGTCAATGCTGATATAACACTAAATGAATTATTACATACATTGCAATCTTTTGCTAACAATAAAACTGCAGTTGGAGCTGACGGTATATCCTATCAAATGCTGGTCCATTTGCCTTTAATGTGGAAAATGATATTACTTTCATTTTACCAAAAAGTTTGGCGAAATGAAACTTTTCCTTCTCTCTGGACAAAGTCAGTAGTAGTACCTATTTTAAAAGAAGGCAAACCGAGATCCTGTGTAAATAGTTATAGACCGATTTCGCTTACAACTCATGTTGGTAAAGTAATGGAAAAAATAATAAATAAACGTCTGTTTCATTATTGTGAAAAGAATGACATTATTCCCGTAAATCAAGCCGGGTTTAGAAAGGGTAGAAATACAAGTGATCATCTTGTTAAATTAACAAATCAAATTAAAAAACAATTTGCGAGAAGAAAGAGTATTTTAGCAACTTTTTTTGATGTTAGAAAAGCTTACGATATAGTATGGACCTCTCGCTTATTACTAAAATTAAAACAAATTGGCATCTCTGGATACATGTTCCAATATATAAAAAACTTTTTGTCCGAAAGATTTATATGCACCAGGATAGGTAAAGCATACTCCGAATTTAAGAAAGTCGACATAGGGATTCCGCAAGGCTCAATTATAGCTCCTATATTATTCAATATTTTAATATTTGATCTTCCAAAAGCTTTAACAAAACAAACTAATATTGTACAATATGCAGATGATATTGCAATATGGATTAATACATCACTGAGGAAACATACAAACAAAAGAACTATAAATTATATTCAAAAGTTATATCAAAATGAATTAAATTTACTTTGTAAGTACATGAAAGAAAATGGATTGGAATTATCAAAGGAAAAAACTTACTTGATGTTGTTTAACAATGGTCAGAATCCTAAGTATTTACCAAAATTAGAATTGGAAGGAACTGCATTGAAATATACACAACATATTAAATTCTTAGGAGTATATCTGACTTCAAAACTAAACTGGAGAAGTCATATAAAATACCTACTTACAAAAGCAAGAAAACGAATAAATTTGTTAAAAATAATAAGTTCTCAAACTTGGGGAAATAATTCGAAAACTTTACTTCATTTAGCTATTTCACTGGTAAGATCGATATTGACATATGGACAAGAAGTTTACTTTGCTGCTTCCGCGACATACATTAAGAAACTTCAAAGTTTAGATTGTAGAGCAATAAAATTGGCACTCGGAGTTCCAGTTAGTACAAACACAATTAAAAGCTATAAAGAAGCAGGAATCTTATCATTAAATGAACAGAGACAATTATCAATCTCCAAATATGTAATTCGAAGTTTATCAGTAAACAATTCAGTATCAGATGATATCTGCATTGACTCTAAAGAATATCCTAAACGCGCTGAAAAAATTCCTTATCTCCAGCCAATTAAGAATTTTGTAAACACAACAATGACTGCATGTAACATTGATATTTCGAATATTCCGATTCAGCCTTTAATACCTCAAATACCATATTGGGAACATTTATCTGCTAACTTTGATATAGAATATTCTGATATTACTAAAGGGGAAAACAATAATGTTCTTATAAGTGAAGTGAAAGAACACTTAGAACAATATTATCCAAATCACCTAAAAATATTTACAGATGGATCTGTACTGGAATCATCTAATAGTGGTGCAGGGTTTGTTATACCAGCTTTGAAAGTAGAAAATTCGTACTATATTGGAAAAGGATTTTCTATATTTTCCTGTGAATTATATGCCATATTAAGAGCATTACAATATATTCTTGAAACATCCCTGGATATAGTTAACTTGCTCATTTGTGTCGATTCAAAATCAGTTTTACAATCAATTCAAAACTGGGAATATACTACTAGACCAGATCTAATATTTGAAATTAAGCATATAATACATCAAATTATTAGCAGAGGTACAAATGTTGATTTTTGTTGGGTTCCGTCTCATTCTGGCTTGTACTGGAATGAGCAGTCGGACAAACTTGCCAAAATTGGAGCTAAAAATACAAATTCGATATCAAATTGTAATATTACATTATCTAGGCATGAATTGGTTTCATTAGTAGAAAGACATTTTCAAAAATCAGTAAACAAGCATAACATTTTATCATGTAGTAGAAATATTTCAAAAATCATATATAAAATGCGTTTGAATTCATGGAACACAAAATACATTACTGATATTCATTGTATATGCCAGCAACCAATGTCTGTACAACATTTATTATTTGAATGTACAACATTATTACCATTATACAAGGCAAATAATGTCTCGATCACTGAAACCGATAGTATGACAGATATTTTATATAATCATACACTTATTGAAAAAATCGCTTACATTATCTTACATACTGACATAAAAAACATTTTTTGATTAAGTACATAAATATGTGTTTATGTTTGTTTATACATGTGTGTTTGTGTTTATGTCTATGCATATATATGTTTGTGAAAGTCTAATATCATTTTATCAATGAAAAGACTTTAAATAAAAATCTGAATCTGAATCTTCTATGTACTAATCTACCTTAAAAAGTCATGAGTCACTGCAAATAATTCGATCGCTGATAGTCTAGGCAGCTGTTAGGTCTTCATCGGGCACTGGCAGTGGCGGCTAGATTTCATGAAGATTGGACTACTGTGGTCCGTTTTACTACAGTTCTGAAGAGTGGACTACTGTGGTCCTTTTGCTATCAGTTTGGGTGCACTTCTTCCGTGTTACTTAACTGCAGTGTGGTGTGTTTGAAGTCCTTCGTTGAGGTAGCTTCTGGTACACGATGTGTCGTCGTGTAGTTTGGTCCCTTGCCACGCTGTGGGGTCTTGCAGGGGGTTTTCCAGGGTTGCTCCCTCAGTCTTGTGCTGTAGGGGCTAAACAGCCAATTTGGTTTTCCTGTGGAGTTGGGCGCACGGGATAGCTTGCCTGCTCGTCTGTAATATAAGAGACGAAATTCTGTACAACCCTGAATAATCGGTTTGTGCAGAGCGTCTCACTGAAAGCCAAAGTAGCCCTCAGTGATAGCTCCACATCTCTATACATAAGCGACGAACATTCTGCTACGTCTGTGGTCCACTGGAATCTCAACTCTAAGTTTTTCTACATACATAAATATCAATCGTGGCTAACTACACACATACAGAATTAATAATAATATAAACATTCACTGGTACAGCCACTGGTCTGCAAACATACATATAGGTTCAACAACAGTGGTTCCGTCAGGTATACAACATGGCGGCGCAACCGGTCGTGTTTCGCCACGTGGTCACGCAACGTTGGACGAACAATCCACATTTATGCATAGCAAATTCTACAAACATAATTTCAACAATAATATAAATATATCACGATGAAACAGAAGTATGTTCATTTACCTGTTTGACAAAGTCAGGCCTCGTGGATACTTGATAGAATTCTAAGATTCTAAAGTCCTGTTTCCTGGTCTGAGTGAAGATAGTTCGCTGCTCCGGTCTAGCTGTGTAGACTTCGGTGTCTTTCGTAGCACTGACTTAAGCTATGCTAGGTTTTGACCCAGTCAGAACCGGCTCTAACCGCTCTGCCTGCGTCCCATTGGTTAAAACTTTCAGATTCAAGGCACACAGTGCTGACGTCACTAACTGCCTTCGTCAAGCTCGCAGTGTGTGTACCTCCTATACTGTAATCGGCTGCTGTGTAATACCCTAACTTTCTAAGGTTACAATGACTAAACAAGGCTAAATAGTAAATAGGCAGGGTACCAACTAGTAATCTCGTCACAGTACCTCTCTGTATCGTTCTGTGGCTCCCACCAACTTGTCACATGTGATATGTCCTGCTTCTTTAAGAAGAGCAACCAGTTTAGTGGTACATGAGGAAAGAAATTGTTCTTTCAAAATCAAATCAAAAAGTTTGTCAACATTTGTGTCAACAGTCGAAAGTTTTATCCACCTGAAAAAATTGCGCCTTAACCTGTCAAAAAAAAAAAAAATACATGGAATGTATCAGCACTTTCAGGTGTGGTAGGTCTAAACTTTTCCATAAATCCTTCTTCGGTGCATCTAAACCGCTTAAGCAAGTGCTTGATCAAGATATCATATTCTGTAGTTGGATTCAGTTTCATGAGCTCAAAATAGCATGTAAGAGCACGACCTTTAAGACAATCTGCCAACATAGATGCCCACTGTTCTTTTTTTTCACTTAACCACAACAGCGTGTTTTTCAAAACGAAAGAGATAACTTTCAAAATCATCATTCCTTTCATCAAAGTATGGAGGTTTAGGTCTTGTTTTTGACAGCACTTTCAGTTGCTCAGCTGTTTTTTTAATTGCCTGTGCTTTTAAAGCTAACTTTTTCTGGTTTAATTTAAATTCTTCTCTTTTAGCATCGATTTCTGCCTGCCTGAAATCTTGCTTGGCTTCAACTTGAAGTACAAGTTCTGCTTTTTTAGCTTCTATCTTTGCTTCCTGAACAGCTCTTTTCTTTAGGTCTTCCTGAACAGCTAACTCTTTTTCCTTAAGATCTTTCTGTTCAGCTAACTCTTTCCTTAAGATCTTTTTGTTCAGCTAACTCTCTTTCCTTAAGAGTTTTATGTTCAGCTAACTCTCTTTCCTTAAACACTTCCTCTTCAGCCCAACGAGTTTGCTGAATCTTTCCATCTTTCTCAAGATGAGGAGAACAAAATAAACAGCAACACACAATTTGAGGTCTAGGCAATATTTCGATTTTTATTCAAATTTTTATCAAGCCATCTTTCTCAAGATGTCTGCGATCAGCTCTAGTAAGACTATCTTGTAAATATTTTTGGAAATCACTACTGTCAAACCCAACAAATCGTTAGTTAATCATTGTTTAAAATGTAACTTTATTCCTGTTATTCATATTTAACATTTGATGCATAATAGATATCAATAAAACACACATGCCATGCAAATATGGTCAACCATGCTTCAAGGTCAAGGTCACTTGAGCTGTGCAAAGTTGATAATAGATTGCCCTTTCATATATTTTCCGTGTTTGAATTGAAGACTGTCATTTCAGGCCTTGCAAAAACAATAAACTAGAATGGCAAAGCCCATATGACTCATATGCTTCTTCTGGAACTCTCAATATATAACATGAAAATGAGTACCCAGAAAAAAAACAAAATGATACGGTGGCATTAAAATGCAAAGTAATACTGACTTTGATCTTTCTATGCTGTTAACCTTGCAATGACCTTGAACTCCGGCTCTAAATACACTCATTTACTATTAAATAAAGTTCAGTAAAAGTTGTAATATGTCAAACAATTACCTTGGTATGACCTTGATCTTGGGATAACCCGCACATGACTTCATATCTAATTAAATAACCCAATGTTTTTGCATACTATGGGTTAAATAAACAGCCATCCCACTGTACGATGTCCTATTTTTTGTATGTTTTTGCAAGGCCTAAAATGACCTTGACCTTCAAGATCAAAGCAAAAACGTAATACATGAAGGATCAATCTATCATTTTATACAAGTTTGGACTTTATATATCTCATAGTTTAGGGTCAAGATCACTTTAAATTTCCTGTACAAACTGACTTTCGAACGCTCCAGAAACCTTGACCTTGGAGTGAAGATGACCAAATTTGTGTAGTATGTGTCTCATTGATATCTATAATGTATCAAAGAATCATGTTCAATAATAATAACCTAGGGAAAAAAAGTAAAATTTTGTGAAAAATTGTCATTTTTTGACCAATTATTGTTGACCTTGAACTTGAAGTGTTTATTCACTGATCATTTATCAGGTCTCATGGGTATAAACCATCTTACCAAGTTTGGTTGTGATAGTTGAAATAGGTTTTGAGTTCTTAGCAACTTTAAAGTTTTTGCACAGACAGATGGACATTTTTTAAATGTCATTTTTGGACTATTTAGGAATCATCTTGCACAGATTTGCAAAATTCTTGAATTTTTTTGTAGGGGCGAGTACCCCGGCCAAGATTTACATTGCTATCCATGAGTCAAACATTCGTCAACTTATAGTGGAATGGCTTTGTATTTGACCAATATGGGTTATCTGACCATACATGAGCATCACAGGTCATGTAAAGGTCAGTCATCCCAAGGTCACTGAAGGCCAAGGCTATCTCAAGGTCACTGTTTTTGACAACTTTTACTGTAGTTTATTTGATTGTCCATTTGGAGTCATAAGTTAAGGTCATCTCAAGGTCAAAATCAAAGTTAGCATTACTTTGCATTTTAATGCCACCGATTCAGTTTCTCTAAGCAAATTTTCATATAGAATATTGAGATTCATAAGAAGCATTTTACTAACCTTTGTTGACCCTGTGGCATTGACCTTGGTGAGGTCATTCAGTCAATGATAATTTTTTAGCACTCATGGCTATATATCATCATAGCCAGTTTTATTGTGATAGATATAATAGGTTCAGAGTAATTATCCACTTTAAAAAGTTTTGCACAGACATTTTTTTAATATCATATTTAGACTATTCAGGACTTAAATTTTTTAAAAATTTTCTGTAGACATTAATAATAATAATAATAACGGATTTTTATATAGCGGGTACTCCAGCCTATGACCAGACTCACCACGCTTTACATAGTCATAACATATAAATACGTGCACTCGATGAAACATTACTTTTGCTACAATACACCAAAAGACGGGACAGTAAAGGTACAGACTATTTACAATTATGTACATAAATTAAAAAAAGACAAAGATATACTATTTACAACTATGTACACAAATGACAAAAAAGACAGAAAATAGAATAGCAAAAATCTATTTACAGCTATTTATATGCCCGGTTAGGCCCAGGAAGGAAAACAGTTAAATATTTACAGCCGTGTATACACTTACGGAACAGACATACTCACATAGACAAGAGATGAGAGAATGGCAGCGGGATACAAATCAATCTGAATAATGCAGTTTGAAGAGGTGGGTTTTGAGGGCCTTTTTGAATGCTTGTGTTGATTGTATGTTGCGGATATGGGAGGGAAGGGAATTCCACTGCTTAGGTGCGGAGTAGGCGAATGCACGTTGGCCGTATGTCTTAGTGCGGGTGACAGGAACCTTGAGTGTGCGAGTGTCAGCAGAAGATCTTAAAGTGCGTGAAGGGGAGTAGACAGACAATAGATCAGCAAGGTAGGAAGGACAAGAATCTGTGAAGAAGTTGTGACAGAGAACAGAGAGTTTGTACTCTATGCGTGCTTGCACAGGAAGCCAGTGAAGGGAATGTAGTAGAGGTGTGATGTGATCACGTTTCTTAGCTCGGAATACTAGTCTAGCTGCTGAGTTCTGAACCTTTTGTAGTTTGTCAATGATGTGTTTTGGGGAGCCAACAAGGAGAGAGTTGCAATAGTCAAGACGAGAAAGGACGAGAGCGCAGACTAGGGTTTTTGTGGCCGGGACTGTAAGATAGTGGCGAAAGGAGCTGATTTGGCGTATGGCCGTGTATGCAGAGCGACAGACGTTGGAGATGTTGGACATTACACTTCTATTCCATTGGATGAGAGTATATGAGGTCTAGTATGTGCACGCCCATTTCATCGCGTGAACTTTAAATATCCTACGTTTATGTCCTAGACAGATGAGGGTCAGACTATGCAACCAAAAATTGTAGGTGGGAGTTTCCGGCCGCTTGAGTTAGATTCTGTATCAACTAGTGCCTTGGGCTGGAAAAGAGCTATATAAAAGTTATAAAATAAATAAACAAATAAAATTGCGCAGATATGCAAAAAATCTGGAAAAGTTATTTTTGGTCAAATACATTGCTATGCATGTGAGTTAAAAATGTACATGCATCTTTTATATTTTACTTCTAGCAGGATGCCCTGAGTGATTGTTGAATTTATTTGAACTTTTAAATCCTATATCTTTTAAACTGAACAATGAATTCATCCGAAACTTCCATACTATTGGGTCTTGACTTAATCTCAGAACACATTTCAACTATCTCAGAACCCATTTCAACTATCACAACCAAACTTGGTAAGGTGGTGTATACCCATGACACCTCGATCATGCATGATCAGTGAATAAATGACCACTTTAAGGGTCAACAAATGTTAGTAAAAAAAACTACAATTTTTCACAAAATTTCTCCTTTGTGTGTGTGTATATAGTTTGAACTTAGGATTCGTTGATGCATGATAGATGTCAATGAGACAAACATACTATACAAATTTGGCCAACCTCACTCCAAGATTGTAACTGGAGCTGTCCAAAGTCATTTAGTATACATACTTTGAGTTAGAGTAATTGTTTATAAGGGTCCAGCGGACTGCAAAAAGCCGAACCATGACCACAACTTGGTTGAAAGAGGACTCGCCCCAATCCGTGTATAAGAGATTTGCTGAAACAACCCTAATAATAACACTGAAGGCGCTCCACCGGCCGGTCACTTTACAATACCCCATGCAGGGGACGCTGATGCTTTACTCTAATTTATCAAACACCTGTTTATTTTTAAAAAAAGAAGAAAAAAAAGGATTTAAAAATGTCATAAAATATTAACAAAACACATACATTATAAATTACCTACATTGCTAAATAATAATAATACCATAGAAAGCCCTAGTGCATTTGGCAGAAAGTGTCCAATATCACCAAGCTGACCCAAAAGACCCCATACACAAATGAGGAGTTTTGGGAGAGTTTTCAAGAAAAAAAGTAGATGACTTGTGTTACGTTGAAACGCGCATGATGGTGCGTGTGAAATGCGCACGATATTATGTGTGACGCGCGATAGATCTGTTCATTTTATTTTGCAGGCATGCAGTAATAGAGTGTATTTATCTTTGATTTGATTTTGCGTTGCTATTAGAAGAAGCTTTGTGTAACGTTGGTGTTTTTAGTTGGTCGATATTATTTGAGAATTTTCGAGAATTGGTTGTTTACTATCGATCGAAGCGTATGGATTGTTCTGTTGGTAACCATGGAAGCTTCCATTCCAAATAGGGTTGTTGATAGTGAGTTGGAAAGTAAAAAGTTGAGAGTGGAAAAGCGATTGTATGCAGTTGTTGATGTGTGCTGAATAAAAGTGGAAAACTTCATACGTCGACTCTGTGACTTGTATGCTGATTGAACGGGTTGCGTGGATAAACGAATCTGAGCTACACTCATCAGTACTTCAAGCATCGGGGCTGAATCAAATACTGATAGAAAATCACCAACATCAAACGGAGTGTAACATTTTGGGGGCCAAGCCTGTGATCTAAGCCATAGCCAAGGGTTCAACTGCTACAACAAGCGAGTCAACGTTACCAGAGGCAGTCATCGAGGGTAGCCGCCAACGAGTTGCGTCGGGAGGGGCCAAAATACTGGGACTACATCCGATAGATTCGGGTTGACTGCAAGGGCGTGTAGTCGCTGAAGAGTTGCTTCGTGAGCGAACAACAGATCGGGACTACGTGGCTGCCGCAAGACTACGTCGAGGGACAGTCTCGGAGCTACATCGCCAGTATTAGAGAGAGCGACGAGCGGACGTTGCGTCTACTTCAGCACAGGAGCGTATACATCAACACCAGCGTGGTGCAGCGTCGCATACGACGAGGACAGCGGGGCCTGCGTCAGCGAAGGCGACTAGTGACAAGCATCAGCGCTACTGCAGAAAGCGTGCTGTTCTAGAACAGTCTAGAAAGGTACAGCACAGTCAAGAACTTTCCAGAAAAGAACTTTCCAGAAAAGCATCAAGATGGCTGACTTCTGGCAGAAAGGGATTGCACTGAATCTGAAAGGCAAACAGCTGACGGAGTACGTCAAGTCTCAGGAGAGAATACAAGAAAGAGAAGAACAACGTCAGCGTGAAGAAAGAGAAGATGAGCGACGGCGTGAAGAAAGAGAATTTGAACTGAAGCGTCTGGAAATTGAACAGCAGCGGCAAACAAGAGAAGATGAGCGCAGGCGTGAGGAAAGAGAAGCTGATCGTCAGTACCAGCTAGAGTTGGCGCGTATCCAAAACAATCAGCATGCGCCACAAGTCACCAACGACCATACGGCTCCAAAATTGCCAGCTTTCGTCGACGGGAAGGACCAGATTGACAGTTATCTGGCGAGATTCGAAAGGTTCGCTGAAAGCTCTAACTGATGGCAACCTCAAGACTGGGCAATTCGACTGAGTGCACTTCTGACGGGGCAAGCACTCGAAGTTTACACCAGACTGTCGAACAATGACGCCAAAAACTACGATGTCTTGAAAGAGGCCCTATTGCATTGCTACAGCTTCACAGAGAAGGGCTACCGTAAACGCTTCCGTGAATGCCGGCCTTTGTCAGACGAGACACCAAAGCAATTTGTGGAGCGCCTGTCGTCATACTTACACAAGTGGGTGGAACTATCAGGCAAAGGGAAGTCTTACGATAGTCTCCATGACCTGATAGTGAAGGAGCAATTCCTCAATGCCTGTCACAAGGACCTGGCGACCCACTTAGAATTACAGAAGCTGCAGACGCTTAATGATGTGACCGAGGTTGCTGAAAGATATCTCCTCGCTCACGGGAAAACGCTGGGGCCACCCAAGGCGACGAAGCCATTTCAGAAAACTGCAAGCCATGGGAACCAGATCCAGGGGAGTCAGACGAGCCAGAGACACACGGACGCCACGCCACCTCCCAGGGAAGGGCATTCAAGAGGCTGTTTCACCTGCAACGCTACGGACCACAGAGCAGCTAACTGTCTCAAAACAAAAGTAGCGGACAGCGGAGCAGTACGGACAATGCAGCGGCGGGCAACCGGCAGAGGCGGTTCTCCAATCAACGGCAAACCAATAGATCTTACCATCAAGTGTGCGGCGGGAGTGTCATTCTTCCGAGTGAGACCGAGCACACAGCTACTCCTGCGGACGTGCAAGAGTGCATGACCGATGGCCAACTTCTCCTTGCCAACGGGAAATCCATCCCCGTCGTCGCCAGCGCAGCGATGACCGTCCAGAACATGCCTGTTTCCAAGGGACGCGTCGGAAATCATTAAGTGACTGTTCTAAGAGACTGGCTGCAGTGGGGTCATCGTCAGAGAAGATCTAATCGCTAAAGAACAGTTTACTGGCGATTCAAAATGGACACTCATGGCCGACAGCAAATGTGTGAAAGCGCCAGTTGCAAAATTCAAGTCAGCACCCCTTTCTACATAGGCGAAGTAGAAGCGCTTTGCCTGAAGAAGCCGCTATATGATTTGATGATCGGGAATATCGACGGCGCGAGACGACCCGACGACCCCGATCCAGAGTGGAGTCCTGCCTCAACTCAACACGTCGAAGTTGCGGAGGATCCATTGCCATTTCCCGATGGAGACCTTACAGAGCTGCTACGGGACAATGTGGTTACTCCGGCTCAGCCCTGCCGACCAGATATCGTCGGTGCTGTTACAACCAGGGCCCAGGCCAAGAGAGACAAGACGACTACGCCACTGAAGGTCGCCGACAACTCCAAAGCTGCCATCGTGGACAGAGATAAACTGATCCAGCTCCAGGAAGCTGATAGCACTTTAAACAAGTACAGGAACCGCCAAGACCACGTGACCAAAGGCAGTGGCACGGTCTATTTTGAGGTGAAGGCCAAGATCCTGTACCGAATTTCCCAGCACCCGAGGGTCAACGGAGGGAAACCACTACGTCAAGTCTTGGTACCATTACCCCAAAGGCGCCAAGTGATGGAAGTAGCTCACGACTCTATCATGGGAGGTCACCTAGGCATCAAGAAGACGTCAGACAGAATCCAGGCGGTGTTTTACTGGCCAGCACTTCATGCGGACGTCAGCCGTTTCTGCCGATCATGTGACATTTGCCAGAAGACCATACCTCGAGGAAGGGTCCCGAAAGTGCCTATGCAGAGGATGCCTCTGATCGACCGACCTTTCAAGAGGGTGGCCTTAGACTTAATCGGCGAAATAAAACCTCCGAGTGAAGAAGGTCACCGGTGGGTACTGACTTTAGTGGACTATGCGACTCGGTACCCAGAAGCAGTGCCTCTGAAGAAGATAGACACTGAGACTGTTGCAGAGGCGCTGGTGGACATGTTCAGCAGACTCGGAGTGCCTGAAGAAATTCTGACAGACCTCGGGACGCAGTTCGTCTCTGACTGCATGAAGGAGGTTAACAGACTGTTGAGCATCCGGCATCAACACCCTACCATCCAATGTGCAACGGGCTCGTCGAAAAGTTCAATGCTACGCTGAAGTCCACCCTGAAGAAACTGTGCAGTGAGCAGCCCAGACAATGGCATCGCTACATCAACGCCTTACTGTTCGCCTACAGAGAAGTGCCGCAGGAGTCCACCGGCTTTTCTCCGTTCGAGCTGCTGTACGGAAGAACCATCCGAGGGCCGATGCACATCCTAAAAGAACTGTGGACGAAAGAAGTAGAGACCCCAGAGGTGAAGAACAGCTACCAGTACGTGCTCGAGCTACGGGAGAAGCTGGAGCAGACTCTCGAGATAGCCAGGGAAAACCTGAAGAAGTCCCAGGACTGTGGAAAGCACTACTATGATCGTAGGGCTGTGAACAGGAAGTTTAAACCTGGCAACAAAGTGCTGGTGCTGCTACCTACTGATCATAATAAGTTGCTGATGCAGTGGAAAGGCCCGTACGAAGTGGAGACCGTGGTGGGGATCAACGACTACAAGGTGAAGGTCGGCCCGCATTCCAAGATATACCACGCCAACCTCCTTTAGCTGTACGTGGAAAGGCCATCAGAGACTGCATGTACACGCAGCAACAGCAGCTGAGATCGACGACAGCTTTGACAGCGATGAACTGTTGGAACTTGGAGACTTCCACAGCAAAGAAGGCATCGATGATGTTAAGCTAGGACCGAGCTTGACGGAAGGTCAAAAGATAGAGCTCAAGGACCTTATGGGCGAGTTTCCCCAAAACTTCAGCGATTTCCCAGGCTTTGGTCTTTGGTCGAACATGAAGTCCACCTCACTTTAAATATTCCCGTTCGATCCAAACCCTTCCCGATTCCTTTCAAGGCCCGTGAATCCTTGAAGAAAGATATCGATGAGATGCTGAAGATGGGCATCATCAGGGAGTCCAGTTCCCCCTACGCGTCCCCTGTCGTGGTCGTAAAGAAGAAGGACGGGAGCAACAGAGTATGCATCGACTACAGGAAGGTTAATAAGATCACCGTCTTTGACCCCGAGCCGATGCCTACAGCAGCAGACCTCTTCCGCCAATTATCGGGGAGTAAAATCTTCTCAAAGATTGACCTCAGCAAGGGTTATTGGCAAGTCCCTGTGCGTCAACAGGACATACCAAAGACTGCTTTTATAACTCCTGATGGGACGTACGAGTGCCTAAGGATGCCCTTTGGCATGGTCAACAGCGGAGCTACCCTGAAGAGAGGAATGAGGAAGATGCTCAAAGGGATGGACAACGTCGTGTGTTATTGGGACGACCTGCTAGTCCACACCCACACCTGGGAAGAGAATCTGCAGACCTTGAGGGAGCTGTTCCACCGTCTTCAAGAAGCTAACCTGACCGTGATACCCAGCAAGTGCATTCTGGGAGCTGACAACGTCGACTTCATCGGACCTTCGATGGAAGGAGATAACGGAGGATGCACTGACTCCAGGAAAGCCCACGTGATCATCGTCTTTGACCCTGGGCCGATGACAACCGCGACTGACGAGGGCGTCGTTTCCTTGCGGATGAAAGAACATTAACACTATGTGAATGAACTGTGAACACTGACAGTATCCAGACAGACTAAAATAAGTTTTAATTTCTGATTTTGTTTGTACATTGCGTATCAACTTTGTTGAAAGAAATTAAGTAAATTTCTTCTTGAGTGGGGGGGTTATGTTACGTTGAAACGCGCATGATGGTGCGTGTGAAATGCGCACGATATTATGTGTGACGCGCGCGATAGATCTGTTCGTTTTATTTTGCAGCGCATGCAGTAATAGGGTGTATTTATCTTTGATTTGATTTTGCGTTGCTATTAGAAGAAGCTTTGTGTAACGTTGGTGTTTTTAGTTGGTCGATATTATTTGAGAATTTTCGAGAATTGGTTGTTTACTATCGATCGAAGCGTATGAATTGTTCTGTTGGTAACCATGGAAGCTTCCATTCCAAATAGGGTTGTTGATAGTGAGTTGGAAAGTAAAAAGTTGAGAGTGGAAAAGCGATTGTATGCAGTTGTTGATGTGTGCTGAATAAAAGTGGAAAACTTCATACGTCGACTCTGTGACTTGTATGCTGATTGAACGGGTTGCGTGGATAAACGAATCTGAGCTACACTCATCAGTACTTCAAGCATCGGGGCTGAATCAAATACTGATAGAAAATCACCAACATCAAACGGAGTGTAACAACTTGTCTAGCGAAGAAGACAGTAGATTGACAGAATAGATTAGGAACGAAAAAGAACAAATGAAAATGACCGAAAACAGTGGTAATTTAAAACTAAATTTCCCCAAATGGGATACTTTTTATACAGAAAACCCTGGCACCCAGACAGTGAAGTAGGGGGCAGAGGAAAGGGGTGGGGGGGGAGGGAGGAGGTGTGACTTTGAAGAGACCTTGACCATAAACTATGAGAGATATAAAGTCCAAAAACGGAACACATATGAAAGATCGATCTATCATCTCTATGTTCTGTTTTTGCGTTATCTTGAGGGTCAAAGTCATTTTAGGCCTTGCAAAAACATACAAATTAGGTCATCATACAGGGGAATGGCTTTTTATTTAACCCATAATATGCAACATTGAGTTATTTGATCAAACATGCATGATAGGTCATGTGAAGGTAAAGGTCATTTCAAGGTCACCCTTTTGCTGTACTTTATTTGATAGTACATGAGTATTTAGAGCCGGAGGTCAAGGTCATCTCAAGGTCAAGAGAAAGAAAGATCAAAGTAAGTCAGTATTACTTTGCATTTTAATGCCACCGTTTCTTTTTTCTTTCTGTTGGGACCCCCGTTGGGGTGCCGGGGGTTTCAGTATAAATAGTATCCCCACTTTCTGGAAATTTAGTGCTTTAAATTCCCACTGTCGCTGTCTTCCTCATTTACTCTTTCCCATTCCTGCTCTGTCCTATCACTCTGCTATACTATCTTCTTCTTCGCTAGATCAATGACCTACCTTTTTTCTTGAAAACTCTTCCTGGACAAGACTCCTTGTTTGTGTATGAGG
Organism: Oncomelania hupensis; assembly: GCA_036898135.1. Lineage (NCBI taxonomy): Eukaryota > Metazoa > Mollusca > Gastropoda > Littorinimorpha > Pomatiopsidae > Oncomelania > Oncomelania hupensis. Next base: position 71,105,213 of record CM072516.1, read on the forward strand.
TCTGTTGGATCAGCTTGGGAGTGTTGGACGCTTTCTGCCGGGTGGTCACTAGGGCTTCCTATGATGTTATTATTTAGCAATATAGGCATTTTATATGTATATGTTTTGTTGATAATTTATAATGTTTGTATTCTATTTTGTTTTTGTAACCGGGGGTTCGAGTAGTTGGGGTAAAGCCTCAGCCGTCCCCTGCGTGGGATGTCTTTATTGTAAAGTGACTGGCCGGTGGAGGGCGTTCAATTTTCCCACTGGGGTTGTTTCAGCAGATCTTTTATGCGGATCGGGGGTTGTCCGGTCCTGATTTGGCTCGGAAGAGTCCGCTGGACCTAAAGCAACAATCAATCAATCAATCAAAAAAAACTTTCTTTTGGGCACTCATTTTCATGTTAAATATTGTGAGTTCCATAAGGAGCATATACGAGTCAAATGCTAGTTTTTGAAAGCAGTGTTCAAGGGCAACAAGCACCAATAAAACTCAAGTAGCACTTAAAATCAAATAACGCTCACTTCTATGTTCTTAGCTTCAGGAGAATTCATTATGTATTTTCTTCTCTGTTTAACATTTTATGTATTACTGATTGTGTTTAAATGGGGACATTTTCTGCGTGAACTTTTATAAATTCGGATAGTTTATGTATTCGTTGCATGTATACATATCTATTTACCACTGTGCCTGTGTATGTGCGTATGTACAACACACGCTTTGATCTTCTGTAAGGAAAGATGTTTTATAAGTAATAAATTATTAGCATTACTATTATTACGTACTAGAAGGTCAAAGCCCATATGGCGCACCTGTTCCTTATGGAACTTAAGCAATATTTAACATAAACATGAGCGCCCACCAAAGAACGAAATAAAATGGAGGCATTAAAATGCAAAGTAATATTGACTTTCATCTTTTGATGCTTTTATGGGCATGCTTGTGTGTTCATGGTTTTTAAAGTGACTTCACGGATACATATTCATTCATTATTTTGGTTTCCTGAAAACTACAGCAATATTTGAACCTACATTTTATACAGCACCAAAGAAGCATGTGTTAGATGGGCATTTCATCAATATTAATATCGTCTAGTCATGTACTAGTATGAATAATCCCATAACACTTTTAAAAAAGTCGCTTTATTATCAACATGTATGCAAACACATTTAAAAACAGAAAATAAGACCCATGAGCCATGATGAGGTAAAAAAACAACTAATAAACACTGAAAGACAAGCATAAAATAAGATGGCAAGCAATCAAATGTATTTCCAGACACCCACACATTTGGAAATCTTCAAAATAAATTTTTATTTGATAAGACATTTAATAGTGTTGTGAATAACTGTAATCGTGCCTTTCACACTTCCCATCTACAATACGTTATTTCTTAACAAATGAACAATTAAGCACAGTACACACTTCAAAATTAAAAGTTATTATTAAACAGTCTTTAAACGCAGGTTTATAAAAAAAAAATTTTATGTGTTGCTGACTTACATCCAAGATAAGTTAAGACAGTAACCTGTGATATAAAAAAAAACTGTATTAAAAACAAAACAAAACAGAGAGATAGCAAGCCATTCAAAAGTATTTTTAGACACTCACATAAATATACAAGTATATATCTGAAAATCTGCATTTTCAAAAGTATCAATTTTATGGTGATATTGTGACTCAGCTTTGTCCTAAAGAAGCAAAATTAAAACATGAAATGATGGGCCAAAGAACTGTAACTGCAAGCAAAACAATTATCAAAATCGTTGCAGCCAATTTTGAGAGAATGCACAAAAACATTTTAAGGTTAAGGAATCAAGTGTCTAAATTATCTGCATAATAAAAATAATAAACTAGTACAGAAGGGCAAAGCCCATATGACTTGCATGCTCCTTATGGAACTTTACAAGATTCTACAAGAAAATGTGTGCCCAGAAAAATTTAAAGGGTGGCATTAACATGCAAAGTAATACCAACTTTGATTTTGCGACACGATCGCTGGCTCTGAATGGACTATTGTACAATGAAAAAACATTTAGCAAATGTTGTTGACCTTGGGACGACCTTAACCTTCACATTTTAAAATGTTTTTCTAAGATCTAAAATGACCTTCACCTTTAATATTAACACAAAAACAGAACATATATCAAAGATTAATCTATTATTGCTACATACAAGCTCCAGTGACTTTGACCTTGGAACAAGGTTGACCAAATTGTGGGATGTGTCTCATTAAATTATTAATATATTTAAAAAAATCATTTTCAATATTATGAAAATTTGTCTTTGTTTGCCTAACATTTGTTGACTCTACCTTGACCTTGAAATCTGAAGTGAAGTCTTTCATTCACTGATCATTTTAGAAATCTCAGGATATACACAAACCTACCAGGTTTGTTTTCTTGAGGCAAATTGTTTGAACTAAAAAGTGAAATTTGGAGCAACGGACCGACCAACAACCTGACTGCTATTGAAGGATGGACCATGAATTGAAGAACCTCTATATCGAATCTTAACAAAATCGCTTCAACCGTTTTTGAGATTCTGAATATATTTAACGACACAATAACTTTAGTGACCTTGATCTTTGCGGTAGTGTAAATATGAAGGCACGGGAGGCAGGCCACTAAACTAAGTAATGTACGAGTATGAAGTTTGAACAAAATCCTTTCACTCAGTGGTTCTTGAGATATGTCTTCCATCAGACCAACCGACATTTGACTTCTTACTCCTTCCCCCACCCACCCCCTTCCCCACCTATTTCAAAGTATATGCCTGGAAATACAAACAAAAAAAAAAAAAAAAAAAAAATACAGATTTGTAAGTAATATTAACTGTAAAACAAATCAATTGAGAAGAGTTTGCTAGTATTAATAATGCATGTTTGTGTACCTGTCCCCACCCATCCTACCTCCATCAGTTTATGCAGTCTGTGGTAAACTCAAGAGTAGGTTACTGTTTTTGGCTGATGTGTTTTTCCCTAACAGTTTTCTTACTAGTTTGGATTTGAACCCAATGGCAGCCAAATTATTTGAAAATGGAACCCATCATTTTTCCAGATAACTGGCAAGATGTATGCATGTACCAAATCGCATTATGATCGGATGAATGGTTTGGGAGTTATTTGTGAGCAAAGGGGGGCTGATTGATGTAAATTCAACAGCCTGCAATTTACAATAAAGATCAAAACATTAATGGTAATGTAAACGACACAGTAGGCTTGAGTAGTGCTCTTCAGAAACTATAGGAGTGACAGGACAAGATAAACATTTGCACGATATAATTATGCAACTGAAAAATCCTACTGCAAAATAATTTATTGCCAGTTGTCTTGTCACATAGTTTTACATTGTTCTGCAGTGCAGAGAACACAATACCTGTTCTTGGAAAATGACTATTAAATGAATATGAATTTTTTGTTTCTTCAATTTCACTCAGTCTCCAAACAAATCCCATTGAGACTAGTCAAGCTGACATCATCTCTCTACTTGTCTGCTGCTGGTCAGTTTAAATAGTGAGCGTGCACTGATTTCATGTGTGTGCACCACCACTACTGTAAAAAAAAGAGGCTGTAATTTAAACCAATTTGCACCACCGGCGGATGAGTGGGCAGGAAGACAGATGGAAAAACAAGTGAGCATTGTGCATTGACAACACTACATGTCTGATGAAACATGTGGCCTCACAAATGTTCTCGACTCCTATTCCGACGGTACAAAAGAAAGAACCTCCTCCAGGATTTCAAGACTACCAAGATGTGAAAGTCCTACAGAATCATTCAATTCTGACAAAGAAATGTTTGCTCTGGTATCCACCACATGCCCCGATTCAATGTCACAGCCACAAATGTTTGGGATATCTAATTCAATAAAGGGCAACTCAATGGTATTCAGATCAACCTCCTCGGGGTGAACTTCAGGCTCTGCAAAATATGCATGATCTTCATTTGGGAGAGATAAGTTGTTCCTCTCATCTATGATTTGTTGACGTTTCTTTTCTTCTTCGTCATCACCCTCTGGCATAGAACCAAACAGACAATAGGGGCGCCAGCTCAGGATTTTGTGCACGTAGGTACTTGCTCTGTCTTTCATTGGCACGATGTCTTCATCGTCATCTTTGGTAGGTGAGGGTGGTTGCATATGCTCAATGTCTGGCAGGAATAAAGCAAGAGGTTTTAAAACAGATTGTTTCATCTGAACTGAACTAGGTATTTTCTCTTCTTGCTGCAGTTTATTTTTCTGCACAGCATCATTTTCCTTGTCAGTTGAATGTTTTAGTTTTGTATCTCTCTCCAGGAAAGATTTCTTGAGTTTTAAGTCTGGTGCAACTCGGTTTCCATTAGTGTTACCGTGTGTCCAACTCTTTGCCTCCAGTGTCTTTCCACCCACTCTGTGTGCTTCATTCACAGAACCTAGAGCTCGCCTGAAAATAAAAAAAAAAAGAACAGAAGTCAGAACACAAATTTAAAATACAGCCGGCAAAAGAGGCTTTCAGTTTCATATACTAGAAAAGCAAAGCCCATAAGTCATAATCGTATGCTCCATACGAAGTATTCACAATATTCTTCTACATGAAAATGAGTGCCCAGTATGGTCTTAAACTAGGACAAAACCTCAATCAAGTATGCTCCTTAAGGAATCTATTCACAATATATATCTCATTATATGTTACATTGGTTGTTGTTTTTCTTTATCAGTAGTTGATTCAGCCCCAATGCTGAATCCTGATAAGTGTAACTCGGATTCGTTTATCCACGCAACCCGTTCACTCAGCAACAAGGCAGGAGTTGTCGTATGGAGTTTTCCAATTTTATTCAGCGTAAATCAACAACTGCATACAATCGCTTTTTCACTTTTTCACCCTCTTTTTACTTTACACAGTGCATCAATTATATATTTTTTTCTAGACTCCAGATAACGCCAGAATGTTCGAGCGTGACACATTACAACCAATCGGAATAAACTTCGTCATCACTGTCTTATGTCATACAACATTCTTTATCATAAAAGAAGCTCTCAGCTTATAGTGGATCTATCTAGATTCTTCGATAATAGTAAACAAGCAACTTTAGAGAATTCTCCAATAATATCGACCAACGAAAATTATCAACGTTATACAAAACTTCTAACAACAATGCAAAATCAAATCAAAGGTAAATACACTCTGTTATTGAATGCTTTGCAAAATAAAACGATCAGATCTATCGCGCGCATTTTACACGCACCATCGTGCGCATCGCAAACGTAAAAATATCTATATCTCTATATATATCAATCTACTAGCTAAATGACAATGTCCAGTGTGGGTGGAGCTTTCCAAAAAAGACAGAAGTACTGACTTTTTGTGTGTAGCAATTTTGGTAAGGCCTAAAAGTAACTAGAAGGGCACAGCCCTAAGACTCACATGCTTCTTATGGAACTCAATATTTAACATGAAAATGAGTGCCAAGAAAAAAACAAAATAAAATGGCAGGGCTTGCGAAATCCCACTTCCCGTTACCCTGGGAATTGTAAAATTTCGTCGGGTAGTACACATTCATCAAGTACATTTCCCGCGGGTAATACAGAAATCACAAAGTAAAAAAAAAAAAAGAGCTTCAGTGCTTCACTATTTTCGCTTTCCTGTGAGCTGGCATTTTACCATGAACCAAAAGTAATTTTTTTCTGCGAGATTTCCATCGCCGCGAACATCTGTTTGTTTTGCTTTGTGTCGTCTGCCTGCTTTAGTAAAGAGTTACTTCCCTTCTGGCCACCTTCCGACGTGTTTTCTTTCATAAAATTTCATTGGTGCATTGTCGATATTTTAGCCAATGGGGGATCAGTTAAGAGTTTGTTATAGTAACGTAAACTCAATAAACATCCGGTGAATTTGCCGGCGACTTAGAAAGAAAGTCATGGGTAATGTAAAAATTTGGAGGGAATTACAGAAATCAAATTTACATTACCCCGGGAATTACAGAAATTTGAAAATTCGGCAAGCCCTGAATGGTGGCATTAAAAATGCTAAATAATATTGATTTTGATCTTTCTCTATGCTCTTGACCTTGAGATGACATTGACCTCTGGCTCCAAATATGCTCATGTAAAGTACTATGAAATAAAGTACATGACAAAAGTTGTATTATGCCAAAAAACCCCGCGGTTCCTTGACCTTTCGTGACCTTGACCCTCACATGATTTCTCATGCATGTCTGATCAAATAACCCAATGTTTTGCATACTAATACTATGGATTAAATAAACACATTCCACTGTACGATGACCTAATTTGACATTGACCTTCATGATCAAACTCAAAGCAAAAGAAAAAAACACAAATACACACACAATATGTATATATATATATATATCCTATCCTATCCTGTCCCATAACCCGAAGGTCGTAGGGGCACCACAGATGATCGTTTAACCAGCATACTCCATCTTTCTCTGTCCTCAGCAGCCCTCATGGCTTCGCTCAGTGTCAAACCAGTCCATTCTCGAATGTTGTCCTCCCACCTCTTTTTCGGTCTCCCCCTTCTTCTACCTCCTTGTCTTTGCAAGGCCTGATGATCTGGTGACGTGGCCATACCATCGGAGTTTCCGTTTCTTCACCACTGTGAGCAGGTCATCGTGTTGTCCAATGGCTTGTGTGATGGTCTGTCGGACTTCGTCGTTGGTGATGTGTTGGGTATAGGAAATGCACAGAAGTCTTCTGTAGCACCTCATCTCCATGCTTTGTATTCTCCGTTGGAGATCTGCTGTGAGGGTCCATGCTTCGCAAGCATATAGGAAGATGGAGATGACCAGAGAGCGCAGCAGTCTTACTTTGGAATGTAGACTGATGGTTCTGTCTTTCCAAATGGGCTTCAACCTTGTCAGGGCAGCAGTTGTTTGTGCGATCCTGGAGAGGACTTCCTGTCGAGACCCATTGTCTGACACAATGGCTCCTAAATATTTGAAGCTGTGCACTGTGTTGAGGGATTGGCCTTGTACTTTGATGTCCGTGTTGATGCCATTGGTATTGTTGGTCATCATTTTGGTCTTCTCTGCACTTATTTCCATTCCATAAGCTCTGGAGGTGGTGTCAAGCCTCTGTACAAGCTGTTCAAGTTCTTGTTCAAGTTATATATATATATATATATATACATATATATATGAAAGACCAATCAATCATCTATAAGTACAAGAAGTTTGGACATTTAATACCTCATTGTTTATGGTCAAGGTCATTTCAAAATACCTATACAAACCAACTTTGGACAGCTCCAGTGACCTTGACCTTGGAGTGCGGTTGACCAAATTTGTATAACTATATTGTCATTAATATCTATAATGCATAAAAAATTCATGTTCAATAATCTAGAAAAAAAGTGAAATTTTGTTGAAAATGGCAAATTTTTAACCCTAACCTTGAAGTGAAGTCATTAATTCAGTGATCATTTTCTATGTCTCACGGATATACACTATTTTATCAAGTTTGATCACAAGTATATCAACTAACAAGTTAGTATCTCTCTTCTATGTCTCTATCGACGTGCGCGTACAACCGATTGCTTCCCTTTACATGCTTTGAGCTCACTTTCTCGTCTCGATGTCTTTCTTTTCACTGTCTTGGTGTTTTTTTTATTCAGTTTGCCGCCTGCAGTCATCCGCACCCCCATGTGCAATGGAAAACACAATCACAAACAGTGCAGAAGCACAAACTTGTATGTTTTTTCCCAGCTCTCAGCGTTGGAAACTTACAGCTGTATTCATCCCGAAATGACTGCTGTCTTTTCTGCTTCTTTATTCGGCTTTTTGGTGGAGTCTTTTCCCTGTCTACTTCTTCATCAGCCACAACTGTGTCCGCTTTCCGCTTCGCCATTGGAGAGAAAATGGCTGAATGAATACAGAAGTAATGTTCGATTGCGCATACGCGGTGATTTCTGTCCAATCAGCTTTAGCTTTGCAAACTATGGGCGATTTCTGTCCAATCAGCTTGAGCTTTGCAAAGGATTGCATGCTACGGGAAGTTACATACAGGCGCCTGACTGTATTTATTAATCTTTTAATTTTGACTGTATTTATTAATCTTTTAATTTTATTTTTTTACTTCACCCATTTTTCCGTAGCGCTCGCGCATTTTGCGTATTTTCCGGAACGACTGACATTTTCCTCTAATTTCCGGGACAAAATACGGAAAATCGTAACAGTAGGCAGGTCTGCATGATGTATAAAGGTTATGTAAATGCCCTATGAGACAACAGATAAAATAATAAACAATGAACAATATGAGCATATTAATTACACTGCAAACCATTGTACTATGTAGTCAGTTTCTTTAACTTAATATGATAACGCAAAACCATACAAGGATGACTGAACATTTGTGCTCCAATCCTGCTACACTTCATTGGGATGGGGTGGGGGAGTGTTGCAGCAGCGAAGACCCCGGCACTCCTTGCAGGCAGGAGAACAAAGAAGCCTGTACCTCCTGCATGAACAGCGGGATTGGGCATCACAATTTACCGAGCATGAGCATCGGATTATCTTCAGCAGCTTTGGTGGAGCAGCAGGAAGCAGGGTTGTCACTGGCAGTAGCATGCTGCCCTTCAGCTTCCATCCACATGTTGTTGGGCATGCGTCCTGCTGCTTGCCCATCCATTCTTGTACTTGCCAGTAGACGCGATGACTGTGAAATCATGCAGCTGCAGACGTTGGGGGCAGCGTATTCACCTGAACAAAGGTTGTTCCAAGGGCCACGTTCCTACAGAAGGTGCGATACCTCAGTTCGTCTGTTCTATCATGTTCTTTGCCACCATATAGGAGTACAAGGGCTATCTCTCCTGCTGCCTCTATTTCTGTCACTGAAGATGCCTCCAGAAAAGTTTTGGCAGCCTTTTGAAAGCAGGTGCTGGACCTCAGTTTTGTGAGAGCTACAGCCTTGCCAATGCCAAAGGGCCTGGACGTGGTGTCACAACCTGTAAGGGCATGCAGAACTAACAGGAGATGACGTAGCAGGAACCCAAGGACAACTAGTCGTTTTATGTCCCACACTTTCTTCTTTTGCTGTTGTTTGTCTGAATAGAACAGTAGACATCATGGTCTTCAGCACACAGGTAATATATCAACAACACTAACAGGTCCGTGTCTTCACCTACCACAGCCGCATACTTGTGTTTAGCTGCCTGTTGAGCTGCCAGAAAAATCTACAAGTCAGCGTCTGACTTCGCTTGTATGACTGTGCATGTTGCTGTCGCTGGGTTTTGGTAATTTTGGAAGAGGGATTTGCAGAAGGTCTGCAATAAGAAGGGCATGCAGGGCTGTGTCTATCATGATGTGTGCACGCACTGCACGCTCCACTGCATCACCATTTAAAATTGCTGACACTGAATTTGGGGCGTACACAAGAGACATGACTTCCTGTAAGTCAGAATCTGCCATAAGGTGGCCAATGCAAGCTAGAAAACTTCTCCAGATGGAAGGGTCCAAGTCGTAAGATGATTGACCTAAGATGACTTTCTTCCGGTTCACTTTGTATAATGTCAAGAGCCTTCCACCAGAGAGGCTGGTCAAATGTCAGAACTGCAATTTTGTTGTTTCTTTTTGCTTCAGAACAAATATAGTGCAGAGTGGAGAGTATGCATGTTCTGTCTGTGGGGTTAAGGTCGATCATGGGTAAAAACACAACAGAGGACTGCCCAGGGAAAGCACCTTGGTGTACAGCCTGCATTACTCCAGACCAAGAAGGTCTGTCTGGCTTAAGCAGCCAGCAGGACTTCCAGAGTAACTCAACTTCCATTGTTGGATCCTGCACAATTTGTGTTTCAAGTCTTTCCAGCTTGAGACTTTTCAGACCACCTGTTTTTTCTCTGTTGAAATATTTGATTTCAATTTTAGCCTTTCTTACTATTTCTTCAGATCTGATGTTAGTTCGTCTCTTAACCATCAGCTTGCCATGCATCATTGGCGTCACAATGGTGATAATTTCCATCCCATGGAATGTGTTGTAACCGTCAATGGTATTAGTGTTGTGGTCCAGATTGTCGGCCATGTATTGTGTAAAATGGCCATCCGGAAAGGTAGTGCTCTCAGCATGGGTTGGGGAAATGGCGGCACTGATTTTACAAGTCTTTATTTAGTCGTACGAGGGAGAAAATCAAGTGCATGAAGGGTTTCATTAAGAAACTTGGAAGCAAAGAGATGGTGCACCTGCACGCCTAGTCCCTGAGGCAAGGGACACAATAACATCCTTGGGCGAGCTGCTTGCATTATTACTCGTCCAATTGATGCAATTTTCAGATCCGCTTTGCCACAGAAGATAATGCTCAACAGTAGCCTTAGAGACTCTGGAACAAACTGCAAATTAAAGCTTAATGACTCAATGTCATCCTGAGTGGGGTATGCATCACGTGACGCTGCTACAGACATAATGTCACTTTTAATAAGCTCTGCAGCTGCCTTGAGTATATGTATCCTCTAGGCCTCCTCGTCGTTACCTTGTCTGGCATAAAACGAGTGCAGAATAGAAGATGCAGTTTTTTTGCATGTAACAACGTTAGCCTTCTCATCCAAACATGTGATTATAACGTCGTCGCCAAAGTGTTTCTTTAATTCGTGTTTCATCTTGGGATAGCTGTATGCTTCATCCCCTCCATTGATTTCTTTCATCTTTGAGATCAAATCAATGATAGTGATCTGTTCATCGTCATTTTCTTCAAGAAAACGCGCAACTTTCTGAAAGGCTTCATTTTTTGGCGCCATGTTTTGCTTGCTGATTCTGCTGATCTGAAGCAGTTTCCCGAGGTCTCTTCAATGACTGAAATCAACTATTAGTATTACAATCTTTGTGATACACTGCATCTGCAGCAACTAAATCATTAACAAGTTCCAGTCTTGCAGTGACCTTTTGTGCCCAGTCATCATTACTGCGCTTTGCACAAGCCATGTGAAGAGTTTCTTTATATTCCAATGTTCGAACTGTATATCACTCATCTTTTGGTTGTAGACGCCTTTTTTCAGTTTTGTCTACCGTTTTTGAACAAAACTAACAGCTGTTCTTGAAATCAAACTGCGCTGTGCTTGACCTACTGGACCGTGAACTTGATTCTGAACTAATGTTGTTCTAGTATGTCTTTATACTTTTTTTGTTAGTATAGTTGCGACGGCAGGCAACGTGTACAAAGTCCCCCTCACTGATCTCTAATGAATCTCCTCTAGTTTTGCTAGCAAGCAAAATACTAGAAATTCCTTTTTTTGTTGGATGAATGATGGCGTCATCTTGGTTCCTTGATTTTTGGCAAATGCCGCATACAGCTTCAGAAACCCTGGTGACAATATTATTACTAAACAATCTAATAACTGAATTCTTTGAGCTACTCAATATAAGACTAAATCGTAAATAATAATAATAATAATAAATTAATGTATATAAAATTTTGACATTGTTTTACCTACCATACATTCACGTTTAAGTAGCCCTGGTAATAAAATATATATATATATATATATATATATATATATATATATATATATATATATATATATATATATATATATATATATATATATATATATATATATATTACTATAAAATCTAATAAATGAATTCTCTGATTTGAGCATATTGAAATAATACTAAATCGTATATATATATATGAAGACAGCGAAGTGGAGGATTTTTATGAAAATATACAGGCGGTCCTTGACCAAGTGCCGAAGAAGGACATAGTCATAGTGCAAGGCGACTGGAATGCCAAGGTTGGCCAAGATGCGCACCACAACTGGGGAGACACATGCGGACCCCACTGCAACAACGAGACAAATGACAGGGGTCTGAGGCTATTGGAGTTTGCCAGATACAACAATCTGGTACTGGCAAACACGCTTGGTCTCCACAAAAAATCCAGACGATGGACATGGCACAGTCCCGGCGGGGAACATCACAACCAGATCGACTACATCATGGTCAAGAAACGCTTCAGATCAAGCATCAACATTGGCAGGACACGCACTTTTCCAGGAGCAGACATTGGAAGTGACCACGATCTCGTGATGATGTCTTTCCGGCTCCATTTGAAGAGAGTAAATACAGCAAAGTGCACTAGGCTGAAGTTCGACCTGGACAAACTGCAAGACCCGGAGGTGGCAAAAATATTTCAGGCCACAATTGGAGGGAAATTTGCACCACTGCTTACTTTGGGGGCAGGCGAAGTAGATGTCAACACCATGACCAATACCTTCAACTCAGCTGTAACAGATGCCGCCACTGAGATCCTTGGCAAGCACCGACCAAAGAAGAAGCCGTGGATCACACCTGAACTTTTGGATCTGTGTGATAAACGAAGAGAGTTAAAAAAGAAAAAGAACACCTCACAGGGAGCTGATGTCTACCTAAAAATCAACAATGACATCCGAAAAGGCATGCGCACAGCAAAGGAGAACTGGATAGAAGATCAATGCCAGGAAATAGAGAACAATCTGAACAAGAACAACAGCAAGAAGGCCTACCAGACTGTGAAGCGGCTGACAAGTGTTAAACAGCCCAAAGTCTCCACTATCCAAAGCAAGTCTGGCATTTGCCTTACAGAAGAACAAGAAGTCTTGGACAGATGGACAGAGTACTGCTCTGACCTTTACAACCATACACCAAATGGAGACCCATCAGTTCTAGCATGTCCCGAGAGCAGAGAAGAAGAAGAAATCCTCCCAATTCTCCGGGAAGAAGTTGAGACAGCAGTGCAATCGCTGAAGAAAGGGAAGTCAGCGGGAGTGGACAACATACCAGCGGAACTGCTACAAGCAGGAGGAGAAGCGATGACTGATGCTCTCACCATTATCTGCAACAAGATCTGGAAGAGTGGGGAATGGCCTACACCATGGACCCAGTCGCTTGTGATCACTCTTCCCCAAAAAGGTAACCTTCAGGAGTGTGAAAATTATCGCACCATCAGCCTCATCAGCCATCCCAGCAAGGTCCTCCTGAAAATAATACTCAACAGGTTGAAACCACAAGCTGAACAAATCATAGCTGAAGAACAAGCAGGATTCATGGCAGGGCGAAGTACCACTGAACAGATTTTCAACCTCAGAATAATCTGTGAAATACCTACAGCACCAACAACATCTATATCATGTGTTCATAGACTTCAAGAAGGCATTTGACCGAGTCTGGCATGCAGCTCTATGGGCAACCATGAAAGTGTACAACATCAGCCCTAAAATTATAGAAGTCATCAAAAGCCTGTATGACAAGGCTACCAGTGCAGTCCTCCATAACAGCGTCATCGGGAACTGGTTCAGAACAACAATCGGTGTGCGTCAAGGATGCCTACTCTCTCCAACACTCTTCAACATCTTCCTAGAGCGCATCATGTCAGATGCTCTTGCAGATCACGAAGGCACAGTCAGTATAGGGGGCAGAGCAATCTCCAATCTTCGTTTTGCGGATGATATTGATGGATTGGCTGGAGAGGAACAAGAACTTGAACAGCTTGTACAGAGGCTTGACACCACCTCCAGAGCTTATGGAATGGAAATAAGTGCGGAGAAGACCAAAATGATGACCAACAACACCAATGGCATCAACACGGACATCAAAGTACAAGGCCAATCCCTCAACACAGTGCACAGCTTCAAATATTTAGGAGCCATTGTGTCAGACAATGGGTCTCGACAGGAAGTCCTCTCCAGGATCGCACAAACAACTGCTGCCCTGACAAGGTTGAAGCCCATTTGGAAAGACGGAACCATCAGTCTACATTCCAAAGTAAGACTGCTGCGCTCTCTGGTCATCTCCATCTTCCTATATGCTTGCGAAGCATGGACCCTCACAGCAGATCTCCAACGAAGAATACAAAGCATGGAGATGAGGTGCTACAGAAGACTTCTGTGCATTTCCTATACCCAACACATCACCAACGTTGAAGTCCGACAGACCATCACACAAGCCATTGGACAACACGATGACCTGCTCACAGTGGTGAAGAAACGGAAACTCTGATGGTATGGCCACGTCACCAGATCATCAGGCCTTGCAAAGACCATTCTGCAAGGCACAGTGCAAGGAGGTAGAAGAAGGGGGAGACCGAAAAAGAGGTGGGAGGACAACATTCGAGAATGGACTGGTTTGACACTGAGCGAAGCCATGAGGGCTGCTGAGGACAGAGAAAGATGGAGTATGCTGGTTAAGCGATCATCTGTGGTGCCCCTACGACCTTCGGGTTATGGGACAGGATAGGATAGGATAGGATATATATATATATATATAAAATTATGACATTGTTTCGCCTATCATACATTTATAATACATCCCATTGTTTGCCACTGTTGCTGTAAAACAGCTGTCAAAGGTCAGAATGATGTCACCTGCAACCCACTTTTGTGGCATGCTGCAGTGCGATGTGTGGTAAACGAACAGCGTCAAAAGGGGGCAAACACGGAAAATAACGATTTGCAAAAATTATTTTAATATATTTCCCCTACGTCCCTGTCGGCCGATTTTGAACCATAAGCTAATCCAAATATTCTCTACTCGATGCAGTAAGTTTTGCTTCTATAACAATTTGAATTAGTTTTGGGTAGCCGATTTCCCCCTCTAGAGTAAAAGGCGTTTGACCGAGTCTGGCATGCAGCTCTGTGGGCAACCATGAGAGTGTACATACAACATCAGCTATAAAATTATTGAAGTCATCAAAAGCCTGTATGACACTAGAAAAGGAAGAACAGCGTCGCCGAGAAGAAAGAGAATTAGAACTGAAGCGTCTGGAAATTGAACAGCAGCGCCAAGAAAAAGAAAGAGAGTTCGAGCTGAAGCGTCTTGAAGGTGAGCGTCAGTACCAGCTAGAGTTGGCGCGTATTCAAAACAATCAGCATGCGCCACAAGTCATCAGCGACAACAAGGCTCCAAAATTGCCAGCATTCGTCGACGGGAAGGACCAAATCGACAGTTATCTGGCGAGATTTGAAAGGTTGGCCGAAAGCTCTAACTGGCAAAATCAAGACTGGGCGATTCGACTAAGTGCACTTCTGACGGGGCAAGCGCTCGACGTCTACACCAGATTGTCGAACAATGACGCCAAAAACTACGACGTCTTGAAAGAGGCCCTTTTGCATTGCTACAGCTTTACAGAGAAGGGCTACCGTAAACGCTTCCGTGAGTGCCGGCCTTTGTCAGACGAGACACCAAAGCAATTTGTGGAGCGCCTGTCGTCAAACTTACACAAGTGGGTGGAACTATCAGGCAAAGGGAAGTCTTACGATAGTCTCCATGACCTGATCGTCCCTGACGCACACCGATTGTTGTTCTGAACCAGTTTCCAATGGCGCTGTTGTGGAGGACTGCACTAGTAGCCTTGTCATACAGGCTTTTGATGACTTCAATAATTTTAGGGCTGATGTTGTACACTTTCATTGTTGCCCATAGAGCTGCATGCCAGACTCGGTCAAACGCCTTCTTGAAGTCTATGAACACATGATATAGATGTTGTTGGTGCTGTAGGTATTTCTCACAGATTATTCTGAGGTTGAAAATCTGTTCAGTGGTACTTCGCCCTGCCCTGAATCTTGCTTGTTCTTCAGCTATGATTTGTTCAGCTTGGGGTTTCAACCTGTTGAGTATTATTTTCAGGAGGACCTTGCTGGCATGGCTGATGAGGCTGATGGTGCGGTAATTTTCACACTCCTGAAGGTTACCGGATGCCTACTGCTTCAACATCTTCCTAGAGCGCATCATGTCAGATACCCTTGCAGATCACGAAGGCACAGTCAGCATAGGGGGAAGAGCAATCTCCAACCTTTGTTTTGTGGACGACATTGATGGATTGGCTGCAGAGGAACAAGAACTTGAACAGCTGGTACAGAGGATTGACACCACCTCCAGAGCCTATGGAATGAAAATAAGTGCAGAGAAGACCAAAATGATGACAACACCACCAATGGCATCAACACGGACATCAAAGTCCAAGGTCAATCCATCAACACGATGCATAGCTTCAAATATTTAGGAGCCATTGTATCAGACAATGGGACCTGACAGGAAGTCTTCTCCAGGATCACACAAACAACTGCTGCCCTGGCGAGGTTGAAGCCAATTTGGAAAGACAGGACCATCAGTCTACATTCCAAGGTAAGGCTGCTGCGCTCCCTTGTCATCTCCATCTTCCTATATGCTTGCGAAACATGGACCCTCACCTCACAGCAGATCTCCAACGAAGAATACACAAGCATGGAGATGAGGTGCTACAGAAGACTTCTGGGCATTTCCTATACCCAGCACATCACCAACAACGAAGTCCGACAGACCATCACACAAGCCATTGGACAACACGATGACCTGCTCACAGTGGTGAAAAAACAGAAACTACGATGGTATGGCCACGTCACCAGATCATCAGGTCTTGCAAAGACCATCCTGCAAGGCACAGTGCAAGGAGGTAGAAGAAGAGGGAGACCGAAAAAGAGGTGGGAGGACAACATTCGAGAATGGACTGGTTGATACTGAGCAAAACAATCACTGAATCAGGGTTGCTGAGGACAGGGAAAGATGGAGTACGCTGGTTAAACGATCATATGTGGTGCCCCTACGACCTCCGAGTTACGGGATAGGATAGGACCATAACTTTCAACAAAATACCATAAGAAATGTGTGAACATGCATGGATGTCACGTTCAACACAAAACAGAATTAAACACATGTATACACCCACACCATGGATAATCAGTCTTTCAAATTCAGAAAAAAACACTTTTCTCAATACCCAGGGTTCATACACAAATCTGCTCACAAAATTCAAGGACTTTTCAAGGAAACTATAATAAATTTCAAGGACAATCGGAGCAATACATACACAATGACAACATTTTAATTATTTTAAATAACAGCAATCCATAGACATAGTTAATGATTTTCCATGCTGAATGTTATTATGGCAACGCAGTAGTAAAAAATGCAGTCCAATACCAACTTATATTCTTTGTGTCTCAATATTCTTATCGGTGACTTCAACAAGAAGAGACTATTCTCACAAACAAATAAAATTAATCCACCAAAGTTAGCTGTAGACAAAAATAGCAAACAGTCAAAAAATACTTCTTTTTTTTTTTTTTTTTTTTTTTTGGAAGAAAGGCAGGAGTAAAAGTACGGACCTCAGGCGAACCTTAAGTAAACACTTCTTGTATATTTACAAACTGTCTTTAATTTTGAGCATTTCTTCCTCGATCTGCTTTTCAATGTTTTTGATGTCATCTTGTTTTGCTTTTGCCTTGCTTCTCAGTGCATTGGACTGGGTGATTAATCTCAGTGCTCCCTTTGCTTCAGCTTCTTCTGCAAGTTTGTCGGCCTGCTTAAACAAGTGGTCAACTTCTCCCTTAAAGCGCCTTTTCTTAGCCTTCAATTCATGGACAACTGCAGAAGACTGCCATAGCCAAGGTCAGCGATAGATGCTGACAACTTTTCCTAAACATCACTTGCTGCAGAGTGACCGAGGGTTTCAGAGGTCAAGTACTGTGTCACCACTACATTGTCTTTCCACAATCTGATATGAATGTCCAGCTGCTTCATTTTCAACTGTTTATTCAAAGTTTCATCGCACATAGCCATTCTCCGCCCGAACACTTTTCTTCAATAGGCCCAAGATGTGTGGCGCAAGGCCAAACGTTGCCATAGAACACAATCAACAATTCTGCATTTGAATCGAACACAAAATGGAAGACGAGGTAGCCAATGCGCATGCTCAGAAGTGGAGTTAACTGACAAGACTTCCTTTTGTTGCCTCCCTTGTCAGAGCAGACGTTGTTTTGCAGAAATCAAAATCGGGCGATTTTTTTTCTTCAAAAAACAGCAAGATTTTATTTTTAGTTTGCGAAATATATGCATAGTGAGCACACTTTTTCACTATATTCCAGGACTTGAAAATAGGGGTCTAAAAATCAAGGACTTTCAAGGAATTTCAAGGACCGTACGAACCCTGAATACCTAACTGCACTTTATTTAATTTTTGAGATGGAAAACAAATCCATGTACAATTCATTGATGCTCTTTGTTGTACTCATCAGTACAAGACTTCTCCATCATGCTGCCAGTCACAGCAAAGTCATGACAACCGGAATCTGAGTTGAGCATGACTTCCAAGAAAGTAATCAGTGTGTCAGGGGCCAATCTGCTCCTGGCCTCAGTGTGGATCTTCCTGACCATGTAGAAGACCCTCTCACTAAGCATTTCTGTGGGGGAGACATAGGCAGAGATGAGAATCCTAAAATGACAAAAAGGAGGAAAAATTCCAAAGTCTGTCAAGTGGCGAAGCAGGTACGCGATGCTAGGGGGGTCCGGGGGCATGCTCCCCCGGAAAATTTGTGAAAAGATGGTTAAAATCTATGCATTCTGAGCCTTATTTTATGGGGTCAGATCAGTTGTTTTTGTGGTACTAAAATGCTGTTGTTAGCTCTCCACAGTTCAACACATAGGCCTAATGAATTTATTTCAAACATCAGTTAAGCCTTGTATTAAACAAACATTCCTTTCGACTGCAGACAAGAATGGTTTAAATACCAATGACAAGACAAGGCTTTACCAATGCACATAATTACTGTCCAAAACAGAGTTGTACATTTATACATAGAATCAGTATATCACACCAAACAATAAAATCATAAATACCTCGATTGACTGTTCAAACAAGGTTTACAATTTCAAAATAATGTCTTGGAAAAACCACAACAAGGAAAGCAGAAATACGGATGGTTTCAGGCAGTAGTTTCTAAAACAGTTCTGATGCTATAATCATATATACATTATGAACAACTTCAGCCTTGAAGTCGTAGTCAGGCACTGAAGTCAGGCTGAAGTTTACAATTACGTCATGCACTAGGATTACAGTTCTTTGTGTATACAACATTTTCATGTTTTTTTGAAGAATTGTTAAAAGTATAAATAAAAACTGGCAGGTACCAACATGCTATACAGTCTACACACACACAATTATTGAATGAACTATGCACATGTACATGTGCATGTATTTTATAACTGAAGCCAGGCAACTATCCAGTTCTTGCTTTCTTGGCTGGTGGCTTTTGACTTCTAATCTCACTTCTCTTCCTCAACAACACCTGAAGTCGGGCAGTCAGAGCTTTCTTATGAGCCAGTCTGGCTTGTTTCTCTGCCTCTGCATTCAACTCCACATTTCTTTCGATCTTTTTGTCCTTCAAACGAATTAAGACTGTTGTGTTCAACTTTTCTTCTAACCACTTAAAAAAGTTCCACTTGTTTTTTACACCACTGTAGATGTGGGTAGCAAGAGCCTTTTCTCCAGGATTTAGTTTTCGAAGCATTTTACAAGTCGGGCTTTGTTCTAGACAATGGCTGATCAACCACGTGATGTTTTGGCTGTTCCATCGTTCGCACTACAACTCAGCGCATGAGAAAGGGCTTCAAGCGCCTATTTGAGTGACGTCACTATCAGCGGGAGTGTCTGGGAACAGCCGGAATCTTATGCGCAGAAAAACGGGAGGCTTAGATACGCAACGTCACTTCCGTAATGCGATGGCTAGTATCTAAGAGAGCCCCACGTACGTTTACCAGGACACACGGAAGAAAGAAATCGGGTTATCTCGGCTTTTTACGGCAGCTTGGTGGATCGACGAAAACGCAGTGAGAGCGAACCAAATGACAACAATCCGCATGGGAATAACGAGTGGGAATAAGCTGCGAGATCGAAAATCAACAACTCACCCTAATCATATACACTAAAATTTTCTCACCGGATTTAAACCGATCTCAAAAATGACCCTGGGACCTTCCGAAAGAGCGGATTTCCACTAAAAAGCGGAAGATTCTCATCTCTGCATAGGAGAGCAGGCAACAGTTTTCCCAACAAAGGGAACTTTGTTTCTCCAAAAGTTGTCTTGGCAATGAGAATTTTTTCTCCAGACAATGTCAAGTTTCTTTCTCATGCTTACAAAAAAGTACCTCAGCCTCTGCCGCACACTGTTCGCTGTTGTTATTTTTTCTTTCTTGCAGTCGAAATTGCTGATCGATGGGGACATGCTCCTTCGATTTTTTAAACGCACGCTTGTGTGTTTTGGTTAGAAAATGTTTGACAACGTCATGTCGGCCTGATGCCGTAACTTTGACGAACTTACTACAAGCTTTATAAAAAGCGAAATCTTTCCCGTCTGCCGAACTTGTGATCATCTTGTGGAAGTCCTTGTCATTGTCCCATTCTGGTTGATAACGACCAAAGTACATCTTCGCTTTTTTTGTTGGAGGTTTCGATGCCGTTGCTGAGTAAAAATTTGTTGAACAAGTAAAGTTTTCAACCACGTTGCCGGATGCATGCACCTCAGTCGTACTTCCGCCCGATCAATTACCGCCAGATATCATTGCTGTTGCTTTGTTCTCAGACGCACCATATGTATATTTAATTATTTTTTCACCACAATTTTAAAAAAGCATAAAAAATTAAGATCTTCACCTTATGCCGTAAGACTTGAAAATAGCCAAAATTACATAAGAATTACATCAAAAGCATAAGACTTGACAGGTATGATAGACACAACCTGACAAGACCTTCCCTTTGAAGCGCGACTCCATGCCTGAGTTGAACTAGGCCCACTACTACTAGCAATAACTATGAATGTATACTATACATGGTCTCTGCTTCAATGTATTTTTTATTGTTTTAAAAGTATAAATGACCAGTGCTTCAGACTGTTTTCAGACATCATGGGCCCAATGACCCATGGCCATGCAAAATGATGGGTCAATTTTGAAAAAGATGGGTCATTGACAATCGAAGGTATTCGTATCGTATGTTCACCTAGTCCTTCTTGATTTTTATGACGCGCCAGGCTGGCGCATTCACGTTGACTGTTACGCGCCATTCTGATAAAATATGCGCCAATGGCGCGGGCGCGCCGACAATCTGAAGCACTGAATGACTGCTAAAAATGACTGATCAATCAGTAAAATCTGTGTTCAGTGCTTTTATTTTGAACAGCTGGTTATCCAAAAATCGTAAAGATTGGCTGGCAATTTTTTATTTTTATATGGATTCCTGTGTCTTAATGTTGTTTGACAAATTAGCTGCAGGAGTAGTAAATGTGACAAAGTCAATGATTTTGAATGATGGGGAAAACAGACATTGAATGAATGATCATGTGAATAAATGACTTTGTATGAGTGTATCCAAAGGGTTAAATCTTAAATTATAGCACAAAGCTGCGCACTTTCAAAGTCGTGAATATACGTATAGTCATTATTGGTTCCTGCGGCTGACCGGTCGAACAACATCAAGACAGGAATTCAGATTCAGATACAGAATGATTGGTTATCTATGTACACCCCTATTTTCTTCTTCTTCCGATAGACAACCATAATCTATAAGTTCTGAAATCATTGCTGAATGTATACTGCCAGGGTGATGTGTTATTCAGGATTTAAGGCCAGTAGAGTGGGTAAGGGAATGGAGAGGTGCTGTGGTCAGGGAGGGGAGGAGGTTGAAGTAGCTGAGAGAAAGAGCACCTCCAAGGCCCTCGCAATGGTGCTCACAGATTACATTACATTACATTATTATTGCTTTAGGTCCAGCGGACTCTTCTGAGGCAAATCAGGACCAGACAACCCCCGATCCGCATAAAAGATCTGCTGAAACAACCCTAGTGGTAAAACTGAAAGCTCTCCACCAGCCAGTCACTTTACAATAAAGACATCCCACGCAGGGGACGGCTGAGGCTTCACCCCAACTTATCGATGCCCCGTTTACAAAAACAAAATAGAATACAAACATCATTATAAATTATCAACAAAACATATACATATAAAATGCCTACATTGCTAAATAATAACATCATAGGAAGCCCTAGTGACCACCTGGCAGAAAGCGTCCAATATTCTCAAGCTGATCCAACAGACCTCATAAACAAATAAGGAGTCTTATCCCGGAAAAGTCTTCAAGAAAAAAGGTAGGAGACTGGGCTAGCGAAGAAGACGATAATATAGCAGATTGATAGAACACAGCAGGAATGAGAAAGAGCAAATGAGAAAGACAGCGACAGTGGGAATTTAAAGCACTAAATTTCCAGAAAGTGGGGATACTATTTATACTGAAACCCCCGGCACCCCAACGAGGGTTGCTCACAGATGAGTTCTTCTCCAATACTGGTGTCACAGAGAGTGCTTCTAAAATAAATTAAAATTTTATCTCTAAATTTATTATTAATAAACATACTTACCATGACTCAAAAGTGCAATGTTTATGGCGTTGCTAGGTGAGTGCCTCTCTAACGGAGGTTGACAAAAGTAAAACAGTCATAGAGTTGCTTCCCCTGTACCACACTCCCCGTGCGTTTCGTGTTATAACACGCGTCTAAGCGTTCACGATAACGGTCCTCAAACCTCATTCCTTATTTGGAACTGCGGGGAGGTGGGAGGGACATTAAATTGAGTCATGGTAAGTATGTTTATTAATAATAAATTTAGAGATAAAATTTTAATATTAATTTCACATACTATACCATGACTCAAAAGTGCAGATTAGCACGAAAAGGACGGAGGGAAGCAACTTTATTTGAAACAACTTTACCTTGAACAGGCTGAAGAAGAGGACCCAGATTGAAGGGCCGCGACCACCGAATCGAAACCAAGAAGCCATCCTCTCGAGTATGGCAATGCAGAAACAAGATGCAGGCTGGAACCTTTCGAGGCCTCCTGAAGCTCAGAAACCTCTTATGGGAGGCCGGACAACAGCCAAGCGTGAAGACGGAGAACGCTTGGGTCGCCGTGCGGAATCCCGGATCGAGGCTGCAGAAGCGATCTCGCCCCGAGAGCGAGAGGAATGCACCGCCCCTGGGAAAGACGAAGGAAATCGGGGAACCAGGGCTGAGCTGGCCAAAAGGGAGCCACGAGAAAGAGAGAAGGAGACTCCTCCTCGGCTTCCCTGAGAACCTGCGGAAGGAGGGAGAATGGCGGAAAGGCATAAGCCTCCAACCCCTCCCAAGAAACGGACAACGCGTCCACCGCCCAAGCCAGGCAGTCTGTGACCGGCGACACAAACAAGGGAGCCTGGAAGAATAACGAGCGGCAAAAAGATCGATCAGAGGTTTAAGCCACTCCGCCCAAACCGGATGAAGAACGGAGTGGGACAGGGTCCATACCGTGTGGACCACACAAAGAGGGCGACTCAGAAGATCGGCTAAGACATGACAGAGCCGCTGCATGCTTGGCTACAAGCGTACAAACAAAATCAGCTAACCACAAAAGGAGGCTCTCCACCATCATGGAGAGAGCAGGGGAATGGGTACCCCCGAAGTGGTAAATGAGAGAAACCACAGTGGTACTGGCAGAGCGAACGAGCAAGAGGCCCCGAGGCAGGAAGGGAAGAAAAACGATGAAGAGCCAGGCAAACGGCTTCCATCTCCAAGCGACTGAAATGCCAAGACAGATGGTCCTGAGACCAAAAACCGTGAGCTGAAAGGCTGCAGGTACGCGCACCCCAACCGACCAAAGCCGTATCCGTGAAGATGTCGGCCACCGGAAGCGGAGGGGAGATAGGAACCCCCGAAAAAAGCCACTCAACATTCCTCCAAGGAAGCAGAAAAACGCGAAGGCCCTCCGTGACCGGAAAAGGAGAGTCCCAGGAATCGCCGGACTGATTCCAACGGGAAGAAAGCCAACATTGAATCGACCGCTTGCGAACTCCCGCGAGGGGAACCAGAGGAACCATAGACTCAAAACGACCCCAAAAGAGAGGCCAGAAATCTGGCTGAAACGACATCCTGACTCTCTAAAGGTAGCAGAAGGAACTGAAGCCTCTGCACCCGACGAGCTAAAGGGCGGACCGACCAATTGCGAATGACGAACGACATCCCCAGGTAGTTGAAAACCGGAGATGGAGACAACACGGACTTGAGAGGGTTCACAGAGAACCCCAAGCGCCGCGTCCAAAGGAGAACGAGCCTGGTGTGCACCAGACAGAGATCATGAGAACTAGCCTTGACCAACCGGTCATCAAGATAAGCAGAGAACCGCACCCTGAGTCCGCGAACTACAGCAGCGAGTTCTATGACAAACCTTGTGAAAACCCAAGGACTGCGAGACAAACCAAAAGGAAGGGTTTGAAATGAAAAACCTGAACTCTTCAGACGAAGCGCATCCAACGCCGGTGAAGAGGATGAATAGACACCAGGAAATAGGCGTCAAAAAGATCAATAGAGGTAGCCCAACCGAGCACCGGGCGCCAACCGCCGGAAACCTTCGGGACAACGAAGAGGCGACCATAAAACCCCGGGGAGTGAGGGCAAAGGACCTCTTCAATAAGACCCTTCTGGAGAAGGGCTATGGCCTCCGAGTCCAGAATCGTCTGAGCCTCAGGAGGAGACAGGGGGCGAAACAAAGGCGGGGAGCGACGAAGAGGGGGCCGAGAGGAACCCCACTGAAGTTCGAACCCCGACCGAATCACCTCTTGAACCCAACTGCTGGCGGAGGGGAGGCCGAGCCAAGCATGAAACTGGCGAGCCAAGCCACTCGCCCGGAGGGGTAGAACGCCTAGGGGTGGACAGGCAGGGACAGGACTGGTGGAAAATGCGCCACTGCGTAAACGCCTACGGCTCACCCCAACCCTGCCACGGGAAGAGGGAATACCACCCCGCACACCCCGAGAAGAGCGACCACGGACCGAGCGATCTCGAGCCCTGTCAGGAAAGAAAGGCGGGGCCGAAGGTAGGGCCCGATCCCAGAAGGCGAAACCATCCGACTTGGACCGCTCCGACTCCTCACGAACAGCCGTGCGAACGTAAGGACCCAAAAAGAGAGTCGGGTACCAAGGGTCCCACCCGAAGCGAGGAGGACAAGAGCAGAGGCAAAAGGGACGCTGACTGAAGAAAAGCGTCATGATGCACAAGGAGCAGGTTGACATAGGCAAAAGCCTGCGATTCGCAACCCAGAACGAAGGAGGTAAAGTGGGCCTGTAACGAGGACCCCACCGAAAGGAACGAAACGTCGTCCCAGAATACTTGCCCAGCCGAAGACAGCGCATCAGGCAGCGCGTCAGACCCCTCTATCTGTGCCAGACCTCTAACCGAGAGAGGAACTTCCCGGAAACACCGGGCAATGAGGACGAACTCAAAAAAAGAGCCCACAGAGAAAGCTCTAGGGAACCGAGGCACCTCCTCAAACGAAGAGGAAGAGGCCTCGCCCTCCATAAGTCCTCTAGCCGTAGAAAAGGCCCATTCCGCAAAAAAAAATTAACACTAGGAGACGCCCTGAATACAAGGCAAGCCTCATCAGACTTGGCAGAAGCAAGAGTCCCGCCTAGGAAGGAATGGAGTGGTGGTAGGGGCACCGAAACCTCCTCCACCACCTGAGGACAAAAAGCCGCAGCGCGCTGAACGGCCTCTTTAAAAGAGCATCAGGTGAAAGGGCCTGATATAACAACACCCCCATACCCGTGAAACAAGGAACTAGGGTAGGAGGAACCAAGTGTGCCCCACCCCAACCAGAAGTTGGCGCACACAAAGGCAAATTGACGTTTGCATGTGATCCGGAAGTAGGTAACAAAAAAAAAAAAACATACCATCAGAACTGGACACCAGTACCCCCGATCCACAACCGAACCCGGGAGTGGCAGAGACCGAAGGGTGAACAGGGAAAGCTTGACCCAAACCGTAAACTGAAGGGGCCACGGGTGAACCGTAACCCCCCGATCCGGAAACCAGAGCCCCCCGCCCCACGACCGCAAACGGAAGTGGAGTACAAAGGAGGATGGGAGGGAGAAGCCAAACCGGGAACGGGAGAAGGTAACGAGTGACCCGTACCCCCGTACCGGAAACCAGAGGCCCCGCCCCACGACCGCAAGCGAAAGTGGAGTGTAATAGGGGCTGGAATGGGGAGGTGAGGGACAAACCGGCGAACCGGAAGCCACACCCCCTGTCGCAGCCGGACGTAACACTGCGAGCAGTGCTTTATATGTCGCAAGCTCGACGGCACCGCCCCACGACCGCAAGCGGAAGTGGAGTGTAATGGGGACTGGAATGGGGAGGTGAGGGACAAACCGGCGAACCGGAAGCCGCACCCCCTGTCGCAGCCGGACGTAACACTGCGAACAGTGCTTTATATGTCTCAAGCACGACATTAGCCAGAAGTTCCGACCCGCACTGAATCCCGCAGGAAACAGATGGGAAGGCTTCAGCAGGTAGCTTGTCCGGCCCAGCCGGGGCGTCCCCGCCGGAAAAATTTATGTGGTCCTAAACTAGGGCGACCACTTATATGTTTCTGGTCGTAACCTTGATAGTCCGTTAGGTGGCCTATGACCCCCCTTACCCCCCCTAGGGAATTTATGAGACATATATCCGCAGGTACCCTGGTCATCAAGTTACTGATTGCCGGTTGTTTGGTTTTGATAAACGGGTGGGTTTGGGTACCAGACAGCCCAGAAGGGCCCATTTTTCCTTCTTTGGGCCCTATATTTGCAATTGGGCGGTATGGTTCATTGGAGAGCTGTTGTGTTAAGGTTTATCAACATAGTTCTAATCAGTTTACAGTTTTTGGAAGATAATTGATTGTTGTTTGTTTTAGTATGTGTTTTGTGATAATATCATGTTCATTAAGGGCATGGCTGGGGTACGCCTCTTGGCGTAAGGGTAAAAACCCGTTTTCACAATCTGCGACCTATACAGTTCCGTTTTGTTTTCATTTGGCCTATCTTAAACACATAGCTACACGACTTATGAAATCTAGCAGTTGATTCCAAGTGCCTGGTGAAGGTACTCGACTTACTGTGGACCTGGTGCCCTGATTTGGGTAAGAATACCCTCCGAGAATTACCCTTCTGTGCGGTCTCTATCTTAAACAACTGAACACTTCCCCTTGTGGACCAAACAAGGCAAATACAGTCTAATGCCTTTGTTATCAAGCAACTGATTTCAGGGTGTCTAGTTTTGATAGCCCCAAATTGTGGCTGTAGCATTTACAGATGCAAGGGTACCCCCTAAAAGCAGCTGTTCACATACTCTGTAAGTGTCATGTTTTGGCACTTCTGCTCACTTGTGGCAATTTTCTTGGTTTTTCATTTTAAAGAAAATACAATCACATGTAAAATCCATTATTTCATTTTTTGCAGGTGTCGTGTAAAGAAGTAGAAATCTGAAGAGTGGGCAAGAAGTTTGCAATGTCAAAGAGGCAATCCGACGAAAAGCCCTTAAATTTGAAGTCAGCACAAATCAATGCCAAAGTCAGTAAGAAAAGGACATTAGGAGGACCTATATGTGTCGTTCATTGTTGCCAGGATAATCGTGAGAAAGTAACACCTTTGTCAGAAACTAGTTTTCAGACAATACGACTGGGAGTTGAACAACGGCAGACACTAAGTGATGAAAAGTACAGACTATCACTAAGTGACATTTGCTCACGTGCCTGGTGTGTATTCTCCCTTCTTGGATGGTTACCACAGATCGTGTTACCAAAAGTTCACTAACAATTCTTGGATAGCAAAGCGAAAGCAGCCTGAGGATGATGATAATGACCCAAACTCGCCAAGGAAACGTCGCAAACCACAAACAAGTTCAAGCATCTTACTTCCTTGTGATGAATGTCTTTTTTGTGGAAAAGGACGAAAAAAGTATCAGCGAAGACCAGAGAACCTTGTCAAATGTCAGACAAAGTCTGCAGAAGATGCCGTCAAGAAATCAGGACAACAGAGGCAAGGCAAACTGTTCTGCAAGATACAGGACTTCAACCTTGTGGCGAGAGAAGTGCATTACCACAATTCTTGTAGACGGGCTTACACCCGTGCTTGGGAACGAAACCAAAAAGAGTGCACTGACAAAGACGCTGTGGAAGAGCCCATGATTCTGCATTTCAGTACATTATACAGTATGTTCTTCATTTCAGTACATTATACAGTATGTGCCACTGCACATAATTGAACAATGCAATGTGGAACGCACAACAATGCTGGCTGAGAAGTACCAACAGTTCATGCTAGAAAACCATCCAGAATTCTACAACAAGAATGATAAA
Organism: Oncomelania hupensis; assembly: GCA_036898135.1. NCBI lineage: Eukaryota > Metazoa > Mollusca > Gastropoda > Littorinimorpha > Pomatiopsidae > Oncomelania > Oncomelania hupensis. The sequence continues at coordinate 71,133,164 of CM072516.1, forward strand.
GTCCAGAAACTCAAAGCAAAGCTAGAAAAGCACTTTGGACAAAAGCTTAACTTTTGGCAGCCAAACGGCAGGAGTGAGCTGGTGTATGCATCAGGAATCAAAACTGGCAAGGCAGTAGAATCTGCATTTGAAGCAGCAGCTTCGGAGACAAGACGCATTAGAGGAGGCTGTAATGATAATGCGACGCCTGGTTCAGACTGCCATGCGTGAGTCTGCTCCAATGCCATGGCCTCCATCAGCAAATTTCCTGCTCAGTGACACCATCACTCCACCTCAGATTCTGCAGGAGTTCATTGGATATGTTCTCACTGGAAAGAAGCTGAAAGATGCATCAGCACGGAAAGCACGACTGGTCAAATCCATTGCGCAGGACATTTCCGTCGCTGCTTCAAAGGGAAAGTGGCTGATGCCAAAACACCTGGTTCTATGTATGACGCTGAGGCATCTGACTGGGAAGGCAGACATCATAACCCTGGTCAATCGCTGGGGTAACTGCGCATGCTATGATACCATCCTGCAACTCGAAACTGCGATGTGCAGGAACATTGAAGAGAGACGTTCCATACTGCCAGCAATCATCCACCCAGAAAGAAATATCGTAACACATCTATGCTTTGATAACTTCGACCTGCGCGAAGAAACACCTTCTGGGGAAGGGAGCACGCACACTGCCCATGGAATAATAATCCATGAGGCTACATCACAGGAAGATGAACCTCCTGTTCAATGTTCTTCGACAGACCAGAGAACAGGAGAGAGGGCAGTGAAAAGCCAACATGTGGAGCATGTTCCTGTTTCGTCAAAAGCCATGCAGAGCCTAACCTAGTCGTCACAACATCTGAACCTTCTCCGACTGTGGTCGATGCTGCCAGATCATCGGATTCGCTTTGGATTTGCTGTAGGGCTCTAGCAGTTGAAAAAGAGCAGACAGTCCCATTTTGGGCAGGCTGGGTGTCCCGAACAGGTGGAAATACTGACAATGATGAACAGTCAACAGTAGAGTACATGCCTCCTGTGTTTGCCCCTATTACTGACAATGACACTATCCAGCACATCTTGCGACTCAGCATGCAGGTGTCCAAAGAAGTGGGACAGACATTTACTATCATCACCTTTGATCTCGCTGCAGCCAAAAAGGCCTACGCTGTAGCTTGACAAAACCCAGCTGAGTTTGGCAACATCATCATCAGGATTGGCGTGTTCCACCTTACCTGTGCATACATGGGTGCTATTGGAAAGAGTGTGAGGGGCAGTGGATTCGAAGAGATCCTGATCGAGTCTGGCATTTGTGCCAGCGGTTCAATCAAGCAAGTGCTCACTGGGAAGCATTATAATCGGGCTCTTAGAGTTCACAGGATTGTTCTCGAAGCACTCGAACGTCTCCTGCTGCGTCAGTTCCAGACCAGACACAGTGGGTGCCTTGATGAAGAAGCCAATGCAGTCAAATGACGTCATAAAAACAACAGGATAGTTCATTCAGTACTTCCACACTTGTATGTGCGCCACAAAGGAGTTAAGAACTACAACCACAATAACAAAGAAAGTTGTTTACAACTTGCAAACATAAGCTTTTGGGCTTTAGGAAGCAGAAAGGTATGATTCACAGAGGGAAAATCGACTTCGTAAAAATCTTTAATTTGTACCCCAGCCATGCTCTTAATGAACATGATATTATCACAAAACACATACTAACACAAACAACAATCAATTATCTTCCAAAACCTGTAAACTGATTAGAAATATGTTGATAAACATTAACACAATAGCTCTCCAAAGAACCATACCGCCCAATAGCCAATATAGGGCCCAAAGAAGGAAAAATGGGCCCTTCTGGGCCGTCGGGTACCCAAACCCACCCGTGTACAAAAACCAAACAAGCAGAAATCCAAAGAAGGTATGATAGGCTAACAGAAAAACATAGTCTACAAAATTCCCTAGGGGGGGTAAGTGTTTCACTTCCTACCTAATGGACTATGACCAGAAACGGCTCCAAGGTCACTTCTGGCAAGACCAAGGAGCCACCCCTCACCTCACTACCGCCACTCCCCACCTCACTACCACCACTCTACAAACCTGAAGGGTAGAAGACAAAGCAGGAGGCGCAGGAGCGGAAACGCAACGTAGCAAAACAGAGGTAATGTCGGCAGGAGAGGAAACCGACATTTCTTAGAACGAACGGCCGCCGAAGTAGAAGAGACGTCGCATAGACGGGGTTGAAGCCGACGAACAGCTACGTTGAGACATGACAAGGAAACCCAAAACTCCGCCGGCGGTAGTAACAGCAAACTAGAGGGCGAACGCAGTAAGTCAGCAAAAGAGAGCTAGACTAGACACAACCACACTCAGCGAGTGCCAAAAAAGGAACGGGGTTTGCGGACCGTTATCGTGAGCGCTTAGACGCGTGTTACTGTTATAACACGAAACGCACGGGGAGTGTGGTACAGGGGAAGCAACTCTATGACTGTTTTACTTTTGTCAACTTCCGTTAGAGAGGCACTCACCTAGCAACGCCATAAACATTGCACTTTTGAGTCATGGTATAGTATGTGAAATTAATTTCATATTAAAATAAAAATATGAAAATAATCAACATAATGGTTAGACTAACATAATATGCAGACCTATAAATCTGTATGGTTCTAGCTATAGATCTATATTACATGTATCTTTGGAAAATGAAAAAAATATAGCTATGTGGAGGCACAAAATGGCGTTCTAAAACGGACTCAGTTGCAGTTGTTATATTCTATTAAGAAAATGTATTGGAAAGGATATCGTAAATGAATAAATTATGCCAAATTTATTAAGTATATATAAATAACTTCTCGAATGAATGCAAAGATTTTTATATGGAGTTTGATCTTTGCATAATATTTGATATTAAAAAAAGCATTTTGGATGCTTCCAATCCTGTCCCGAAGTCCGATGTTTTTTTCGTCATTGTTATGCTATTTTTGAAAAGGCTTTTTCAAATCGACGCATCTAAAACAAAATATACATAAAAAACATTGTATTTTGCAAAACGTTTAAACAAAAAAACAGTACAGTGCTGTTTACTATGTAACGATTTATAGCTTCGCATCACAAATGCGAAATCATCGCAAACATTTTTTCATTCAAATTCACTTCTTCAAACTATCGTAGGCCTATACATTCATTCGCAATGATATTCCTCACAAAATGATGACGTATACACAGGAGGTAGAGAATTCATGTGCATAAAAAAATGCAATTTACAGTGACGTGTCCCGATTTCGGTTTACGTGTGCGTCCGAAATGCCATGTGCTTTCGAAGCAGTGTTTTGAAGACAACTTGATTTTCTTTGCCATTAAACTTTTTTTTTTTCAAGTAATATTTTTCTCTAATTTCTTTGTATGTATCTTTGTATTCATAAATGATTATATGTAACAATAAATTTTTGTCTGTAAAAGAATGTTGCGGACTTTTAAAAAAAGGAATAAATTATTTTTATTTATTTGTGTGTACGTTTAGTGTGCATGTGCAGCATTCTTACAACAATTAAGGTCAAATACATCTTTAAAATTAATGCCAGCTATACTACATCATAATTGATTTATTATATACTATTTTTTAAGAAACAAACTATACATCAAGCATTAAACACAAACTTATAATTGGTTCTTGTAATTGTCAGGGGCTTTCAGATTTTCAAAAAAGACGCAATGTTTTCCAGTTTTTAAGACAAAAACAATTTTCAATATACTTTCTAAATGACACTCATTTTAAACCTTCCGTTGAAAAACAAATAAGAGCTGAATGGGGATTTGAATGCTGTTTTGCGTCTAATAATTCACAATCTAGAGGTGTGGCAATACTGTTTAATAATAATTTTGACTTCAAAATTGAAAAGGTTATAAAAGACTTAGATGGAAATTATTTAATTGTTAAATTAAAAACAATAAATCAAAATATCGTTTTAGTTAATATTTATGGCCCCAATAGAGATAATCCAGACTTCTATAAAAAAAATACAAGATTGTCTAATTGAATTTGCAGATTGTCCTATTATTATGGCAGGAGATTGGAATCTGGTTTTAAATCCCTCAGTAGATTATCAGAATTATAAGCATATAAATAATCCAAAAGCTCGGGAAACAGTTATTGAATTAAGTGCAAATTTCCAACTTATTGACATATGGCGTGAAATAAATCCTGAAATGAAACGTTTTACTTGGCGTAGAACTAATCCAAGCCAGCAGGCCAGATTAGATTTTTTTCTAATTTCAGAAAACCTTTTAACATGTGTTAAGCATGCAGATATTTTGTATGGTTACAGAAGCGACCACTCACTTATAGTTTGGAAATTGAATTCACAAAAGAAAACAAACACACAAGCTCTTGGAAATTCAATTCATCTTTATTGAAAGATTTTATGTACGCGCAAGAAATTAATAAACTGATACAAGATACTATAATATACTATGCAGCTACACCTTACAACATGCAAGATCTAAGTACAATACCATTACAAGACATACAATTTACTATTTCAGACCAGTTATTCTTGGATGTCCTATTAATGAACATACGCAGTAAAACAATTGAGTTTAGTTCAAAAAAGAAAAAAGACAATCAAAAACAAGAATTTAATTTATTAAAAGATATTGAAAACTTAGAGAAAATGGCAACTAGGTCAGATTCTGAAAACGAGGAATTGCAAGAAAAAAAACAAAGCCTAGCTAACCTTAGACAACTTAAAATGGAAGGCATATTGCTTCGATCAAAAGCAAAATGGGCATCACAGGGTGAAAAAATAAATAAATACTACTGCAATTTAGAAAAACGACATTATTGTCATTATATAAGTAAACAAATGTTCAAGTTAACTACTAATGATGGACAGTCTCTTGAAGATACAGAAGACATGTTAAATGAAACTAAGAATTTTTTTCAAAATCTGTATTCGGAAAGACCTGTAGAAAAAGTAGTTATAGAGGATTATGTAAAAACACTACCTAAATTGACAAAAGATAAAGCCGAAACGCTTGAAGGATTAATAACTATACAGGAAGCCTCATGTGCTTTAAAGAATATGTCTAATGGTAAGAGCCCAGGAACTGATGGTCCGACCGTTGATTTTTTCAAATTTTTTTTGGCAGAAAATAGGAACGCTCGTTATAAGATCTCTAAATGAAGGATTTACTAAGGGAGAAATGTCTATTACACAAAGAGAAGGTCTAATTATTTGTATTCCAAAAGGGGACAAATCAAGAGAGCAGTGATGCACAAGTTGCCCGGACCCCGGACATTGACCGCTTGATTTTTTAAATGTCCGATTGTGAAACCTCAAGGCGGACACCTTGTCCGATTAAAACGATGGCGAGTCGGACAAGTGTCCGATAGTTTTCGCGTATTTTGCATAGATGGCGAAATGTTTATGCCCCGCTATACGGAAAACCAAACGTCGTCTGCATGCTGAAACGTATACATGCCTTATCTCCCTTGTCATCGCCTGCGTGGGATTGCTATTTTTATCCCGAGTCACAAAGCAACACAGCCAACCAGCGCCCTTGAAACATATACAGCTTTGTTTTAGTCAATCGGTGCTCGCGACTTGAGTTTACGTTGGATCTGTGTTGGCGTTGTACTTGTACTTTTGGTAAGGCAAACATTCGATCGAAATTAACGGAAATGCCTGCGAAAAAAAGACTGAAGGCGGATTAAAAAAAAAATCTCAATCAACGTCTTATTTGCGGGTAATTCAGCTCCCAGCACATTAAAAGAAGCAGAGCCTACACGATCTGTGGAGGATTCTTCCGATGGCGATGGTCGCGAGGCCGAGAAACCGTCAACTTCGAGTCAGCCTACTAGTACTCGTGTTGATCGCGTTTTCCAGAAGGCGTAACATTTGACGATGAAAAAAATGCCATGTTCTGTACGGTGTTTAAAAGTTCTGGTGCGGCGAAAAACTCGTTTACTCGCGGCTGCTTTAACTTTAAAAAAAAAAGTGCATTGGAAGATCGTTTGACTACAGCTAGTCACAAACTAGCAATCCAAGTGCCCCAAGAGCAACAACATGAAGAGGCTTGTGAAGATCTAATGTTGGCAAATCAGGAGGAGGCAATGATCACCACAGCATGAGCTGTAAACTGGCTAATAAAAGAAAATCTGCCTCTCATGAAATTTGGCTTTGTTATGCAGCTTTTGAAAGACAGTAACGCAGAAAGCAAGAGAAAACGCTACATTTTAAAGAATTGAACTTTCACTGTTTCGAAGTGCCTCTTTACTGTTCAGTATTACCAAATAAACCACAAGACCCTTTGGCAACAATGCCAGTGTCCTATTACTTTTTTGTGTTCAGGACATCATGTCCTATTGTTTTTTTGTGTTCAGGACATCATGTCCTATTAGGGTCCCAAAACATGTGCATCACTGAAGAGAGTATTTGAAAAATTGGCGCCCCATTTCTCTATTAAATGTTACATATAAAATTGGTTCTTCATGCATTGCAAATCGAATAAAAACAGTACTTCCTATGTTAATAAATGAAGACCAAACAGGATTTATCGCTGGAAGATATATTGGAGATAATTTACGTTGCATTTATGATCTTATTCATTATTTAGATACTCAAAATATGCCTGGCCTGTTGGTTTCGATTGACTTCGAAAAAGCGTTCGACTCTGTGAACTGGAATTTCATGAATTTGGTTTTAGAACATTTTGGCTTTGGAAAGGACATATATGCAAATGGATATCGGCCTTTTATAATAATATAAAATCTTCTGTAACTGTAAATGGGAAAACTTCAAGACAATTTAATATTAATCGTGGATGCCGTCAAGGAGATCCAATCTCCCCATACTTATTTATTTTATGCGTAGAAATCTTAGCTTGTAAAATTAGGGAGGACGATGAAATCATTGGCATAACTGTATCTAACACACTGTTTAAAATAAATCAATTTGCTGATGATACTACGCTGATTTTAGATGGACAAAAACACTCATATGAAAAATTATTTCAAACATTAGAAAGTTTTGAAAAAATGTCGGGGTTAAAACTTAATTATGATAAAACACTTAATGTTTGGCTTGGTAGTAAACGAAATTCTAAAGCATTTTTTTTAAACCATATGAAAATGGAATGGAATCCACCAACATTCAAAATACTTGGTCTATGGTTTACTAACAATTTTAGAGGGCATGGAGAATTTAAACTTTGCAGAAAAAATGATGGAAATACGAGTTCTGTTTTTAACTTGGATTAAAAGAACAAATACACCTTTGGGCAGAGTAGCTGTCTTAAAATCACTTATTCTTTCCAAACTTGTGTACTTGTGGTTGATACTTCCCAATCCACCTGACGAAATGATAAAAGAATTGCAAAAGATGTGCTTTGAATTTATTTGGGATAATAAAAAAAATAAAGTGAAAAGAAATACTGCAATTCGTAATATAAAACAAGGTGGACTGGGCGTCCAGTCCATAAAACTATTTATTTGTTCATTGAAGATGTCATGGATTAAGAAATTATACAAAGATCAGCCAAAATGGTATAACATTTTACACACTTATTGCCCTGAGAATGAGATAGATAATATTCAAAAATTTGGCCCGCATTATATATATATATGTAAAAGTTTTATGAATTCTTTTTGGACAGACACATTCTCTGCGTATAGAGATTTTTTTAAAATAAAGTACAGCCTCAAAATAGTAAAGAAATATTAATTGAGCCAATTTTTTGGAATAATAAATTTAAGATAGAAAACAAGATGTTTTGTTATAAACATTGGACAGATAAAAATATTTATTTTGTTAAAGATTTATTGAAGGAAAATGGAACATTTTATACATGACAGTTTAAACAAAAATACAATATAAGAACAAATTTTCTAGAGTATTACAGTTGTCTTGGCTCAATTAAGGAATATCTCAAAACAACAGATATAGAAATTGAAGATAAAACTTTTAATGAAGAAACCAAAGCATACTCTATGATGATTAAATCACCCAAAGGCTCTAGAACATTTTATGATATATTGGTTACTAAAATTAATATCTCGAATCCTTGTAAAAAATGGCAAGATATTATTGAGGAAGAAATAAATTGGGACAAGGTTTACTTGGCAATCTACAAATTGAAAGAAATTAGATTACGATGGTTTCAGATGAAAATTGTATTTAGAATATTAGTAACAAATTCAAATCTTAAAGAAATGGGTATTACAGAAAGTAACCAATGTTCTTTCTGTCAAAGAGATAAAGATACAATTCTTCACTACCTATGGTCTTGTCCATACTCATATACATTTTGGAACGATTTAGAAAGACATTTGAAAGAAAAATGTGTTCATATAAGTAGACTGAGTTTTTCAAAATGCCTAGTTTTATTTGGTTGTGAAAATAATGTTCAAACAGATGACATCCTTAGCTTTATATACAAATGCCGTTTCAGTGGGTCAAAACCTCATTTAATTCTTGCGATATCTGAAATATCAATATCAGATAGATGAACATGTACACAAAATGGAACTACAATACCATCTTTTTTGCCAGAAATGGCTTTTGTACAATGATATTTTTGATGTTTGAAATATACATTTCTAAGAGAAATTTAATATGTTAAAACATGTGATATATGCACTGTTAAGACTTACTACTGACTGCAACATCATCACCTTCATTCTGTACTGACTCACCTCATTCTAATTCATACCTGTACAAAAAAATAAAATAAAAAAACAACAAAAAAACTATACATCAAGCAAATAAAATATTAATTTGTATAACTTTCTGCTAACAGCATTTCAGATGGTACGGTGTCCCATTATTTCAAAGATCATTAATGGACTGTAACAATACACATAAAATTTAATGCCAACCATCTTACATCATATTTGACTAATATAAAGCAAAAAAATAAACAAAATCATCGAGCAAATAAAATGAATTAAATAAAACTTCTTACCAACAGCATTTCAGCTGCTACGGTGTCCCTAAATTTCAAAGCTCATTATTAGTTTTTAAACCGAGTTTCTATTATTTTATTTCTTTCATAAACATTAAAACTCATTTACCCTTTTACATGTAACATGTAATTTCAATGATTATTATAATTTTTTTTATTTAAAAAAAGCATGTGTGGTGTCCCAATGATACATCCGAAATGCTTGCATACACCCCCTACGTCAAGTACCTCCGCTAGCTCAGCAAGTTAACAAATCCATTTTCTTTTTTAATTATCAATTTCATTAATATTTTAACTATAAAAATTTATGCTTGAAATTATATTTACTGTACTTTTATATTTCAGCCTATTTTACCTCTTTTAATCACCAGTATTGAAGATCTCAGATGGAGCCTGGATGACCTCATCAGGCAGAGTTACAGTCTTTGATGGTCTGGGGATGATGAAGGATGATCATCGATGGCAGTTGTCGGTGCAACAGATGATATGGGCCAGTGATGGAGATCACGTACAATCGTACGTGTTTCACGTACTGAGTTGGAAAATCACGTAACGAAAATGTAATGAAAGGGTATAAACACGCACAAAGTCAGTGCCAAAGGGGTATGAAAACGTAAAGCTAAGTTGCTGGGAGGTATCATCAGGTACAACTATTTCGGTCGTGCGTACAGCTTTCGCTCGATTTGGATCGTGCGCCTGTGCGTCCTGCGCGACCGCATACCACCCTCCCCCCCTCCTATTCATTCTGTCGCTTCCGAGAAACAGCCAATCATATGCACGATAATATTCACTTTTTTTCTCGACGCTTTTGATTGGCTATATAAGACTGACAACAACCCAACATTAAACATGGCCGACAAGCAGCGATCTGAGGGGAAGCCGAAGAAAAGGAAAAATAAAGCAGACAAAACTAATTGCTCAACAAAATTAAAACAAGATGAAGGAAAAGAAAAACAAACTTTTTTGTCAGCCTTTGGCTTTGAGTGCTCGGTAAGACTAAGAGAAGAAAAAGGTGAGCCGCAACCGGGCCCCGCTGAAGAAACTCAAACTGATAAAAAGACTTTCCACGCAGTGTTTATTACGTATGTTGGAGTACCCCCTAAAAATACTGAAAGGGGGTATAAAAACCCACTTATGTTTGCAATGAGGGTATGAAAACCCCCACATGTTTTGGTTGAGGGTATAAATACCCCTAGCTTAAAAACTTTCTCCATCACTGATGGGCGTAGTGAAAACTGTTGCCTCGCTGAGTTCTTGGAGGCAGAGATTTCAGATGTTTGCAATTAACATGGAGGAGGTTGTGGAGGATCTTGCAGAAGGTAGAGACTCTGTCTAAGACGAGAGTCTGGCTATTGTTCTTCTTTTTTGTAGAGTTGGCCATTTCAGCTGTTCCAACATTGAAGAAACGCTTGCTGTTGCCTGCTTTATGGGATCCCAGACCGTTGAGGCATACTCCAGATCACAGGCTATGAAGTCTCTTCTTTCTTCTGTGTAATAATAGGCTTCAATTAACTTACTACTACTAGTATTACTATTAGTATTAGTACGAATAAATTACAAAGAAAAAAGAAGAGACTGTGCTCCAGGTGAGGACGAACCACAGGCTCTGGAGTCTCTTATTTTGTCTTTGTAAACTTGTAGGCCTCCTACATACTATATGTTTGTATAGTATCAAGTATGTAATGGAGGTCTACGAAAGACGAGATTTCACACTCACACACAGCCTGTGGACGAACAAGCCTTACATTCAAGGCCTTTGCCTATTCTTTTACACATCTCTGTTTAGTCTGATTATCGATTTATTTTACTTACCTAGGAGTCTTTAATGGCTGAAAGGATGAAGGCTGGAAAGTCTTCCCACCATTACTTCCAGGTGGCATTTTTAACCCGGCAGAAGATGCATTTTCTTTATCGGTGTGGATTTGAAACTGAAGTGACGCCATTCTTATCGTTCAAAAGTAGCGCTTCCGTCCGTGTTCCGTCCTCAACTCTTATGTGTGGAAAGTGTAGAAAGTGCACAAAGCGGAAGTAAACAAATCGGCAATGGAGGCCGAAGGGGGAGTTCCCGCAACAGACGCTTTGAAAGATGGCGATAGTACAGAAAAACTTACCATTAATCAAGGAGATGAAAGCAAAGATGCTTTAGGAAGTCCTCAATTATACAACCGAACAAATCAGGAGACCAACCTCTTTGAGATGTCTGCTGAAGCGAACCCGGAAGAAAGCGAAACGAGACTTTGCGGCTGGTTGAACAAGTGCGGAAACATTGGGTTTGTCAAGACAGCAAAGACTTTATATTTTGTTTTCAGTGACGACACCTGCAAGCTTTATTTCTACAGAAATAATCAAGACCTTTTACCACTGGGAGAAATTAACATAAAACATGCTTCATTTCATTTTGATGCAAACAGCCAGAAACCGGGAATGTTCGAAATCAGGTGACTATTGACATTTTGATTTCTTTATTAAACTATATGTGTATTAAAAAAAACACAAAAAAGACGAACAAACAAACAAACAAACAAAATTATAACAAACAACAACAACAATTAGCTAAAATACAACAATGGTTAAGCCTGAGGAGACTGGATTAATTTCAATGTTTTCTAACCTTAAAGGTCCTCCGCATGCAGTTTAACACATTTTTACCCTTAATCTTTCCTGTATGCACCTTCTTTTAGTTTTCACACTCATAAAGTGACCACTGCCAAACATTGAAGCACATAACTTCACATCACTTACTTCTGACAAGCTAATGGCATTATGATGTTGTTATGAATAGCCTACTTGACTGCGTGGGACATTAAACTAATTAAAGGTCATGCGTAAGAAGTGAGGGTTGAAATGTTGAATTTTGGGACAAAATGCATGTTAAGGCCTTGTTAGAAAACATTGAAATTTGTCATGAAATTCCATTCCATAGGTTTAATTCAGTCCCCTAGGATTTAACTAAATAACATGACATTGATGAATTGGCTGGAGAGGAACAAGAACTTGAACAGCTGGTATCGCAGGCTTGACACCACTTCCAGAGCATATGGAATGGAAATAAGTGATGAGAAGACCAAAATGATGACCAACAACACCAATGGCATCAACACAGACATCAAAGTCCAAGGCCAATCCCTCAACACAGTGCATAGCTTTACATATTTAAGTCTAGAAAAATACCCAAATTAAAAAGTTGTGTAGCCTGTAGGTATTATTTTAAGTGGTAGAACTTTGCATTGTGTTAGGTCAGAGGGTAAAGTTTACTACTTGGATGCCCAAGGCCAGCATCGAATGACATATTGGTTGGAGGAGCTGCAGAAAAAACGTCGACGGTACAATGCTCAGAGAAGGATCATCTCTAAAGAGAAGATGTCATGGACTCTCAAGGTATGTGATTAATAATTATGGTAATTAATTGACAATTTCTAACCAACACTGTGACACTGATTACATATTCCCAATTAATAATTTAAAATGTTGCTTTGAACACTTCTAAGCTGACATGTGTATATTTAAAAGTTAATGTGTAGTCATTTCTGTCAAAGAGAAATATAAATCTTGAAAGCTCAGACAAGGTCTTGAGTCTACAAATTCTTTATCAAAATAATAGTCTAATATCTTATTAAAGGCAATAAAGCTATTCTCACAGGCCAATTAACTATTATGGTTCACAAGTCAATTACAGATCAGATGTCTGATTTTCTAGCACTCGTTAGAATAGTCAAATTGTAAGCATACAGGTTCGGAGGTGCCAACCAGTACGGATTGAATTCCATCAAAGTGAATTAAATACGGAAATATGATAGCTTTTATAAAAATACGGAGGAGAAGTTGCCGATCGTTTATCTTTGCCAGCAGTGCTTCTGTACCGGTTTCTGGTCGCATAATAGTACTCCTGCACTCACTGAACGTCGCTGTGTTCAACAAGCTGATTTTCATGGTGATTTTAGAGTAAAACAAGGATTGTGTGCAACAAGCTAATTTTCATGTTGATTTTAGAGGACTGAAAATAGCCTGCTGTTTCAGAGGGAAGCCTGTCGTTACTTTATAGTCTCATGGGCTGGGTTTTGCGAGAAAAAAAATACTGACAAGTGTTAAAAAATACTGACAAACGGGTCCGGAAATACTGACAAGAAGATTAGGGGGTTGGCACCTCTGCAGGTTTCATATTGTTTTTAATCTAGCCTATCTAAATACTATAGAAATGGAAGGTCTCGCTCTTGTTACTTTTAACATGATGATGCGATTGGAGAGGACGCATTTCAGTTTCCATCAAAAATTTTACTTGATGAATGTGTTGATTGTAGATTAGAGGAAAATGATAATGACAGCATGAGCTGCTTGTTGTAAAATTAAATATATCCACAGATTATATATCGGTAAAACAAAAATTATTGAAAATTTAACTTTGATTTGTGCTAAGAATGAAAAAAATGCAAAACAAGATAAAAGAAGAAAATAATCTGTGTATGTTGTGTTGTTAGAACCGGCATCATGGCAGTGGCCTGACAGGACAGGGAAAGAGCTCTACACACCCTATCAGTGTGGACACTGCAAGCTCTACTACGCATGCTGAAAGTGACTTTGAGGAAATCCCAACCAGTCGAGATTTTGAAAACATGTCTCCTAACAGCAGGACAAACTATTGGTCATTAGCAAACTTACGCTCAGAACTTAGGGATGCTGTTTCTGGCATTCGCAGTCAAGGAAAATCAAGTAAGAGGCTGACAAATTTAATATTTTTTGTGTGTGTGATGCAGGAAGTTGGTGATTATATATGCAATAATTGATTGGTCATTGCTTTAAGTTTTGTTGTTGTTGTTGTTGAAACAAAATCGGTTAAATACAAACTAAATAATGTGAGTTGCATGTGATGTCATTTTCCAGGTGCCTCCAACAGTTCACCCACATCTCCCAATGGAGAGGGGAAAAGTGACTGGCCAATATTAAGACATGGCACATCTGAACAGGCGTCATCACCAGATTCTACTCCATTTCATTCCCCACCATGCCCTTCACCACCACCATTCTCCAATTCAGCAACTGCTCCCATTTCTACTTCGCCGGCTTTGGCATTATCTGGCAATGTACCTTCTAGCTCTAAGCTAGGAGGAAAAATTGGTAAAGCTTTCAATAACATGCTGAAGTCCAAGCCAGGAAAGTGGTCTGGTGGGGATTCCAGTCAGTCATCCAAGAAGTTCATTCAATCCTCAGGGTCACAGACCTGCTATAAATGCAGATTGGTATGTTTATTCTGACCTCATTTGGTTCATGCACAACCATATTTAAGAGTTCCACATAAGACTTTTCCACAAATGAAACTATAGAGAAAGGGCTTATCATTTCTGCTTTGCCATACGCCACTAAACAAATTTTACCTGATATGAATAATGTAAACTTACAACTTATACTGAAATTATTAGATTTCCTAATACAGAAGTGAGAATAATACATGCTGTTACAAATTCTTCCCAGTCTGTTTCAACCACACTGAATGAAGTTGTATAACGTTTGTAGCCTGTTCACTCAAAAAAAGTGGTAAAAGTAATTATTTGTATTCAGCAAAGTGCTTGAAAACCACTGCCTCACAGCTAACTTCCAAAACCATATCACTAACATAGTCTCCACAAAATTATTACATGCACGCCAAAGAGCAACGAAAGAACGTTACTTCAATTTCCTGTCAATGAAAGTGCATTTATTATGTTTACATCAAATTGTTTGTTTACATTTCCCACACAAAAGGAGACCATTCTATGTTAACACAAGTATATCAACTAACAAGTTAGTATCTAGTATTGCCCCCAGTCGACGTGCAGTGGTCCCATTTAGCCACAAGCTGAGACGGGGATTTCCCAAACCTAAAAATAGAATAGAGAATTCTGGGAAATCTGTTCTCGCGAAGATGTGCTCGCTGAAATGAAACGAAAGTTGGGAGAGGAACTGCATATTTCTGGTAGTGAACAAAGGCAGAAACTTGTCAGCAGTATTATCAGCGATGGAGTTATAATGGACGAAGTGCTCCATACCTATGAGGTTGCCTTTGCTCGAGCAAAGAAACTAAAGAAGGATTTGGCCGACGTCATTTCAGAAAAGGATTTCTCTACCCATAATTCCCCTGGGTTTTGAAGTTTCTAAAAAGTTATTTCAGGCTGACGATGCTCTATGGAGCGCAAAGCATGTAAAGGGAAGCAATTGGTTGTACGCGCACGTCGACAGAGACATAGAAGAGAGATACTAACTTGTTAGTTGATATACTTGTGATGTTAAGGGTAGATAATTTACTTTGCGAATCAAGTCTATATAAATGCAGTTTACTGGTGACTTTCCACTTGACTTCAGTTGCAGGGAGACTTGCTGTCAGTACGTGAAGATTTAAAGGCAACTGAAGAAGAGCTGGAAGCCAACAGACAAATCATCAAACTCTTGCAGAAAGAGCTGGATGTTATGAGAGCTAATATGGAAACCAAGTATGTTTACACTTCACTAATTATGTCTTCAATAAACTCTTACTACATGTCCCCTCTTTGTATTATATGTGTTGTCAGTGCTTGCACGATGGAGTCGATTGCTTACAGTGTTCTAACTTTAGTGAAAATGTTCATGTCATTTGGAATTATGAGAGTGATTTTATACAAATTTAGCACAATTTTCAAACTACCTTGATTTATATATTTGTTTGTTTGTTTGATCATTAACTGGTTCGCTGCCAGTATGGCTTCAGCTTCTTCATCATCCAGGCATGTTTCAGCAGGGCAATGTATTTGTGTTTCTACTAATTTCAAGAATTTTTGCTGGCAGCGGAATGGATAACTGCATCAGTATTAGTGCTTGTTTTTATGTGGTACCTGTGCATGCCTGTTTACTGCAATGACTTTTGCATCAGAAAAGAGATGGAAAGCAAGGGTGAGGAGGGGCTGAGTCTGATGATGCAACAGAAAGACAAGCATGTTGTGGAGCTTGAGCACAGCCTTGCTGCACTGCAAGAGGATAAAGCACTGCTTGATCAGCAGGCCAAGTAAGTTGTTAGATGAGTGTAGAATCATGGCCACACTCACTGCAGTGAACATGGTAGTTTGGTGTTGTTCATATTAATGGTTATGCCAGACAGTTATTTTTAAGTGCTAGCCTGCGCTGATATCTTAGCTTGTTTGCTTTTAGCTTGTGAAATGTGCAGTTGAAAGTCTTTAATACTCATTATGACCAGGTCCACCACTGTGATGTGCTGACATGTTCTATTCAAATATCTGGATGATAACAATGAGCTTCACTTTTTAACACTGTTAGAAGTTACACTATTAAAAACAAAAAAAATGTTTTGGTTTATGTATTGGTCAGTATTCTTATCATTCATTTTTACTTAAAGAGATTTTGTTTGTCAATTTGAATAATTCATTTTATATGAATGCTGTAATCTACATGATCTCAGACGTAAAAATACTTCTGAACCAGTGAATACCCTTTTGATATGTACCTCCATAAACTGTTTTCATATTCTTAAAAGAGTTGACCTTACAATCAACAAAAAGACCTGAAACATAAACAGAAGGACAGTGTAGAATGCATTGCTTTCAAAATAATTTTGTTGGAGACAAGAGTATTTCTATATTGATTTACACAGTAATTTGTGAGTGGTTCATTGTAGGCAATGCATGCTTTCTTTTTGTTAACAATCTAATTTTGATCCATACTAATTATATAGTGTGCTATCACTACAGCAAAGATTTACTGCATTTGTGCATAAATGCGTGTGAAAATGTATGTATTGGTATATATATATGTTGTATGTGTGCGCATGCCAATGTGTAAGAAGTTGTGTCAGTCATGTACATATCTGTTTATGTTATTAGGTTCAATGAGGGTGATAAGGCATCCCTGACAGAGCAAATAGCCATGCTGCAAGATATGCTGAGTGCCAAAGATGAAACCATTGTCAAATTGACCAACCAGATCTTTGAGCTGGAGAACGAGCAGATAGAGGGCCAAGGGGAGGGTGACCAGCAGCCTGTGCTTGTCAGACAAACATTGTTAATGCCAGACACCAAAGAACTGGACGCTTTGAAAGTACATCTTTCATTTATAATTTCATTTTATTTCATTTCACTTCACTTCTCTTCATTTGCTGATTAGTTGACATATTGTGTACATTTATTATACCATATGGAACTGTTGTGTGATTTATTACTTGATTTACACAATTGGTAGACTCAATACCATCCGTCTGAGAGCAGCCCCTTTCAACATCACCATCATCAAGGCCTATGCCCCAACATCAAACTATGATGACAGTGAAGTCGAGGATTTCTATGACCATCTACAGGCTGTCCTTGACCAAGTGCCGAAGAAGGACATAGTGATAGTGCACGGCGACTAGAATGCCAAGGTTGGCCAAGATGCGCACCACAACTGGTGAGACACATGTGGACTCCACTCCAACAACGAGACAAATGAAAGGGTCTGAGATACTTGGAGTTTGCCAGACACAACAATCTGATACTGGCAAATATGCTTGGTTTCCACAAAAAATCCAGGATGCCTACTCTCTCTAACACTCTTCAACATCTTCCTAAAGCGCATAATGTCAGATGCCCTTGCAGATCACGAAGGCACAATCATAATAGGGGGTAGAGCAATCTCCAACCTCCGTTTTGCGGATGACATTGATGGATTGCCTGGAGAGGAATAAGAACTTGAACAGCTTGTACAGAGGCTTGACCACAGCTCCAGAGCCTATGGAATGGAAAGTGCAGAGAAGACCAAAATGATGACCAAAATCACCAATGGCATCAACATTGACATCAAAGCAAGGCCTATCCCTCAATACAGTGCCTAACTTCAAATATTTAGGAGTCATTGTATCAGCCAATGGGTCCTGACAGGTAGTCCTCTCCAGGATCGCACAAACAAATTCTTCCCTGACAAGGTTGAAGCCCATTTGGAAACAGGACCATCAGTCTGGATTCCAAGGTAAGGCTGCTTGTCACTTCCATCTTCCTCTGTGCTTGCGAAACATGGACCCTCACAACAGATCTACAACGAAGAATACAAAGCATAGAGATGGGGTACTACAGAAGATTTCTTGGCATTTCCTATACCCAGCACATCACCAACAATGAAGTCTGACAGACCATCACACAAGCCATTGGACTACATGATAACATGCTCACAGTGGTGAGGAAACAGAAACTCTGATGGTATGGCCACGTCACCAGAGCATCAGGCTTTGTAAAGACCATCCTGCAAGGCATGGTGCAAGGAGGCAGAAGAACAGGGAGACCAAAAAAGAGGTCTGATGACAACATTCGAGAATGGACTGGCTTGACACTGAGCAAAGCCATGAGGGTTGCTGAGGACAGAGAAAGATGTAGGCTGGTAAAACGATCATCTGTGGTGCTAAAACGACCTTTGAGTTATGGGATAGGGTAGGATAGGATCCTATTCTATCCTATGATCCTATCCTATCCTATTCCGTAACTCGAAGGTCATAACTTGAAGGTTGTAGGATAGGATATAATAAATACTCTTTATTTGTCTAGGAATTTTGTATGTGAATTATTAGGTGAATGGAAATAAGTGCAGAGAAGACCAAAATGATGACCAACGAGAGCAATGACATCAACACGGACATCAAAGTCCAAGGCCAATCCCTCAACACAGTGCATAGCTTCAAATATTTAGGAGCCATTGTATACAATGGGTCCCGACAGGAAGTCCTCTCCAGGATCGCACAAACAACTGCTGCCCTGGCGAGGTTGAAGTCAATTTGGAAAGACAGGACCATAAGTCTACATTCCAAGTAAGGTTGCTGCGCTCCCTTGTCATCTCCATCTTCCTATATGTTTGCGAAACATGGACCCTCACAGCAGATCTCCAACGAAGAATACAAAGCATGGAGATGAGGTGCTACAGAAGACTTCTGGAGCACATCACCAACGACGAAGTCCGACAGACCATCACACAAGCCATTGGGCAACACGATGACCTGCTCACAGTGGTGAAAAAACGTAAACTCTGATGGTATGGCCACGTCACCAGATCATCAGGTCTTGCAAAAACCATCCTGCAAGGCACAGTGCAAGGAGGAAGAAGAAGAGGGAGACCGAAAAAGAGGTGGGAAGACAATATTCGAGAATGGATTGGTTTGACACTGAGCGAAACAATCAGGGTTGCTGAGGACAGAGAAAGATGGAGTACGCTGGTTAAACGATCATCTGTGGTGCCCCTAGGACCTCCCGAGTTATGGGATAGGATAGGAAAATTGTGAGGGAATGGAAAAGCGGTAATGTGAGTAATATTGTAGTGGAAAGGGAGGGTTGAGGCTTGGGAGAATCTTGAATTTCTTGGTTAGACTAGCCTTGGGTGGCTCCTGCTGTGCAGAATCCTTTGGAGATGCCCTTGGGTTATGCAGGACAAGGCAACACGACATTTGTTCTCCCCGGCTGACAATTCGCCTTCTGCTTTTGGTGGTGAGCGGGACTACATTGTCGGCAGGCATTTTATGCAAGTCGGTGGCATCGGCTTTGCAGCAGAGTGTCGTGGCACTAGTAGCCGGCAACCTGGTTTACTACCAACCATGCTTTACCGCCTTACAGAGCAAATATTTTTATGTCCCTCTTTTGGGGGATAAAATGAAAATAACAGCTCGGGTGGAGCCATGTTCTCAAGGTCATGGCCTAGAGACGGGAGTCAAAACACTCCGCTTGGCTACAATATATTGTAATAATTTTACATAAGTGTGAGTAATATATTGTAATAATTGTACAGAATTAGAAAATATTTAATTTTGTCATTGGTTTAGATTATGGCATTTGTGAAGGCACCAGTATAATAAAATTCCTATATCATGCTCTAAACTGCATAATCGTTTTGTCAAACTGACAGAACTATTTATGATTCGACTTGTACACTGCAACCAAAACAGTGAAATGGACAATTTCAAAGCACTTTGCCCTAAAATGGAAGACATTGGTATGAAGAACTTACATAGCCCATTAGGAATCGTAGGAAGTAATAGAACTGCAGCTGTAACAGAATTATAGAAACAAATTTGATGTCTTTTTTTTTCCTAAACTATTTCATATCAGTGAACAATTACTTCAAGGTTCTTGGAGAGTGAACTGTACATGTAGCTAAATGACAATAATATGTTGCATTTTATGTATCAAGTTGTTGTTTGTGAACATGGGGTAAGGATATAAACTTACTGATTTACTGTTTTGGTCAAATTTCATGGAGAAATGTTTGTGGTTTGTTTATTATTTTTTCATGCCATGTTTGAATATGTTTGAAGTGTCTATCACAAGTTTGCTTTCAGTCTTTGACTCTGGATAAAAAGTATTTGTGTGTGGGAAATCCAGTTTATTAATTGGACGAGTTTACAGATTTAGAAAATGGTGTGGCAAAGTATTGTAAACTATATGACTGTTATTTAATTTGCAGGACTCTGTCAAGGCATATCAACTTCAGAACAACTTCCTTACTAAAGAAATCATGGAGCTGAATGAACTAAGAAAAATGGATGAGAGGCGAGAAAAAGAACTGTTGATGTAAATAAATATTATGCAGTTATTGTGGTTTCAGGATTAAATGCTATGAGACAGTGATTTTAAAAAACAACTACTTTTATTTGGAAAAGATTCAGAAGATTACATTCAGAACTTATCATTTGACTAATTAAGCATTCAGAAGATTACATTCAGAACTCATCATTGGACAAATGAAGCATTTTTAAAAAGTGTTTTTTGTTTTAAAGTCTATTTTTAAGCCCTTTAGTACAGCCCAAGTATGCCATATGTAATGATACATTTCTACTATTGCCACTGTACCCAAGGAGTTAACAATACACAGCATGACTTTTTACAATAGCTATATATTATATACCTGTATTTTCATTGATTTTTAATCAAATATAGATAAACAGGAGTGTTTTCAAGAAGTATTTTAGAATAAACGACATAATTATGAAATGTTGTACATACTATATGACTTTCTGGGCAATTCACTTTTATTATTTAGTGCATAAATTATGTTGGAGGCTTTGGTTGTTGTTTTGTACCAGAAATCTGGCCAGCTTGGATGCCCAGTACTGCCAGACTCAAAGCAAATACTTGTTCCTGCTCAGTGAGAAGAAAGAGCCAGTCAGAGGTTTGTTGCCTCAGTGTGAAAATGAAACCTTATTCAATTTATTGTTTATATGTCGGCATTGCATTCTTACCCCTGTGGGAGTGCCAGGGGTTTCAGTATAAATAGTATCCCCACTTTCTCCTTTGTTCTTTCTAATTCCTACTCTATTCTATTAATCTACTATACATCTTTTTGCTTTTTTCTTGAAAACTCTTCCGGGACAAAACTCCACATTTGTGTGAGGTCTTGGGAATATTGGACGCTTTCTGCCAAGTGGTTACTGGGGCTTCCTATGATGTTATTATTTGGCAATGTAGACATTTTATATGTATGTGTTTTGTTGATATTTTATAATGATGTTTGTATTCTATTTTGTTTTTGTAAAAGGGGGTTTGACAACTTAGAGTATAGCCTCAGCATCCCCTTCATGGGATGTCTTTATTGTAAAGTGGCCGGCTGGTGGAGTGCCTTCAGTGTTACCACTAGGGTTGTTTCGGCAGATCTTTTATGCGGATTAAGGGTGAGTCCTCTTTCAGCGAAGTTGTGGTCTTAATTTTGTGGTCCTGATTTGGCTCTTTGCAGTCCGCTGGACCATGTAAGCAATGAATAACTAACTAACTAATTGAGCACTTAGCACTATGGTGATGTTATAGAAAAATGAAGATTGTAACAAAAAGAATGGTGTTATTCATACATACCTTGGAAATACAATATGAATATTGGTCAAATCAGAGATATATCATGGTAGTCGTTAAATAGCGAAGCTGCACAACCAAGATTTGACAAATCTTTATACTACACTTCAAAGATATGGATAATGTGTAAGTTCTGATTTCCATTAAAATAATGGAGAAAAAAAAGTATATGTATGACCCTAGATTTTCAACTGTTGGTTTAATGTACATGTGTCAATGACATATCTTGCTAATGGCCATAATGCGCCTATGTCAGTGTCATATCACAGGCATGCCTACCCGTATAGAATTTCCGTATTTTTTCTGGAAAATTGACAAACTTGGCAAGCTTTACTGAAAATACGGATACTTGTTTCACGGTCCGGAAATAAATAAAAACAACATTTGGGAAAAAAATCGAACTCGTTGGCCTGTGGTAATGCACCACGTGACCTTTTTCCGAAGACAGCTGAACCCGGTTTAATGCCGCAATGCGCAGTCGCAGTAAAGACATATGGCATCGAAGTTTCCGGTAGAGGCACAGAAGTTTGCCGAACCAGTTTTTGCGCAGTCGCAGTGAAGATCGGTGCTCGTGAGACAGAATTCAAAACATGGCGTCCGAACGAAAGGCTAAGCAAAGTGATTGTGAATCTGAATCTTCAAAGAAACGGCGCAAGAGGCAGACATAGACTTGCCTCGTATTCGGAAAAGTGTCCTTTCGTTATCCGCGGCAGCACTGACTCAAAAGTATGATTGGTGCCAACCAGTTTGGCATATCCGCCTGTGATTTGAACAACATCAAGCGGCACGTGGAAGGCCCACAGCATATCAAGAATTAGGAAGCTTTGGAGAAGAAAAAGAAGATTGTGGCAGCAAATCAATCTATCACTGGATTCTTCGCATAATATCAAAAAGGATGAGTGTAAAAACAATAGTTATTAAAAGAAAATACGGAAATCGTATTAGTAATACTGACATTTGAAAAAGCTAATACTGAAACTTCAAATTGAGGGTAGGCATGCCTGATATCATATTAGTGACCATAATGAGCCTATGTTAATGACATATCACACTATTAATAATAATAATAATAATAATAATAATAATATATCCTTATCCTCATCCTGTCCCGTAAACCTGAGGTCGTAGGGGCACCACAGATGATCGTTTAACCAGCATACTCCATTGTTGTTGTCCTCCCACCTCTTTTTCGGGCTCCCTCTTCTTCTACCTCCTTGCACTGTGCCTTGCAGAATAGTCTTTGCAAGGCCTGATGATCTGGTGACATGGCCATACCATCAGAGTTTCCGTTTATTCACCACTGTGAGCAGGTCATCGTGTTTTCCAATGGCTTGTGTGATGGTCTGTCGGACTTCATCGTTGGTGATGTGTTGGGTATAGGAAATACCCAGAAGTCTTCTGTAGCACCTCATCTCCATGCTTTGTATTCTTTGTTGGAGATCTGCTGTGAGGGTCCATGCTTCGCAAGCATATAGGAAGATGGAGATGACAACGGAGCGCAGCAGTCTTACTTTGGAATGTAGACTGATGGTCCTGTCTTTCCAAATGGGCTTCAACCTTGTCAGGGCAGCAGTTGTTTGTGCGATCCTGGAGAGGACTTCCTGTCGGGACCCATTGTCTGATACAATGGCTCCTAAATATTTGAAGCTATGCACTGTGTTAAGTGATTGGCCTTGGACTTTGATGTCCGTGTTGATGCCATTGGTGTTGTTGGTCATCATTTTGGTCTTCTCTGCACTTATTTCCATTCCATAAGCTCTGGAGGTGGTGTCAAGCCTCTGTACCAGCTGTTCAAGTTCTTGTTCCTCTCCAGCCAATCCATCAATGTCATCCGCAAAACAAAGATTGGAGATTGCTCTACCCCCTATGCTGACTGTGCCATCATGATCTGCAAGAGCATCTGACATGATGCGCTCTAGGAAGATGTTGAAGAGTGTTGGAGAGAGTAGGCATCCTTGACGCACACCGATTGTTGTTCTGAACCAGTTCCCGATGGTGCTGTTGTGGAGGACTGCACTAGTAGCCTTGTCATACAGGCTTTTGATGACTTCAATAATTGTAGGGCTGATGTACACTTTCATTGTTGCCCATAGAGCTGCATGCCAGACTCGGTCAAACGCCTTCTTGAAGTCTATGAACACATGATATAGATGTTGTTGGTGCTGTAGGTATTTCTCACAGATTATTCTGAGGTTGAAAATCTGTTCAGTGGTACTTCGCCCTGCCCTGAATCTTGCTTGTTCTTCAGCTATGATTTGTTCAGCTTGGGGTTTCAACCTGTTGAGTATTATTTTCAGGAGGACCTTGCTGGGATGGCTGATGAGGCTGATGGTGCGGTAATTTTCACACTCCTGAAGGTTACCTTTTTTGGGAAGAGTGATGACAAGCGACTGGGTTTCTTGGTATAGGCCACTCCCCACTCTTCCAGATCTTGTTACAGATAATGGTGAGGGCATCAATCATCGCGTCTCCTCCTGCTTGTAGCAGTTCCGCAGGTATGTTGTCCACTCCCGCTGACTTCCCTTTCTATAGCGATTGCACTGCTGCCTCAACTTCTTCTCGGAGAATTGGGAGGATTTCTTCTTCTCTGTTCTCGGGACATGCTAGAACTGATGGGTCTCCATTTGGTGTATGGTTGTAAAGGTCAGAGCAGTACACTGTCCATCTGTCCAAGACTTCTTGTTCTTCTGTAAGGCATATGCCAGACTTGCTTTGGATCTTGGAGACTTTGGGCTGTTTGACACTTGTCAGCTGCTTCATAGTCTGGTAGGCCTTCTTGCTGTTGTTCTTGTTCAGACTCTATTCTCTATTTCCTGGCATTGATCTTCTATCCAGTTCTCCTTTGCTGTGTGCATGCCTTTTAGGATGTCATTGTTGATTTTTCGGTAGACATCAGCTCCCTGTGAGGTGTTCTTTTTCTTTTGTATCTCTCTTCGTTTATCACACAGATCCAAAAGTTCAGGTGTGATCCACGGCTTCTTCTTTGGTCGGTGCTTGCCAAGGATCTCAGTGGCGGCATCTGTCACAGCTGAGTTGAAGGTGGTGGTCATGGTGTCGACATCTACTTCACCAGCCCCCAAAATGAGCAGTGGTGCAAATTTTCCTCCAATTGTGGCATGAAATAGGTCTGCCACCTCCGGGTCTTGCAGTTTGTCCAGGTCGAACTTCAGTCTAGTGCACTTTGTTGTATTTACTCTCTTCAAGTGGACCCGGAAAGACATCATCACGAGATCGTGGTCACTTCCGATGTCTGCTCCTGGAAAAGTGCGTGTCCTGCCAATGTTGATGCTTGATATGAAGCGTTTCTTGACCATGATGTAGTCTATTTGGTTGTGATGCTCCCCGCCGGTACTGTGCCATGTCCATCGTCTGGAGTTTTTCTGGAGACCAAGCGTGTTTGCCAGTACCAGATTGTTGTATCTGGCAAACTCCAAGAGTCTCAGACCCCTTTCATTTGTCTCGTTGTTGCAGTGGGGTCCACATGTGTCTCCCCAGTTGTGGTGCGCATCTTGGCCAACCTTGGCATTCCAGTCGCCTTGCACTATGACTATGTCCTTCTTCGGCACTTGGTCAAGGACCGCCTGTAGATTTTCATAAAAATCCTCCACTTCGCTGTCGTCATAGTCTGATGTTGGGGCATAGGCCAGGATGATGGTGATTTTGAAAGGGGCTGCTCTCAGGCAGATGGTAATGAGTCTACTGGAGACTGGGCGGCAACCCATGACAGTGGCTAGAATGTTCTTGTGGACCAAGAATCCAACGCCGTGTTCGTGCCTGTCATGTCTCCCGCTGAAATAGAGCTTGTGGCCTTTGTTGGTCGATGTTTCACCTAGGCCTTTCCAGCGCAGTTCGCTGATGCCTAGAACGTTCCATTGATAATGGTCCAAATCGTGGACCAGTTCTTCTAATTTTCCTTCCGCAGTTAGGGTCCTGACATTCCAGGTTCCTATGACGATGTTGTTTCTCGTGCGGATCTTGCTAAATTGTCCATCGGTAGCATACTTAACACCTCTGTCCTGGTGGCCAACGGAAGGCGCGGTCCTTGAGCCGGGCGACGACCGATCCAGTATGGAATTAGTGGATAGTGTCATCATGTAGTGTAATAATAATAATAATAATAATAATAATAATAATAATAATTTCATTTGTGTAGTGCACAAACCAAACTCTTGGTCTGCTCTCAGCACACATGCACTCCCAGTCATGCTAACATTTCAGTTGTATCAGTGTTACGTTGAAACGCGAACGAAAGTATGTCGGAAACGCGCACGATAGATCTAATCGTTTCGTTTTGCAAAGTATTCAATAATGGAGTTTATTTACCTTTGATTTGAGTTTGCATTGTTGTTAGGAGAGGCTTTGTATAACGTTGATGATTTGCGTTAGTCGATATTACTGGAGAATTTTCTGGATCTGCGTGTTTACTCTCGATAGAAATTTCCCGATACATGTCGAAGCAAGAGGACGTTCCGGAAGGAGAAATAATAATGTATGACGTAAGTCAGTGATGACGATCTTTTATTCGATTGGTGGTAGTGCATCATTTCTACTTTGTTCGAAATTGTTCGGGAAGAGAGAGAGGTTATAAAATTGTGTGCCACACTGTTGTAGAGAGAGATTGTTGTTGATAGTGAAGCTGGAAAGTAAATTTGAAAGTTGTTGAGTTGAGTTGAGAATTGTATGCAGTTGTTGATGTGTGCTGAATAAAAGTGGAAAACTTCATACGTCGACTTTGTGACTTGTATGCTGCTTGAGCGGGTTGCGTGAATAAACGAATCTGAGTTACACCCTATCAGGAATTCAGCATTGGGGCTGAATCAGATACTGATAGAAAACACCAACATCGAACTGAGTGTAACATTTTGGGGGCCAAGCCGGGAGTTGCGTCGAGAGGGGCCAACATACTGGGACTACATCACCGATAGATTCGGGTTGACTGCAAGGGCGTGTAGTCGCTGAAGAGTTGCTTCGTGAGCGAACAACAGATCGGGACTACGTGGCTGCCGTAAGACTACGTCGAGGGACAGTCTCGGAGCTACATCGCTTGGCTTGGCCCCCAAAATGTTACACTCGGTATGATGTTGGTATTTTCCTATCAGTATCTGATTCAGCCCCGATGCTTGAATTCCTGATAGTTGTGTAACTCAGATTCGTTTATTCACGCAGCCTGCTCAAGCAGCATACAAGTCACAAAGTCGACATATGAAGTTTTCCACTTTTATTCAGCATACATCAACAACTGCATACAATCGCTCAATCGCCTTTCCACTCTCAAGTTTACCTTCCAACTTACTATCAACAACAATCTCTTTCCTTTTTGAAACAGCGCGGCACTTAAATAGTCTCTTGATACTCCCGAATAACCTGGATCAATCTCGTTTGACGCAATTTAACCAATCGCTTCTAACTTCGTCATTACTGTCTTACGTCATACATAATTATTTCCCGTCCCAGAATATTCACCATTATCTACGTCCATCAAGAAACTTCGATCGATTGTAAACAAGCGGGTCCAGAGAATTCTACAACAATATCGACCAACAAAAATTATCAACGTTATACAAAGCCTCTCCTAACAACAATGCAAACTCAAATCAAAGGTAAATAAACTCCATCATTGAATACTTTGCAAAACGAAACGATTAGATCTATCGTGCGCGCTTCCGACGTACTACCATTCGCGTTTCAACGTAACAATCAGAAACATTCAACACAACGCAGACATACACAAACATGATGCTTTAGAAAAACAAACTGCATTTGTATAAAAGCAGAAACGCACACACACAACAATTATGTACAGGTTGCCTGAAAAAAAAATCGATATGGATGTTTCCGAGCACCACTAGCCTGGGAAGAAGGGAGATGAGTGGGTGTGGGATGGGATGGGGTGTTCACATGAAGGATGAGGAAGGACATGGTAACAAATGTTTAGTGAAAAGAAAGTTTTTTTTCTTGCAAGTGGGGAGGGACAACTGGGAATGATGTAGCTGAGCAGGAAGAGAGTTCCAGTGTGGGAGCGAATGAAAAGATCATCGATTGTCCAAAAGAGTTCATGGACAATTTTAGACAGGAAAGAAGTGAGGCATCACGAGAATGCAGGGTCAAAAGTAAAAAGTTCAGAGGTATTTTTAGAAAGAACCATAGTGAAGGCGCTGGAAGGACAGACAAACAACTTTATATTTAATTCGCATCTTGACTGGGAGCCAGTGAAGGGTTATTAAGGCAAAAGGAGCGCTAGCACAGGGCATAAGACAAAGTAGAGCAGTTGTTCATAATGCGCTGAAGTTTTGAGAGTTTATTGTC
This sequence comes from Oncomelania hupensis, assembly GCA_036898135.1. Classification (NCBI taxonomy): domain Eukaryota; kingdom Metazoa; phylum Mollusca; class Gastropoda; order Littorinimorpha; family Pomatiopsidae; genus Oncomelania; species Oncomelania hupensis. The sequence continues at coordinate 71,161,213 of CM072516.1, forward strand.
AGGGAGGCCAAGATGCAGACATTGCAGAAATCAAGGAGAGAAATAAAACAACATCCAGTTTGCAGTATTAACAGTGAGATTTGTATGAATTTTGCTGATTCTACGAAGTTGAAAGTCCAGAAATTTGCAAAGGAGTTTATCTGTGTTTCCATAGTAAGACACTGGTCCACATACACATTGAGGCTGCGGACTGAATGAGAGAACACAATTTTGTGTCCTAGTGACCATAATATGCCTATGTCAATTTAGTTATTTATTTATTTATTTATTTAATCTTTCTGATTGTTACACTCGATCGATGATGGTGTTTTTCTATCAGTATTTGATTCAGCCCCGATGCTTGAAATCCTCTTTTTCTTGCCACCACTCTTCTAATTCTAGACGCTTCTCTTCTAATTCTCTTTCTTCGCGCCGTCGCTGTTCTTCTCTTTCTTCACGCAATATTCTCTCCTGGAATTTGACGTACTCCGTCAGCTGTTTGCCTTTTAGATTTAGTTCAACCCCTTTCTGCCAGAGGTCCGCCATCTTGATGCTTTTCTGGAAAGTTCTTTTCTGGAAAGTTCTTGACTGTGCTGTACCTTTCTAGACTGTTCTAGAACAGCACGCTTTTGCAGTAGCGCTGATGCTTGCCACTAGTCGCTTTCGCTGACGCAGGCCCCGCTGTCCTCGTCGTATGCGACGCTGCACCATGCTGGTGTTGATGTACACGCTCCTGTGCTGAAGTAGACGCGACGTCCGCTCGTCGCTCTATGTGAAACTGGCGATGTAGCTCGGAGACTGTCCCTCGACGTAGTCTTGCAGCAGCCACGTAGTCCCGGTCTGTTGTTCGCTCGTGAAGCAACTCTTCAGCGACTACACGCCCTTGCAGTCAACCCGAATCTATCGGATGTAGTCCCAGTATGTTGGCCCCTCCCGACGCAACTCGTTGGCGGCTACCCTCAATGACTGCCTCTCGTAACGTTGACTCGCTTGTTGAACCCTTGGCTATGACGTAGATCGCAGGCTTGGCCCCCAAAATGTTACACTCATTCGATGTTGGTGTTTTTCTATCACGTATCAGTAGTTGATTCAGCCCCAATGCTTGAATTCTCCTGATAGATGTAAACTCGGATTCGTTTATCCATGCAACCTGTTCAATCAGCATACAAGTCTCAGAGTCGAAGTATGAAGTTTTCCACTTTTATTCAGCACACATCAACAACTGCCTACAATCACCTTTTCACTCTCAACTTTTTACTTTCCAACTCACTATCAACAACAGCTCTCTCTACTATCAACTCTCTCTAAAAAAAACACCTTTTTAAACAGTGCGGTTTATATATACATAGTCTCTCTAAACTCCAGAAAGAGCGAGATAGATAGATAGATAGATATTCAGTGCTTATAGGGTCCAGCGGACTGCCAAGAGCCGAATCAGGACCACGAAAGAGCGAGAAAACCCCCCCAACGTGACACACCTCAACCAATCAGAATTAATTTCATTATCACTGTCTCACGTCATACAACCCTATTTGGCATGGAAACTTCCATGGTTATCACTAGAACTATCCATACGCTTCGATCGATAGTAAACAACTGACTCGAAAATTCTCAAATAATATCGACCAACTAAAAACATCAACGAAATATACAAAACTTCAACGCAAAATCAAATCAAAGATAAATACACTCTTATTACTGCATGCGTTGCAAAATAAAATGAACAGATCTATCGAGCGCGTCACACACGCAAGCCTACCATTGCACGCGCTTCACACATAATATCGTGCGCATTTCACACGCACCATCATGCGCGTTTCAAAGTAACACTGATATAGCGTGTTTCTAGCTCAAGGCGTTGGCCTTCTTTGCCTTTACATAGTATTAGTGCTTTAAGGAAGATGGTTTCACTTTGGCCAAGGTTATCAATAGCACAATATATCAGTCCGCTATGTCAGCAATTTTATTCAGGATTGATTTTTATTTTTCAACAAATCCAGGTTAATATTGTTGAAAGAACAGTATTAGGTTTTATTGTATTCTGGATCAACAGGGGGAGAGGAGCAGAAATCACAGGAAGCTGTAGCTCGCCTGCTGCAAGAAGCTCTGGAGTCAGAGAACCAAGAGAATGAGGATGCCGAGTTTAAGCACCTTTTCCACACTTCACAAAAGTATGTCTGGACATTCTGAAATTAAATGAATTTTTTATTGAAATGTTTTCTTTGTTATTGTTTTCATGTATGTTTACTGTACCACACTATGCTAATTGTGCGAAGTAGAAGAGTTAAAGTTTCTTTATTTTGAAATCTTTCCTTTTTGCTATCTGTTGTCTGATTAATGCAACTGCCATTCATTTGTATGACGCTTTGCTATCTGTTGTCTGATTAACGCAACTCCATTTCATATGTATAGTCTTGCTTATCAGCCATTAATCCGCCCACCAATGCTGTGAACCTTGGGTTCCATGCACGCCATGTGAGCATACTGCCAATAAGGCACCCTGTCACCCTTGCAATATGACTGACTGATGGTTGTTTATTTTGAGTTGAAGGTGGTGGTCATGGTGTTGACATCTACTTCACCAGCTCCCAAAATGAGCAGTGGTGCAAATTTCCCTCCAATTGTGGCCTGGAGTATGTCTACCACCTCCGGGTCTTGCAGTTTGTCCAGGTCGAACTTCAGTCTGGTGCACTTCACTTTGTTGTGTGTACTCTCTTCAAGTGGAGCTGGAAAGACATCATGAGATCGTGGTCACTTCCGATGTCTGCTTCTGGAAAAGTGCGTGTCCTCCCAATGTTGATGCTTGATCTGAAGCGTGTCTTGACCATGATGTAGTCAATCTAGTTGTGATGCTCCCAGCTGGGACTGTGCCATGTCCATCGTCTGGATTTTTTGTGGAAACCAGATCGTATCAGATTGTTGTATCTGGCAAACTCCAAGAGTCTCAGACCCCTGTCATTTGTCTCATTGTTGCAATGGGGTCCACATGTTTCTCCCCAGTTGTGGTGCACATCTTGGCCAACCTTGGCATTCCAGTCGCCTTGCACTATGACTATGTCCTTCTTTGGCACTTGGTCAAGGAGAGCCTGTAGATGTTCATAGAAATCCTCGACTTCGCTGTCGTCATAGTCTGATGTTGGGGCATAGACCTGGATGATGGTGATGTTGAAAGTGGCTGCTCTCAGACGGAGGGTAATGAGTCCACTGGAGACTGGGTGGCAACCCATGACAGTGGCTAGAATGTCTTTGTGGACCATGATCTGTGATCCTTGGCAAGCACCACCCAAAGAAGAAACAGTGGATCACACCTGAACTTTTGGACCTGTGTGATAAACAACGAGAGATGAAAAATAAAAAGAACACCTCACAGAGAGCTGATGCGAAGCAAGTCTGGCAGATGCCTTACAGAAGAACAAGAAGTTTTGGATAGACGGACAGAGTACTTCTATGAGCTTTATAACCACACACCAAATGGAGACCCGTCAGTTCTAGCATGTCCCCAGAACAGAGAAGAGGAAGAAACCTTCCCAATTCTCCGAGAAGATGTTGAAGCAGCAGTGCAATCACTAAAGAAGGGGACGTCAGCGGGAGTGGACAACATACCCGCAGAATGGCTGCTAGCCAGAGGGGAAGCAATGATTGATGCTCTCACCATTATCTGTAAAAAGATTTGGCAGAGTGGGGAGTGGCCTACACCATGGACCCAGTCGCTTGTCATCACTCTTCCCAAAATTGGTAACCGTCAGGAGTATGAAAATTATCGCACCCTCAGCATCATCAGCCATCCCAGCAAGGTCCTCCTAACAACCAACAAGTTGAAACCCCAAGCTGAACAAATCATAGCCGAAGAACAAGCAGGATTAAGGCAGGGCGAAGTACCATGAAGCAGATTTTCAACCTCAGAAATCTGCGAGAAATACCTACAGCACCAACACATCTTTATCATGTGCTTGTAGACTTCAAGAAAGTCCGAGTCTGGCATGCAGCACTGTGGGCAACCATGAGAGTGTACAAATTCAACCCTAAAATTATTGAATTCATCAAAAACCTGTATGAGAAGGCTATCAGAGCAGTCCTACTTGGGAACTAGTTCAGAACAACAATCGGTGTGAGTCAGGGATGCCTACTCTCTCCAACACTCAACATCTTCCTAGAGCGCATCATGTCAGAAGCCCTTGCGAAGTCAAAGTCAGCATAGGGGGTAGAGCAATCTCCAACCTCCGTTTTGCGGATGACATTAATGGATTGGCTGGAGAGGAACAAGAACAGCTGGTACAGAGGCTTGACACCACCTCCAGAGCCTTTGGAATGGAAATAAGTGCAGAGAAGACCAACATGCCCAGCAAACCACTTAGGGCATCCCGACTTTTGTCTGGCTATAGTAGGGACCCACATAGCCCTACAAAAACCCGATGCGTAGCGGAGTCGAGAATGTGGATGCGTAACGATTCGCCCTCCCGTGTGCCGCCCGATTCTGCCCCACCACAAAGCCACGCTGCACACACGCTAACATAGGCCTACTCTCACTTCTCATTGGCTAAACTGTCTGGAATGTTTCGTCTGCTTCACATTTGCTGCGGCGTACGTATGTGAAAAATATATATACAAAATCAATTCAGCAAGATATCATTATTTAATTGTGCTTATAATTCTTAATTTTTATCATACCATATGTAAAATATTGTTAAAGTGTTTCTTTTAACTATTGTATTTATTTATACATTACAAGCCAAGGGTAAATTTCTGTGCCCATTACTGCTGGTCTTTTCCGGTTGTCCTTAGGCGCCAATTTTCTACAGTTTTCTTCTACAGTTGCATGTGCTCGGATATTGTGTTTGCCTGCAAAAACCTATTCCGCTGTGGTTGTTTTTTGGGGCTTTGCCTTTCGTTTATGTATTTAACACACGATTTCGATAGCGACGAAGATCACGTTAATATATGTCGTTATTGAAATGGTGTGTAAATACTTAAGTGTGGATACACCAAGGACTTCCGAAAACAAAAACGCCTGTGCCGACAGTTCCTATTAACACCAGACATCTCAATTCTTTCTTCATACAATCACATATCATAAACAATATGTGGGATATGATTTTAGGGTAAATCAGCATTGGCCAGGGATGGGGCATTATCAGGGTTGTTTCTGGTTTAAGTTGGGTTACAATAGGGTTGGTGTTGGGTATCCTGACGTATGCCCGATCTTTGCCGGAATCGGGTTACCGTTCGGCAAAGGTTGGGTTAGGGTCGGGTAAGTTTTGGGTAGCCCCGACGATCGTCCAATCTTTATCGAAAGTCGGGCTACTGTGTGGCGAACGTGGGGTTACGATCGGGTAAGTTTTGGGTAGCCCGACGATCGCTCGAATCGGGCCCGAGTTGGTTCCAATTTCCATTTGCCCGATCGGGCCCTGAAATTGTGGTTAGCTGGGTGATGACCAACAACACCAATGGCATCAACATGGACATCAAAGTCCAAGGCCAATCCCTCAACAGTGCATAGCTTCATATATTTAGGAGCCATTGTATCAGACAATGGGTCCTGATAGGAAGTCCTCTCCAGGATCGCACAAACAACTGCTGCTCTGACAAGGTTGAAGCCCATTTTCTTATATGGTTGCAAAACATGGACCCTCACAGCAGATCTTCAACAAAGAATACAAAGCATGGAGATGAGGTGTTACAAAAGACTTCTGGGTATTTCCTATACCCAGCACATCACCAACAAGTCCGACAGATCATCACACACGCCCTTTTTACAATATGATGACCTGCTCACAGTGGTGAAGAAACTTGAACTCCGATGGTATGGCCACGTCACCAGAGCAGCAGGCCTTGCAAAAACCATCCTGCAAGGCACGGTGCAAGGAGGCAGAAGAAGAGGGAGACAGAAAAAAGGTGGGAGGACAACATTCGAGAATGGACTGGTTTGACACTGAATGAAGCCATGAGGGTTGCTGAGAGCGAAAAGAAGATGGAGTATGCTGGTTAAACGATCATCTGTGGTGCCCCAGCAACCTTTGAGTTACGGGATATAGGATAGGACTGACTGTTCAATGCATCTCCTTTTGACAGCTACATCTTTGTGGCTTTGGCATTGAATGTTCCATTGCTTTTGTTGACATTTAATTCTGATTATTTTGTTTGTTTTTGCTGTTGTTGCTGCATGTTTTCTTTTTAAAGTAAATTTCATGGTAAGTGAAAATTTTACAGTTAAATTTGGCCTGCACAATCTAACACAAGATGGCAAACGGTAGAGCAAAGATGACAGTACTATATGGCTGACCACTAACCTAGGTAGTTCCTATGAAGTTTGGTCAAAATCCATTCAAGGGTTATTGCTTGTTCTGATTCCCTATTTCAAACAAAACAAGATAGCAAGCCATTCAAATGTAGGCACAGCTAAAAAAAACAAAAGCATTTAAAAGTGTTAATTTTCTGGCAGGTGTTGTAACTTGATTTTATGTTAATATAGCAAAAGGACACCATGTCATGATAGCTCACTATCTGAACTATCTACAAGCAAAATTTTAAGATACAGTGCAAAACGTGTGTAAAAAATTATGATTCACAATGACATTGAAAAAGTACATGAATGATCTAACATGCTTAGCAGTAGATACAGCAGCCGCAAAGTAAAAAATTATTAATTTCGGTTTAGTTGTTCTTAGTGTGTTTTGTACACAAAAAAAGTAACATTTGGAGCAAACTGACATCTGAAATGGCCCACCATTTGAATTACGGTACCTGTATACCAAAACTTGACTAAATCGTTTCCGCCGTTTTTGATATATTGACTTAAAAATGACTGCTGTGACCTTGACCTTTGAGGTAGAGCAAATGTGATGGCGCTGGAGACAGGCCACTAACTTAGGTAATGTTCCTATGAAGTTTGGTCAAAAGCCATTCAGTGGTTCTTCAGATATGTTTCAACGGACCAACCAACCAACCCACTGACTAACCGACCTGCTAACCAACATTTCGCTCGTTCTGATCTCCCCGACCATTTCAAAGTGTTTATCACAAAAAATGTTTTAGGGATATTGAGATCATGGATTTGTATGTTTTAACAAGACTTCAGCTTGTTTGAGTTATAACACAATATTTGGATTCATTTATTGAATTTATACTAACAATATCTTTTAACTTTTATTAAATAAACAATAACAATGCAGCAAATATTGAAGTAGGCTTCTAGCACAGGGGGATGTTTAGCTAATGAGAAATATGGGATACACAAGAAGAGTTTGCCGATTTTAAACCTTCAATAAATCCTGCTGGCTCTTTTCCCATTTGTGACTGAGGGTTTATTGGTTTTGTTTCTGTTTTGTGCAGTCTTGAATATGATCGTTATGGATTCCTTGCACTTGCGGCTGAAGAAGAGACTGATGATGTTCTTGTGGCAAAGGCCAACCAGCTGCAGCGCCAGTCGGACGAAATCAGCAGCCGCTTGAAGGTATAACAACAGTATGACATTTCTTAATCATTAATGACTAAGAGATGTAAATGTGTTCTCTTAGCTTATGTGCAATATAATATCTTTTAATCTCACAAGCATTTTGTACAATTTCCATAGTATTTTGCTGCTGCAAACAACGGCGGATCAAGGGTAAGGTAAGGGGGGGATGAGGGGTGAGGGTTCCAAATTGTGTCCAGGATCCAGACCCCGGTGGTGTCCAGGGGCGAAGGCCTTGATAGCAGAGGGAGAGAAGGGTGGGGGTTTATGGGGGAGCAAAGCCCCCCTGATTCTCAAGATAATGTAACTTTATGAGATGCTTTGTAGGCTTCTCCTGGAAGTTAATGTGGATAATCGCTAGTTTACATTTATTTACATTTCATGTATATACGCTTGTATTTTTTACATGGGAATGTGTGACTCAGTATGAGTATGACACTATTTCAAAAATTACATGCACAATCATAGTGCAACATTGCTGAGGAACAAATGGACAAGAACCACCATAGAAACTACTAGCCTTACATATAAAGAAAGAGAGAAGTAAAGCAAATTTTTAGGGTAATTTGCAAAACCAATGTTACACAAACCCACATTGTGTGTTTTATTTCACTCCTCTTATCACAAATATAGTATCTGATTTATTTGAGCTCTCAGAAATAGCAACCCTGCTTCCAGTACAATGTCAAAATGTGCAATTTAAACTGGACTTTTTGGTCAGCTTTGCATACAATTTTAGTTTGCTAATATATCTGCTTCTAATAGCGATTCAGAAATGAGTTTAGTATCATTGGAATCAGCCAAAACAGACTTAATGAAATATTGCTTTATCATTTTGCTATATAATCTATGCAGAGACACATACGTACCACAGCTGAAACTGTACCCTCTTTTTCCGAATCTTGAGTTTCTTCCAGCATGAAATCTTATCTGCCCAGCCAACTGCTCTTAGCACTGATGCCAGCCTTTCCCTCCCTTTTTTTTTTACAGTGGGCTCCTCTTTGCCAGTGTTAACTTTGTCATTTCTGGTGTTGTGCTTTGAATATTTTCATGTTTTTCTATTTTATTCAGAAGAATTGCATATTTCTGACAATTGTTTTTTAAAACTTGGTTTCTATAGTGTTTGAAGCACTGACTAAAAGTTATATTTTGTTGACTGTTGTGGTATTTTTATGAAGAAAAGAGCTATATAATGTGGTGTACGTGGTGTGGTGTGGTTCTTTGTGGTACTGTTTTCTCTGGTTGAACTGTTTGTACATATTTTATCTACATATATTTATCTAAATATTTTTTTAGATTATTAATTATTTCTAACAATGACAGAAAGTATGCATACTCTGCCCCTTGCTTGTTGAACTCACACCCCCCCCCCCCCCACCTCCCTCCCTGTTGGGGTGCCGGGGGTTTCAGTATAAATAGTATCCCCACTTTCTGGAAATTTTGTGCTTTAAATTCCCACTGTCGCTGTCTTTTTCATTTGTTCTTTCTCATTACTGCTCTGTTCTATCAATCTGCTATATTATCTTCTTCTTCGCTAGACCAGTCACCTACCTTTTTTCTTGAAAACTCTTCCGGGACAAGACTCCTTGTTTGTGTGTGAGGTCTGTTGGATCAGCTTGGGAATATTGGACGCTTTCTGCCAGGTGGTCACTAGGGCTTCCTATGAAGTTTTTATTTAGCAATGTAGGCATTTTATATGTATGTGTTTTGTTGATAATTTATAATGATGTTTGTATTCTATTTTGTTTTTGTAAATGGGGGTTCGATAAATTAGAGTATAGCCTCAGCGTCCCCTGCGTGGGATGTCTTTATTTTAAAGCGACTGGCTGGTGGAGAGCCTTCAGTTTTACCACTAGGGTTGTTTCAGCAGATCTTTTATGCGGATCAAGGGTTGTTCGGTCTTGATTTGGCTCGGAAGAGTCCGCTGGACCTAAAGCAATAATCATGTAATGTAATGTAATGTTGAACTCACTAGATTAAAAGACTGTTTTGGGGAAAAACACAAATATCCTAAATTGAAAGAAAGAAAGATGTTTTGAAATGTACACTCAAGTACAGTTTTTGGTCTCATTTTCTAATGCAACTTATGCTAATGTTTTCTGTCAAATCTTGTGCGTTTAGGTCAACATGTTTTCACACTTGCATAGACTACAGCAAAATTGGCATGTGCATGAAAGTCTAGCACAGTGTGCTGATTTGATTATTTTCTGACTTAGCGGGACGGGAGGAAATCCAGCCCAGCCTTTACTCACACAGAGAGTGGAACGCTCGGACTGCTATCAGTAAACAACGGGGTATTTAAGTACCTGCAAGAACTCCTCCATTGGCACGCTCCTGAGCTAAACCTTCGATCTAGCTCACAGTGCAAGATCTCTGTGCCAAGTGTTGATCAACATGAGAAAAAGAACTTTGGAGCAAAGTCTTTTGAATGTGCAGCTTCTCTCCTGTGGAACAGACTTCCTCTCTCGCTATGTCAGTGTATCTCCAAAGCAGCCTTCAAGCGTCAGCAGTAGACCCATCTTTTTAACCAGTGACCAAAACAAATAGACTATTTTTTTTCGTCTTTTTTTTTGCAGTGCACTGAGCATGCTCACTTGGCCTGGATGGAATCGCGCTATACAAGTATTCATCATCATCATCATATTAGTGTTGTTGGCTGGATGAGGGTTGCCAGGCTAATAGGCTTATCTGCTGGGTCAGGGGTCAAAAGTAATATAATCTTCTCCACTCAGAGTTCTGTTTAGAACAACTGTGGTACATATGTAAACCAGCATTTATCTACCTTTCTTTATAAGTTTGAAGGATTCTTTAATCTATCTCTTTGTTATAGATCTTATTTTTAAATGCAAGAACGTATGTTTTGCACCAGAACATATTTTTTTATGCCGGTAGTCTTCTTTCATCTTGGTGTAGGTCTTCAGATCTAATATCAAGTGGCCTACATTTTCGATTGTAAAGCATTGAGTTTAAAGCGGATTAGATCTAAGGTCAGCTGACACTTTAAAAAAAAATCATGATATAATTCTACAGTCTTACGCTAGCTTAAGTCATACAAATAAAGTTGAGAAGACAGAATGACGTACATGCAGAACTAAATATTATTCCTGTACAGCTGACAAATAACAAAATGCTATTATTTGAAAATCATGCACAGTTGTTCTAGACCGAGCTCTGAGTTGAGAAGATTATATTACTTTTGACCCCTGATCCAGCAGACAAGCCCATTAGCTTGGCAGCCCTCATCTAGCTGACTACAGCTAAACACTAATACCCTGTTGTTTACTGATAGCAGGACCCCTTGGGGTCATGAGCAATCTTGCCACTGTATGTTGTTCTAACCTATAAAGGGAAAAGTGAAAGCCCCAGTTGAAAACCTGTCTTACCTAGGCATGACTGATTCACTGCGGCAACAGTACCCCCGTTGGAGTGCCGGGGGTTTCAGTATAAATAGTATCCCCACTTTCTGGAAATTTAGTGCTTTAAATTCCCACTGTCGCTGTCTTCCTCATTTGCTCTTTCCCATTCCTGATCTGTCCTATCACTCTGCTATACTATCTTCTTCTTTGCTAGATCAATGATCTACCTTTTTTCTTGAAAACTCTTCCTGGACAAGACTCCTTGTTTGTGTATGAGGTCTGTTGGATCAGCTTGGGAGTGTTGGATGCTTTCTGCCAGGTGGTCACTAGGGCTTCCTATGATGTTATTATTTAGCACTATAGGCATTTTATATGTATGTGTTTTGTTGATGATTTATAATGATGTTTGTATTCTATTTTGTTTTTGTAACCGGGGGTTCGAGTAGTTGGGGTAAAGCCTCAGCTGTCCCCTGCATGGGATGTCTTTATTGTAAAGTGACTGGCCGGTGGAGGGCATTCAATTTTCCCACTAGGGTTTTTTCGGCAGATCTTTTATGCGGATTGGGGGTTGTCCGGTCCTGATTTGGCTCGGAAGAGTCCGCTGGACCTAAAGCAACAATCAATCAATCAATCTGTTACACTCGGTTTGATGGTGGTGTTTTATCAGTAGTGGATTCAGCCCCAATGCTGAAGTACTGATGAGTGTAGCTCAGATTCGTTTATCCACGCAACCCGTTCACTCAGCATACAAGTCACAAAGTCGACGTATGAAGTTTTCCACTTTTATTCAGCACACATCAACAACTGCATACAATTCTCAACTCAACTCTTTACTTTCCAACTCACTATCAACAATTTTCACTCTATCCACACACAGGGCATCCATTTTATAATTTTTTCTCTCATTCGAGATGACGACAGGTCGTTCTAGACGCATTACAACCAATCAGAATTAAAGATCGTCATCACTGACTTACGTCATACATCTCTCTACACATACCCGGAACGTTCTCTTACTTCGACATGTATCGGGAAATTTCTATTGAGAGTAAACACACAGATCCAGAAAATTCTCCAATAATATCGACTAACGCAAATTATCAACGTTATACAAAGCCTCTCCTAACAACAATGCAAACTCAAATCAAAGGTAAATAAACTCCATTATTGAATACTTTGCAAAACGAAACGATTAGATCTATCGTGCGCGTTTTAGACATACTTTCGTTCGTTTCAACGTAACACAATCAGTCAATCAATCAATACTGATAGCAGGCAGAGCGTTCCACTCTCTGAGTGAGTAAAGGCTGGGCTGGATTTCCTCCCGTCCCGCTCTCTCAGAAAAGGATAAAATCAGCCAACTGTGCTAGACTTTCATGCACATGCCAATTTTGCTGTAGTGTATGCAAGTGTGAAAACATGTTGACCTAAACATACAAGATTTGACAGAAAACATAAGCATAAGTTGCATTAGAAAATGAGACCAAAAAATGTGCTTGAGTGTACATTTTAAAATATGTTTCTTTCTTTCATTTTAGGATATTTGTGTTTTTCCCCAAAACAGTCTTTTAATCTAATGAGTTCAACAAACAAAGCAGAGTATGCATACTTTCTGTCATTGTTAGAAACAATTAATAATCTAAAACAATATTTAGATAAATATATGTAGATTATTTATGTACAAACAGAAAATAATATTAAATAAATACAAATACGTATGCATGTAAATGTGTTAGTTCAGACATTAAACCGCAGCAATGTAAGGTCGGACCGGGAACTCTCTCCGGTAGTCCCCTATACGCTTCTGTGTCCGGGGACGGTAATCTATTCAACTCAACTCACTCAACTCTCTCCGGTATATTAAGAGGATAGAAGGAAGGATCGATGCCTTGATTGTGACCCTGATCGAAGTGGATGGCTGTCCGTCCGTGTGGAACAGGCTTTGTACGCGTTTGACCGGACTGGACAGAACTGTCAGGATCAACCGATCCTTCGCACTTAGCCAAAATACAGAACAGGATACTGGTCTCTGACCTATCCTAGACAGTCCGACTAGTTTCAGTTGTTGGGCTCGGGATGTGCAACTTATCAGATACCCGTCACCAAGCTGCCTCACTTGGTCTATAGAGACCACTGAGGCTTGAAATGTTCAGTGATTCTCCAGTTCTGCGACTTAAAAGTCGCAGAGTCTGTGTCGCCTATATGCTTGATTATGACTGGAAACCGGCACAGACCATGGTTTGGCAGAGGAAGAGGGTTCGGAGGCGCCCTGTTCCGATTTCTACGCTTGCGGTGACGGCAGTCCATTTTTTATCACGATCCTCCGGGGGTTCGACTGGTTTGGGCTGGGAGGTAAGCACCAGGTGCTCAACTCCCGCAGGCATATGCACTGCCTCAGGGACTCTGGCATCCAAGTCCAAACATGGGGAGGGATCAGTCCCCCCAAATGTCACCTCGATCATCTCCTCAGAGGATGAGGACGAGGAAGAGGAATCAGTGAGAGTCCCTTGTGCTCTATTATGACTTGGAGAGGCTGGCCCTACTCCAGATGGAGCGACCAGGTCACCTACATCCAGTATAGACGCCGCATTTGTTGCGTCAGTTTTACTCTTAACCACAGGAGAGTCTCTCCTACCCATCCCCGCCGAGCACCGACGCCCGGACGGCACACAAGAACCAGACTTCTCCATCGGGAGGAAGGCATCAAGTTTAGTCTAAATAGTTTTGCGCTAGAGTGGCCGCATGCATGGAGAGAAAAAAAAAGGAGAGGTGGGACTAGCCGCAAAACCACAGGCCGACCAAGTTAAAATCCAATTCAGGACCTAAGATAAATAAAACTGGCTGTAGAAACTTTTAAAAAGCTCAGATCAGGCAAAAACCACTGGCTAACAAGTTTGAAAAACCGAGTCAAGATTTATACAATTTAAAACCGGGCTATAAAAGCCTGTTAAAAAATTCGGACCAAACAATTAAATGTCATACGTTAAGAGCCAGCAGTGTACGAGTTCAGGAGTACAGTACAAGGTTCCTACTAAAAGACTAAAACCCACTAGGAGGGGACCAGCACAAATGGCTATGTTTCCCTCTCCTATGGGATGAGACAACGGTCTCTAGGGGTAAAAAAAATCACCAGAGGTGCGTAGAAGTCCAACTGGCCATCTTCCGTCTTTAGGTGAAGAGTGGGTTCATGTCCCATGACATAGTAGACTATGGGAACTGAGTGAAGAGTGGGCTCATGTCCCACGACAGAATAGAAAATGGATATGTTGTAGAGTGGGCTCGTGTCCCACGAAATAGTAGTCTGTGGATGAAGCGACGAGCGCGAAGCGAGGTGATCTTGGAGAAAAACCGCAGTCAGGCAGTAACTTGAAGCAACTAGAGTAGCTTAAAGCAACAAGAGTACTGAACCGTGGGGTAGGCGTTCTCAGTGAAAGTCCCCTCTCAAATGATGATGGATATCAATATGATATCCATTTGATGCAATAATGAGGGCGGTGTTGTTTGTAGATTATAGTCACACGACACTTTCGCATATAGGTGACTACTGGACCGATTTATACTGACACCAGCGGGCCAGTTGTTGGTAAAGGGGAAAATAATATGATCACACGTTGACCAATCCGGGATTCGAACCAGCGACCTTTCGGTTACTAGCAAGACGCTATGAAGGCGGTTTGTTTGTTTGTTTGTTTGTAGATTATAGTCACACGACACTTTCGCATATAGGTGACTACTGGACCGATTTATACTGACACCAGCGGGCCAGTTGTTGGTAAGGGGGAAAATAATATGATCACACGTTGACCAATCCGGGATTCGAACCAGCGACCTTTCGGTTACTAGCAAGACGCTCTTACCAACTGAGCTACCCGGCCCCTCATGAAGGCGGTTCTCCAAACAGTCTTTATATAGGGTCTCCAAACAGTCTTTATATAGCCGAGTCTCATCACCCAAAATATCAATGAACTAGGAAATATAGTACCCTTGCAAAGAAAATACCTACGCCACGTGCCTATGGCAACAGAAATCGATCGTGTCCTAACTCTAAAAACACTTGATGCATAAACAAATATAAATATTTATCAACTCACTTCGTGACATATAGGTACTTTGAAGTGACCTTGATCCTAAACTTGTTGTATTTAGAGGTGATAGATTGATCTTTCGTATATGTTCCAATTTTTCTTTGATCTTGAAGTTCAAGGTCATGTTAGGTCTTGCAAAAAACATTTCATCGTACAATGGAATGGCTGTTTATTTAACCCATAGTATGCAACAACATTGGGCTATTTGATCAGACATGCATGAGCGGTCATGTGAAGGTCAATGTCATCACAAGGTCAACGGTTTTTTTGGCCTAATACAAGTGTTGTACTTTATTTGTTGTACTTTGATAGTACATTTGATAGTACACCGAGTGTGTGTGATTGTGCATGCATGTGTGTATTTGTGTATGTAGGTATGGGTGTATGAGTGCGTGTGTGTAAGAGAGAGAGAGAGAAAGAGAAAGAGAGAGATGTTAAATATAAAACATTTTGCCATTGTCTAACACCAAAAAATATTCTGATTGTTGTATCTATTACATGTCAGTTGGCGAAATAAATTCTTGTTATCCTCTATTCGGAGCTGGAGGTCAAGATCATCTCAAGGTCAAGAGCATAGAAAGATCAAAGTCTTTTTTTTTTCATTTTAATGCCACCATTTTATTTTGTTTTTTTCATTTTGTGTTAAATATTGCGAGTTCCATAAAGAGCATGTGATGCATATGGGCTTCACCCTTCTAGTTTGTTGTTCTTACAAAGCATATTTTAACAGTTCATATGTTTGTTATGTTTATTTTTACTTTATAGTATTTGCAGTTTAATATAATATATATCCCGTATAAATGATATCGGGTAAAAAAATGAAGAATCTCTTTGCTGCAAATGTGCAAGTGATTCCCAACTGCTTTGCTTGTTCTCCAGAATACATCAGAATTCCAGCTTAGACTGGGATATTGAAACTTCTTTTTTATAGATTGGAAATAATCCTGAAATGATCATATTTTATTTTAAAAACATGTTGTGAATAAAAAAATATCACTCCCATTTTTTTTCTGGTTATCTTCACTTGCTTTACAGAAAATGACTACATTACTACCAAAAACTGTTTTTATTTGAACTAGACATACAGAAAATAAGTCCAGGACTGTCCCCCGCTTCCAGTCATAGAGGCTTGCATTGTTCAAAGTATTTGTCAAACTTTGACCCGAGCCAGAACTTTTTTTTTTCAAGTTTGGAAACGAGCACTGTCATTTTTGTTTGATATGATTGGTTGGTTCATTCACTTGATTCTTTGTCATCCCTATTTTTATACAGCACTATTTATTTACATGGACACACCTTGACCACTCCTCCCCCCACAGGTTCTGTTACATTCACAGTACAGTCATTGTTGCGCCGCGCCCCATTGAACAAAATTAAACTTACAACAAAAAATAACTCTTTCCAAAGCGTAGTTATTTTTTAAATGAATACCTTACATAGTTTTTGTGCCTATTAATACACACCAGCTCAATGCCTATGTGAGCAGCACTCTTAGGTTCTCCCACATTTTGCTGGCTGCGGGCTATTTATAGCTTGCCTACACCCTCCCTTTCAGTGAAAGGAAAGGAAAGAAGAGCACCGGCGAAGCTATTTATAGCTAGCCTGGCTGAACTAACTTCAAAACCTAAAAGCTTTGGTTGAGTTGGTGTGAATAGCAACTGCCTACATTCTGGAGCTAAAAATAGCAGATACCAAAGCTGGTGTTAGACAAAACCAGTAAAATCAATTGGTCGTAAGTTTTTTTGCTTTAGATTGATAAAATACCCTACTATACCCCAGACTAAAGACATGCTCTTCAGCTTTGTTGTTCACTCAGAAATAGGGCCAAAGGTCACATAGCTATGGTATTTGATGTACCGTTAAATCAGGACACTCCCTGTCAGAACCAAAATTGAAAATTCAAACTTCAGCAATTGGTTTGAGCAACAACAGCCCATTTTATCATTGTGTAATGTGACAACAATACAAATGTTAAGGTAAACAAAGCCTTGAAATTGGGGCCTTTTAAAAATCAATCATTGTATAATATTTGTGACAGGATGTGGATGAGACAACATCGAAGCATGTCAAATGGGAGAACTTCATGGTTGGACAATCAGGCAAGACTTTGGTGCGTTCAGCTGAGCTGAAAGTGCTTGTTCGACTTGGGATTCCACATGAGTTCAAGGAGCATATCTGGAAGGGGTATGTCACAGTTTTATGCAGTAGGCAATTTTGGAAAAATGAACATGAATGTTCTTGTATTTTTTATGATAGCAATGTAAAAGATTTAGACAACTATTTAAATTTTTTGAACAAAATATGTATCAAGATGGTGTATTCCCATGAGGACAAAGAACTATCTGCGATTGAATTACCTCACCTCAAGGTCCCATAGTAAAGATATATTAGTCAAAAAATGAAAAATTTTCACAAAATTTAAATTTGTTGACCCATTCACACAGCAAACATTTTTTTCCAAAGAAGATTTTTGCAAATCTTTGAGAGATTGATATTTAAAAAAAAATAATCTGTCCATCCTCAATCCTCCTGTCTGTGCAAATTTAAACTTGCAAGTTGCTTCAATTTTCAGAACCTATTTTATGTACTAGAACCAAATTTGGTAGGGTGGTATATATCCACGAGACTTTGAGAATGATCAGTGAATGAATGGCTTCACTTCAAGGTCAAGGTCACAGGGTCAGCAAATGTAATCCACAAATTACAATTTCTCACAAAATTTCATTTTCCTAAGTTATTGATAGTGAATTTGATGCATGATAGAAATCAATGAGACACACAAGCCATGCAAATATTGTCAAACTTGCTCCATGATAAAGGTCACTGGAACTGTCCAAAATCGGCTCATATGGGTATTTTGAAGTGACCTTAACCCTAAACTATGAGAGATAAAATGTCCAAACTTGTAAGCGGAGATATTAGATTGATGTTTCATATGTGCTGCAGTTTTGCATTGATATTGAAGGTCAAGGGGACTTAGACCTTACAAAAACAATTAAAAAATTGGTAATTGTAATATGGCTCTATATTTGACCCATAATATTCTTCATTGGATTATTTGATCATCAGAGGTCATGGGAAGGTCTAGGTCATCCCAAGGTCAAGGTCATTTATGGTCAGTCCTCCCAAGGGTTATCCTATATACTATCCCGTAACTCAAATGTCGTTGGGGCACCACAGATGATCGTTTAACCAGAATACTCCCTTTCTCTGTTCTCAGCAACCCTCATGGCTTCAATCATTGTCAAAACAGCCCATTTTTGAATGATCCTCCCACATCTTTTTCTGTATCCTCGTTCTTCTGCCTCCTTGCACCATGTCTTGCAGGATGGTTTTTGCAAGGCCTGATGCTCTGGTGATATGGCCATACCATCGGAGTTTTCATTTCTTCACCACTGTGGGCATGTCATCATGTTGTCCAATGGCTTGTGTGATGGTCTGTCAGACTTCATTGTTGGTGATGTGCTGGATGTAGGAAATGCCCAGAAGTCTTCTGTAGCACCTCATCTCCATGCTTTGTATTCTTCATTGTAGATCTGCTGTGAGGGTCCACTCCATGTTTCACAAGCGTATAGGAAGATGGAGATGACAAGGGAGCGCAGCAGCCTTACCTTGGAATGTAAACTGATGGTCCTGTCTTTCCAAATTTGCTTCAACCTTGTCAGGGCAGCAGTTGTGTGTGCAATCCTGGAGAGGACTTCCTGTCTGATACAATGGCTCCTAAATATTTGAAGCTGTGTTGAGGGATTGGCCTTGGACTTTGATGTCCATGTTGATGCCGTTGGTGTTGTTGGTCATCATTTTGGTCTTCTCTGGACATTTCCATTCCATATGCTCTGGAGATGGTGCCAAGCCTCTGTACAAGCTGTTCAAGTTCTTGTTCCTCTCCTGCCAATCCATAAATAATTATCATCCGCAAAATGGAGGTTGGAGATTGCTCTACCTTCTATGCTGACTGTGACTTTGTGATCTGCAAGGGAATCTGACATGATGCGCTCTAGGAAGATGTTGAAGAGTGTTGGAGAGAGTAGGCATACTTGACGCACACCGATTGTTGTTCTGAACCAGTTCCTGATAGCGCTGTTGTGGAGGACTGCACTGGTAGCTTTGTCATACAGGCTTTTGATGACTTCAATAATTTTAGGGCTGATGTTGTACAATCTCGTGGTTGCCCACAGAACTGCATGCCAGACTCGGTCAAACACTTTCTTGAAGTCTACAAACACATAATATAGGTGTTGTTGGTGCTGTATGTATTTCTCGCAGATTATTCTGAGGTTGAGTATTATTTTCAGAGGACCTCGTTGGGGGTGGGGGTGGGGGGGGCTGATGGTGCGGTAATTTTCACACACCTGAAGGTTTCCCTTTTTGGGAAGAGTGATGACAAGCGACTGGGTCCATGGTGTAGGTCATTCTCCACTCTGCCCAATCTTGTTACAGATAATGGTGAGGGCGTTAATCATTGCTTCCCCTCCGGCTTGCAGCAATTCCGCTGACTTCCCCTTCTTTAGTGATTGCACTGCTGCCTCAACTTCTTCTCGGAGAATTGGGAGGTTTTCTTCCTCTTCTCTGGTCTGTGGACATGCTAGAACTGATGGGTCTCCATTTGGTGTGTGGATGTAAAGGTCAGAGCAGTACTCTGTCCATCTGTCCAAGACTAGAGATAGCATTAATGCTGGTTTAACCCCACTTTTTTGTACCGACCCCATTTTATTACATAATATGCTGTTTTTAAGAGGTTTTAAACGCACTTCATAACGCTCTGGAAATCCGTCATTTGCTACATATATATCCGTATTTCTTGTCTTTACTTGAAAGCAGTAGATGGTTGGAATTTAAATAAAAACATATTCCTTTAAACATCCCCCCAAAATACAACCCTTCTTTTTAAAAACACGCTGCATTATGGTTGTAACATTACACGTTAATGTCCGCTGGAATAATCTTTTGTTTAACAAGATAGTCCCGAGTAAATAACGATAATGAAAAGATGCCAACCAGTTTACCAACATCTGAAAGATCCATCTTTCCCAATTCAATAGGTTTCATTTTTAAAAGAGATTTTGCAATCATAGCGTAAGTTATATTTAAGCCCACTAAGACAACACTATGGTATCCAAGATTCACAGTTGTATGTTCATATGATACACTCACTTTTATATATAATAAAAAAAAATTATTACTGCATTGTAAACAAATCTAATGATGGCTTCAATGATGGAGATGATTCAATTTCTTTTTCTACAAATGGTTTTGGGGGTTTCTGTTTCTTTTTTCCTTGGCGGTATTTATATATTATGTACCCACTTGCACCTACTACACCGGCTATACATAAATAATATATCTTATTTGAAGATTGTACTGGTTGTATTGGTTGTATTGGTTCTTCTTTGTTTGTTGTTAATGTTTGTTGCGTTATTGTTTCTTCCTTTGGTGATTCCTTATTTCTTAATATGTTTGCTTTTGTTTGTCTGTTCTATCTATGTAACTTGTTAAATTCTGCTAACTTCTTCTGCTAAATTAAAGTTTTACGACAGCTTTCAACATTTGTCTTCCAGTTTAAAAATGCTAGCTAAGAACTTACCCAGTTATCCTATTACTTGTAAATATTTTCCAGACATTACACTTATTCGGAAAGGTGTGTATCCTTATGAATACATGGACTCTTGGGAAGTGTTTGAAGAATTGGAATTGCCGCCTAAAGAAAACTTTTATTCCTCACTCAATAAAAGGTTTATTAGCGATTCCGATTTCGAACATGCACAGAATGTCTGGAATGCACTCGGCTGTAAAAGCCTTGGTGACTACCACGACATATATTTAAAAGCTGACGTCTGTTTGTTGGCCGATGTGTTTGAAAAATACAGAGAAACGAGTTTACATCATTACTCCCTCGATCCTTGTCATTATATTTCTTCGCTGGGAATGAGTTGGGATGCTTTCTTAAAACTTAGTGGTTCTAAAATTGATCTCATAACTGACAAGGTAATGATGACAATGATTGAGTCGGCATTCGTGGAGGAATAAGCGTGGCAGCTCATAATTATTGCAAAGCCAAAAATAAATTCCTGAAGCACTATGACGCCTCACAGAAAACTAATTATATAATGTACTTAGATGCTAACAATTTATGCGGTTGGGCAGTGAGTGAGCTTTTACCGGTTTCAGATTTCAGATTACATGTTAATCCAAACCCCGCAAACTTAACGTGGTTTAACAGTATTTTAAATCACCCTAAAGATCATACTATAGGGTTAATTGTCGAAGTTGACCTAGAGTACCCCAAGGCCTTACACGACCTACATAATGATTACCCATTAGCACCGGAAAGAATGCATGGTACAGACAAGCAGCTTAAACTTATTCCCAACCTCTTTAATAAATCTAATTACGTCTGCCACTACAGAAACCTGCAGTTCTACATCAGACATGGCATGAAGTGCACAGCGATTCATAAGCTTTTATACTTTAAACAAACGAATGTCTTGGCCGGGTACATCAATAAAAACACGGAGCTCAGAAAACAAGCACAATCTACATTTGAAAAAGATTTCTTTAAGCTGCTGAATAACAGCTGTTTTGGTAAAACTATGGAGAACCCATACAAGCGAAAAGATGTTTGGCTAATTACATCGCCTAATAAAGCAATTAAATTAACATCTAAGCCTCAATACCTTGGTTACAAAGAGTTTCATGACTCACTGTATGCCGTTACCATGAAAACTACGCAAGTTAATCTAGACAAATCGGTGCTTATGGGGATGACTATTCTTGACCTTTCTAAATTACTAATGTTCGAATTTTACTACGATTACTTTAAACCTAAATACCCGGAGGCCAGCAGCAACCCCTAATCCAATACTAATTGGTATACCGATTCCAGTCACCAATAATCCCATGCTGATAGCAGCTTCCTCTGTATTAATAACATTTAGACCAGTAGACACGTAATTTATTCCGTTAAAAGTGCCGGAATACCGTCGTTTGCATCTAGAGTACTTTTGAATATCTGATTCAATTTGAGTTTTATTTTTTCTTATTTCTTCCAGCCTGAACATTTGAACGTTACTTACGTTAGTTAAGTCTAGCACTAGGCTGTATAATTGGTTGTATTGGTTCTTCTTCCACTACTGCTTCCGCTATAGCAGGATACAATTTTGTCATCATATTTTTTGTGTGAAAAAAAAATGTTTTTTTTATTATTTAACAATAATTAACTTGATTTTAGTTTATTAGCAAAATATTCTATTTGACTGTCAGAAAATATCTGATCGCTGAAATAAAATGCTAACAGATCTACATTGTCTAGGTTAATTTGCACTATTCTTTCAATAGGATTTGTGACGGACAAAAGTTATCTTGGGCGAGGAAGCAAATACAGAGTACTGATCTTCATTTTCTATTTTCTTCATAAATACTGTAATTCATCTGGGTTCCTCATCTAAATCGGTCCAACTTAGAGTCACGTGCGGAATTACATGAATATTTCTCTGCGTAGGTTTGTGAGCAATTATGTCAAGTACTATCATAGCCGCACTACCTAGCTGTAAAGGAGGCTGCAGAACAACTAACATTTTTTCCCGGCTGTATCACGCTTATGTAAAACATACATAGTTTTTTTGTAGGCTTTGATTTCTATGTTTTCTCGATTATTTTAATCCGGCACTAGACTAACTAACATAGGCCCGGCGTTAATAATTTTCTTAAATTTATTGTCTGGTCCCATAAAAGTGTAAGGGCTTTCGCACTTGAATAAGCCAATCTAATTCTGTGTCTACAGGTGTTAAAGACTAGGTATTTTCTCGTTTAGTAATAGCATACTTAAAATCGGGCTCTACTTTACCGGCATTAAAATCCTTTAGCTGATCGATAGATGGTTTTTCTGGCACTGACGGCGGCACTGACAGCACTGACTGTACTAGCGCTCATTTATAATATCCAGTTGGTGTAAATTCGAAACCGTAAATAGACCCAACAATAGCATTCGCATCAAAGTCGATTGTGTCTGATAGGTATTTCAGTTCAGTGGTAGGACAGGTTACTGGAATTATAGGGCCGTTCAACATTGTATGTTTTAAAATTAAACTTTATTTTATCTCAAGAATAATTGTAAGATCCTCAAAGTTTACAATTTCATTGTTTTGGTTAGTTATTTTGAAGCAGTAGTATGATAGTCCTGACTTAAGTGGCGTTTTTGAGCCAGAAATTTTAATGAAACTGGATCGCAGTAAGATTCTCTCTGAGTTGAAATTATCCTTAGCAATGTACTAGGAGTTCCGTTTACTAAGTTTTCTGATGTCTTCAGTTAATGAAGGTACACAAACAATCTATTATTAATTAACAAATTCATAGGTTTTGTTCCAATAAATTTTAAAGTACTGCCGATGATGAAGATGCTGTCATAGTTGAAGCTGATGCTGGAGTCAAGAAATAATTCATTGCCACCTAATATTTGCCAGCTTTGGCGCAAGTGTAACGCTGGTAATGTCTTTATGCTGGTTTTTATGGAAAGTTAAAGTTACTATCAAGTTTGCAGGGTTCATTTTTGCTTCAATCGAATGAGGTTTAAACAATTCTTCGGTACATTACATTACATGGTTATTGCTTTAGGTCCAGTTCTTCAGTAAGTCTGCAGAAGTCATAATAGCCGGCATGAATAAAGTGCCTTTTTTTTATTAATCATTATCCAGTTGTTTTTTAGATCATAACTAATATTTACCCATTTAACCGTGTAGAATATTTCGTGTAGGATTATGCCTACTTTAAGGTCACTGTTTGTTTGTTGTCAATATGATGACGGAGTTCAATGGGTATGCCTGAATTTACAGATTCAAAAGTTACAAATATATTTTTTAATATAATAAAAATGTATGTGCCTTATAAATATAATAAAGCTGCAAAATATACTACAGGGCCTTATTATTATGAAAAAGTAGTCGACCTAACCAAGCTGACAATTGCTGTGGCTGCCCAGGTTCATTTTGAAACTATCCCCCATAATATTTTTAATCATTACCTCAACCAAGATATTACGAGTGACTTTTTAGCTAACCAGTGGCTAAACAATGGGGGTATGCAGTTCTTTCAGAATCAAATTAATTTTGCACTGTCATGCACTACAACCGGTTGTGGAGTTTCTTACGTTCATCACCTTAATCACCCAGATCCTATGTTGAAGTCTATTTATCTGTTCCATTTGTATTACCAAGTGAGACGAGTGTTGTCTTAACTTCAAGTTCCCTTACCAAGATGACAAAAACTTTAATCCCTTTAACAACGGCTTTGACAAAAAAGCGTTTCAAAGGTTGTGCAATGAATTCCGAATTGATACTAAAACAGACTTCAGACAAAAACTAGACCTCAATCACGGAATGGGGACTTTATTTAGATACACTGTAGGTAATTTATATCCGGGGCCTTATGTACCTGGATTCACATCATATAACCACAACAGCCAAGTTCGATTACTTTATATCAGACAAAAACACACAGCATACAGCACTTTTATTTTGGACACATCAAACGGATTTACCCAAAGTGGGGTGGAAAGGCGGAATGAATCTATTCGTACATATGCGTGGTGCATTCTGGGGTCTCAAGCAGAAACACGAAGTAATATCTTTGGGAAGGGAACTAGCTTCGATGCACAAAAGCAGTTTCTAGCCAACATAGAAGATTCCATTAATTCGGCAGTAGATTTGCCCGCGAGTATGAAAAGATATCAGGACACTTTAAAGTATGCTAGATCAAAAGT
This sequence comes from Oncomelania hupensis, assembly GCA_036898135.1. Lineage (NCBI taxonomy): Eukaryota > Metazoa > Mollusca > Gastropoda > Littorinimorpha > Pomatiopsidae > Oncomelania > Oncomelania hupensis. The sequence goes on from CM072516.1 coordinate 71,185,837, forward strand.
AGATTACGTAATAGTTTAAGGACTGTATATGTTGCCTTCAGATCTTCAGCTTAGGATAGGAACTATATCAAACTACAACAACAATATATTGATTGCCGACCCTCAATTTCATATAGGCTACAATCCTACAATAAATACATTGAATATATTGAATACAGCGAATGCAATGAATACAGCGAATGCAATGAATACAGCGAATACAGTATTTATTGGTAATAATGAACCTTTAAGTCCACCATTATCTACACCACTTCCGAGCTTGCCAAGTCTACCGAGTCTATTGATCATGGGGTTTTGCGTCTAGCGCTTACAGGTGGTTTATTGTTTGCTGGGTTAATTGGGATAAACAACGACCACAGATGCTCAGACGCCCAGACAACAACTTTAGAAGCAGTATTAAATATCCATGAAAATACAGAAACTAATATTCCTGGAAGTGCGTCTACAAGTTTGTCACCTAGGCGTTTCAATAAGTTATCTATGTTTTGTAATGTCTTCTTAATCCAGTCTTTAACCAGACTACCACCGCCACCAGCACTGCCACCAATGCCTACGGTTCTCGTCAGTGCTAAGACTAGCGTACTTATAGTCATTCCAACAGCTGTATAAGAATGCTAAATATTGTAACACCTTGCTCTCTGAACAGTGTTTGAATTCTTTCTGCAAGTGTAGTGTCTTCGTGCAAAATTTTATGCACAGTTTCTTTTATTCTGGCGAAATTAGTTATTAATTTTTCTCTGTTTATGGATAAGGCTTCTAGGCTCGCTGAGCGGTCTGTGTAAAGGTCAGCGAGCCTCTTTTGGATCATCTGTTTTACCTCAATGCTTAAGTTCGCATCATCAGCTTCTGCTAGTTTAATTTTTTGTTTATCTATATGTTTGTCGAGCTCGCTGAGCTTGGCTAAATTCATCATTGTCCCCCCTCTCACAGATTGTAAAGCTTTATCTAAGCCTTGAAGTTCGCACAGTGGCAATAAAGGCGGGTCATTGATAGTTTCCATAACCTGATCAACATTAGTGTCCGCATTTGTTTGTAATGTTTTTAACTCTGTATTTACTTGTAATGCAGAGTCAGTTAAGTCATGTAGGTCTATTTCTGAATTTGATAACGATGCGTCTATTTGTTGAAGTGAAGCTACTGCTTGCCTATGTTATCGGAAAGTCCTAATGATCGTATTACAGTCACTGGGAGTTTAGTTTTCAAAGTAGACCATGCATAAAATTTATCAGGATTCTTTGACATAGTTAACTGTACTCTTATTCTATTACCGGATACAATAGTGTTTATAAACAAGTGACTATTTTTGTCTAGTTCGATGTCGCCGGGACTAACATAGTCCGGTAACTCGTGCCAATGTAATTGTAAAATTTATTGATTTTTCTGGCTTTTTCGGTTTCAGTTACTTGGCATAATTCTTCTCCTATACTTGGTCTTGTTTGGCTCATGCCATCTCCTACCATTGAAAGCAGTGTAACGTCGTGGTTTTCATTAGGTTCATTAGTTTCATCAGGTTTAAACACTTCATCCGGAGCTTCACCGCCTTCTGCCATTTTAAATATAATTTTTTTATGACATTAAAAATTGCAAAGCTACGGAAACTTGTTAGACCCTACACTTTGATTGAGGACGCCTTTAGGCATCAAAGGTGAGAAAATCACAATAATTATTACAAACAATCCAAGCAGCATAGAGCCTAATCAGCTACTAACCATAAGATTTCCAAATTTAGGCCCTGATGATGTAATAGTTCCAGGCAGTCCTAAATTGGGATTTAAAATTAGTCTGGATTCTGATGAAGATCCTAACAGAACCGTAGTCTGTGATGTATGACTAATTAGCGCGATGTATGACATAAACTAGAATGCCGTCAGAATATAAAAACAAAAAGTGGTTTAATGCTAACACAGAAATAGTACCCATAGTTATTACATTATTTATGATCTTGACATTGAGCTGATCTTGACCTCTTGCTCCAAGGACACTTGTGTATGATCAAGAAAACTACAGCTAAAGCTTATTATACCCCAAGACAATGACCTTTGGATGACCTTGACCTTATTGACCTTGACTTTCAATGACCTTCATTGACCTTGACCTTCCATGACTTTGATCTTCACATGACCTCAGATGCTCATGTATGATCAAAGAACCCAATGTTACATGCTATGGGTAAATCAAGGATTTTACATTATAAGGTTTGTCACTCACGGCTAAACCACCAATTTCAGCAAGAGTAAAGTCCCTTTTCACCATCAGGAAAAAATGGTATTACCAAAAAAACACAACCAATGCGCTGGAGGCGATACTTTCAGTGTGATTGCATGTCACAAAGCCTGCTACAAACAAGAAAGCGAGAAATTTTTGCTCTTTCAATTTACGAGAGATGAGGACAGGTAAGAATGCACACTTACATGTATTATTTCTGTTTATTCTGCATTGAAAAAGAACATGATAAAATCATGTGAAATTGCCTTTGTAATTTGGTTTGTGTTGATGCTTTGTAGGCAGTAATCTTACCCACACACACAGCACTGACTCTTTAATAGTTTATAAAACTTTGTGGAGTACAAAGTCCATTATATTCTGAAACCTTATACACACAACTTTACTTTATCAACCTGTCATGGATTTCAAAGAAAAAAAACAGCATCCCGAATGGCAATCTGTTGACTGTTGCGTTGAAATCTCAAATGCTGCAAGGCCAAGTACCGTGAGTTGTCACAAATAAATTACAGCGCTGATAAAGCTATAGTTACTAGATCAATAAGCTAGATTTATATGCGTTGGCTGTTCTTTTTGCTTGTCCCATTTGCAAAATGCCGAAAAAATGTGCCACTGGCGAATGTACCAAGTGTCAAATGGTCAAATCAAAATACAGTTTCCACACACATAACAGTAGCCTAATGAAATTTGACTAAATTGGTAAAAATCAATCTCATGAGCACACAACCCAAAGAGTAGATCTACCTTTTGCTTTGTGTGTCCTCTGCATTGCAATGTGGTGAAACTTAGTTCTTCCTCTGACACCTGTGTGGCAGTTACCTCTGTGCACACTAAGTCATATGGTGAACGTGCTTTCTCTGATAAGGGTACTAATCTACCTCTTTTTCTTGAAATTCATAGTCAGTTCAGTCATTTAACCCGCCCTTATCCCTTATGAGATGACTGGGTCGATCTAGCCCGATGTGTTCCTGCCAAAAGGCTAGGGGGTCAATGAGAATCATCTCGGATTCGCTCTTAAAGCTTTTACCTTCCCCTTCACTGTCTCCCTGCTCTCTATCTTTGTCTCTCCCTCTCTCTCCTTTGCACTACTCCCTAATGTCTTAATCTCCACCCAACCCCCTACTCTCTCTCCTTATCTCTCTCTGCTTGTACAAAGCTCAACCCCCTTCCCCCCCCCTCTCATTAAAAAAGCAACAGTGCACACACAAATACACAGAGCACAACACCCACTCCTAAAACAATGCTCAACACCCACTCCTAAAACAAACACCAAAAAAGCATTCTGATCCATGGCAGATGAGACAAAAGTGTATTCATTTCAATATGAGTTAAAAATATATTCCAATAATAACATTCTTAATATGCATAAAGATAAAATTTAGCCTAGATGGAATAATAAACCTTTCAACCACTACCTATGATTTTCCTTGCAATGCATGAATCCAGACTTTCCAAGGCAGTTTCATACACGTAAAGTAAACAGATTACAAGCCACATTCTTCATTAGCTTCTATTTCTTGAAAATAGCTTATTATAAACTCACAAGTAATAAACAATACAAACATCCACTTGGATGGTTTTTGGCAACTACTCAAAATTCAATTTGATGAGTATTTTTTTGTGACACCATGAGTTTATATAGTGAGTAATCCACTTTTTCACAGAAGTGTTATGCAACAACAGCAGGTTGCCTTTAAACTTTCTGTGTGGTTTCAACTTTATTTACCTATAAGGACCAAACGCATGGCATAATTTTATGCAGTCTGAAACTGATCAAAACAGGTAGTAAACCAAGAGAGGTCATCTTGTGAGCTAAAATCGAAAACAACCAAGAATAAAGACAATTTATTGTGCATTCGTTGCTTCAGGGATGCTTTTTGTAGGCACTGTAGTAAAAAAAAGTGTCTACAAAAAGCTCCTTGAAGCAATGAATGCACAATAAGTGGTCTTTATTCTTGATTGTTTAGGTACTGTAATGTCCACTGGACCCTAGCCCTATAAACAATGACTAACTAACTAACTAACCAAGTTACTGTAATATTTGAAACATATAACAAACGTCTTCCTATATGCTTGCTAAATGTGGACCCTCACAGCAGATCTACAATGAATAATACAAAGCATAGAGATGAGGTGCTACAGGAGACTTCTGGGCATTTCCTGTACCCAGCACATCACCAACAATGAAGTCCGATAATCACACAAACCATTGGACAACACGATGACTGTCACGGACCGGGTTTATAATATTTCGGTCCGATGACTGTTTGTAGTATATCTTCCTGTGAGAAGATAAAAATGTAATATTTATTTTTTATAAATTGAAAACTGAATGCTGATTGGCTGAGCTAGTCATGTGACGACTGGCCAATCACATTCAAACTGGGGGCAGTCTCTTCTTGGGTATACCACGGTGTGGTTGTGTTTGTACTTCTAGCAGCTGTTGACTGCAGAAGTCTCCGGCTGAGGGGCCTCGAGGCGAAGAAGAATAAAGAAGCGGAGAACGAAGGAGAGTTGAGAAGATTAAACAAGATGGAGAAGAAGAGGAAGAAACTCCAGGAGAAGAGAAAGAAGCTCATGAATAAAGAAGAGGATATCACAAGAGGAAGAGCCAAAGAAGAAGACGAGAAGGCGAAGAAGAGGGAGAAGAAGAAGGAGAAGAAGAAGGGGCCAGAGAAGAGCCAAAGAAGAAGACGAGAAGGCGAAGAAGAGGGAGAAGAAGAAGGAGAAGAGGAAGTGAACAGTGAGGAGGCCAAAGAAGAAGACGAGGAAGAAAGACGAGCAGCAGTAGCAACCGCTACCACATCAGCAGCAGTAGCAACCGCTACCACATCGGCAGCAGTAGCAGCCGCCACCGCATCAGCAGCAGTAGCAACCAATGCCACCTCAGCAGCAGCAGCAGCAACAGCGGCAGCAGCCATAGCAGCAGCAGTGGAGGATTATCGGGAAGGCGGAGAGGACGATAGATAGAGAAGAAAACCCAGGATAGCTAGAGAGAAGGACAAGGATAAGGAGAAGGAGGACAGTATAAGGGCAGAGACAGATATTAGAGACAAAGAAAGACACAGTGAATTCTAACCTCCATGAGACTATTGGGGAAATCTCTCTCTCTGTCGACAGTGACCAGATCGATATTGGTGTTTATTGTGACTGGTGTTATTTGGATTATCTGAATGGGACTTATTTGTGGTTTTGTGAAAGTGTGTGTGTTTCCACGGATTATCGCTTCAAAGTAGGTGAGTACAAAAACTACTTAAACGTTTTCATGTTATTGATTGAGTTATATGTACTTATGTAAACTTTGTTGATTCTTGTTTATTTTTCTAGTAATAGAAGGGGGTGTGACAGCAAAAGAAGTTTTGAGAGTTAGGAAGTGTGAGACGGGCGAACACGCAAATCATTCACGCACGCATACACGCAATTCTTGAAATAACCCCTTTCGTTACAGTGGTGACCCTGAAACCCGTAGCTAGTTAGTGGGAGTGAGATTATTTAATTATCTTGTTTGGAGTTGTTATTGGGATTTGAATAAGTAGAAGGGTTTTGTATACATGTTGGGCAGTTAACTTTGGTGTGCTAACTTTGGTGTACAAGTGTGTACTGTGTAACTGACTTGTTAAATTGTTGTTCCATTTCTTTTTGGGTAGTATGTTGTTGTTTATATAGATTATACCCCGTCTCCGATTCTTTCCTTACGGGTCTGATTCTTTGTATAGTTCTGGGATCAGAAAGGGCTTAGATTCATTTTTCTTCCTGTTGTATATATATATTGCTAATTCTAGTTCAGCTTTTCAGTATTGTTTTGTTTTTCTTTCTATACTTATTAGGATCCTGTCTTGTATAGTTATAGTTGTCACATCCCTATTTTAGTTGTTGTAGGTGTTTAGGATTTATTTTTGGCATTTTAACGTAACTTCCGGTGTTTTCTAGCCGAAGAGGAACTTAGTTGTTTTTCAATTGATTTCTTGTATTCTATTGTACCGATATTAGTTTAGAATTTTAGTTCTCTCTTTGTTGTGTTGTGATGTTGTTGTCGTTAATTGTTATTTAGTATAGTGTTTCATTATTATTATTATTTCTTTTGTTTTATTTTGTTTGCACTTCAAAACAAATTATTTATAAAATTTCACCTGTATAATTTAGATTTAAATATTGGAAGTTGTTAGCTATTAATTGTTGCATTTAGTATGGTTTTCTGATGCTTGCTTGTACTTAGACGGAATATAATCTAAACATTGTTTTTATTTTTCTTTCATGGTATGCTGTTTTGAACTTGAACTTGTTTTCATTTTGAAATAATTTCCTTGTGTTAACTTAAACTTGCATTGATTCCGAAATACTTTTCATCTGACAAACTTCGCTTGCTTCGATTTTGAATAATTTTCTTTTGTCAAACTTGAATTTGCTTTGATTTTTGTAATAATTCTTGCCTTGTGAAACTTGGGAAAAATAATTTTTACCTTGTATTACATTAAGTTAGTTGTTAAGTTGTCACTCGCTTTATCTTACTTTTAGTAATTTGCTTTTGAATTCAACTGACCATGTCTTCTGTTGAGGAATACGATACTCTGTTTAACTCATTTTTGACTCAAGCCCAGAAGTTAGGTTTTTCTGAAGAAAAGCTTCAGCAGTACATTGAGCAGTGTTTTCAGAGACATGATAGGGCTAAGGAAAGGGAACAGGAAAAGGTTAAACAGGAACTGGAACGGGAAAAGGTTAAACAAGAACAGGATGCTAAAAAATTGCAGTTCGAACAGGATGCTAAAAAATTGCATGCTAAAAAATTGCAGTTCGAACAGGATGCTAAAAAATTGCAGTTCGAACAGGATGCAAAAAAATTGCAGTTAGAGCAGGAAAGGGAGGAAAAACGTTTAGACAGGGAAAGAGAAGAAAACAGATTAGAACGGGAGGAAAGGAAATTGAAAATGGATTATCAGTTGGAACTGGATAAAGAAAGCCTTAAGCTAAAGGAAAAAGAACTTGAACTTCAGTTAAAACAGGTTGAGTTGCAGAGCGAGAACACTACCCCTAGGACCCCCCGAGGTTCTAATCCTTCATTTCCGAAGTTGCCCCAACTCCCTGTTTTCAAAGAAGATAGGGACGACATTGATTCTTTTTTGTACCGGTTTGAGGCACATGCTAAGGCTCTCAATTATGATAGCAGTAAATGGGTTGTTTACTTAACTGCATTGCTACAAGGCCCGGCTTTAGCTGTGTATCATTCTTTGTCTGCTACCGGTACAGTTTCATATGATGATCTTAAGCAATAACTTCTTAAGAAATTTCAGTGCACTGCAGATGGATTCAGAGAAAAATTCAGATCAGTTAGGCCTGAAGTGGGGGAAAGTTTTGTCACTTTTTCAAAGCGATTTTCACACTTGTTGGAAAGATGGATCCAACTATCAGATTGTGAAAAGACTTTTGATGGAATATGGAATCTGATTTTGTGTGAGCAGTTTATTGCTTCTGTTTCGAGAGATCTCGCCGTATTTTTGAAGGAAAGAAATTTGACGAAATTCGCGGCTTTGATAGACAGTGCTGAAGCATTTCGCATGGCTCACCCGGAAAAGAAACTGGCACGGAAGTCAGATGACTCGATTTTTGCATCCGCGTCTATTTCTCAGAATGTGCCCACTCAGAATCAATTTCGTGGGACGGGTCAAAGATGGAATAATTTCCGGGGATCGGGATTTCGTGGCTCTCCGCGTGGAAACTACCAACCCGCAGGTCCCGTTCCGAATAGGGGCTTTGCACATCAGAACATGAATACGCAACGGGGTGCTCAAAACGATCAGGCTCCTCGTGGTCGTGGCAATACGTATTCGGGGCCTGGTCCTTGTTTCGCAGGCAGACCTCCTCTTAACAGGGGACAGAATAGACAGGGCATAGTTTGCTATTGTTGTGGGGGTGTAGGTCACATATCAACGTGGTGTCCTTATGCTGTTGGCAATTCTGCTGTTGCCCAAGCTTATCCAGAGTCTCAAGACAATCAAAATGACTTTCAGGAATATCAGGACTCCCCAGATGAAACTCAGGTGCAGTCAGCTTTGGTCACTGAGGTCGTTTGCTCAGTTTGTAATGAAAACTGTGGTCATCTCAAGCTAGTATCAGGTACCGTAAATGGCCTCAAAGCAAGTGTGCTCAGAGATACGGGTGCTACCATCTGTGGCGTTCGCAAGAGACTGGTTTCGGATGATCAGTACACTGGCGAAGAGTGTAAATGTTGGTCATTCGGTAGAAACATTGAAGAATTTCCGTTGGCCAAAGTGTCTGTCAACACTCCATTTTTCTCGGGCACTATTTTGTGTTGTGTCATTGATCAACCAGTGGCTGATTTGATATTAGGGAACTTGCCAGGTGTGTCTGATCCTCTTTCGGTTGCTACCACACTCATCCAGGATCAAGGTCATACTTGTTGTGCTACGACTCGTGCCCAAGGCAAGAGACAAGATATCCCAAAGAAACCTCTGAGTTCGGTCACACAAGACTTGAATGTATCGCCATCAGATTTTGCTCGGTTGCAGAAGCAGGATGTTAGTCTATCACCCTTGTTTGATCTTTCAAAGTCAGGTCAAATTCAGACAATAGGATCAGCTTCAGTTTCCTACTTTGTTCAAAATGACATTTTGCATAGGCACTATGAAAACAGCAGAAGGACATTAGACCAGTTAGTAGTCCCCACTACTCTAAGATCCTCAGTTCTTGTCACAGCCCACGATACGATCATGGCAGGTCATTGTGGCATCCGTAGAACAACAGACAGAATACTATCAGAATTTTTTTGGCCAGGGGTGTCCGCTGACACAAAAAGATACGTTAAAACGTGTGACATTTGCCAGAAGACATCTTCAAAGGGTCGAATTCCACCAGTTCCTTTGGAAAAGATGCCGACTATCTCAGAACCATTCAAACGGGTTGCAGTTGATTTGGTAGGACCGATTTCTCCGCCGTCTGAGGAAGGTCACAGATACATACTCAGCATCATTGATATAGCCACACGGTACCCTGAAGCTATTCCGCTCAAACACATTGACTCGGTTTCGGTCGGTGAAGCACTGTTTTCCGTTTTCTCGCGCATGGGATGTCCACAGGAAATTTTGTCAGACTGTGGTACTCAGTTCAACTCGGATCTCATGCGTGGAATCCACCATTTGCTATCGATCAAGGCCATTCATACGTCGCCATATCACGCACAAGCTAATGGCTGTGTTGAACGTTTTCATGGGACGTTGAAACCGATGTTCAAGAAGCTCATTCAAAAACAACCAAAAGCATGGCATCGGTATTTGCCCGCGGTACTTTTCGCGTGTCGAGAACTTCCTAGTGAGAGCACTGGATTCTCACCCTTTGAACTTTTGTTTGGTCGTCGCGCTCGCGGACCCATTCAACTACTTGCGAATACTTGGTCACAAAGTTCTCAAAATGAAGATGCAAAGACTCTGTACAGGTATGTGTTTGATCTCAAAAACAAGATCCTGGAATCTTGTGAGCTGGCTCAAGAAAACATAAAGAAAGCTGAAGCCAAAAACAAGCACTATCATGATAGGAAGGCAAAGCCTCGGTCTTTCAAGGAGGATGACGAAGTCCTGTTGTTGCTTCCTACGGATTCTAATAAATTGCTCATGCAGTGGAAAGGTCCCTTCCGAGTTAGCAAAGCTATGCATCCGGACTATCAGATTGTCATCAACGGAAAGACAAAAGTTTTCCATGCGAATCTTTTGAAAAAGTACCTTAGGCGTCAACCAACTGCTCAGATTGCACTAGATGTAACTAATTCTGATGATTTTTGTTTAGTCAAAAGTGCTATCAAACTTCACGCTACTAATGTAGATCAGTCGCCCAACGTGCCTTGGAACGTTATCCAACCATGGGATGATGAGCTACACGGTGCTGATGCCGTTGCTCAAAGCCTGCCTCATGTCACACCAGTTTTTACAGAATCGATCGGTCCACATGTCATCCGTGGCCGTCATTTCAGCAGAGGCTGATTCAGATAATATCATCATACCCACTGTATCGTCTGCGCAAACTGAAAGTGTAAATGATCTCCACCTTGATGACAAGTTGACATTTGCTCAGAAACAACAACTTCGTGGTGTTTTTGCAGATTTTTCAGATATTCTCACCACCGCCCCAGGCACTTTTCAGGGGGATCTTTTTCATGACGTCTTGTTGACGTCAGACGTACCGGTAAGACTTAGACCCTATGATTTGCCGTTGACATCGAAAGAGACAGTTGAAAGAGAAGTCAAGTCTATGCTCGAAATGGGGGTTATTGAACAGTCACGCTCCCCATACTCATCTCCAGTTGTCCTAGTTGGGAAAAAAGATGGCTCGACTAGATTTTGCATAGACTATAGGCACCTCAACAAAATCACAGTTTTTGACGCAGAGCCAATGCCTAACATTAATGATTTGTTTGCACAACTGGCTGACGGTACTTATTTCACAAAAATTGACCTCTCGAAGGGCTATTGGCAGATTCTGGTGAACCCACTTGACCGGCCAAAGACTGCATTCGCAACCCATGTAGGCCTGTTTCAGTGGATTAGAATGCCTTTTGGCTTAGTCTCTGCTCCCGCTACATTTGCACGCATGATGCGACTGTTGAGGCTTGACGAGGTGTCTTCCATCAACTTTTTCGATGACATTCTGACATGTAGCACTACTTGGAACGGTCATCTCGCACATGTGCGAGGTGTTCTTTCAAAGTTGCAGGCTGCAGGTCTTACAGCTAGACCGTCCAAAATTTTCGCCGGTTTTCAAGAACTTGAGTTTTTAGGCCATATTGTAGGTCGTGGTACCTTGAAACCTGAAAGTTCAAAATTGCAGAAGATGTTGGAAATAACTGTCCCCAAAAGCAAACGTCAAGTTCGGTCGATTCTCGGACTCATCAGTTATTACAGACGCTATGTGCCAAACTTTGCCACAGTAGTTAAACCCCTCACAGACTTGGTCTGTTCGGGTTCGCACAGACAAATTAAATGGACTGGCGAGTGCGAAGTGGCTCTTCGAGCTGTCCAACAGATCTTGTCAAGTTCGCCTGTGCTTGTCTTGCCAGACGTATCGCGTTCATTCGTAGTTCGCACTGACGCGAGTGCTTTTGGCATAGGCGCGGTTTTGCTTCAGGATCATGATGGTGAATTGCACCCTGTCACATTCGTCAGTCGCAAACTGCTGGATAGGGAAACACGATACAGTACCATAGAGAGAGAATGCTTGGCTATCATTTGGGCCCTCACAAAGCTTTCGAAGTATCTGTGGGGAAAGTCGTTCATCCTTCAGACTGACCATCGGCCATTGTCTTACTTGCGTTCGGGTCAGTTCAAGAATGCTCGAATCACACGCTGGGCGTTGGCACTTCAAGAGTTTCAGTTTGAGATTGAAGTCTTGCCTGGTACTGCCAATGTGTTTGCAGATATGCTGTCAAGATCAAATGTTGATCAGTGTATTCCATAAAATCTGTGGAACATGAACTTGCTGTGTATATAATTCTGCTGCTGTATATTTAATACTGGAAATGTATTGGAATACTGTAAAATGATCTGTTATGTACCTTATTGATTTTTGTTTCGCTGTATCACGGTGACATGCTTGGTCTTGAACTACATATTTTGTACGTCTATTGCGCTTTGGGTGATTGCTTAATACAATAGGGTTTATGATTAAGATAAGTGCTAATGACCAGTTTTCTCTTTTTGCTTCTTGTACAGTATAGGTGGACATGATTGTAGTAATTTTTTCTTTCTGATAAAATTCAGAAAACTCGGGCGTTTTCTTTTTGCAGGAAGGGGGTATTGTCACGGACCGGGTTTATAATATTTCGGTCCGATGACTGTTTGTAGTATCTTCCTGTGAGAAGATAAAAATGTAATATTTATTTTTTATAAATTGAAAACTGAATGCTGATTGGCTGAGCTAGTCATGTGACGACTGGCCAATCACATTCAAACTGGGGGCAGTCTCTTCTTGGGTATACCACGGTGTGGTTGTGTTTGTACTTCTAGCAGCTGTTGACTGCAGAAGTCTCCGGCTGAGGGGCCTCGAGGCGAAGAAGAATAAAGAAGCGGAGAACGAAGGAGAGTTGAGAAGATTAAACAAGAAGGAGAAGAAGAGGAAGAAACTCCAGGAGAAGAGAAAGAAGCTCACGAATAAAGAAGAAGAGGATATCACAAGAGGAAGAGCCAAAGAAGAAGACGAGAAGGCGAAGAAGAGGGAGAAGAAGAAGGAGAAGAAGAAGGGGCCAGAGAAGAGCCACAGAAGAAGACGAGAAGGCGAAGAAGAGGGAGAAGAAGAAGGAGAAGAGGAAGTGAACAGTGAGGAGGCCAAAGAAGAAGACGAGGAAGAAAGACGAGCAGCAGTAGCAACCGCTACCACATCAGCAGCAGTAGCAACCGCTACCACATCGGCAGCAGTAGCAGCCGCCACCGCATCAGCAGCAGTAGCAACCAATGCCACCTCAGCAGCAGCAGCAGCAACAGCGGCAGCAGCCATAGCAGCAGCAGTGGAGGATTATCGGGAAGGCGGAGAGGACGATAGATAGAGAAGAAAACCCAGGATAGCTAGAGAGAAGGACAAGGATAAGGAGAAGGAGGACAGTATAAGGGCAGAGACAGATATTAGAGACAAAGAAAGACACAGTGAATTCTAACCTCCATGAGACTATTGGGGAAATCTCTCTCTCTGTCGACAGTGACCAGATCGATATTGGTGTTTATTGTGACTGGTGTTATTTGGATTATCTGAATGGGACTTATTTGTGGTTTTGTGAAAGTGTGTGTGTTTCCACGGATTATCGCTTCAAAGTAGGTGAGTACAAAAACTACTTAAACGTTTTCATGTTATTGATTGAGTTATATGTACTTATGTAAACTTTGTTGATTCTTGTTTATTTTTCTAGTAATAGAAGGGGGTGTGACAGCAAAAGAAGTTTTGAGAGTTAGGAAGTGTGAGACGGGCGAACACGCAAATCATTCACGCACGCAATTCTTGAAATAACCCCTTTCGTTACAATGACATGCTCACAGTGGTGAAGAAACTGAAACTCTGATGGTATGGCCACATCACGAAAGCATCAGGCCTTGCAATGACCATCCTGCAAGGCACTGTGCAAGGAGGCAGAAGAAGAAGGAGACCGAAAAGAGGTGAGAACAACATTCGAGAATGGACTGGCTTGACACTGAATGAAGCCATGAGGGTTGCTGAAGACAGAGAAATATGGAGTACGCTGGTTAAATGATCATCTGTGGTGCCCCAACGACCTTTGAGTTCCTTGAAGTAATAAATAAAGAAAAAGTATTTTATAGGTATATAATTTCATTCGTTTGTATTACTTGTGTGCTGCTGTTGACATTTTTTAACTTGTTTTACTCCATCTGCAGTGCTCTACCTTTTTATTGTCACGGGACAGGATAGGAAAAGAACAAACATATCATTTTATTATGGCTTTTGTCAGATTTTCTGAAAATGGGTCTAGTTTACCCTCAGCAGGCACCATTAGCGAAGAAGGACATATAGAATAGTGTAAATAGATTCCTGAAAAAACATGTGTCATATGGGTTTTGTCCTTATAGTTTACTAAATTGTGTTTTTTATTGTTTTTCTAATTGTTGTTTTATTTATTCTTCAACTCTTCATTCATTTATGTATTGGTTTTAATATTCGGTATTCTTTGTAATGTTTTATGACATTCCCAGCGCCAGCTGTCTGGAACCACAGACAGTGTTGGCATACCTACACGCAATGCCACATCAAATAATCACTACCATTTGTGTAGGGCTGAGAGCCTTATGTCGCATTTCTGCAACACTACCCATGGAAGAAAACAAAATATCTCCAGTCACTACAGCCTGCAGAAATGTGCTATTGACGCCTCGCCCTACAGTCACGTTAATGATCAGTTGGCAGTGAAAGGGTTAATCTGGCATATTATTTTCACAAAACATGCTGGTCATTGTCATTGTCTGTATCCCAATCTCTGGGAAAATATTAAATTATTGCAAGCGTATTTGTATTTCTCAACATTTTGTTGATTTAGTTAGCTTTGATCATTGTGTTATTTTATGTGTACTATATTTTATTGTCTGCTCTCAATCCTACTTTTAGGTGTGTGAATTTCTATGTGGGGCAAACTCGTGACAAGATGGGTCCATTGTACTACAAAAAAGATCTTGGTGAGAGAATAAAAAACAGCCAAATCAATCCTGCAGCCAAACAGGTACATATTGAGATTACATTTACATTGTCAGTCACTGCTACTTGTGATTTATTTGCTGTACCAACCCATATTCCTCATTTTCAATTGGTATTGAAAGTTATAGCAACTGCCAAAAGTCCTATGATTTGCCTGAATATTTTGCCCTGAAAATAAAATCTGTGATATGGAATTTTTGTTCTCTTTTGTTTACAGATCAATTTTAGTTAACTTTTAAACGATATATCATTATTAATAGTTTTATTATTATTGTTGTTGTTATTGTTATTGTTCAATGAATTCAGTTAAAATATCACAACTGGACATATTTGAACTGCGTTCTTCAAATGATCCAAATGATTTCTTATTCCTTGCAGCTTGACCGATTTCTTTGATTTTTTTGTGTGGTGACATTTGTTGGTTTAATTTAAAATATGTATGACAGATGCTTAAATACGTATTGCATACTATGGAGTAGTTAAATAATCAGGTGAATTGTATATTGTCATTTGTTCATTTTGTGCCACTTTTAGAGTGTAAATATTTTGAATATATCAGATTGAACTGGACTTGCTGCGAACACTGCCCACTAATCATCATTTTGACTCCTCCAACTCTGACGGAATTCCCAAATTGCGACGGGTGCTGCTGTCTTACAGTGTTCACAACCCCATCATTGGATACTGCCAGGTCAGATGAATTTCACAAAAACAGGTTTACACACTCGTAATATCATGAACATTCAGAATTTTTTTTAACCATGGCTTATACACCATTTTGCACTAGCAAGATTTTTCATATATTATTTATTTATGAAAGTTTTCCACACAGGAAATAAAGAAAAGTATTTTATAGGTATGTAATTTCATTCGTTTGTATTCCTTGTGTGCTCCTGTTGACATTTTTAACTTCTTTTACTCCATCTGCAGTGCTCTACCTTTTTATGTATAATATAAAGACACATCTCTTCGATTGCTGATCATGTTCTCTCCACTTGTTGTACACCAATCCCAAATCCCCTACTTCTGTCCCCAGCAGTCTGCATCCATCCCTTGTATGCCCTATGTTGCAAATGTAGAGAATGTGATTTTTCTAGTTTAAACAATATTTCTATTTTTAGAACGTGATTATTTTTTGGAAAACTATACCTAAAATTTCATTGGTTGAAAATGTGAACCAAGAAAATAATGAATAGCCGGAAGTAAGGGCAATTGGAGCTCACTTCATGAATAAGTTTCAAAGTGTCAAGTCAGGTGTGTAGGAAAAAAAAGAAAGGAAAAAAAAAGATTTTGGGGAAGATTTAAGAGGTAGAAAGCATAGAGGACTTATCAAGGAGCATAGGTTGAGTGGACTTTCTCTCTGAAATTGGATTGTATATTGTGCTGTAAAAATTATAGGTATTTATGTTTTCATGATTGTGAAATGTTGGAGAAGTATATTTTTGTATTGGATGTATTGTGTTGAGAGTTGGTGAGCTGCTATCCACTAAGAGGAAATATAATTTTCATTGATGTAATAATGTTATTAATTACTTGGGGCTATAATTATAGAGTTGTAGATAATGTAAAATGAATGGAATATGTGAGTATGTTGATAGTAATTTTCATTCATGAAATAATTATACCTGGATATGGACTCTTTTTTCAGACCCTATGGAATGGAAATAAGTGTAGAGAAGACCAAAATGATGACCAACAACATCATTGGCATTAACACGGACATCAAAGTCCAAGGCCAAGTGCATAGTTTCAAATATTTAGGAGCCATTGTATCACACCAGCTCAATGCCTATGTGAGCAGCACTCTTAGGTTCTCCCACATTTTGCTGGCTGCGGGCTATTTATAGCTTGCCTACACCCTCCTTTTCAGTGAAAGGAAAGGAAAGAAGAGCACTGGCGAAGCTATTTAAAGCTAGCCTAAAAGCTTTGCTTGAGTCAGTGTGGTATCAGACAATGGGTCCCAACAGGAAGTCCTCTCCAGGATCGCACAAACTGCAGCCTTGGCAAGGTTGAAGTTCATTTTGAAAGACAAGACCATCAGTCTACATTCCAAGGTAAGGCTGCTGCGCTCCCTTGGCATCTCCATCTTCCTATACAATTGCGAAACACGGACCCTCACACAGATCTACAAAGAAGAATACAAAGCATGGAGATGAGGTGCTACAGAAGACTTCTGGACATTTCCTATATCCAGCACATCACCAACGACAAAGTCCAACAGACCATCACACAAGCCATTGAACAACACGATGACCTGCTAACAGTGGTGAAGAAACTGAAACTCCGATGGTATGGCCACATCACCAGATCATCATGCCTTGCAAAGACCATCCTGCAAGGCACAGTGCAAGGAGGTAGAAGAAGAGGGAGACGGAAAAAGAGGTGGGAGTACAACATTCAAGAATGGACTGGCTTGACACTGAGCGAAGCCATCAGGGTTGCTGCAGAGAAAGATGGAGTATGCTTGTTAAACGATCATCTGTGGTGCTCCAGCGACCTCCGAGTTACGGGATAGGATAGGATAGGATGGATAACATTGTGGGAGAAGGCAGGAAACGATCACATATGGAGCGGAATTGAAAGAGTGAATAAACTAATGGCGATGAGCAAGGATGAATCAAAGATGAATAATATGATCATAATAATCCGAGTATTGACAATATATATATAGGCTTATAAAATGTTCCTACATAACCGGTTAACAGTTTTCCCTACGGTTATCTGCGGACCCGGCCTTTGGATCCGGGAACCCGGCTCGGTTCCCGGATCCAAGGCGGCTCCCAAAAAACGATCTGGGAACAACGGGTAGGGTTAGGCAGTGCCTCGACGGGTAGGGTAAGGCAGTGCTACACATATTCCGCTCGAAACGGGTTAGGGTTAGGGTTAGCGGTCCGTCTACAAGTGATTCAATTAGCGTTATATAGGAGGTTCCAGGAAACAAGGGGGTCTCTCTCTCTCTCTCTCTCCCTCTCTCTCTCTCACTCTCTCTCTCTCTCTCTCTATCTATCTATCTATATATATATATATATATATATATATATATATATATATATATATATATATATATATATATATATATATATATATATATATATATATATATATATATATATATATATGAAGGGTTGCATGACAAAACGCACTATATGATAATATCCAAATTTGTCAAGTTGAGATATTTGCCATTTTTTAAAGGCAGGCCTTGTAGCAAATATTCCGTTTTTGTACTTATACTGAAAACATGAGAACATTAAAGCTTTCTTAAAAACAAAAATCACCAAATCAATGTTTGATATCTTATTTACTGGACCATTTTTTTTATATTGATTGTTTTGACAAAACGCATTATATCCAGCGAAAGGCTATGCAGCGCATGTCCTACTCCCCTCCCCCTCTTTGTCACATCGTATTGGTCGTCTCCCCGCCCTCTTTCCTAGCCTAGATGTTACGCAATTTTGTGAACAACCCGCAATAATGATGTTCAACAATCAAAAAGCTGATCTCACCTTGTTAAAGGAATCATAAAGCTTCCCTTGATTTAGAGCAAGGTCTGTGGTGGTCAGGTTTGCTACCAAGCAGCCTTTGCACTCTGCATTGTCATTGTGTGAGTAGGCAATGGCTGGGATTTTGCCACCACTGGAGTAACGTGCTCGCTTCACTATTTCTTTTTTGTGTGCCGCCTTATCCTTCCGTTTTCTACTCCATCCAATTGTCAAATTAACATCTTTCAGACTGTCATCAAAGGCATCCATCATAAATTTTGACAGAGGCTCCGGTTTATTAAGATTATAGATCGAATGTGGTGAAGAAATCGCTTTGTTTACAATTATCAACAAGGCTGGAGGTGTGGCCGGATATAATACTTTCGGACGTTCTGATTGGCTGAACGGATATAGAGCATTTTGTCAAAAAGAGGCCGTGGCTCATAGCGCGTTTTGTAAAGAACTGTCATGTTTCACTGGTGGTTATTAAGGGTTATAGGGCGTTTTGTGAAGAAATATTTTTACAGGCAGTTGCAGTCTTAGGAGCTGAGTGTGTCAAGGGATATAACTCGATTTTGTTATTTTTGGCGTATAGCGCGTTTTGTCATGCAACCCTTCATAAATATATATTACTGTGTGTATGTATGTATATATATATATATATATATATATATATATATATATATATATATATATATATATATATATATATATATATATATATATATATATATATATATATATATACATATATATATATATATATATATATATATATATATATACACACAGTAAGTCCTCGGGTTACGCCGGTCTCGACTTACATTGTTTCGTGGTTACGACACTCCTCCCCATAAAAATATAATAAATAATATTACGCGTTGTTCCGTCTTACCCGGTTTAGCATCGTAAGCGACGTAAACAAACAGGAGCTAGTTTCTGGCGAGCGGCGAAAGAATACGCTTTGTTGTGGTTATACGGCGGGGAAGACTACGTCGCTTCCTACGCTGGCGTCGCTTCATACGCTCAGTCACTGTACATACGCCATTTTGTTTGTTTACGCCATCTATCTCTCTCACGTGTTTTATCGTTTGGTTATGGCTCCCAAACGTAAGTCAGACTCTTCTGATGTTAGTGCATCAAAGAAAAGAAAGGCCATCACCATGGAAGTTAAAATGGACATTATAATATGAATACTTTTTTATGTCATTAACAGTTACAGTACAGTATATAGCACTGTACGTACAGTACAGGTATTTTTCTTTATGTTCCAACTTACGTTTTGACTTAATATGAAATCGGGTTACGACGCGTCCAACGAACGGATCAATGTCGTAACTCGAGGACACCCTGTATATATATTTTTTTTTTGCTGCCTTATACGGGAGGCTGGTTAGCTTCGAACACCAGGAAATACAAAGGTGTAGTCGTGAAACGGGAAAAAGACGAATCATGAGACGCTGGATTTCTCAGGACACAATGTGATCGCCGCTACCAGCTGTCAGCAGATCTTCTACCCCATAGAGAAGACTTCACTGCTACCTAAGACAGATAAACAGACATGTTTATCTGCCTGTTTACAAAACGCCATCTGCTCATCTATTTGTGCACAACATTCTATGGTTACCACAGGTAACAAGTCTTTATTATTTGGCTCGGGACATGAAAATGCCAGCTGTGGAAACTCATAAACTTGTAACCTGATACATGTGATGTGAAAGATTTGTGTGAATTATTATTGTTTAGATATATAAAGCATTGAGAGCGTTGAGCTTATATTTGTGTTGGTGTTTCCCTGTGTTAGTGAGAATCTTTGAATTTGTGGGTGTGGTAGTTAACAGAGATTCTTACATGCACACTTTATTTTGATTTAGGAGTCAGATATATTTTGCATTCAGTTAGTTATTATAAACAGGCACACATCAAATTCCATCCATTACAGCAAGCTTGGACGATGATGCGCCATATAAATGGACATCATCATGTGTGAATCTGTTGAACATCAATCAGCTTTAAAATTCAATAAAGCTATTAAAATAACCCAAAGTGACTTTGTTATTTGAACCGCATTCTTCAAATGATCAGCATGACTTTCTTTAACTTTTTGTGCTCATCTGTTAGGTGGTAACAAAATTATTTTATAATTTTATATCTTTAAATATTTATTTTTGTAAGATTAATCTAATTCATTTGGTGACTGATTAAAGTTCTTATTTTAAATACCTCCATGTTTATTCTTGTAGGATATATAATTATTGACTCACATGTGTGCAGCAATGTGTCTTACCTCCCAAAAACAAACCTTTTTAGATTTTTGTAAATCTGTGCGAGATGTCCTAAAATTATATTTATTTTTAACTATTTTGGGCCTGTCCTTCAGTCCATACATTTGTCTGCTGTTCGTCTGTGCAAACCTTTAAGGTAGCTAAGTACTCAGAAATTATTTCATCTGTCACAACCAAATTTGGTAGGATGGTGTATATCAATAAGAACTCAAAAATGATAAGTGAATGAATGACTTCATTTCAAGGTCACAGGATCAACAAATGTTAATAACAAAAACTGACAATTTTTCCAAATGTTATTGATATTGAACTAATGATTGTTTGAGGCATGATAGATATCAATGAGACAAACATAGTGCAAATTTGGTCAACCTCATTCCAAGGTCAAGATAGTGATATGTCCAAAGTTGGTTCATATGGGTGCTTTGAAGTGACCTTGACCCTAAACTATGAGAGATAAAAAGTCCAAACTTGTTCTAGGTAGAGATCATAGCTTGAAATTTGCTATTTATGATGTTATTGCGTTCATCTTAAAGGTCAAGGTCATTACAAAAAACATTTGTAAAATTGTCATCATACAGTAGAATAGCTCTATGTTTGACCCATGGTATGCATTAACTGTGTTATTTGATCATACATGAGCATCAGAGTTCATGTCAAAGTCTAGGTCATCCCAAGATCAATGTCATCAAAGGTCAAGGACATACCAAGGTCACTTTTTTGTTGTTGTGGCGGGGAGGGAGGAGAGGGGCATAATCCAACGGTTTACTATAGTTTATTTGATCATACCTGAGTGTCTGTTTGGATCTGGAGGTCATGGTCATCTCAAGATCAAGATCATCACACAATCAAAGTCAGCATTTGCATTTTGATGTCACTGTTTTCTTTTGTTTTTCTGTGCACTCAATTTCATTGCCATTCTTATGGGCTTGTTCTTCACCATTGTGCTGCTAGCCATAAATTTGAAAGCGCTGCCTGCATTGCCCATCTCTCTGGCCTTTGGACTGGCCTTCTACTTCGTCACCTGTCTTTGTCCAACCCTTCGTGGACAAGATAAATGGCTGGCAGGTCTACATCTGGTGGCACAACATAGCCCTTCGTCTACATCCTTTGGGCCTTCTGACCACATGGGGCAAGGTGGTCACTTCCATAGAATAGACAGATGAACTAGCAAAGATTAGTCGACTAGGCCTACATACACACCATCCCATTTTGTTTAAACTTTTGTTGCCGACAATATAGCCATTAGACAAAACCTATGTTGCAGTTGAAAATCACAGAAGTTTGCAAGAAGTACACAAATGTGAATTTTTCAATTTTTTAAAATATTTTGTTGGCTGGTGCTCTTTGGATTTGGGCACTGAATAGAATAGACCCAACGTTTCCCGGCATGTCGTAAGAGGCAACTAACGGAGGTGATGTCAGCACTGCATCATGGGTGAAAGTCTTCTACACAGAAGTTACCGGCCATGTTCAACGACCACGTGCTCGGGGCCAAGGCAAGCCACACTGTACTCGTGGATTTGAGCTGTGGCCAACAGCCTGGAGAGGATTGAACCCAGTATCAGACAATAGGTCTCGACAGGAAATCCTCTCCAGGATCGCACAAACAACTGCTGCCCTGACAAGGTCGAAGCCCATTTAAAGACAGGACCATCAGCCTGCGCTCCCTTGTCATCTCCATCTTCCTATATGCTTGCGAAACATGGACCCTCACAGAAGATCTACAACGAAGAATACAAAGCATGAAGATGAGGTGCTACAGAAGACTTCTGGGCATTTCCTATACTCAGCACATCACCAACAATGAAGTCTGACAGACCATCGCACAAGCCATTGGACAACACGATATGCTCACAGTGGTGAAGGAATGGAAACTCCGAAGGTTTGGCCACATTACCAGAGCATAAGATCTTGCAAATACCATCCTACGGTGCAAGGAAGCAGAAGAAGAGGGAGACGGAAAAAGAGGTGGGAGAACAACATTCGAGAATGTTTGACACTGAACAAAGACATGAGGGTTGCTGAGAATGGAGTACGCTGGTTAAACGATCATCTGTGATGTTCCAACGACCTTTGAGTTACGGGATAGGATATATTATATAGGCACTCAGTTTTAATGTAGAACATTGCAAGTTTGATTATTATCATGTGGCCCTTCTAGTTTTAAAAGTCCTTCAAATTATGGTTATACTTGTTCTACATATTTTATGCAGGTTTGAATGATTTCTGACATTATGGTATGTGTTTTTAGGGTTTGAATCGTCTTGCAGCCATAGCTTTGCTGTTTCTGAGTGAGGAGGAATCGTTCTGGTGCCTAGAAGCACTGGTAGAACACATCATGCCTAAAGATTACTTTACCAAAACACTGGCAGGAGCACAGGCTGACCAGGTGTGCACTTTGTACTTCATACAGACAAGGGCCTCAATACATTACTTTAGACATAACTGATTCTGTTGATCATGATTTACTTTTATTGATTGACTGTTGGCTTCCGAATGTATTTTTATTGACTGTTGACCCATAGATTTATTTTTGACTGTCTTCCTGACATTTTTATTGACTGATTGTTGAATGACTTCTTGATTTATTTTTGTTTGGTTGATTGGTGCTATTCCATTTATGCTTGAGTAGCGTGATAACCTTTCGTGCAGAAGATAGTGCACCGTTTGACATTTAGTTTGCATCATGTAGCATAGCGTGCATGGTATGGTGATCTTCCTTGCAGAAAATGTACATTGACATTTTAGCATATAACAAAGCATGGGACATTGTACAAGTTTTTAACCATCAGTTTATCTCTTTATGAGGATCACAGACCACCTACCCATTATTTATATGTATATATAGATATATAAGATTAGGTAGGTAGATTACATTCGATTAAATTAGATAAGATTAGATTAGATTAGATTGGATGGGATGGAATGGATGGATGGATAGAGAGATAGAGAGAGAGAGAGATAGATAGATAGATAGATAGATAGATAGATAGATAGATAGATAGATAGATAGATAGATAGATATAGGTGAGATAAATAAAAAGAAATCTATTACTTTTGAAATAGCGTTGCATTATGACTTCAATTCAAATGTTTGCAGTAAATATATTTGCAAATTTTTTATATAGACAGATTTTAAATGCTACTTGTTTTTATGACAGTGGAGAGGTTGTTCCAGGTTATTACAGTTCTGTTAGTAAAACCTTTGAAATTGGTATTTTGTTACAGAGCCTAGTTTAGTTATAAACTCTAGTAGCTATAACATCAGACAGTTTAATAAGATATGAAGTGGTGGTGGTGTATTTCAACTTTGTACACAATCTGATCTGTTCATTTTCTTTATCACACTTGGTGGTATCAGACTTCAAACATGCATTATGTGACCTGATTTTCCATGAGTCATTGACAACATTAACCAGCTAGAAGGGATGGGGGAGAACCAGAGGCAGTAAAGGGCTGAGACATTTTCAGTAGCTTGATTCTGTGACGCATATTCCTTTATTTATATGCTCAGATTTTTTGTTAATTGTCCTTTTGGAATGTGTTTATTACACAAAGTATAAATAGAGTCATTTATCTCAATTTGACACAGCTCCACTAACTTTTGGAATATAATTTTAAAAAAACACATATAATTGGAAACTCCTTTTGGTGAGTATAAACCAAGATTTAGTCTGTGCAAGCATGCACTCCATAGCATGGACATTATAGAGACCTTGCAGGAACTATGAACAAATGTAAAGTACAGCAATGAGACAGCATTAATGTCACTTCCTCATTGTAAGTATTCAGTATGCATAGAGCTTCATCACAATGACAAATCCTATCAAGGCTTAGTCGCGGCACATGGTCAAGGTCATTACAAAAACATT
Organism: Oncomelania hupensis; assembly: GCA_036898135.1. Lineage (NCBI taxonomy): Eukaryota > Metazoa > Mollusca > Gastropoda > Littorinimorpha > Pomatiopsidae > Oncomelania > Oncomelania hupensis. Next base: position 71,209,894 of record CM072516.1, read on the forward strand.
TGTAAAATTGTCATCATACAGTAGAATAGCTCTATGTTTGACCCATGGTATGCATTAACTGCGTTATTTGATTATACATGAGCACCAGAGTTCATGTCAAAGTCTAGGTCATCCCAAGATCAATGTCATCAAAGGTCAAGGACATATCAAGGTCACTTTTTTGTTGTTGTGGCGGGGAGGGAGGAGAGGGACATAATAATTTTTTTTGGAAATTCTCCCAAAACTTGTCATTTGTGTATGGGTGTTGGGTCAGTTTGGGGATATTGGATGCTTTCTCCAAATGGTGACTGACTTTCTATAGTATTATGGGATGACCTTGTGGTGCAGTGGATTAGTCGGTGGTTTGCTTTGCCGAAGGTCGCGGGTTCGATTCTTGCAAGGGGCGAACGTATGGGACTTAGGTATGAGACTATTAAAGTCACCAAGGTTTTTTTCCAGGCACTCCGGTTTCCTCCCTCCTTTCAATAATGGTACTGGATGCAGTCAAAATAAAAAAATTAAAAAATATAAATTCGATTTTCTTTCCTCTTCCAATAGCGATCTCCTTGCCTTTACACCACCTGTTTGAGTGATGAATATGTGTATTTGTTGTGTGTGTGTGTGTTTGATCGTGAGGGTGGATGAGACAGGTGAGCGTGGTACAGATCGCCGCTCTTTGAGCCTGATTGATTTGGGGAAAGGCGCGTATATAGTATTATTATTTAGCAATGCAGGCATTTCATATAGACATGTTTTGTTTTGTTTTGTTTTTGTAAATGGGCGTTTAATAAATTAGAGTGGGGTGTCGGCGTCCCCTTCTTGGGGTGCCTTATTTTGTTGTGGAGTGACCGGCTGGTAAAATGTTACCAATTATTGTGTTGTTTGAGCAGATCTTTTATATTGACCGATCAGTAGTGAGTTCTCTTTCAAGCAAGTTGTGGTCCTGATTCGGCTCTTTGCAGTCTGCTAGACCCTATAAACAATGACTAACTAACTATCATCATCATCATCATCATCATCATCATCATCATCATCATCAATCTTCTTTATTATTATAAATTTCAAGAAGAACTTTGAAAAATAAATGCAGAACCGCATTACTCATCTATTAAATAGATATGAATTAATTTAAAATCACATATATAATGAAGAATACAATGCATGGAGATGAGGTGCTACAGAAGATTTCTGGGCATTTCCTATACCCAACACATCACCAACGACGAAGTCCGACAGACACCACACAAGCCATTGGACAACACTATGACCTGCTCACAGTAGTGAAGAAACGGAAACTCAGATGGTATGGCCACATCACCAGATCATCAGGCCTTGCAAAGACCATTCTGCAAGGCACAGTGCAAGGAGGTAGAAGAAGAGGAAGACCGAAAAAGAGGTGGGAGGACAACATTCGAGAATGGACTGGTTTGACACTGAGCAAAGCCATCAGGGCTGCTGAGGACAGAGAAAGATGGAGTATGCTGGTTAAACGATCATCTGTGGTGCCCCTACGACCTCCGACTTACGGGACAGGATAGGATAGGATAGGATATATAAATTAACAAACAAATAAATACCATATATATGTAAATTAAATACTATAAAGTATCGTGCCCAACCGCATTATTTTTGCTCGAAGGGACATAAATCTACACATTTTGTCAGCACATGTTTTTCCTTCTCTGCTCTTTCGTTGCCATACTGAGCATTTATTCTTGGTCTGCATGCAAGCGCTCGTGTTGTTGACATGAAACCTCTTGACAAACGAATGAAGAGAACCTTTAATTGGTATACTGAGCATTCATAATCCCCGCAAGGTTTCTGTTTTATGGAAATACAAATAAACTGTATTGTCTACTTTGGAGAGTATAACCTGGTCTATTCTGCGTGCATACATTCCATCACTGAGACTTTGAAAGAAGAGCCTGACACTGATGTCCTAGATTTGTTACAGTACACTAACACATTTAACAAGCACTATGTTTTATTTTCCTTTGTCATGGGTGGCTCTGCTTCATGGGTACCTTGCTTTCTCAAAGAAAGCAACCTGAATTTTGTCCGCATTGGTGACGTTTATACTTAAAATGTGAAAACATTTAAAAACAACAATTTATGTAATTAAAATGTACAGTACTATCTCAAAGTGAACATTCTTTAGTTATTTGAATGGCTGCCGTCTTGTTGTGTGTTCAGAGAGTGCTGAAAGAGCTTGTGGCAGAGAAATTGCCCAAACTGTCGGCACATTTGGATCAATATGAGGTGGACCTGTCTCTCTACACCTTCAACTGGTTCCTCACCATCTTTGTTGATAACGTTCGCCCTGAGACCTTCCTGCGCTGTTGGGATGCACTACTGTATGAAGGAAACAAGGTCAGAACATATTCATATCCACATCGGGCTTCTAAAGCCAACTGCCCCCTGTTGTATGTTGAATTCATGTCATTCAGTTAGGGTTGTTCGCCTTACCTGTACATCAGTACTGTTTACCTGAGTACATGAGAGAGATAGAGATTGATGTGTAATCTTAGCTTTCCTTGTATTAAGTATTTTATTTTGGGTTGAAAATGTTTCCCCGGCGCAGGAAATGTTTATGCCTTTAATACATTTATTTTCATTCATTGATTCATTCATATCCTGCTTTATGGCCTGTCTTAACTGGAAGGTTCGTGGAGGTTCAAAAACCTGTTTCGAGGTTCTTGATCTTGATCTCTTGATTGTGCCCTAAGGCACATTTATGCAGGTAGTTATCCAACTATGCATATGAACGGCAGTGCGACTGGGGAGAGCACCAGATGGTTCCAAAGTGGGAGGCTGCTGACCTAAAAGTGTTTACGTTATCAGCGGATATGGCTTTATCATCCAAGTTGTTCCAATCAATTATTGTTCTTGGGAAGAAAGAGTTTTTATAGATGGCTGTTTTTGTTGTTTCAGTTTAAAATATTCACAGTTGTTTCTGGCATGGTTTAGTACAGTTGGTATGATTGATTGCTAGAACCATCCCCCTGAAATTTTGAAGAAAAGGGTAAGTTGACATCTGCATTCTTGAAGAGCCTGCAGTCCAAGGTCAGTCAGCATGCTGATGACACAACCAGACATGCGATCTCTGTAATTCTGGGTGATGAAGCAGGCTGCACATCTATGGATGTTTTCCAGTTTGTCGATGTCACATTGCTGGTAAGGGCACTGATCTGACAAGAGAGATATAGGCAGTTCTTCCTCAGGTGAAAGAGCAAAAGCAAGCAGCCTACGGTTGAGCTGGCTTTTTTTTTAAAAAAATTTTTTAAGGGATATTGTTGGTGTGAGTGTTTATCTTCATGTCTTCTGTTAGGGTGATACCAAGGTATTGGTTAGGGTCTACTTGTTTGAGGATATGGCTATTTAGACTGTACAAGTGGGAGGATCTTCAGCGGATACTGAGGATGAAGCATTTTTTGGCATTGAAACATACACCCCACGTGTTGGCCCACTGTTCTAAGGCATTCAAGTCAGACTGCAATATGTGATGGACTTGATCAGAGTTAATGGTGAGGTACAGAAGGCAATCATTGGCTAAGAGACGTACTTGTGACGGTATGTTGCAGTAGGTTCTCAGATTTCAAACCTAGGTTGCTGAACCTTTAGTATAAAAAATGGTTCAGGAACCTAGGTTTAGGATCTAAGAACCTCAAAAAAAAAAGTTGTTGAACTTCCACAAACCTCCCAATTAAGACAGGCCATTAGGCTAATGTAAAACTTACCATAATTTTCACAATAATCATGTTTTCCACTTTAGTGATTATCATTGCAGTTACGTTCAGTTTGTAGTTTAAATAAAACTTTTGAATCAAAAGGTCAGTCAGCTGATAAGTATGGCTACTGTGTCATTCCATGTCATATTAGCCATGCATTTTGGCAGCTGTCACACTTGCTGATCAGTAGAGCGAAGATTGGTTGATCCCTTAAACTGGATCAGAGGTCAAGCTATTAGGTGGAGTTAATTCTTGGCTAATCATGTTCTGTGCTACATTAAAAAAAACAAAAAACACTGAATTATGTTTGATGAATTTTGGTGTACAATGTTGCACCAGTACATTCTCTATTCATCGATTGGTTGGTTTGTCAGTTTTCTATTGTTTATCTGTGAAGCATGCATTAGTTAAAAAAGAAAAGAAAATGCATATGGGTGTTTTTTATGTCTTGGAATGGTTTACCATTTCCTTTGCAGGTGTTGTTCCGCTTTGCTCTGGCTTTCTTGAAGTATGCAGAAGATGAGATTCTCACTCTGCGTGAAGCTAATCATATTTTCCGCTACATGCGCATGTTGGGGGAAAAGGTCACCAACGTGAAAAAGATTACACATGTAGGTAAATCAAATGTTTATTGTGAGATTGTGCTCAAATATTGTGTTCTTAAGTTGCGAAACAAATCTTCATTGTAATCTTATGGGTTTTATACACATGGTTGAGCTAGGCCTCATCAGCCATCCCAGGAAGGTCCTCCTGAAAATAATACTCAACAGGTTGAAGCCCCAAACTGAACAAATTATCGCTGAAGAATAAGCAGGAATCAGAGCAGGACGAAGTACGACTGAACAGATTTTCAACTTCAGAATAATCTGCTAGAAATACCATACCAGCTCAATGCCTATGTGAGCAGCACTGTTTAGTGCCTCCACATTTTGCTGGCTGCGGGCTATTTATAGCTTGCCTTCGTCCTCCCTTCCAATGAAAGGAAAGGTAGCATCGGTGAAGCTATTTATAGCTAGCCTGGCTGACCTAACCTCAAAACTAAAAAGCTTTGGTTGAGTCGGTGTGATACCTACAGCACCAACAACATCTTTACCATGTGTTTGTAGACTTCAAAAAAGCATTTGACCGAGTCTGGCATGCAGCTCCATGGGCAACCATGAGAGCGTACAACATCAGCCCTAAAATTATTGAAGTCATTGAAACCCTGTTTGACAAGGCTACCAGTGCAGTCTTCCACAATAGCGCCATCGGAAACTGGTTCAGAACAACAATCGGTGTGCATCAAGAATGCCTACTCTCTCCAACACTCTTCAACATCTTCTTAGAGCGCATCATGTTAGATGCCCTTGCAGATCATGAAGGCACAGTCTGCATAAAGGGTAGAGCAATCTCCAACCTCAGTTTTGCGGATGACATTTATGGATTGGCTGGAGAGGAACCAGAACTTGAACAGCTTGTACAGAGGCTTGACACCATCTCCAGATCCTATGGAATGGAAATAAGTGCAGAGAAAACCAAAATGATGACCAACAACACAAATGGCATCAACACGGACATCAAAGTCCAAGGTCAATCCCTCAACACAGTGCATAGCTTCAAATATTTAGGAGCCATTGCATCAGACAATGGGTCACGACAAAAAGTCCTCTTCAGGATCGCACAAACAAATGCGGCCCTGACAAGGTTGAAGCCCATTTGGAAAGACAGAACCATCATTCTACAGTCCGAGGTAAGGCTGCTGCACTCCCTTATCATCTCCATCTTCCTATGCGCTTGCGAAACATGGAACCTCACAGCACATCTACAACGAAAAATACAAAGCATGGAGATGAGGTGCTACATGTATGACTTCTGGGCATTTCCTATTCTCAGTACATCACCAACAACAAAGTCCGACAGACGATCACACAAGCCATTGGACATCATGATGACATGCTCACAGTGGTGAAGAAATGGAAACTCCGATGGTATGGCCACATCAGAGCATCAGGCCTTGCAAAGACCATTATACAAGGCACAGTGCAAGGAGGCAGAAGAAGAGGGAGACAGAAAAAGAGGTGGGAGGACAACATTTGAGAATGGGTTGGCTTGACACTGAGTGAACCATGAGGGTTGCTGAGGACAGAAAAAGATGGAGTACACTGGTTAAACGATCATCTGTGGTGCCACAACGACCTTCGAGTTACTGGATAGAATAGGATAGGTTGAGCTAGGTATTCCCCAAAAATGTAATCCATTGTGACGACATGAGTTCTGACGCACGCTAAAAATATGCTGTGTCAGGATGTATATAGTGTAGAGTTTCATATCTCTGAGAGTGCAATGTGCGAAGTTTGAATTAGCATTTTGTATTGCGTAGTGTAAGTTAGGAATTTAGGTTTTTCACGTGCAATACGCGTAGCTCGATGGCTATTAGGAGCTGAACGGTGTTCTGTGCCGTGAACTGTGGGCTGGAAGCGGCGAAAAAGGGAGAGTCGAGTTGATATTCGTTGAGGTCTGACGTGACTGGGTAGATTGTGATTGCCACTATCAGAGGATAGGTGTGGGGTCCTTCTACAAGGGTTGTGTTTTGTGTTTGGAACCACCCAAGGTCTTGTTTCTTTAATAAGGGCAAGAATGACCAGTGTACTGTCAAAGCTGTAGAAATAAAGCTTTTTTCCCACAGGAGGAATATCACTGCCACCACTTCTTTGTGATAGGTGTAGAGTGTGTTCTTAAGGGTGTGTATTCTTATTTTAGAGACCGCCTAAGACCTATGCACTACGCCAGTGCTAGGGTGCCCTGAGACCAGTAACGAACGAACGAACGAACCATCTACTCTTTACAGACAGTGTTGTGTTGTGTTGTGGTGGTGTGTGTGTCTGTAACTTCACAGGCCGAGGAACTGAAGGTGAGTGGGTGCCTAGTATTCTAGTTCTTTTAGTGGCTATACACTCTGAGCATGCCTACGTGAATGAATGATGAAAGATGAGGGGAAAAGAAGTAATTTTGATAAATAGGATTTTTTATACGATTTTCTTGATTGGAAGTGTAAAAAAAAATAATGTCGTTGAAGTTGTTGCAAAAATGAGGTCAAGGTTGGCGATGTATTATATATTATAATATGTGAGAGGGGGGGGATGAATATGTGAGAGGAGTGACGATGTATTATAGCATGCTAGAGGGGTGATGGAGAGGGGTGATGGAGATGAGAAAGGGGTGATGAATATGAGAGAGAGGGGTGATGGAGATGAGAAAGGGGTGATGAATATGAGAGAGAGGATGAATCAGATTGTTGACTAGAAATGGATGAATAATGCATTTGTATTTATATAAATAATCATGTTCATAAGAAGTTATATACATTATAGAAGAATTATGAATTGTTGTAATGCATAAATAAACAGGTCAAGATGGCGGACAGTGGAAGGAGTTATTTCCCATGTATTGTTTACATTGTAGATGTAGCTTAGTAAGATGGTTTATTTTGTTGACCAGATTGAGCCTGCTACTACTACTATTGTTCTTCTTGTACTTTTGCTGTCTGGTGATTGGCTGCTGTTGCCCCATGCTAGTGTCGATGGTGCCGAGTTAGGACGTTGTGCAATCATCGCCACCTGGGTGCTATAGGACCCCTACGTCCAGGAACCTACCACTTGGGTTCTTCAGTCGCAGGATTACACATCTTCACAGTCATACATACATACATTACACGCAAATAAAACATACTAAATATCCAGTGAATTTTCAAGCAGTGTCTCTTTTTATGATAGTTTTTGTGATAGTTATATCAGTTAGGTGATTTTCGGGAAAATAGTGTGAAGAGACAATGAACACTTGAAGTATCAATTTCAGACAATTTAATCAAGTTCGTATTGAAGAAACGTACTGTTATACTGTGTATAGAGAGTCTGCTAACAATTAAATACATTTCTTCAAGTTGGTGACTGTACACTTAAGCCATCAGTTGTGTCACTTCAGCTTTATTTTCATATTAATATATCTTGTTTGTGTTGGCATCTCGTGTCCAGTGTCAAGGGGTCAGGGATTAGACAAGGGAGGTAATTGTTTGTTAATTGTTGGGGTTGTGGGTCCGGATAAGGGTTGGGGTAGGACTAGCTTTCCCATTCTCCTGTATGTGTGTGCGTTGAATAAAAGAGTGTAAATGTTCATCTGGCATTTGTGTTAGTTTTTTTTAGTTTGAGTTGTTATCCCTTCACTCGTTGTAGAGCTGAAGTCACTGATCCAATTCAGGTGATGTGACATCCATTGAGAGGTTGCTTGTTGTGCAGTTGGTTGGAGCATAAGCTTCAAGTTCCGAAGGTTGTGAGTTTGATCCCTTCAATGATGGTCTATGGCACAGTCTGGGTCACCGAGGGCTTTCTCTACGTACTGTCCTCAATTATAGAGAAGTTAGATTTTTGACAGCATCCTCTGATCCTGTTCTTCAAAGCATTCTGCTAATTTTTTTTACTGTGTGTAAGGCTACATAACAATCTGAAGTGTGTTAGATTCTAATGTGTTAAGATTTGGTGATATGTGGCCTTGAACAGATTAACTCTTAGCGTCCTACACATATGCCAAACTGAGCACGCCAAAAATCCTGATCCGCTCCTAACCACTACAAAATGGGTACCGAAATATAAACTGATGTCATACAACCTTGACCTTCTTTCTAACTTTAAACTTTCGGTACACAACATCTGGCTTTGTTCAACATTTGCCGATGGGTTTCAAATTTCGGATGGTCTTTTTTCTATGTTTTTTCCAGTTTATTTTTTTCCGATGTTTTGCGTTCATAATGGCAGACAGTGATAGTGGTTATGGTATTTTCGATTAAAAAAAAAATTACCAAGATATCAAGCTCAGGATTTGGGTGTTGATAAACAGAGTGATATTTCTATGTGGACTTGGTGTGGATATTAGCGATCAGAGTGGTAGTGAACTATCGATCAGTTTGTCAAATGTCATGGTAGATTTTGACACTGTGGACAATATTTGGGACCCAAATAATGAAGATTTTGCTAATTTATAGGTCTTACAAGTCCTCCAGACTGAGATGTAAAATCTGGGGGTATGTTTTCTGCAACATTTACCGAACAAAGTATTAGAAAAATTAGTTGTGAGGCAATCAGGTAGGCAGTAGAAAATGGTGATAGATGTGAGTTTTTACCTGTGGATTATTAAGTGTATGCATTGATTCGGAGCCAATGAGATTAGTGTTGTGCATGCTTATTGCACTAAATTTGCCTTGTATTATTTTTTCAGAGCATTACCATCATCATAATCACTCTTTCTGACTTTATTAACAAGTTTACTAATTTTCCTGTGATTATTGATTAAAAAACCATTTTAATAAACCATGGTCCATGGTCAGACAGTGGGTCCCGACAAGAAGTATTCTCCAGGATCGCACAAGGTTGAAGACCATTTGGAAAGACAGGACCATCAGTCTACATTCCAAGGTAAGACTGCTGCGCTCCCTTGTTATCTCCATCTTCCTATACGCTTGTGAAACATGGACTCTCACAGCAGATCTACAACGAAGAATACAAAGCATGGAGATGAGGTGCTACAGAAGACTTCTGGGGATTTTCTATACCCAGCACATCACCAACGACGAAGTCCGACAGACCATCACACAAACCATTGTATAAAAACGATAACCTGCTCACAGTGGTGAAGAAACGGAAACTCCGATGGTCTGGCCACGTCACCAGATCATCAGGCCTTGCAAAGACCATCCTGCAAGGCACAGTGCAAGGAGGTAGAAGAAGAGGGAGACGGAAAAAGAGGTGGGAGGACAACATTCGAGAATGGACCAGTTTGACACTGTGAAGCCATCAGGGTTGCTGAGGACAGAGAAAGATGGAGTACGCTGGTTAAATGATCATCTGTGGCGCCCCTACGACCTCCAAGTTACGGGATAGGATAGGATAGGATTGATACCCACAATACTCAGAAACTCAAAATAATATATTTACTGCATCTCTCATTCGGCACTTTGCAGGCCTCTATAGTCTGTAAACAAATGACTAACTAACGAACATATTTACTGCATCCTATCCTATCCTATCCCTATCCTATCCTATCCCATAACTCGGAGGTCATAGGGGCACCACAGATGATCGTTTAACCAGCGTACTCCATCTTTCCCTGTACTCAGCAACCCTGATTGTTTTGCTCAGTGCCAAACCAGTCCATTCTCTAATGTTCTCCTCCCACCTCTTTTTTCGTCTCCCTCTTCTTCTACCTCCTTGCACTGTGCCTTGCATGATGGTCTTTGCAAGACCTGATGATCTGGTGACGTGGCCATACCATCGGAGTTTCAGTTTCTTCACCACTGTGAGCAGGTCATAGCTAGTGTTGTCCAATGGCTTGTGTGATGGTCTGTCAGACTTCGTCGTTGGTGATGTGCTGGGTATAGGAAATGCCCAGAAGTCTTCTGTAGCACCTAATCTCCATGCTTTGTATTCTTCGTTGTAGATCTGCTGTGAGGGTCCATGTTTCGCAAGCATATAGGAAGATGGAGATGACAAGGGAGTGCAGCAGCCTTACCTTGGAATGTAGACTGATGGTCCTGTCTTTCCAAATTAGCTTCAACCTCTCCAGAGCAGCATTTGTTTGTGCGATCCTGGAGCGGACTTCCTGTCGGGACCCATTGTCTGATACAATGGCTCCTAAATATTTGAAGCTATGCACTGTGTTGAGGGATTGGCCTTGGACTTTGATGTCCGTGTTGATGCCATTGGTGTTGTTGGTCATCATTTTGGTCTTCTCTGCACTTCTTTCCATTCCATAGGATCTGGAGATGGTGTCAAGCCTCTGTACCAGCTGTTCAAGTTCTTGTTCCTCTCCAGCCAATCCATCAATGTCATCCGCAAATCGGAGGTTGGAGATTCCTCTTCCCCCTATGCTGAATGTGCCTTCGTGGTCTGCAAGGGCATCTGGCATGATGCGCTCTAGGAAGATGTTGAAGAGTGTTGGAGAGAGTAGGCATCCCTGATGCACACCGATTGTTGTTCTGAACCAGTTTCCGATGACGCTGTTGTGGAGGACTGCGCTGGTAGCCTTGTCATACAGGCTTTTGATGACTTCAATAATTAGGGCTGATGTTGTACACTCTCATGGTTGCCCACAGAGCTGCATGCCAGACTCAGTCAAACGCTTTTTTGAAGTCTACGAACACATGATATAGATGTTGTTGGTGCTGTAGGTATTTCTCGCAGATTATTCTGAGGTTGAAAATCTGTTCAGTGGTACTTCGCTCTGCCCTGAGATTCCTGCTTGCTCTTCAGCTATAATTTGTTCAGCTTGGGGTTTCAACCTGTTGAGTATTATTTTCAGGAGGACCTTGCTGGGATGGCTGATGAGGCTGATGGTGCGGTAATTTTCACATTCCTGAAGGTTACCTTTTTTGGGAAGAGTGATGACAAGCGACTGGGTCCATGGTGTATGCCACTCCCCACTCTGCCAGATCTTGTTACAGATGATGGTGAGTGCGTCGATCATCGCTTCTCCTCCTGCTTGAAGCAGTTCCGCGGGTATTTTGTCCACTCCCGCTGACTTCCACTTCCCCTTCTTCAGCGATTGCACTGCTGCCTCAACTTCTTCTCTCAGAATTGGGAGGATTTCTTCTTCTTCTCTGTTCTCTGGACATGCTAGAACTGATGGGTCTCCGTTTGGTTTGTGGTTGTAAAGTTCAGAGCAGTACTCTGTCCATCTGTCCAAGACTTCTTGTTCTTCTGTAAGGCATATGCCAGACTTGCTTGGATCGTGGAGACCTTGGGCTGTTTAACACTTGTCAGCCGCTTCACAGTCTGGTAAGTTTTCTTGCTGTTGTTCGTGTTCAGATTGTTCTCTATTTCCTGGCATTGATCTTCTATCCAGTTCTCCTTTGCTGTGCGCATGCCTTTTCGGATTTCATTGTTGATTTTTTGGTAGGCATCAGCTCCCTGTGAGGTGTTCTTTTTCTTTTTCATCTCTCTTTTTTTATCACACAGGTCCAAAAGTTCAGGTGTGATCCACAGCTTCTTCTTTGGCCGGTGCTTTCCAAAGATCTCCGTGGCGGCATCTGTCACAGCTAAGTTTAAGGTGGTGGTAATTTCCCTCCAATTGTGGCCTGAAATATTTCTGCCACCTCCGGGTCTTGCAGTTTGTCCAGGTCGAACTTCAGTCTAGTGCACTTTGCTGTGTTTACTCTCTTCAAGTGAAACCGGAAAGACATCATCACGAGATCGTGGTCACTTCCTATGTCTGCTCCTGGAAAAATGTGTGTCCTGCCAATGTTGATGCTTGATCTGAAGGGTTTCTTGACTATGATGTAGTCGATCTGGTTGTGATGCTCCCCGCTGGGACTGTGCCAAGTCCATCGTCTGGATTTTTTGTGGAGACCAAGCATGTTTGCCTGTATCAGATTGTTGTATCTGGCAAACTCCAACAGTCTCAGACCCCTGTCATTTGTCTCGTTGTTGCAGTGGGGCCCACATGTGTCTCCTAAGTTGTTGTGCGCATCTTGGCCAACCTTGGAATTCCAGTCGCCTTGCACTATGACTATGTCCTTCTTTAGCACTTGGTCAAGGACAGCCTGTAGATTTTCATAGAAATCCTCCACTTCACTGTTGTCATAGTCTGATGTTGGGGCATAGGCCTGGATGATGGTGATGTTGAAAGGGGTTGCTCTCAGATGGATGGTAATGAGTCTACTGGAGACTGGGCGGCAACCCATGACAGTGGCTAAAATGTTCTTGTGGACCAAGAATCCAACTCCGTGTTCATGCCTGTCATCTCTACCGCTGAAATAAAGCTTGTGGCCTTTGTCGGTCGTTGTATCACCTATGCCTTTCCAGCGCAGTTCGCTGATCCTAAAACGTTCCATCGATAGTTGTCCATTTCGTGGGCCAGTTCTTCTAATTTTCCCTCCGCATTTAGGGTCCTGACATTCCAGGTTCCTATGACGATGTTATTTCTGGTGCGGATCTTGCTAAGTTGTCCATCAGTACACACTTATTGCCTCCGTCCTAGTGGCCAACGGAAGGCGTGGTCCTTGTTGATCCGGGCGACGACCGATCCGGCATGGAGTAAATGGTTTTATTCATCATGCAGTGTGTCTTGGGCAAGAAAGACCTGACAGGGCCCAATCCTCTCCAGGCTGTTGGCCACAGTCGATATCCACGAATACAGTGTGGCTCACCTTGGCCCCGAGCACATGGTCGTTGAACCTGTAGTAACATGAGGTTCCTCCGTCCTGGCTGGTGACTTCTGTGTAGAAGACTTTCGCCCAGTGATGCCGTGCTGACATCACCCCTGTTAGTCGCCTCTTACGACATGTCGGGAAACGTTGGGTCTATTATAATCAGTGACCGAACCCACAGGGTGCAATTTACTGCATAGTACATTAAAAAAATAACACTTCCACAAACTTTCAAGCTGATCAATGCAAAAACAAGATAGATTTTATTATTTTAGTACACCCACCCATTTTCTGGCACTTTTCTAAAATTGTTTTACAGGACTGAGGTCTATAAGTAGTAAGAGCTAGCACTACAGGATGCTTAGAGGAGTAAATAATACACCCTTTTGCACAAACACACACACATACACACACACACACATCAGTTGTTGCACAGATGGTGGACAGAGACAAGAGAGTAAAAACTTTTTTACTTAACTTAATCATTTACTTTTAGAATCTAACACACACACAAACATACATACACACATATGCTTTTAAATCTAATAAATTGGTGACATAATACAAAACCATGATTTTCTTTCCATTGTTCATCTTCATTCTAGTGATCTTAGATTGCCGCACTGAGCACAATTGAAGAAAAGCACATGTATAGCATCCAGTATCATTATTATTGTTATTATTAATTATTACTTGATACAACAAAACACTTTCTGTTTGGTAAAATAATTGTTTACCCCTATATATACCATGCAAAACAAGGTACCCCAGCTAACCACAATTTCGGGGCCCAATGGGGCCTGCATCGGGCAGCCCGATGGGGCCCGGATCGGGCTACCGATCGGGGCCCGATCGGGCAAATGGAAATTGGAACCGACTCGGGCCCGATTCGGGCAAAAATCGGGCGATCGTCGGGCTACCCGAAACTTACCCGATCGTAACCCCACGTTCGCCAAACAGTAGCCCGACTTTCGATAAAGATTGGGCGATCGTCGGGGTACCCAAAACTTACCCGACCGCAACCCATCCTTTGCCGAACGGTAACCTGATTCCGGCAAAGATCGGGAATACGTCAGGATACCCAACACCAACCCTATTGTAACCCAACTTAAACCAGAAACAACCCCGATAATGCCCCATCCCTGGCCAATGCTGATTTACCCTAAAATCATATCCCACATATTGTTTATGATATGTGATTGCATGAAGAAAGAATTGAGATGTCTGGTGTTAATAGGGACAGTCAGCACAGGCGTTTTTGTTTTCGGAAGTCCTTGGTGTGTCCCCACTGAAGTATTTACACACCATTTCGATAACGATATAGCCTATATTAACGTGATCTTCGTCGCTATCGAAATCGTGTGTTAAATACATAAACGAAAGGCAAAGCACCCAAAAAACAACCACAGTGAAAATAGAAATAGGTTTTCGCAGGCAAACACAATATCCGAGCACATGCAACTGTAGAAGAAAACTGTAGAAAAATGGCGCCTAAGTACAACCGGAAAAGACCAGCAGTAATGGGCACGGAAATTTATCCTTGACTTATAATGTATAAATAAATACAATAGTTAAAAGAAACACTTTAACAATATTTTACTTATTGTATGATAAAAATTAAGAATTATAAGCACAATTAAATAATTATATCTTGCTGAATTGATTTTGTATAAATATTTTTCACATACATACGCCGCAGCATATGTGAAGCAGACGAAACATTCCAGACAGTTTAGCCAATTAGAAGCGAGAGTAGGCCTATGTTAGCGTGTGCGCAGCGTGGCTTTGTGGTGGGGCAGAATCGGGCGGCACACAGGAGGGCGAATATCGTTACGCATCCACATTTCTCGACTCCGCTACGCATCAGGTTTTTGTAGGGCTATGTGGGTCCCTACTAAAACCTGACAAAAGTTGGGATGCCCTATGCGGGCTGGTTTGCTGGGTACAGTTATGATTTTTTGTCTGTTTGAAATGTGTTATTTCCAGATTGCATTTCATGAGCTGAACCCATTCCCCATGCGATCCATCAACAGCAAGAGATCTCACCACCTTCAGACTGTCATGGTAGGTGATTGTTGACAAGTATAATCTGCATATTAATTTCACATACTGACCATGACTCAATATGTGCAACAATTCTGTCGTTGCTTAGTAACTGCCCTCATAATGGAAGTTATAACAGAATAACGATCCACAGAGTGGCTTCCCCTCCATCCCGCTGTCGACATTAATCACGGGTCAAGCATGCACAATGGCCGCTTACAGCTCATAGCGAATGCAAAGATCCTATTTGCTGTGTAAATTGCGCGGGGCAGCATGCTTCCAGCTCCAAAGATTGCCCTCAGTGGCAGTTGGAGCTGGAAATCCAAAAGGTTCGGGCCACTGTACTCCTTTGGGGACGCGAGGAGAAAAGTTACGGAAAGTAGGCTGGTTGTTCGAGAGAGGTCCTTTGCGTCCGTGGTGGGTTCAACACCTCTTGTGGAATCTAGTACACATCCGGCAACGGAAATTTCTTCAAATAAAATGATGCAGATTTTGGAAACATTGTGCAAGCGGATGGATACTCTGGAAAAAATGCTTACGTTGTTTGCTCAAAAGGGGGGTTCTTCAGCCCCATCGGACACACTGGAGAACGTGCCGACGGGCACGTCCAAAACCGTCACTCCCAACACACAGATGGCCGTGTCTAAAGCCATCACACCTGCCGCGAGGGAGGCTATGCCTCAGGCCGCCGCACCATCAACGGCAGGTAAAGAAGATCTAAAAACCGGTTCTGGGGAGAAGGGGAGGAAGTCGGCTGGCAGTTTGGGTTCCAGGGCTTTGACAAAAACTCAAAGGCCTGGACCCCTTTCTTTCAAGCACCATCAGCCTCTCGAGACGGAGAACTGTTTCAGGGAGTTGATGGACCATGAGGAGATGGATGAGGGTCAGAAAACTAAAGAGACGTAATTGCGCTCTCAGAGACGAAAATATTTAGCTTTCTTTTACTTCATTTTTATGGCTATTTTACAATGGAATATACGAGGGATAAGAGCAAATTATGAGGAGTTATATGCTGTCTGCTGACGGAGCATCGACTTGAAGTGTTGGCCATTCAGGAAACTCTCTTATCAGAGAAACAGCTTATAGATATTACTGGTTATTCATCACTAAATTGTATATCTTCTAGAGGCGTTTCACTTTTTATCCATAGAAACGTCCCATTTAACCCAATCTCACTTAACACAAGTTTACCAGCAGTAGCAGCCAGAGTCTCTCTTTTCAAATCCATCACAGTTTGTTCTATATATTTGACCCCATCAATAAATGTAAATAAAAATGACCTTGAGAATTTGATCCAACAATTACCTACCCCATTTTTGTTGTTGGGAGATTTTAATGGATGCTCTCCCCTGTGGGGTAGCGATCATACCAATTCTCAGGGGAAAATAATTGAAGACATTTTAGACTCATTGAATCTAGTAACTTTGAACAAGGGTGCTCCAACTTTTTCTTGTTCGAGAACCGCTACTTTATCCCACATTGATATATCGATCTGTGATCCCTCCTTACTTTTGGATTTTAAATGGACAGTTTTAGATCTTCATGGCAGCGACCATTATCCAGTTTTATTAAAACATGATTCAGACAACCTTGAGCAAACTCATGGCAGGTGGAAATTAAAACAAGCTAACTGGAGTATGTTTTTCAACCTGTCTGAGGTTCAGTTACGTGCTAGGAAACAGGAATTTTCACATGCCATAGACACAATACAGCTCTACACTGACATAGTTATAAACAGTGCCAAAAAGTCCATTCCGCAAACTTCATCAAAACCTCATATACTTAAAAAAAAACCTGGTTCGATGATGAATGTAGAAAACTTCAGCAAGCCAGTAAAAAAGCTTTAAGAACTATGTATTTACACCCAAGCTCTGAAAATAAACAGAACCACCAACGTTTGCGAGCGCCATGCTGACAGCTCTTCAAACGTAAGAGAAGAGAATTGTGGAGAGGTTTCTGCTCCACTCTAAATTCGAAAGCAAAACTGTCGAAGGTTTGGAAAGTGGTCTGCAAACTTAAAAATAAAAGTAACAAACAGGTCAGCCCATGCCTTTATGTGCATGGAGACATTATCGGATATAAAAAACTAGTAGCTGATCTTTTGCCTCTTCTTTTGCTGCAAATTCTTCCTCTGAAAATTATTCTGTCTCTTTTCAAACTATTAAAACACGTAAAGAAAAACAACGGTTAAATTTTACCTCTGATAATTCTGAAGACTACAACATTTTGTTCTCATTAATTGAGCTTGACGATGCAATTAACAAAAGTGCAGATTCAGCAGTTGGACCTGATGATGTGCATTATCAATTTCTATGACATTTAACAAGGTACTCACGGTCTCAACTGCTGGACATCTTCAATCAGATTTGGATCACTGGCACATTTCCTCCTTCTTGGAGAAAGGCCATTATTGTACCTGTTCCTAAACCTGGCAAAGACCATACTAATCCAACAAACTACAGACCAATAACCTTAACGTCCTGCTTATGCAAGACGCTGGAAAGAATGGTTTATTCCCGATTACTCAATTTTAAATATAATTATTAACATAACATAATGATGGTATCTGGAAACAAATAATATATTATCCAACACTCAGTGTGGCTTTCGAAGTGGTCGAAGTACTGTTGACCACCTGGTGCGACTGGAAACTTTTATCCGTAACGCGTTCGTCCAGGGTGAACATGTCATTGCCATCATGCTTGATTTGGAAAAAGCCTATGATACCACATGAAAATATGGCATTCTTTCATATTTACAAGAAATGGGTTTGAAGGGACATTTACCTCTGTTTATATCCAATTTTCTAACAGACAGAATTTTTCAGGTTAAGGTTGGGGGATCTTTATCAGATACGAAGGAACATGAGATGGGAGTGCCTCAGGGTAGCATCTTGTCTCCCTTGCTGTTTAATATTAAAATAAATAATATTGTTCGTTCCGTTAAACGGGGAATTGACAATTCTTTGTTTGTTGATGATTTTGCATTAGTAGCCAAAGGTAAAACCTTGGCATCTGCAGAACGTCAGCTACAGTTATGTGTCAATGCCATTGAAGACTGGGTTTTACAAAATGGTTTTAAATTTTCTGAAGCAAAAACTGAATGTATTCACTTTTCCAAGCACCGGGGAATTATTTAAGATCCTAATATACCCTCAATAAAACTCCAATAAAGATGGTCCAACAAGTCAAATTTTGGGGTGTTGTTTTTGATCAAAGGTTATCTTTCCTTCTTCATCTGAAAGATTTGAAAACTAAATGCCAACAGGCCTGCAATTTGCTTAAGGTTATCAGTGGTACAGACTGGGGGGAGCTGACAAGAAAACTTTATTGCTGTTATACCGTTCTTTAATTAGATCCAAGTTAGACTATGGTTGCATTGTTTATGGTTCTGCTCGAAAGTCTTATCTTTAAATGTTAGATCCAGTTGCTCATCAGGCATTACACATTGCTTTGGGTGCGTTTCGCACCTCCCCTTGTGAAAGCCTTTACGTAGAAGCTAACGAACCTCCGCTGGAGCTGAGACGTACAAAATTGTCATTGAATTACTATTTAAAATTAAAAACGGATCCTATGAACCCCCGCTTATGACTGTGTTCTCAACACAGATTTTGTTCAGAAATTTGAAGCCAAACCTAACACAATTCCTCCGTTTGGCATCAGATTGCAGGTTCATTTGGAAAAAGCAGGCATTGATGTTGCTTCCATCAACGATGATGAGCTTCGAACTGAAGCTCCTCCATGGAAATTACGTACCCCAAACATTAATTGGCAATTGTCCGCTTTCCTCAAAAACAACACATCTGAAACCGTCTATAACCAACTTTATTTAGAACAGTGTGCTTTATACCAAGGATATGAAAAACTTTTTACAGACGGGTCAAAGAAAGAAGACCAGCCTTTGCAACAGCGTCTACCTGATTTTTGTTCTGTTTATACAGCTGAGCTCAATGCTATTCATCTAGCATTCAAACAGGTTTATCAATCCAAAAGAACCTCGTTTTTAATCATGTCTGATTTACTGTCAGCACTCCAGGCTCTTTCCACGAAAAAGATATCACACCCTTTTCTGGCAGAGTTACATGACCTCCATACACAACTTGTTTCTGAGGGTAAAAAGATAGTTTTTATGTGGGTCCCTGGTCACATGGGCTGTCCAGTGACAGTGGCAAACTTAGTTGAGTTAGCCTTGTCACAAGTATGTGGCATTAGACCTGATGAAGCATTTGCTTCGCGTAGTGATGGAGTTCCTCAGTTCCCAATGGCTGGCAGGAAGGGTGTCCTTCCACATCCCAAATGGTTGCACAGTCCTTTCTCCCGAGGGCTTCCCTTCCGGTGTTTCGAGATGATTTGTCCTTGCTGAAAGAGCGGCAGCCTTTGGCTCTCTCTTCCATATCTATGATTGTCAAAGCATTTTTAGCTTTTGAAACAGCAGCTTTGTATTCCTTGAGAGTTCTTCCAATGCCGACGCTTTGCTAGGGGCTTTGTCGGCTACTCTTATCACTAAAGACGATGATTTCAGGGATTTGTCTCACTTGCAACAGTGCTTATCATGTTGGGTGCCATCAACTCTGCAGTCTCGGACGCATGTAGAGCGCAGGCTTCTTCCTATGTGAACTCGCTGCAGGTCCGGTAAAATGCGAGAGCTAAAAGCAGCTCCTCAAATTCGTCCGCATTTGGCTTCTTCCCTTTGGGCGGGACTGATTGCGGAGGGTTCCCTCTTCGGCACTTACATTCAAACTGCGGTACAAGAGGAATCTGAAAGAGCAAAATGTTACGTGTTCACTTTTCTGGCTCAGGACTCTCATCACAGGTCTGTTCAATCTTCGCACTCTCGCAACAAGTGAGGAGGTTATCGGGCTGCAGGGTCAGTGCCAGCATCTCATGGGCAGGCTTCTCATGGCTGTTCCTATTGCGGCAGGAGAGGCTACAGCACCCCTTCTGCTCAAGGTAGGGGTGGACCCTGAAATGACTTGTTCCGACCCGCCACCACACAGGTGCAGATTACCTGCAAGTAGGAGGTTTTGCATCTTCTTGCTTGGCTGGATCTGCCTGCTGCGAGATCCAAGATCTCTGCTTCAGCCATGCTCGGGCATTCCTCACGGAAATCCGGAGATTCTGTCTCTGCATGCATGGCAGACGATCTCCAAGTCGCTCAGACGTCTTGGAGTCAGCGCTTTCTCTGTTGGAGGCGGCACACCACTGTTCTACAAAAGGAATGTACACTTTGCATTGGAAGCGTTGGGTTGGCTGGTGCCGTTCGACGCACCTCGTCATGTACTTACCTTTTGAGATTAAGATTGCAAATGGAATTTCTACCTTTGGTGCATGGCTTGTCAGCCTCCTCTCTGAGGGTGCGTCGGTCTGCCAACCAAACGACCTTTCTTAAATTGGTTTAGGTCTCCTCTGCTCTTCACGGTTGTGTCTGATGTCGTCAGAGGATGCGCTCTGCACCAGGCCAGGTCTCCTCAGAGAATATCTGCATGGGATTTGTTCCTAGTACTGGCATTACTTGGGAGGCCTATCTTCAAGCCCTTGCACTTGTCTTCCCTTAGCGATCTGTGGCTAAAGATATGTTTCCTCACCTCTCTGACCTCTGGCAGGAGGTGTAACGAGGTTCAAGCTTTCTCAGGTCTAAGGTCTGACGTCGCCTTTGAGGCTGATGGCTCTGTCTTTGAGGTTCCTCCCAGAGTTCCTGGCAAAGAATCGGACTCCTGTTGACCCATCCCCAGTGGTTTCGACTCAGCCCCCGCATAACCCCGATTTAGTTAATTGTCCGGTCAGAGCATTGCGTGAGTACCAAGCGCACTAAAACTTATTGCTCTCCTGCGAAGAAAACATTACTTATCTCTCTCAATCCCGAGTACTCGAGGGATATAGCCAAACCAATGCTTGCCAGGTGGCTTACTAAGGGCATAATTGGAGCATATAAGGATATTCTGTTTATGAGGAAGCAAGAAAGGAGGAGGGGTGGGGGTAGTGTGAACGCCATTCCCCTTTTTGCAGCTAGAGCTCATGAGATTAGGGCTTGGGCTGTGTCTCGAATGGAAGCTCTTTTGGAGGCTGCAATTTGGTGGTCTTCTAATGTGTTTATCAGTCACTGTCTGAGGGACACTAGTTGGACGGCTTTTGGAGTGTCATCAGTGGTGGTGGCACAACATATGATGTCCAAGTCTTCTATTTAAATGGGTGAATGCTTCCCTCCTTCCTTTTCGTGCTGTTCTGGGCATGTTGAGTCATGGTCAGTATGTCAAATTAATATTAAAATTGTATCTCTAAATTTATTATTAATAAGCATATTTACCATGACTCAACTCTAATTTCCTTCCCTCCATCTCCGCTTAACGCCATTTAAGATCTGATTTATCAGTGCTGGCTATGAGTTGTAAGTGGCCACTGTGCATGCTTGGCATGTGATTAACGTGGGTAGCGGGATGGAGGGGAAGTCACTCTGTGGTTCATTGTTCTATTATAACTTTTGTTATGAGGGTGGTTATTAAGCAACGACAGAATTGTTGCACATGTTGAGTCATGGTAAGTACGTTAATTAATAATAAATGTAGAGATAAAATTTTAGTATACCTTTGATGCCATTGCCTTGTCTTGACTCAGTAGCTGTTCACACACATTATTTTCTTCACTGAAAAAAGCACGGTGGCATTTCCTTTAAGCAGCACATCGCCAACGACGAAGTCTAACACAATCACTCAAGCCATTGGACAAACCGATGACATGCTCACAGTGGTGAAAAAACGGAAACTCAGATGGTATTGCCACATCACCAGAGCATCAGACCTTGCAAAGACCACCCTGCAAGGCATGGTGCAAGGAGGCAGAAGAAGAGGGAGAGAAAAAGAAATGGGAGGACAACATTCGAGAATGGACTGAGCAAAGCCATGAAGCTTGCTGAGGACAGAGAAAGATGGAGTATACTGGTTAAACGATCATCTGTGGTGCACTAAAGACCTGAGTCATAGGATATGATAGGAAAAAAGCACAAAACAACAAAAACCAAACAAATTCTGACACTGGCAAGTTTTATGAGTGTGCACATTTAAAAATATTTTGTGTCAGATTTTAGATTTTTTTTTTTATAATTTTTTTTTAAAGATTTTAATGCTTTATTGTCCCTTTTTATCGGGAAATTCTGGGCCGCCTCCCCTGTGGAAGGCATAGTCGCAGCCTGTGGCGTGCCCAAACCCAACCTACCTAACATTAGTTGTGATTTTAAAAGTTAGAAATTCTTTAAATTTGTGACATTCTTTGAAATTTTGCTGGGGGAGCAAACCGGAGTACCCGGAGAAAACCCCCGAGACGTTGCCCGAGTCGAAAGTAAATAATATTCGGAGAAACATTACGCCCTGATGCAGGATCGAACCCACACCTGTCAGGCGCCATTGGTTTCTGGCCTGTGGATAAGGCAAGTTAGTCCCGCCTTAGCCCACTTGGCCACAACGCTATTTTATTTTTTAAAAATTTTCCTTATTATCAGTGCTTCAGTTTGGTTATTGTTCAGAAATACTGGCATTATTCTGAGAGAAAAAGTCAAGATGTAAATCATATTTATGATAATTTTTTTATTTCTTTTTTTTTTGTTCTCTATTTTTCAAGTGGATGTTTCAGTTAATGTGATGATTTTCAGGAGGAGCTGAGGGCACTTGACATAATACGGCAAGACTTTCAGTCTTCTCACTCTCCTGGCAATCGCCAAGGTTACGCCAGTGAAGATGACTTGGATGAAACATTGGAGGATGAGGAAGAGGAGGAGGAGAGTGGTAAAGAACAAAGGGGGGAAACTTTGGTTTTCTCGTCCTGATGAATATTTCAGCTAGTTGTGAATTGAAGGGGACTCACAATCAGAGGTAAAAGACTTGAATGTTAATATAAAATCTGTAAAATGACACTAGTCGATTTGGTTAAGCTAGCTCAAAGGACAGTTTTAAGCATTGAACAAAAGGAATGACAAGAACAGCATCTGGATAGAAAAGAAGAAAGGAAAACAGGTTGTGTAAAGGGAGAGAAGGAAGACATTTTGTGGCCCCACTGTAGGATATTGTGATGTGGCCCCACAGTAGAATACTGTGATGTGGCTTGTGGTCTCAGTTGTGTGGACAAAGCTGGAGGTTAGAATGTTGAAGAAAGGCATTCACAGGGATCTGCAAAAAAGCAATGGCAGATTCCTTTAACAGCTTTTTCATTCAGTAGTCTTACTAAATTGTGTGTACTTCCCTCATCCACTAACCAACTACTCCTTTCCCCCCCCCCCCCCCTCCACCCTCTCTCCAATAAGAAAGTTTTCCATAATTTTGCCAATCTGTATAAAATAAGTCCTAAATAGTCCAAAATTGACATATAACAAACATTTTTTTTTGGTACTTCCGTCCGTCTCTCTGTGCGCTATCTGTGCAAAACTTCTTAGTGGCTTAGTATCTCAGAACCTATTTTAACTATCACAACCAAACTTAGTAAAATGGTACCTTGAAAATGATCAGTGAATGAATGACTTCATTTCAAGGTCACAAGGTCAACAAATGTTATTAAAAAAATTAAAATTAAAAATCTCCCAATATTTCACTTTTTTTCCTGATTATTGTTGCTTATGATTCTTTGAGACATGTATGGTGCAAATTTGGTCAACCTCGCTCTAAGGTCAAGGTCACTGGAGCTGTCCAAAGTCGGTTCGTACAGGTACTTTGAAGTGACCTTGACACTAAACTATGAGATATAAACAACCTTGTATTTAGAGATATTAGATTGACCTTTCATATATGTTCTATTTTGCATTGATCTTGAAGGTCAATATTATTATAGGTCTTTGAAAAACTTTTTTTTTAAATTGGTCATTATACAGTGGAATGGCTGTATATTTAACCCATAGTATGCATTAAAGGTTTATTTGATCATACAATCACAGTTCATGTGAGTAATATGGGCTTTGCCTTTCTAGTAATAAATTGTGTGCAGTGTATATCAATTTTGAGATTGGGTAGTTTAATTTTATTGTGCAATTTTTATTCCTGTTCAGTTTAAAAATCAATTAATTTTTCTTTCTAATAATTTTAATGTTACATAACATTTTTTAGCATAAATTGTAAATTCTTGAATCATGGGATTGATATTGATAAACTTTGTTGAACTCGTTTATGCCCATCATGTACATATCATGCAAATTCAAATATGTTGTCTTTAAGCCTGTTCATAACAAACCTTATATTTAGAATATTAATTTGTAAACATTCTGTATGAGAAAAAGTAAAAGGTAGCCTTCAAAGCAGTTATTTCAGGAAATTCAGCTGACTGATGAAGCGTTATGTAGTCCTATTTCTCATGCTGCTTTTTTTATTAGACAACAATTGTTTTAAACAATACATGATGTCCATTTTTGCAGCCTGAACAGTTTGCTGTGGAGTGGCTCCATATTTGATCCACAGCAACATCGGTTTATTTAATAATACATGAACATCAAAGGGCATGTGAAGATCAGTTTCTCTGCCCCCATTGTCTGGAAATCATTGCTATACGACCCCATAATTTTTGTTATTCTCAGCTTTTAAATACCAGCTACAGATTTACTAATTCAGATGATTTTTCTTAATGAATACCTATTGTACTCCTGTTTTTGTTCCTCATTTAGCTGTAATTATGCCATGGTTACTATGTGTGCATGACATTAAATAGATATGTGTTTGTGGGTTGTGTGCTAGACTGTGTGAGTTTGTCTCATGAAGTTACCTTTGTTTGAAGTTATGTGCTCAATATAAATACCATTTGTAAGAGTTACTTTGTAGGAAGGAGTTTGTAATGCATTCAGTATTGGTTTTGGTGCAGAATGCTATTCTTGCCAAACTTTTCATGATTAGCAGATCTATAATTTAATTTGTCATATGTGTTTATTTTGATGTCCTTAAAAAAAATCTTTTAACCTCGAGTGGTGCAGTAGCGCAATGGTTTGGGCGCATGCTAGATAATGTTTTGTGATCAAAATCTGGACAGGTTAGTTCTGGGATGGGTGACCATGCTTGGAAGGCAAATATTGAATTACCAAAAAGACACAAGCACATAACACACTCGATCGTCCACCCAGCTGTGAATGGGTACCTGGCTCTGTTTAGAACCGGAGACGGTAAAACAGCGTGGGAGAGATGGGCAATGCCATCATTTTGCTTGCCCAGAGAAAAGAGGACTGAAACACCTCTATCCCCAACAACTGAAAGGTTATTGGAACACCTTTTTACTTTTTTTTCTATTTTGACTCGCCTGATCTGCCCGTGCAGATCACAAAGACACAGTCAGAATAGGGGACAGAGCAATCTCCAATTTAACCTCTGTTTTGCGGATGACATTGATGGCTTGGCTGCAGAGAGGAACAAGAACTTGAACAGCTTGTACAGAGACTTGACACCACCCCCATAGCCTATGAAATGGAAATAAGTGCAGAGAAAACCAGAATGATGACCAACAACACCAATGGCATCAACATGGGCATCAAAGTCCAAGGCCAATCCCTCAACGCAGTGCATAGCTTCAAATATTTAGGAGCCATTGTATCAGACAATGAGTCCTGACAGGAAGTCCTCTCCAGGATAGCACAAAAAACTGCTGCCCTGACAAGGTTGAAGCCCATTTGGAAACAGGACCATCAGTCTACATTCCAAGGTAAGGCTGCTACACTCCGTTGTCATCTTCATCTTCTTATATGCTTGCGAAACATGGACCCTCACAGCAGATCTGCAAAGAAGAATACAAAGCATGGAAATGAGGTGCTACAGAAGACTTCTGGGCATTTTCAATGACCAGCACATCACTAATGATGAAATCTGACAGACCATCACACAAGCCATTGGACAACACGATGACATGCTCACAGTGTGAAGAAACAGAAACTCCGATGGTATGGCCACATCACCAGAGCATCAAGCCTTGCAAAAAGCATCCTGCAAGGCACAGTGCAAGGAGACAGAGGAAGAGGGATACAAAAAAAGAGGTGGGAGAACAATATTCGATAATGGATTGGTTTGAAACTGAACAAAGCCATGAGGGTTGCTGAGAACAGAGAAAGATGGAATACGCTGGTTAAACGACCATCTGTGGTGCCCCAACGACTTTTGAGTTCCTGGATAGGATAGGATAGGAACCTCAGCGACACTGACCTTTAAGAAAATCAAATATGAAGTACATAAAAGGCTGAGAATTAAAAGTATCTGCATAGTAAAAATATTCAAATTCGGTTGTCACTTTTGAGGTAATTTTAAAAAATGTATTTTGATAAGAGTCAAATTCAGGCCGATGTACAGACGCATTAATTGACCAATAGCCCTACACTGAATAATTAACCATGTTGGAGTATCAATATACCAGAACTCAAGCAAATTGGTCCGTCCGAGTATAGCAAATACAATATGACAGGAGACTGGAAACTAACCTTAGTAAGGGGTGTATATAGTTAGGTCAAAATTTGTTCAGTAGATCTTGAGCTATGGCGAGCAATAGATTAACCGACTGACAGACCGACATTTGGCATGTTCCGATTCACAACTATTTCCATCCTTTTTCCAAACCAGTTTTCCTGCACTGTTGCATAGGTCTGTCAACCTTTTGATTAGCTGGGTCCATTTAGTGCTCTCCCCCGTTGGAGTGCCGGGGGTTTCAGTATAAATAGTATCCCCACTTTCTGGAAATTTAGTGCTTTAAATTCCCACTGTCGCTGTCTTCCTCATTTGCTCTTTCCCTTTCCTGATCTGTCCTATCACTCTGCTATACTATCTTCTTCTACGCTAGATCAATGACCTACCTTTTTTCTTGAAAACTCTTCCTGGACAAGACTCCTTGTTTGTGTATGAGGTCTGTTGGATCAGCTTGGGAGTGTTGGACGCTTTCTGCCGGGTGGTCACTAGGGCTTCCTATGATGTTATTATTTAGCACTATAGGCATTTTATATGTATGTGTTTTGTTGATGATTTATAATGATGTTTGTATTCTATTTTGTTTTTGAAACCGGGGGTTCGAGTAGTTGGGGTAAAGCCTCAGCCGTCCCCTGAGTGGGATATGTCTTTATTGTAAAGTGACTGGCTGGTGAAGGGCATTCAATTTTCCCACTAGGGTTGTTTCGGCAGATCTTTTATGCGGATTGGGGGTTGTCCGGTCCTGATTTGGCTCGGAAGAGTCCGCTGGACCTAAAGCAACAATCAATCAATCAATCAATCAACCTGGTCCTATTACTAGTGGATCACTAAAAGCATAAACGCAACTGATAAAAAACAAAATTCAGAATTCAGAAAACCTGTCTTGCATAAAAATAATATAAATTCAAATTATTAGCTCAGTGTTTATTTTTTTACAATTATTGTTCTAGTCAAGTATTAATTAAAAATGGTGTTTTCACATGGTTTGATTTTCATTTTTTTTATAAAGATCATTGAACTACATTGTTTTACTGCGCTGCCCCCTTTATAGTCTTTTTAGCTCTCAGGTCATTGGCTTTTGACATATTTTACATTAAAGGCTCTGTTACACATATCGATGATCATACTTGGATCAACAGCCTCTTTAACCCTTTCATCACTGATGGTGTGTTAATGCGACTGGCAGAGCACTAATGCACATTTCTGCGATGAGTGGCTAAATCCTGTTTTCTCCCATGGGTCCTCTGTCACCAAAATGTGCTTTTGGTGCTCAGCCCTCCTGTAGTGACCATTGGTGTTATATTGTGTGTAGATGCATGAACATTTGTCTTGAAATTCTGGACAGTAGGCTCTGTCAGTGTCTGTGATTCTGGACAGCTGGCGGTGAAAGGGTTAAAGTTCTATGTTAGCTCTGTGCAAAAATTTAAGTGGTCTATTTCTCTGTAACATTCTTCAACAGCATTAATTGATCATCCTACTGCAAATTCATTGAAAGGCTTTCAGTGTCTGATCATTGATACGTGCAAGTGAAGGAAAGCTGTTGATGCATTTTGGTCCTTTTTTACATCTTACTATTTATTCTTATCCCCCGTGGGGGTGCCGGGGGGTTCAGTATAAATAGTATCCCCACTTTCTGGAAATTTAGTGCTTTAAATTCTCACTGTCGCTGTCTTTCTCCTTTGTTCTTTCTCATTCCTACTCTGTTCTATCAATCTACTATACTGTCTTCTTCTTCACTAGACCAGTCACCTATCTTTTTATTCTTGAAAACTCTTCCGGGACAAGACTCCTCATTTGTGTGTGAGGTCTGTTGGATCAGCTTGAAAATATTGGATGCTTTTTGCCAAATGGTCACTGGGGCTTCCTATGATGTTATTATTTGGCAATATAGGCATTTTATATGTATGTGTTTTGTTGATATTTTATAATGTTTATATTCTATTTTGTTTTTGTTAACGGGTGTTTGATAAATTTACCCCCGTGGAGGTGCCGGGGGTTTCAGTATAAATAGTATCCCCATTTTCTGGAAATTTAGTGCTTTAAATTCCCACTGTTGCTATCTCACACCAGCTGAGTCACTATGTCAGCTGATCTCTTTAGTAAGGATGATACAAGCAATGATACAGGCTATTTTTAGCTTCCAGACCCTCCATATGCCTACTGCTTGCAGACAAAGCGACGCTTTGCCGTCCCGCCCTTTTAGTGCTTCTAACACAAGTTTGTTGCACCGGAAGTGATGGTTCTTGCATAGTCTGTATTTATTATTTGCTCACGAATTTGTATTAACAAGAGTCGTGGGCAGAATTTTGGTGATGTTTGCCGCTATTGTTTCATCTATATTGTGGAGAAGTTTCATGGATTTTGTTGGTTTATTTTATTTTTGGTGATTATTTTTTTCCTTTCCTGCAGACAAAGGCGGCTCTGCCGCGGGAAGTATTGGTTTAGTTTATTTTTGGTGATTTTTTTTATTCCTTTCCTAGACTTGCAGTGATTGCAAAGTACACTAAATTTCAAGTATTTTGACGACCTGGTTTATTCTGTGTTCGATTTGGGATAGTCAAGTTATTAGTGACTGTGTGCATGTGGTTTTTTGTGTGAAGAAACTTTAATATGTGTACTTCAAGTTGACGTGATCTTTGAAAACTATTCTTTGCTGGATTGTGTTTTTAGTGCATTTTTCGACTGTGGTACGTTACTGGCAAATTGTGTGCAACAGGCGCCCAATTAATTCATTAGAGTTTACTGTGCACAGCTTGTTTTGTCTTTAATTCATGTGGAAGACCTAGTTTATGTTGCACTGGAAAGTTTAAGTTAGCTTTTAGTTTATTGCATATATACGGAAGAAGTAGGAGGTACTCTCTCGTTCCTTCTCAAGCGCAATGGATACCTACACTATACAAAACTACGTCCTCATCATCGTCATTATCATCACCATCACAATCATCATCACCATTATCATAATCTGTGAGTACTATTTATTTATTCACACTAACAAGACACGAACAAAACACCTTCTCAGACACACTTTTTGTCTGTCTGTGTATTTGTTTTATTTTTCTCACATGCACATAAAATGCAATATGCATGATTTTGCTTATTATTGGTCTTTGTCCTGCATGGCTCGTGAAATGATTGTAAACTTTGTATGTGTTTTGTTTTGTTTTCAATAATCAGTATTTCATTACTTACTTTACCGTCTTTGTAGCATGTGTGAATTCCGCATTATTGTATTTTATCCGTTTTATGCACTGATTTCTTCTACTTGTAACTTTGTTATGTGTTTATCATGTTCAAGTGTGCTGTCACGCCAGGGAGGAATAAAGGATTCTGACCACTCAGAGATAGTTAGATTTTTTTCTGATTTCGTTGTTTATATTGATTTTCCTTCTTTCAGTCAGACAATATTTACGTTACACAACAATACATTACATCACCCATAACTCTACATACATATTTCATGCAACATCACATATTCCATCACTCATAACTCTACATACGTATTTCATGCAACATCATATATACATAATTAATGCGAAAGTCATGCATCCACAAAAGTTTTTCAATTTAGAATGTTTATACTAGTTGATGCCTCTCTTCCTTGCACTGACGACGATCACTGTTTTTCTCTTTGTACGAAAATGAAAGTTTCACGTCGATCGTCGTCTGCTATATCCATCATAATCGCTTCCCTACCTTGATTGTTGATCATATTGTTTCTTGGTTTACACTAACTTGTCATCTCCACTTGCGCACTGTCGTCTCTGTCCTAGTCCTCACACTTTAGTCCTGTATCGTCTGTTGATTTCACCTCTCACTCTCGAAACAGTCCATCTCTAGCATCCTCCATATTCCGTACTCGATGCGGAAGAACCCAGAAAAAAAAAACATCCAAATGATGTGTGATATGAATTTAGACTATTCGTGCCACTGTGTCCAGATGCCCTTGTCGGTAACTGCCACAATCACAATGGTCACTGGTCGTCACTTCCCCCAGTAGACACGGTTTTCTCCATACTCCTCAGCTATGAGAGAGCTGCACATGAACTCTTCTCATAACTTAGATATCTCTCCTCCGAAATATCTTTCCGCAGGCACCCTGCTGCTGAGTATGTTCCTCCAAGCCGCTGTCCACTCCCGAGATCAAAAATCTCCTCACGTTGTCTCAACGCTTTTCTTTACCACCCTTCTGCTCATGCGCGACCCACGTCAATTTTCAGACTTCACGGCATGCGCTCATATCGTCACTTGATGACGCATACTCCATATCTTATTTCCGTCTGCATTGATTAGTAGGCCTACGTCGAGAGAATGCATAATGAAATGTGACACAAGGACCTTCCCCAGCTAAAACTCTAGTTTTAGTTTATAACTACACATTTACATATGAATACTCTACATATAACATATTTATAACAATAATTATTTCCCTCCTGCTTTGTGCATGTCATGCATGCCGTCTTGTCCATTCTCGTTTCCACTGTTTATTTCTTTTCCTCGTCGGCGATGCGACTGAGATAGTCTGCGCCCACATTGTCTTTTCCTTTTATTACCTTCACGTGGAAGTCATGTTGCTGTAATTGCAGCGCCCATCTCATCAAACGGCCATTTTCTGTCTTCGACTTCTGCAGATAATGTAATGGCTGATGATCAGTTTCTAGCGTGAATCTTTGTCCATATAAGTATAGCTCAAATCTCTTAATCCCCCACACAACTGCCAAACACTCTTTTTCAATAGTAGAATAGTTTCTTTCGGCTAACGATAGCTTCTTGCTTGCATAAGCAATTGGATGTATTTCCTGATCCTTTTCTTGCATAAGGACGGCTCCCATGGCTGTGTTTGATGCATCCGTCCTCAAGACGTAAGGTTTGCTGTTGTCAGGTAAATGCATCACTGGTTTACTGCACAAAACGTCTTTCAACTTTTTGAAAGCTTCCTCCGCTTCTTCAGTCCATCTGAGTTTGTCCGGCTGTTTCGCTTTTGTCATGTCGGTCAAAGGAGTGGCTATTTCTGCAAACATTGGTACAAATTTGCGATAATATCCAGCCAATCCCAAAAATGCTCTGAGTTCCTTTTTAGTTTGTGGTTTGCTGGCATTCTGCAGCTTGTTAATTTTGTCTTCTTCGGGTCGTATTCTACCCTGTCCCAATTGATGTCCGAGGTACTCCATTTCCTCGTATCCAAAGAAACATTTTGATGGTTTAACTGTTAACCCAACTTCCTCCAGTCTCGTCAACACTGCTTCCACCGCTTCAAGATGCTCTTCCCATGTTTCCGTCGCCACTAAGATATCGTCAATGAAATTGTCCACATCTTTGCGATTTAGTGGGCTCAACACTTTTCTCATCATTCGCGAAAATACGGCGCCTGCCGTCTTTAAACCGAACGGCATTCGCGTCCATTGGAATTGCCCCACGGGTGTGGTAAATGCCGTCTTGTGCTTGTCCTCCTCATTCACTTTGATTTGCCAGTAGCCCTTTGAGCAGTCTAGCTTGGAGAAATACTTCGCTTTCCCAACCTTTGCGAATATTTGATCAATGTCTGGTATTGGCTCTGGATCAAATTCCAATGTTTCGTTCAATTTTCGATAATCCACGCAAAATCTCACTGAACTGTCCTTTTTCTTGACAAGTACGATGGGTGAATTGTACGCTGATATAGTTGGTTCTATAACGCCCATTGTCAACATCTGATCCACTTCTGTTTTGACAGTTTCCATAACTGCGTGAGGTAGCGTATACTGCTTCACGTACACTGGCTTTTGAGTTGTGCTGCGCAATTCGCATGTCTCAATATCCGAATTTCCCGGCAATTCTTGTAATGCTTTCTGATGTCTTCTTCGCACTTCGTGCATCTGTTGTGCTTTATTCGCATCTAACTTGTCAGAAATATGGCTATCTTTTATACTCTCCGTAGCTTTGAGTGGCAATGTCGGTACTGTTCCTATGGTTTCATCATAGTCTGCATAACCCTCGACATCTTCTTCCGTCATGACTACTGCGATCATTTCTGTGTCTTCTCTTTCCATGTAACTTTTCAGTAAGTTTGCATGGTACACTTTTTCCTTGCCGTGTACATCCACCTTGTAATCAAACTCATTTATTTTCTTCGTTACGGTGAATGGTCCTTTCCACGTCAGTTGTAGTTTGTTCTTCTTTTCAGGTAAGAGCAACAACACTTTCGAACCCTCGTTAATGTTTCTAGACTTTGCCTTCTTGTTGAAATTTCTTGCGTGTCTTTGACTAGCTTTGAGCAAGTTTTCTTGTGCTATGATACATGTCTGCTCAATCCTATTTCTCAAGTCAATCACGTATTGTGCTGTCGTTTTCTCTTCTTCTTCGACCTGGTCCTTCATCCAAACGTGTTTCAATATTTGCATCGGCCCTTTGATTGATCTGCCGTACAACAATTCAAACGGTGAAAACATCATCGTTTCTTGTGGCACCTCTCTATACGCGAATAGTAGCGCTGGTATCATGCGGTCCCACTCCTTTGGCTGTTCAAGGCACATTTTCTTCATCATTTGCTTCAATGTGCCGTTGAATTTCTCTACTAATCCATTCGATTGTGCATGATGTGGTGTCGTCTTGATGCCTTTCACGTCCAGTAGTTTCTGTAGTTGCTTCATTAGATCTCCCACAAATTGGGTTCCTTGGTCTGAGACTATTTCTTTTGGTATGCCCAGCCTGGTCCAAATAGTCCAAAGCGCTTCCGCGATCTCGGTAGTTTGGCATGTCTTCAGCGGTACTGCTTCAGGATACCTGGTTGCATAATCGACCATTGTCAACACGTATCTGTATCCTCTGTCTGACATGGGAATGATCGGTCCGATTAGATCAATGGCGATCTTCTCAAAAGGTGTGTCTACCATGGGTACTTTACCTAATGGTGCACGCATGTGTCTGCCTCTGTGTGTTGATCTTTGGCATGCATCGCATGATGCGCAATATCTTTGCACATCGCCGCAAATCCCTGGCCAATAAAAATCAGTCCATATTCTGTTCTTAGTTTTTCTTCCGCCCAGATGTCCGCTCATCGGCGTATCATGTGCTAATTTCATGATGCCTTGTCTGTATTTCTTGGGTACGACTATTTGTGTTTTCTTCTGATCATTTTCCTTGAATTCTCGAGTCAGCACTCCATTCTTCCATCTATATATAGCTTTTGTACGCTTGTCACCTTGTTTCATTTCCACAGACCCATCCGCTGCATCTCTGCATTTCTTCAACGATTCATCTTCCTTCTGTGCTTGTTTTAGTTGTTCTGGTGTGACGTCAACTATTTTCGTTTCTGCAATTTTCAGCTCTTTTTGACTCCGTTTTGTTGCTGCACTTCGTGTTTCTATTTCTGCGCATAATTCCTTTGCTTTGTGTTACACTCAGTTCGATGATGGTGTTTTTCGTTATCAGTATTTGATTCAGCCCCGATGCTGAAGTCCTGATAAGGTGTAACTCAGATTCGTTTATTCACACAGCCTGCTCAATCAGCATACAAGTCACAAAGTCGACGTATGAAGTTTTCCACTTTTATTCAGCACACACCAACAACTGCATACAATTCTCAACTCAACTCAACAACTTTCACAGCAACTCTCCATCAACAACTTCTCTATCAACAATTTCACAAAACACACAGCATCGAATTTATAATTTTCTTTCTCCTTCGAGATGACGACAGGTTGTTCTAGAAAATGACGTATTACAACCAACCAATCAGAATTAAAGATCGTCATCACTGACTTACGTCATACTTCTCTCTTCCTGCCAAAAGAATGTTCTCCATTATCTACGACCATCAAGAAACTTCGATCGATAGTAAATAAACAGATCCAGAAAATTCTACAACGATATCGACTAACGAAAATTATCAACGTTATACAAAGCCTCTCCTAACAACAATGCAAACTCAAATCAAAGGTAAATAAACTCCATTACTGAATACTTTGCAAAACGAAACGATTAGATCTATCGTACACGCTTCCGACATACTTTCGTTCGCGTTTCAACGTAACATAACCCCCCACTCAAGAAGAAATTTACCCAATTTCTTTCAACAACGTTGAAACGTAATGCACAAACAAAGTCCACAATTGAAACTAATTTAAGGCTTTCTGAATACTGTAATTGCGCTCAGCTTATCTACACAGAGTCAATGGTTTTCATCTTCAAGTCTATCTGGATATTGTCAATGTTCACAGTTCATCCACACAGTCAATGTTCTTTACTCACACACTCTGCTGAGGAAGTCCGCACCAACATTGTCCGATCCTTTGATAGATTCTACTCGTATGTTAAAGTTCTGCAAGTACATAGCCCATCTCATGATCCGACTGTTCACAAACTTGGCAGAGTTCAAGTAAGTTAGCGGCTTGTGATCAGTCTGTAGCACGAACTTCACTCCTTGAAGGTACAGTTCGAACTTCCGGATTCCCCATATGATGGCAAGGCACTCTTTCTCCATGGTCGAGTAATTTTTCTCAGCCCTGGACAGCTTCTTGCTGGCGTAACTGACCGGAAATAGTTTCCCTTCGTGTTCTTGCATCAGTATGGCGCCGATGCCTTCGTCCGCTGCGTCTGTTCTTAAGACGAATTCTTTGGAAGTGTCAGGCAGTCGTAGCACCGGATCCTTTGAAAGGAGGTCGCGCACAGTCTGGTATGCCTTCTCCTGAGACGGTCCCCACTGCACTTGGTTTGGACAGCCTTTCCGCACCAGGTCCGACAAGGGTGCTGTGATGGCGGAGTAGTTTGGTACAAACTCCCTGTAGTATCCAGCCAACCCCAGGAAAGATCGCACCTGCTTCTTGGTTTGGGGACGTGGAGCGTTCAGAATCTTAGTGACGTTTTCTAGTAGAAGCCCCTTTTGTCCTTCTTTCAGCGAATGGCCGATAAAGTCTACGTTGTCAGTCCCCAGAATGCACTTACTGGGTCTCACGGTCAAGTTGGCTTCTGTGAGACGGTGAAACAGCTCCCTCAAGGTCTGCAGATGCTCTTCCCAGGTGCGAGTGTGGACTAGCAGGTCGTATTAGTAACACACGACATTGTCCATCCCTTTGAGCATCTTCTTCATCCCTCTCTTCAGGGTAGCTCCGCTGTTGACCATGCCAAAGGGCATCCTTAGGCACTCGTACGTCCCATCAGGGGTTATAAAAGCAGTCTTTGGTATGTCCTGTTGACGCACGGGGACTTGCCAATAACCTTTGCTGAGGTCAATCTTTGAGAAGATTCTACTCCCCGATAATTGGCGGAAGAGGTCTGCTGCGGTAGGCATCGGCTCAGGGTCGAAGACGGTGATCTTATTAACCTTCCTGTAGTCGATGCATACTCGGTTGCTCCCGTCCTTCTTCTTTACGACCACGACAGGGGACGCGTAGGGGGAACTGGACTCCCTGATGATGCCCATCTTCAGCATCTCATCGATGTCTTTCTTCAAGGATTCACGGGCCTTGAAAGGGATCGGGAAGGGCTTGGATCGAACAGGGATATTCGAAGTGAGGTGGACTTCGTGTTCGACCAAAGTTGTAGAGCCAGGGACATCGCTGAAGTTGTGGGGAAACTCGCCCATAAGGTCCTTGAGCTCCAACTTTTGACCTTCCGTCAAGCTCGGTCCTAGCTTAACATCATCGATGCCTTCTTTGCTGTGGAAGTCTCCCAGTTCCAACAGTTCTTCGCTGTCAAAGCTGTCGTCGGTCACAGCTGCTGTGGCTGCGTGCACAGTCTCTGATGGCCTTTCCACGTACAGCTTAAGGAGGTTGGCGTGGTATATCTTGGAATGCTGGCCGACCTTCACCTTGTAGTCGTTGATTCCCACCACGGTCTCCACTTCGTACGGGCCTTTCCACTGCATCAGCAACTTATTGTGATCGGTAGGTAGCAGCACCAGCACTTTGTTGCCAGGTTTGAACTTCCTGTTCACAGCCCTACGGTCATAGTAGTGCTTTCCACAGTCCTGGGACTTCTTCAGGTTTTCTCTGGCTATCTCGAGAGTCTGCTCCAGCTTCTCCCGTAGCTCAAACACGTACTGGTAGCTGTTCTTCACCTCTGGGGTGTCTACTTCTTTCGTCCACAGTTCTTTTAGGATGTGCATCGGCCCTCGGATGGTTCTTCTGTACAGCAGCTCGAACGGAGAAAAGCCGGTGGACTCCTGCGGTACTTCTCTGTAGGCGAAAAGTAAGGCGTTGATGTAGCGATGCCATTGTCTGGGCTGCTCGCTGCACAGTTTCTTCAGGGTGGACTTCAGCGTAGCATTGAACTTTTCGACAAGCCCGTTGCACATTGGATGGTAGGGTGTCGTAGTTAAATGCCGGATGCTCAGCAGTCTATTGACCTCCTTCATGCAGTCAGAGACGAACTGCGTCCCGAGGTCTGTCAGAATCTCTTCAGGCACTCCAAGTCTGCTAAACATGTCCACCAGCGCCTCTGCAACAGTCTCAGTGTCAATCTTCTTCAGAGGCACTGCTTCTGGGTACCGAGTCGCATAGTCCACTAAAGTCAGTACCCATCGATGACCTTCTTCACTCGGAGGTCTTATTTCGCCGATTAAGTCTAAGGCCACCCTCTTGAAAGGTCGGTCGATCAGAGGCATCCTCTGCATAGGCACTTTCGGGACCCTTCCTCGAGGTATGGTCTTC
This sequence comes from Oncomelania hupensis, assembly GCA_036898135.1. Lineage (NCBI taxonomy): Eukaryota > Metazoa > Mollusca > Gastropoda > Littorinimorpha > Pomatiopsidae > Oncomelania > Oncomelania hupensis. The sequence goes on from CM072516.1 coordinate 71,246,842, forward strand.
TGGCAAATGTCACATGATCGGCAGAAACGGCTGACGTCCGCATGAAGTCCTGGCCAGTAGAACACCGCCTGGATTCTATCCGACGTCTTCTTGATACCCAGGTGACCTCCCATGATTGAGTCATGCGCTACTTCCATCACCTGGCGCCTTAAGGGTAATGGTACCAGTACTTGACGTAGTGGTTTACCTCCGTTGACCCTCGGGTGCTGGAAGATTCGGTACAGGATCTTGGCCTTCACCTCAAAATAGACCGTACCACTGCCTTTGGTCACGTGGTCTTGGCGGTTCCTGTACTTGTTTAAAGTGCTATCAGCTTCCTGGAGCTGGATCAGCTTATCTCTGTCCACGATGGCAGCTTTAGAGTTGTCGGCGACCTTCAGTGGCGTAGACGTCTTGTCTCTCTTGGCCTGGGCCCTGGTAGTAACAGCACCGACGATCTCTGGTCGGCAGGGCTGAGCCGGAGTAACCACATTGTCCCGTAGCAGCTCTGTAAGGTCTCCATCGGGAAATGGCAATGGATCCTCCTCCACAACTTCGACGCGTTGGGTTGAGGCAGGACTCCACTCTGGATCGGGGTTGTCGGGTCGTCTCGCGCCGTCGATATTCCCGATCATCAAATCATACAGCGGCTTCTTCAGGCAAACCGCTTCGACTTCGCCTATGTAGAAAGGGGTGTTGACATGAATTTTCGCAACTGGCGCTTTCAAACATTTGCTGTCGGCCATAAGTGTCCATTTTGAATCGCCAGTGAACTGTTCTTTAGCGATTAGGTCTTCTCTGACGATGACCCCACTACAGCCAGAGTCTCTTAAAACAGTCACTTCATGATTTCCGACGCGTCCCTTCGAAACTGGCATGTTCTGGACGGTCACAGCTGCGCTGGCGACGACGGGGATGGATTTTCCGTTGGCAAGGAGAAGTTGGCCATCGGTCATGCACTCTTGCACGTCGGCAGGAGTAGCTGTGCGCTTGGTCTCACTCGGAAGAATGACGCTCCCGCCGCACACTTGATGGTCAGATCTACTGGTTTGCCGTTGATTGGAGAACCGCCTCTGCCGGTTGCCCGCCGTTGCGTTGTCCGTACTGCTCCGCTGTCCGCTACTTTTGTTTTGAGGACAATTAGCCGCCCTGTGGTCTGTAGCGTTGCAGGTGAAACAGCCTCTTGAATGCCCTTCCCTGGGAGGAGGCGTGGAGTCCGTCTGTCTCTGGTTCGTCTGGCTCCCCTGGATCTGGTTCACATGGTTTCCAGTCTTCTGAAAATGTTTCGTCGCGCTGGGTGGCCCCAGGGTCTTCCCATGAGCGATGAGATATCTTTCAGCAGCCTCAGTCACATCTTTAAGCGTCTGCAGCTTTTGTTCTTCTAAGTGGGTCGCTAGGTCCTTGTGACAGGCATTGAGAAATTGTTCCTTCACGATCAGGTCATGGAGACTGTCGTAAGACTTGCTTTCGCCTGATAACTCCACCCACTTGTGTAGATATGACGACAGGCGCTCCACAAACTGCTTTGGCGTCTCATCTGACTTAGGCCGGCATTCACGGAAGCGTTTACGGTAGCCCTTCTCTGTAAAGTTGTAGCACTGCAACAGGGCCTCTTTCAAGACGTCGTAGTTTTTGGCGTCATCGTTCGACAGTCTGGTGTAAACTTCGAGAGCTTGCCCCGTCAGAAGTGCACTCAGTCGAATCGCCCAGTCTCGAGGTTGCCAATTGGAGCTTTCGGCGAACCTTTCGAATCTCGCCAGATAGCTGTCGATCTGGTCCTTCCCGTCGACGAAAGCTGGCAATTTTGGAGCCGTATGGACGTTGGTGACTTGTGGCGCATTCTGCTGTTGCTGGATACGCGCCATTTCTAGCTGGAACTCAAGACGCTTCAGCTCGAATTCTCTGTCTTTTTCTTGCCGCTGCTGTTCAATTTCTAGACGCTTCTGTTCTAGTTCTATTTCTTTTTCTAGACGCTTCTCTTCCAATTCTCTTTCTCGTATTCTCTCCTGAGACTTGACGTACTCCGTCAGCTGCTTGCCTTTTAGATTCAGTTCAACCCCTTTCTGCCAGAAGTCAGCCATCTTGATGCTTCTGGAAAGTTCTTTTAAAGAAAGTTCTTTTCTGGAAAGTTCTTTTCTAGAAAGTTCTTGACTGTGCTGTACCTTTCTAGACTGTTCTAGAACAGCACGCTTTCTGCAGTAGCGCTGATGCTTTCCACTAGTCGCCTTCGCTGACGCAGGCCCCCGCTGTCCTCGTCGTATGCGACGCTGCACCACGCTGGTGTTGATGTATATGCTCCTGTGCTGAAGTAGACGCGACGTCCGCTCGCCGCTCTCTGTAACACTGGCGATGTAGCTCCGAGACTGTCCCTCGACGTAGTCTTACGGCAGCAACGTAGTCCCGATCTGTTGTTCGCTCACGAAGCAACTCTTCAGCGACTACACGCCCTTGCAGTCAACCCGAACCTATCGGTGATGTAGTCTCAGTATGTTGGCCCCTCTCGACGCAACTCGTTGGCGGCTACCCTCGATGACTGCCTCTCGTAACGTTGACTCGCTTGTTGTAGCAGTTGAACCCTTGGCTATGGCGTGAATCGCGGCTTGACCCCCAAAATGTTACACTCAGTTCGATGATGGTGTTTTTCGTTATCAGTATTTGATTCAGCCCCGATGCTGAAGTCCTGATAAGGTGTAACTCAGATTCGTTTATTCACACAGCCTGCTCAATCAGCATACAAGTCACAAAGTCGATGTATGAAGTTTTCCACTTTTATTCAGCACACACCAACAACTGCATACAATTCTCAACTCAACTCAACAACTTTCACAGCAACTCTCCATCAACAACTTCTCTATCAACAATTTCACAAAACACACGAGCATCGAATTTATAATTTTCTTTCTCCTTCGAGATGACGACAGGTTGTTCTAGAAAATGACGTATTACAACCAACCAATCAGAATTAAAGATCGTCATCACTGACTTACGTCATACTTCTCTCTTCCTGCCAAAAGAATGTTCTCCATTATCTACGACCATCAAGAAACTTCGATCGATAGTAAATAAACAGATCCAGAAAATTCTACAACGATATCGACTAACGAAAATTATCAACGTTATACAAAGCCTCTCCTAACAACAATGCAAACTCAACTCAAAGGTAAATAAACTCCATTACTGAATACTTTGCAAAACGAAACGATTAGATCTATCGTACACGCTTCCGACATGCTTTCGTTCGCGTTTCAACGTAACACTTTGATTTCTTCTAGTTGCTTTGGCTGCCTTGTCTCTGTCGCATTTGTTTCCCTTGTTGCACAGGTTCCCATTATAGGATACACTGGAATGACGTTTAACTGCTCTTTGTTCAGGAATCTTGCGTTTCCTATTAGCACTGGCATTGCTGGTCTAGGCATGACCAATACTTCTGCGTTCCCCTCGAAAAATGGTGTCCGCATAAATACCTTGGCAACCGGTACTTGTTTGACGTCGCACGACGCAAATGTTACGGATCTTATTTCGCCCGTATACTTGTCTTTGGGTACCAATTCCGTATCCACAACGCTAATCGTAGCTCCCGTGTCTCTGAGTGCTAACACTTCTTTGCCTTCTATTTCCACTTGGCATAGTGGTTGATAATCTATCTTTCTGCATTTATCGCATAATGCCATTTTGTGATCATCTTCAATCTTGTCCCCAAAATATGGTATTCCTACTCTCAATGCGTGATGATCTATTCTCTCGTGATGCTGACGATGCGTGTCCGCGCTACCGCAATTCAATGCAGGTGCTGCTTCGCATGGTGAATGGACATACATCACATTTTGTTTCCTGTTTGGGCATGCTGCCACCTTGTGAGGTCCTCCACAGTTGTAACATTCCAGCTTGAATGACACTCTATTTCTAAATGGTGGATGTTCGTTTCTGCTCGTCGGCTTGTTGTCGCGTGATCCCTGTTGGTTGTTATCTCTCCTGGGTGATGAACTCCTACTGTCTCTGAATCTGAGTCTGTCTCTGCTGCTATCGACGTGCATACTACGAGTCTCATGTCCTCTACTTCTTCTGGATATCTCATACGTTTCTGCTGCCTCAGCGGCTGCGTCTACTGTAGCTGGTCTCCGGTCACATACGAATGTAGTTTGCTCCCTTGGCAACGCATCTACAAACGTGTCCACTGCCAACAATTCTACTACGCTGTCGAAGTCCTTGGTTTTTCCTGAGAGTTCAATCCATCGGTTTATCCATTGAGTAATCCGATTCATTAGTTCTCTGGCTGTTTCATCATTCTTCTTCTTGGCGTTCTTCAACTTCTCTCTGTACTCTTCCGACGTCAGTCGAAACTTTTTCAGCAACTCATTGCGGATTTGTTGGAAATCTTCAAAATCCAAGTGTTGCATGTGCGTAATAGCCTCTGCTGCTTTCCCCTTCAGCAATGCAATTAAATGTAGTCCCCATTCGTCTTCTGGAATGTGGTCTGCACTCATGACTCTCTCGAACTTCCATAGATATATTTCCAAATCTTCTCCGTCTTCGTAAAATGGTAGCTTGATCTTAATCCTGTGTCGCCCCTGCGCATTATTATTTCTGTTCCATCTCCCCTCATCATTTGGGTTTGCTGCTTGAATTTCTAGTTCCTTCAAATGTGCTTGTCTCTCGGCTTCCCGTTCTTGCCGTGCTGCCTCTCGTTCGCGTTCTTGCCTTGCTGCTTCTCGCTCTTGTTGCGCTGCTTCTCGTTCGCGCTCTTGTTTTTCTTGTTGCGCCACTGTTGACCAATTTTTTTTCTCTTCTAACACGTATGCGGTCAAGTCTTTCCCTGTTAAACCTAGCAGCTCTCCTTCTTCTTTCCATTTCTGCATCTTGGCTTTCATGTCTGGTTCTTGCGCCATTTCTGTTTGGCTTCTGGTTTCAGGCATGGTGTCTCAATTTATCGCAGCTTCTCTAATTCGCAAAAAGCGAATATAAAGTCTCTCACTAGTCTATCGCGTATATGTCCGGATTTACATATACGTTTTCTACGATGACGCTAACTGGTGACTGAGATAAAGTCTATCGCGCTACTCAGTCTATGTCTCTACAGATTATCTGAAGAATAGAATTTTACTAATCTAAATCTGTACTTTCATCGACAACCCGCGCAATCGCCCGATCGTCACCGACGCCAACAACCAAACACAAAACAATGCTCGACTAAAAGAAAGGGACGAATCTAGCGATCGCAAAAATTTCGGAGCTGAATACCTCCCGATGTTTCACAACGCCCTCCAACCGCCCACAGGTAAATTTAACTATTCTGAGTGTTCCTTTGACGTGACAGAAAACACAATGGTGGAGAGTTTAGACTGCTCTAAATATTTCTCCCGTAAGTGGCCTTGGCCGATACCGCTACCGTTATACTTAATGGTTAGACCAACACTTACTTGCCACTGTGGTTGGATACAACTATCCGTGGTACGAATCCCTAGGATATATTTTATTTGTCTTCTCAAATGATAACTATCCGTGGCTCGAATCCCTAAGAAGTTTCTCAGATTGTGGTTACCAATGGTGGTTACAACCTGAAACGTTTCCACGGGATGGGATCCCGGACGAGCCCCCAAAATGTTGTCACGCCAGGGAGGAATAAAGGATTCTGACCACTCAGAGATAGTTAGATTTTTTTCTGATTTCGTTGTTTATATTGATTTTCCTTCTTTCAGTCAGACAATATTTACGTTACACAACAATACATTACATCACCCATAACTCTACATACATATTTCATGCAACATCACATATTCCATCACTCATAACTCTACATACGTATTTCATGCAACATCATATATACATAATTAATTGCGAAAGTCATGCATCCACAAAAGTTTTTCAATTTAGAATGTTTATACTAGTTGATGCCTCTCTTCCTTGCACTGACGACGATCACTGTTTTTCTCTTTGTACGAAAATGAAAGTTTCACGTCGATCGTCGTCTGCTATATCTATCATAATCGCTTCCCTACCTTGATTGTTGATCATATTGTTTCTTGGTTTACACTAACTTGTCATCTCCACTTGCGCACTGTCGTCTCTGTCCTAGTCCTCACACTTTAGTCCTGTATCGTCTGTTGATTTCACCTCTCACTCTCGAAACAGTCCATCTCTAGCATCCTCCATATTCCGTACTTGATGCGGAAGAACCCAGAAAAAAAAAACATCCAAATGATGTGTGATATGAATTTAGACTATTCGTGCCACTGTGTCCAGATGCCCTTGTCGGTAACTGCCACAATCACAATGGTCACTGGTCGTCACTTCCCCCAGTAGACACGGTTTTCTCCATACTCCTCAGCTATGAGAGAGCTGCACATGAACTCTTCTCATAACTTAGATATCTCTCCTCCGAAATATCTTTCCGCAGGCACCCTGCTGCTGAGTATGTTCCTCCAAGCCGCTGTCCACTCCCGAGATCAAAAATCTCCTCACGTTGTCTCAACGCTTTTTTTTTACCACCCTTCTGCTCATGCGCGACCCACGTCAATTTTCAGACTTCACGGCATGCGCTCATATCGTCACTTGATAACGCATACTCCATATCTTATTTCCGTCTGCATTGATTAGTAGGCCTACGTCGAGAGAATGCATAATGAAATGTGACATGTGCCTTGTATCATGCGCATGCTTGTTTTTTGTGTGTTTTTTTTTAATGAAAAATGTATGTGTTATACATAGCTGTATATTATCATGGGCATACGTGTTTTTCTATACCTAATCATTGTTTCACCGAGATAGTCATGTTTTCCACTCTTCATTGTAAACAGGTTTGTACATTATAATATTGTGTTTCTGTAAAACATATTTTGTAAAACATAGTTTAATACAAGCATATATTTTCTATAATTCATCTTTTCAACACAGTTTCTTCCCTTTTTTTTTCTTTCATAAAGCCAATTAAACTAGGCTTCTTCTCACAGTTGTTGTTCATGGCTAAACACCTTGGGATGTTATCAACAAGACCTTACTTGTCAGTATACTGTGCCAAGTACTGGTAGGCCTGCAGTGCGTGAAGGCAGCTTATTTATGCTATAAAATTTCCCTCGTGCCTATAGTTGGGTCAGCGCATCAGCCTGAAAAATTCCCCCCCCCCCCCTCCCCTCCCTTTCCAAAGCGAAGATAAATATTTATAGCTTGCCCGGCTAGGTCCTTAACAGCGTCCCTTGAGCCGCTGTGATCTTTCTTCTCTGTTCTTTCTCATTCCTACTCTGTTCTATCAATCTACTATACTATCTTCTTCGCTAGACCAGTCACCTACCATTTTTCTTGAAAACTCTTCCGGGACAATACTCCTCATTTGTGTATGCGGTCTGTTGGATCAGCTTGGGAATATTGGACGCTTTCAAATGGTCACTGGGGCTTCCTAGAATGTTATTATTTAGCAATGTAGGCATTTTATATGTATGTGTTTTGTTGATATTGTATAATGATGTTTGTATTTTTTTTTAAACGGAAGGTCGATGAATTAGAGTATAGCCTCTGCGTCCCCTGCGTGGGATGTCTTTATTGTAAAGTGATCGGCTGGTAGATTGCCTTCAGTGTTACCACTTGGGTTGTTTCGGCAGATCTTTTATGCGGATCAGGGGTGAGTCCTCTTTCACTTCTCTGGTCCTGATTTGGCTCGGAAGAGTCCTCTGGATCTAAAGCAATAACCATGTAATGTAATATAATGTTTGATAAATTAGAGTATAGCCTCAGCGTCCCCTGCGTGGGGTGTCTTTATTGTAAAGTGACTAGCTGGTGAAGTGCCTTCAGTGTTACCACTAGGGTTGTTTCGGCATATCTTTTATGTGGATCAGGGGCGAGTCCTCTTTCAGCGAAGTTGGCTTCTTGATTTTGTGGTCCTGATTCGGCTATACTGGTCCTGATTTGGCTCGGAAGAGTTTGCTGGACTTAAAGCAATAATCATGTAATGTAATGTAATGTACTATTTATTCTAATTATTATTTATAATGAACATGGTTAAGAAATATTACAGTGTATTGGTATCTTGGCAGCATTATTTGTAGTAGCTGCAAGCTTTAAATAACCTTGTATTATTAGAGTGTTATCGAAAAGTGATATTGTAATAATAATAATACACATTTGATTATTGGGGTTTGAATCCAGTGAATGTACTATTGTACGTTTATTACACAAACATTATTCATGATTTTAGTATTGCCATTGTCTCATGTAAATGCATTATTATTGCAGAAAATGTTAATAGTTTTAACATGACCATTGTCTCATATGCCAACTATGACATTAGCATGTAGGAAAAGATGGGTTCCGTTTCTGGATTCCCTGCCTTGTTGACTCAAAAATAACACAAATGCCCCCCACCCCCACCTTCTCCCCCCTCATTTGTGCTGAAGAAGACAGGGAGATCTTGTTGAAAGACTTTGCACCTTTGTAAGTAATTTTTCTTTCTGAGTCAAGAAACAAAGAATAAGACATGACATCAGCATGTTTTTCATTGCCTTTGATTGATTTGATTGATTGGGGTGATATAATAATAATAATAATAATAATAATAATAATAATAATAATAATAATAATAATAATAGGCAATTTATACAGTGCTTTCCAAAATCACAAAGCGCTTTACATAAACAAATGTAAACACAACATGCATACATTGGTCAATACATACCTGTCAAGCTCTTGTGGACTCTTACCATAAGATTTTGCTTCCCATACCATAAGTTTGAACAAAATACCATAATAAATGTGTGAAAATGCATAAATTGTCACATTCACGAACCTTATCGATATCTATCTATCTATATATGGACAACACACACACACATAACCACATCACCATAATTTAAAAAACAACGTAAGATCTTCACCTTATGCCATAAGACTTGAAAATCGGCAAAATTAAGTAAGAATTATGTCAAAAGCATAAGACTTGACAGGTATGTCAATAACACGCAACCACATACACATCCCAACACCAAAAATAACTAACAACACTCACTCATGGCGCTCAAGAAAAGGCCTCTCGAAAACAATGCATCTTCAAGTTCATTTTAAAAGACGCTAGTGAAGGACTGTGACGGACGGACCGAGGTAGCGAGTTCCAGGTCTGAACGGAGAAGAAACTGAAAGCTCTACCTGTCTCACCCTGTGGTATTCTGGTACACGGAACATCCTTTCATCTGCAGACGAGCGGAGAGAGCGAGAAGGAACATAGACAGTCAAAAGTTCGGAAAGATAGCTAGGAGCAGTTCCAGAGATGATGTGGTAGCAAATACATGAGGTTTTATATTTAATTCGTTGTTCAACTGGGAGCCAGTGTAGCTAATAGTACCTAGTACATGACTAATCGTGCTACCATAGGGTGTTCAGTGCAGCGGATGTTGTCTTTAATCCCTTTGGGTGTTTATACTTCAGTATCAACCAGCAACACAACAGAATGACAGGGTGCTTCATTCTGCTGCTGGTGCAACGTTTTATAGGGGTCTAGAGGGTAATTAGAGAAACACGGTTACACAGGCCATACAAATAAGAGTATATTCAACATTCTAAATCAATATTTTAAAAAAGTCTGAATCCCTCAATTATTATTATTATTATTATTATTATAATTATTATTATTATTATTATTATTATTATTATTATTATTATTATTATTATTATTATTATTATTATTATTGTTGTTGTTGTTGTTGTTGTAATATTATTATTATTGTTGTTATTATTATTATTATTATTATTATTATTATTTCCCCCGTTGGGGCGCCGGGGGTTTCAGCATAAATAGTATCCCCACTTTCTGGAAATTTAGTGCTTTAAATTCCCACTGTCGTTGTCTTTCTCATTTCTCTTTCTCATTCCTGCTCTCTTCTATCAATCTGCTATACTATCTTCTTTGCTAGACCAGTCACCTACCTTTTTTCTTGAAAACTCTTCCGGGACAAGACTCCTTAAATTTGTGTGTGAGGTCTGTTGGATCAGCTTGGGAATATTGGATGCTTTCTGCCAGGTGGTCACTAGGGCTTCCTATGATGTTATTATTTAGCAATAGTCTGTCTGGCATTTTATATGTATGTATTTTGTTGATAATTTATAATGATGTTTGTATTCTATTTTGTTTTTGGAAACGGGGGTTCGATAAATTAGAGTATAGCCTCAGTATCGCCTGAGTGGGATGTCTTTATTGTAAAGTGACTGGCTGGTGGAGAGCTTTCAGTTTTACCATTAGGGTTGTTTCAGCAGATCTTTTATGTGGATCAGGGGTTGTCCGGTCCTGATTTGGCTCGGAAGAGTCAGCTGGACCTAAAGCAATAATCATGTATTGTAATTATTATTATTATTTATTATTATTATTTAATTATGTATTTATTTATTATTTTTGTAAACAAATTATTAGTATTTTTATTAATTAGTTTGGACTCACATGTATAAAATGAGTCCTAAATAGTCCAAAAATGACATTAAAATGTTTTGTTTATCCATCCATCTGTCTGTCTGGCTGCTTTCCGTCTGTGCAAAACTTAGTGGTTTAGTATATAGGAACCTATTTCAATTATCACTGTGACGATGGGTCTATTGTTGCTGGGCTCTGCACAATGGAATGCCATTACCCACTGGTCTTTCGTCTGTGGGGATCGCTAGTTAATCTCCCGGTGACTAATCTTAATACATTTATAAGTTTAGCTTTGTCTGTGATAGTCTGGGGTTACAGAGTTAGGGAGAAAATGGTAAAAGATTCACTAACACACTAGCTCTCACACGGCTATGAAACATAGGTAGTCCAGCCACTTGTTAACAGTAAATATCACACATTTATTATTGCCTCTATACAAAATCTTCTTAACACTATACTAACTTAAATGTCAAAATATCACTTCGAATAGTTCGCTCCTTGATAGTTCTATGCAGCTATACTGTCTCATCATTGGGCTAATGGTGCGTTCTGTCCAAGTGGTCAATTTTCTGGAAGATTGGACTGTTGATGTCCTTCTATAGCAGTTTTGGTGCACGGTTTCAAATGACTTAACTCTCTTGTAGATGAGCGGTGTTGTGGTGGTGTCTTCTCCTGGTTGGTAGATTGGTGGGCTCTCGTAGCTCAGTGCTCGAGGCTCCAATGCAGGCCGAATGTCAGTATGGACTCTTGATGGTCTTCCTTCTGCTTCGGGCCAAAGATGCCTGCTCATCTTTTTGACCCGGTCCTGATTTGGCTCGGAAGAGTCTGCTGGACCTAAAGCAACAATCAATCAATCAAAAACAATCTTTTTGACAATGTCAGGCTGTGGCTAACTGGGTTGAACTGAATTTCACCAGTCCCTGCTTTAGTCTTCAGTTAGAGAGATCTATCAGAGCGTTGCTCCTTCTCCTGTGCTGTTCAGACAACGAATGACCCTACCTAGCTGTGTGGTCAGCCTAAGCCCGCGAAAACTAGTCATACCTGAGCGCCCTCTAGCAAGGGGTGTGCATACGTCAGCAGGCTTATGCTGAGGCCTATCTGTGAAGTTATGGCCTACACATGTGTAGTACACCCTAACTGCCAGTCTTATGGTCAGCAACTTAACTTACATAGGCCAACGCAGACTGAGCGTGTAGGCTTGTAGCCTTAGTGCTGTGTAGAACTGGCCTCTCGCGACAGGCCCCCTCAACTGAAAAAAGGCGATGACTACTGGATTCGACCTTTTTCTACTACAGAGCCTAGTTTAACACTGCACTATCTTAGGGTCCTATTTAGAAGCTACTAAAGTTGCTCTACCTGAGCTGCAATGCTATGCCAGGTAGCTATGAACACTAGTGACCTAGTAACGCTGGACCTAAAGCAATAATCATGTAATGTAATGTAATGTAAATATTAAGTTGTTTTTGGTGCTTTGTGTGTTTTTGTGCTCTGACTATTATGATTTGTATTCAGTGTTCACGACTAAACAACGTGCTACCTTTGCGATATACAGCTACATCTTTTGTGCTACATAGTTGTTTTGTTCAGTTGTTTTATCATAGGTTTTCAAAGTTGTGGGAAAACCCGGATTTACTTCGTTGTCTCTCGGCCGTTATGGCCGACTCCCGCATTACCGAATTTCAACTATAAACGTAAGTGGACAATATCCAGATATAGCCCCCTATACAATATTAGTTACATATTTCCGACGGAAAGAAGGTATTTATATTGTCTGCAATGTGGGTGTTCATGTATATTATGGCATTCGTTGTGTTACTAGAATGTAAAAAACTGAAAAAAATAAATTTAGCCAAATGATTTTGGAGCTGTTACAATGATGAGGGGGCTATATCTGGATATTGCCCGTAAGCGTCGTCATCGACCATTTTGATGGTTCGGTGGTTGAGGTAGATGAAATAAATAAATTGAAAAAAAAAACTTCCAGATGGTGAACAGGACGAGGAGATTGTCGACAAAGGAAAATGCAAACAGCAGAGGGTGGAGTTCTATCGATAGTCCATTCTCTCAGTCAGTCGGTCAATCAGAGACGAACACTGTATGCCTAAATACTCAGTCTCACTGTTTATCTGTGTGGGACACGTTGGATGAGAGAGATACAGACGACAATGGTGAAGTGAATGACATGACTATAGCGGAAACAGATGCAGTAGGGAGTGATGTTGTGCGCGCGAGCTGCCTATGCATCGCGCTCTGGCTCAGTGAAGAGACCAAAACTTGTGGTGATGAAAAATTCAAGTCATTACGGCACAGACGCACACGAAGCTTTGGCGAACGACATCAGCGGTGCGGGCGAGGAAGAGTGGGAGGTGGTGCCAGATCGCAACAAGCAACGCAGTAAGCAAAGATATGTCCCTAAACAACCAGAGCCGGAGTTGGCTGAGTTCCCTGTCATCTTGGAAGACGTGGGCAGTAACAGTGACCCCCGCTTTATCAACTACGGTCAGTTCACTATGAAACTTTTTCAGATAGCGGGGATAGCCACGATACGGCGTCAGAGGCGACTGGCTTCTGGGAAATGGATTATACACTGCCAGACAAAAGAATTTCAAGCCAAGCTGGCTAAAACACAAAATCTGGGTGGCGTTAAAGTGAAATGTTTCATCCCCACCCACAGGACGATTGGAGTCATCAGACCTGTACCCCTGTCAGTAACCATGGACATGATTCAGAAACTGAAAGATGACCCTTCCCGCATAATACAAGCGACGCGACTTAAGCTGAGTGATGGTGGTGACAGCAGAGCCGTCAAGATGGTGTTCAACACCAAAACTTTACCTGAGGAGGTACGGATTGGCAACGAGTTGATGTGCGTGACACTGTACGTTGAACCCGTCTTGCGCTGCACTAAATGTCAACGTTACGGCCATAAGAAGACAACATGTACGTCGAAAAGAGCAATCTGACCCAAAGAACCACGATCGAAACAAAACAATGTGTCCCATAGCAAACAGTGATATGTTCTGTGTAAACTGCAAGTCATCTGGTCACTCTTCGGCCTGGAAGGGTTGTCCGTCACTGAAGCTGTATCAAAAAGCGCATATAGAATCCTCGCGACACGGAGTCCCCGTAGGACTGGCATTACACAGACTGGCAACGGCCACGTCTGTACCAAAAGAATCAACAGACTCAAATATACCCAAAGACCAGACGTTTTGTTACAGAGAGGCTCCACAGGTTGTCCCTGCGAGATGGACGCAACTATCACGTTCTGTGCCAAGGACACGAACCATAAAGTCATTCGCTGAAGTGACCAGCGGGTCAGCGGCAAATACAGCGGTGACATCAGGCAAAGGATTATCCCAGACAACCGCCGGAGAAGGCGAACACATGGAATCAAGGTCGCCATATGGGAGTGAAGTTCAGGCGATCGCTGGCGTCACAGCAGCAGTCCAGACATGGTGATGCCACACAGCAAGAGTGTGGAAAAACAATCAGTTACACTTCAAACACTGGAGAAGACTGGTATGACCGAAATGATGTCTAAGCTGGACCAGATAGCCAACACGTTTAACGCCAGACTAAAAATGATGGAGAAAACCTTACGATCACAGAACGAAGAAACACAAGCCAAAGTTTCTGCTCTTACGGTTCGTGTCCAAGAGATGCAAGAAGAGAGGCGTGCTCAATTGAAAATAGTGAAAGAAGCTGTTGAACAAAATAAAAACAAAGCACACGACGGCATCACGACAATTGCATTCCGGATAGTGGAGGCACTCAGGAAAACAGCACTTGGCGAAACCAGGGCGTTCATGGAGGTTCTGTTCCAAATGGCGCCAAAAGAAGTGACACAGAACTTTCAATGCCCTCCACAGATGACAGAGGATTTACAAATAGCAGTCAGAAACGTTATTGGACCGACGCCTGAAGAACAAGATGGTTGAATTTAGCGTTGCTCTGTTGGTGCAGCTCTTTTCTCTCAACGCAATTGCAGCTACATCAGTCTGGAATATGCCTTGCAGTGACCCTAACTCACCAATCAATAGAGAAATTGAGCGTGCGTTCGTAATGATGAGAGTAGCGTAAGCCTATCGTTTCGAGAACTACTTTTTGTCTTGACGTCACAGCTTTTTGCGCAGTGCAAAGGTTAAAGGGCGTGGGTTACGGCTGTCTGGCCTAGTTGCCTTACGAGTGACCGTGAGAAACGGGATTTATACGAACGCTGAAATCGTAAGTAGTTTGTATCGACATTTGTAATTTTTCAACTGTAATGTATTATTTTCTCGATAGTTCATTGTCTTAGGAATGAAGTTATCATAACTTTTGGTTGATGTGTTAGTGAGGAAAGTGTTTTTACAGATCTACACGCAACCAACTCGAATGTCTTGTTTAGAGTGACATGGCGGCCATGATCATGTAGGCTGATTAGGTTTTGCTGATGGAACTGACCAGTGTTGTTAACAGTAAACTGACGTGGTAATTCACTCATACAAATTTCAAGATCGATGATAAGCCTAGTCAGGCTACTTATAGTAGTTTAAGACTAGCATGTAGTAGTAGTAGGCCTACTACTCGTAACAACAGACGAACAGTATCAGTATGAGTAGTACCAGTAGTAGGCCTAGTTGTGTAGTGCAAAACTCTAGGCTAGCAAAACAACTATAATTAATAAATAAACAGGAGCATTTCTATGATAATATAATCATTGCTGTGATATATATGTCCTAATAGTAGGATTCAATTTGAACCACAATCTAGTCCAACAGATGGCCGAATGTTCATGTGTTGCATTTTTTTTCAGGCTTGAATGTAATAATTACGTCATACGCATAGTGTTGCCTCCCTTCTCATTACAAATGTGAGTTTTCACGCGATTACACTTACGGTACGGACAGTATATAAGGACTTGCGCTCAATCCCGGTAAATATGTATGATGAGGGCTTTTTAGCCCAATTTTATTGTCCTTAACGCTCATGCAATAGGACGTTAAGCATCGTTTTTTCCTTCCTCTTTCTAAAGTACGTATCATTTTCGTAGTCGTAGGGTACTAATTTGCATTTACTGTAGTAATACACCAACGATGCTCTACGGCTACGTTACGGAAAGCAATTACGAACGCACGCTCAATTTCTCTATTATCACAAATCACCACCGTACAGTGACTGTACAACAGTGGAACTGCAGGAACATCCGCACAAATCTGGACCAATTTAAGCAGTACCTACATAGTTTTGCGTGCACACCCTCTGTTTTGTGCCTTCAGTCCCTTAGTGTGAGCAGAGTGGATCTGCCGGTCATCGATGTATTACTATCCACCCTTCTATAGTGTCGGGGGCGGCAAAGTTAGATTCAGATTCAGATTTTTATTTAAAGTCTTTTCATTGATAAAATGATATTAGACTTTCACAAACATATATATGCATAGACATAAACACAAACACACATGTATAAACAAACATAAACACATATTTATGTACTTAATCAAAAAATGTTTTTTATGTCAGTATGTAAGATAATGTAAGCGATTTTTTCAATAAGTGTATGATTATATAAAATATCTGTCATACTATCGGTTTCAGTGATCGAGACATTATTTGCCTTGTATAATGGTAATAATGTTGTACATTCAAATAATAAATGTTGTACAGACATTGGTTGCTGGCATATACAATGAATATCAGTAATGTATTTTGTGTTCCATGAATTCAAACGCATTTTATATATGATTTTTGAAATATTTCTACTACATGATAAAATGTTATGCTTGTTTACTGATTTTTGAAAATGTCTTTCTACTAATGAAACCAATTCATGCCTAGATAATGTAATATTACAATTTGATATCGAATTTGTATTTTTAGCTCCAATTTTGGCAAGTTTGTCCGACTGCTCATTCCAGTACAAGCCAGAATGAGACGGAACCCAACAAAAATCAACATTTGTACCTCTGCTAATAATTTGATGTATTATATGCTTAATTTCAAATATTAGATCTGGTCTAGTAGTATATTCCCAGTTTTGAATTGATTGTAAAACTGATTTTGAATCGACACAAATGAGCAAGTTAACTATATCCAGGGATGTTTCAAGAATATATTGTAATGCTCTTAATATGGCATATAATTCACAGGAAAATATAGAAAATCCTTTTCCAATATAGTACGAATTTTCTACTTTCAAAGCTGGTATAACAAACCCTGCACCACTATTAGATGATTCCAGTACAGATCCATCTGTAAATATTTTTAGGTGATTTGGATAATATTGTTCTAAGTGTTCTTTCACTTCACTTATAAGAACATTATTGTTTTCCCCTTTAGTAATATCAGAATATTCTATATCAAAGTTAGCAGATAAATGTTCCCAATATGGTATTTGAGGTATTAAAGGCTGAATCGGAATATTCGAAATATCAATGTTACATGCAGTCATTGTTGTGTTTACAAAATTCTTAATTGGCTGGAGATAAGGAATTTTTTCAGCGCGTTTAGGATATTCTTTAGAGTCAATGCAGATATCATCTGATACTGAATTGTTTACTGATAAACTTCGAATTACATATTTGGAGATTGATAATTGTCTCTGTTCATTTAATGATAAGATTCCTGCTTCTTTATAGCTTTTAATTGTGTTTGTACTAACTGGAACGGCAAAGTTAAAACTGCGACGTATGTCATAAAAAACAATGCAGGCCTCCCCACTTCGTCCTCCAGTAAACAGTTTTGCAGATGCGTGTTAGATCATCCTAACGAACAGCGACACACTGAAGATCGCCAATGTCTACTTCCCTACAGGATGCAAGCCAGGGGACACAGAGTGGCTGACCACGCTAGACAAATCACATTGGTTAGTGCTTGGCGATTTCAGTGCCCATCACACACTGTGGGAAGGCCCAGACTCAAGTGTCACAAGCGCTGGCACTCTTTTGGCGGACCACATCATGCAAAGTGATCTGTGCGTTCTGAACGAAGCCCACCAGATTTCCAGACCACAGTGGACAGAAGCCTACAGCAATTGACATAGCCCTGGTCAGTGCAGACCTATGCACAAATGCAAACTGGTATGTTCGCGACGATCTCCTGGGTTCTGATCACTGTCCTATAGTATTGACAATAAACGATATGTCGTTTCAGAATCACGCAAGCAGTGGTAACAAGTACAAATATGAAAAGGCAGACTGGTATAGCTTTGAAAAGCTATTGGAGAATGCTGAATACATCGTTGGAGAGGCTGACACAATAGACGAGCATTATGAAAGATTAAGAAGTATAATTATAAAAGCAGCCGATCTTTCTATCCCAAAATCAAGAACCTCCACAAAGACCAAGCACCCACCCAACCCTTGGGGGGACGAGGAGTGCAACGCTGTCACGTGGGGTTTATGGGCTCTGCACAATGGGATTATGGACCCTCACGTTTATTCGGTGGGAACTGCTAGTAAGTCACCCTATGAATTACTTTAATAAATTTATTTGTTTAGCTCGTTCTGTGTTAAGGTTGGGGTACAGAAATAGATAGAAAAATGGTAAAAGAATACTGTCACACTAGCTTTCACACGGCTATGAATCATATGTAGTCCAGCCACTTGATAACAGTTAAAATCACACATTTATTTCTTCTACTCTATACAAGATTCTCTAAGTACTAATCTAACTTAAAAAGTCTCTTTCAATGCTAATAGTTCGATCGCTGATAGTCTAGGCAGCTGTTATATCTTCCTCGGGCACTTGCTATAATATTTCATGTAGATTTGGACTACTGTGGTCCGTTTTACAGTTTCTGAAGAGTTGGACTACTGTGGCCCTGTTATGATCAGTTTAAGTGCACCTTCGCCTTATGCACTTAACTTTCTGATGGTGCGGTCGAAGTCCTTCTGTGAGGTAGCTTCTGGTACACCTTTGTAGTTGTGTAGTTGGGTTCCCTTGCCACGCTGTGGGGTCTGACAGGGTGTTTCTTCGGGTATCTCTTTCCGTCTTGTGCGGTAGAGTCTCCTCAACCAACTAGTCGTTTCTGTGGAGTGGGACACACAGGATAGCTCGGGATAGCTCGGGATAGCTCGCCTGCTCGTCTGTAATATAAGAGACGAAATTCTGCACAACCCTGAATAATCGGTTTGTGCAGAGCGTCTCACTGAAAGCCAAGTAGCCCTCAGTGATAGCTCCACATCTCTATACATAAGCGACGAACATTCTGCTACTTCCGGGTTCCGCTGTAATCTCACTCTAAATTCCTATACATACATAAATATCAATCGTGTCTAACTATACACATACAGAATTAATAATAATATAAACATTCAGTGGTACAGCCACTGGTCTGCAAACATACATATAAGTTAAACAACAGTGGTTCCGTACGGGATACAACATGGCGGCGCAACCGGTCGTGTTTCGCCTCGTGCTCGGCTCTTCCACGTGGTCCCGCAAATTCGGATTAACAATTCACATTTATGCATAGCAAAATCCACAAACATAATTTCCACAATAATACAAATATATCACGATGAAACAGAAGGGTGTTCATTTACCTGTTTGACAAGTTCAGGCCCGTTGTGACTTGAGAGAATTCTAAGATTCTAAGTCCTGCTTCCTGGTCTATGAGTGAAGATAGTTCTCTGCTAGCTAAGGAGATGTTACTTCTTCCTCGTCTCACACACGACTGATCCAAACTGTGTTAGGCTCTGACACAGTCAAACTGGCGCGAACCGCTTTGCCTAAGCTATCATTGGGTAAAATGTTCAGATTCAAAGCTCAAGTGCTGACTCACTTACGCTGTGTGTGGCTCGCTCGCTGTGTGTGGTCTGCTGTGTAATTTACTGACTCTCTACTGGTACAAAGACTACACATGGCTAAATAGTCAACAAGCAGAGTTAAAACTAGCCAATTCGTCACAGGCTCCCTCAACTGAAAAAAGGCGATGACTACTGGATTCGACCTTTTTCTACTACAGAGCCTAGTTTAACACTGCACTATCCTAGGGTCCTATTTACAAACTACTTAAGGTGCTCTACCTGAGCTGCAATGCTGTGCCAGGTAGCTATGGACACTAGTGACAGGGTTTTTATTGGGCGGGGACGAATTCTGGTGCTGTGGCCCTTAGTTGTGTTGGGTGGGCGACAGCTGCTGTGTCCTCCACGAGATGGCGACTGAGGTAGTCGGCTCCGTGGTTCTCTTTGCCGGGGATGTACTCGATCTGGAATGAGTATGCCTGAAGGGTCCACCTGAACTGTGAAGTGGGTCCCATACAGGTAGAGTTGGAATTTCTGTATGGCCCAGACTAGTCCAAGGCATTCCTTCTCCGACGTGGCGTAGTGGGTCTCGGCGGGTCTCAATTTTCTGCTGGCGTAGGCGACCGAGAATAGCGTCTCTGCATTCTTGGGGTCGTGCTGTAGCAGTACTGCTCCGAGGCCTAAGTCGCTTGCGTCGGTGCGAAGAACGAATGGCTGAGTCAAATCGGGTAGGTGGAGTACTGGCGCCGATGTCATTCTGTCCTTGAGTGTTTGGAATGCTGTCTCACATTCCGCTGTCCAAACTACTTTGTCCGGGGCGATTTTCCGGGTTCCATTTGTCAGTGGCACGGCGATGCTGTTGTAGTTGGGGATGAACTTCTGGTAGAAGCCGCAGAGTCCTAGAAATGACTGCACTTCCTTCTTTGTCTTGGGCCTAGGAGCGTCGAGTAGGCGTTTCACTGTCTTTTCTACCGGTCGCAGGCTTCCTTGACTGATGGTGTGTCCCAGAAATTCTAGTTCTGTGAATCCAATCTGACATTTGGTGGGTCTTGCCGTCAATCCCGTGTCTCTGAGGCGGGCGAGTAGTTGTTGTAGGAGCGTGACATGTTCCTCCCACGTAGGTGTTGCGATGAGGATGTCGTCCATAAACGAGTGTAGGTGCTCGCTGCTCAGGGGTGCCAGGAGTTTTCGCATCATTGCGCTGAAGATGCTGGGTGCGTTGTGGAGTCCGAATGGAAGCACGTTGAATTCGAAGTGTCCTTCCATAGTGCTGAAAGCTAGGTACTTTCGGACTTGCGGTTGCACTGGTATCTGGTAGTATCCTTTGCTGAGGTCGATGCGTGAGAAGTACTTCGCTCGCTGTAGCTTGGCAAATAGGTCTGTCTGATCCGGGAGTGGCTCTGGCTGGAACTGCGTTACCGCATTCAGGAGTCTGAAGTCGATGCACAGTCGATGCTCTCCGTTGGGTTTTCGCAACAATACCGTGCCTGCGCTGTAGGGTGAGGTAGACTCTGAGATGATTCCGGCTGCCAGTAAGGTGTCTATCTCTTCCTTGATGGCTCGCTGCTGAGACAGTGGCATCGGGTAGAGCTTCTGGCGGACGGGTGTTGGGTCGGTCACCGTTAAGGTTACTTCGACGAGGTCTGTCCTCCCTGGTCGGTCTGTTAGCACAGTCTGATGTTGTCGAATGACCTGTAGTACTTGCTGTTGCTGTTTAGCGGCTAGGTCTCCGTTGAGTATCACGTCTTTGTAGGTTTCTTTGGAGTGCAGGGGATACTCTACTGCATTGGTCTCCATGCTTTCTCCTTCTTCCGCGATGGCGATGGCTAACAAGTTGTGAGTGCTGGGGGTCGCTGGTCGGTCCGTGTATTTCTTGAGGAGATTGATGTGGTGGTATCGGGCTCTCCCGTTCACCTCTACTTGGTAGACTGTCTTGGATTTCTTGGCAGTCACCCGGTACGGTCCTCTCCAAGCGATGTCCAGCTTGTTGGTTCCACTTGGAAGTAAGAGTAGCACTTGATCGCCGACTTGCAGTTCTCTGTCCTTCGCGTGGCGGTTGTAGTACTTCGCCTGACGGGCTCTTGCCTTCTTCAGTGCTTCACCAGCTTTCTTCCACGTTGCTTTGAGGGTTTCCTGCAGGTCTGCGACGTACTTGGTGGCACCTCTTGGTGTGTCGTCTATCTTGGCTTCCGTCCAACTTCTGCGTAGGGCTTCTAGCGGTCCTGCTAGAGGTCTGCCGAATAGCAATGTTGACGGGGTGTAGCCTGTGGCTGCATGGGGCGTTTCTCGGTATGCGAACAGTGCCGCATTCACGTAGGTGTCCCACGCTTCTGGATTGTCGTCGGCGACTTTCCTGAGTATGGTGAGAAGGGTTCCATTCAGTCTTTCTACTTGTCCGTTGCTGGCAGGGTGATATGGTGGTGTGCGAATGTGATGAACTTGTATCAAATCGAACACGTCTTGCATCAGGCGGCCGGTGAACTGAGATCCGTTGTCCGTTCTAATGCTGTCCGGGAATCCGACTCTGGTAAAGATGGCGATGAGTGCATCTGCAATCTTCTTGGTGTCGATCGCTGGCAACGGGACTGCTTCGCACCACATCGTACATGCGTCGACGAGTGTGAGTAGAAATCTGTTCCGCTTCTTGGTCATGGGCAGTGGTCCTACTATGTCTACTGAGACTTGCTGGAATGGCACGCCGACTACTACCGATGGTCCTAAGGTAACTGGTACGGTGTGATGTCGCGGGGAATATCGTTGACATTGGTGGCAAGATTTCACATAGCGCTTGACATCCTCCGTGATTCCTGGCCAATAGTAGTGTGCGCTGATTCTCTGCACTGTGGCTCCAATTCCCATGTGTCCGCTGAGTGGCATGCTGTGGCCTAACTCTAGTACTTGGGCTCGAAGGGTGGCTGGTAGTACTAGTTGGGTGTGATCTCCATCTCCTTGACGATGTAGAACTCCCTCTTCCATGTAGAAGTCTCCCTTGTGCGGGGGTGTGTGCGCCTTGGGTAGCTTCTGGAAGCACTTCGCTATCGAGGTGTCTTCCTTCTGTGCTGTTTTGATCTCTTCGAGTCCTGGATTCGGAGCGAACTCGGGCTGGGGTGGTTGGGTTTTAGCTTGGGGCCTGGTTTGCACTGCAGCTATCTCTACAGTTTTAGGGGGCGTGCCTAAGAACACATACCTACAACCTAGCACTAGATCATACAGGGGTTTCTGAAAAACAGCTGCTTGGATTCGTCCTGTGACGTACCTACTCTCTACTTCGATCCATGCTATTGGGCAAGTAGTCGTCGGTTTCGTCAAGTCTGCTCCTTGTAAGTCGACTGTCTTGTCTGTCAAGTCCGCGCGCGATACAAGAGATTCGCTAACTATCGCGTCGTATGATAGACCTGTGTCATACAGACAGTTCGCTTCTTTTCCGTTGACCTTGACCGTGTCTGTCACCGATGGGTGATCTCCGATTGTGTGTGGCTTGTTACCGCTACTTTGAGTTAGAACTCTGTGCGCTGGCCGGCTTTCGCGCTCTTCCCTACGTTGTGCGGCCAACTTGAAACATTCTGCGGTGGAGTGATTGTTTCTGTTGCAGAACGAGCAATACCGTCTCTGTTCTGCAGGACCTCTTTTCCCGAATTCCGTGTTGGGTCCTTTATTCTGCCCAGGTCTGGGGTTATTCGGCTTATTCGCGGTGCGCTCTTCCCGGTTAGGGCTTCGTTTCTGTGCCTCTTTCCCGTTAGGCTTTAGGTCTCGCCTGAAGCTCTTGGCTTCTCCGTGTGCGGCCACGTACCTATCTGCGACCTTGACCAGATCTTCCAGTCTTTCCGCGCCCTGCTCTACTGAGAATGTTCTCAGCTCGGGGGTCATGGTTTCCCGTAGCTGTTCCCATACTAACAGTTCTGTCAGTCCATCATACGTTTTAGCCGTGGCTGACTGGCTAATCCACTTATCCAGCGTTGTGGACAACCGATCCGCGAACTGCGCATAGCTCTCTCCTTTCACTCTCCGGTTGGTGCGGAATTTTTGCCGATAGCATTCTCCTGTCAGTTCGAATCCCGTTAGGAGTGCCTCTTTTACTTTGTGATAGTCAGTCACTCTGTCAGTCGGTAGCTTACTGTAGATGTCATAAGCCTTTCCTCTAAGCCCTTGACTAAGCTTAAAAGACCAATGAGTGGGATCTAGTTTATACTCTGTTGCTAGACGCTCAAACCTAGTCAGATAGAGATCTAGACCTTCTTCTCTCTCATTGAATGTCCCCAGTGGAAATGACATTCCTTGTACAGGGTTGGATGCTACCTCTAGCTGATCTGAGTGGGGAGGGGTTGAGGAAGAACTTGAAGCTCCTGATCCTAATCTCCTCAGCTCTAACTCATGCTGTCTGTCTTTTTCCTTTTCTGCCCTTTCTTTTTCTTTTTCTGCCCGCTCATACTCCCATTTCCTAACTTCTGCATCTCTCTCTGCTGCTAGCTCTAATTTCCTCGTTTCTCTCTCTGCCTCTAATTTCTTCTGCTCTAGTTCTAATTTCTTTTGCTCTGCTTCCAATTTCTTCGCCTCTCTCTCCGCTTCTAACTTCTTTGCCTCTCTCTCTGCTGCTCTCTCTGCCTTAGCCTCCTGTTTCTCTACCTCTGCATTGATATACGCAATTAGGTCTCCCCCTGCTAAGTGTAAAGCTTCCCCTAATTCCTTGAAGCGCAATCTCAAGGCCACTGGGTCCGACATTGCCAAACGTGTCTATGAACAACCTCTGAATCACGTGGAATACCAAAACACTAGCAATATTGCAAGTCAATAACAACAATGCACAGACAATCAAATTCGTAATCAATAATAGAATAAAACAAGAGTCAAATGGCATACAACAGTTACTTAAGCAAAACCTGCAAAAGAACAATGCAACATACAGGCACAAAAATATTTGAAGCAAAAAAGTTTTTAACTAAAGAATAGTGCACCCAACTGATCAGTCCTTGTTACCACTATTCTAAGTTATTCTACTACTACTGTTATCTAATTTTATTGTACTTAGATCCGGTTATACCCAATTCCTATTACACAGAGATCCTAGCTAGGCTCGCCAATTAAAGTGTCACGTGGGGTTTATGGGCTCTGCACAATGGGATTATGGACCCTCACGTTTATTCGGTGGGAACTGCTAGTAAGTCACCCTATGAATTACTTTAATAAATTTATTTGTTTAGCTCGTTCTGTGTTAAGGTTGGGGTACAGAAATAGATAGAAAAATGGTAAAAGAATACTGTCACACTAGCTTTCACACGGCTATGAATCATATGTAGTCCAGCCACTTGATAACAGTTAAAATCACACATTTATTTCTTCTACTCTATACAAGATTCTCTAAGTACTAATCTAACTTAAAAAGTCTCTTTCAATGCTAATAGTTCGATCGCTGATAGTCTAGGCAGCTGTTATATCTTCCTCGGGCACTTGCTATAATATTTCATGTAGATTCGGACTACTGTGGTCCGTTTTACAGTTTCTGAAGAGTTGGACTACTGTGGCCCTGTTATGATCAGTTTAAGTGCACCTTCGCCTTATGCACTTAACTTTCTGATGGTGCGGTCGAAGTCCTTCTGTGAGGTAGCTTCTGGTACACCTTTGTAGTTGTGTAGTTGGGTTCCCTTGCCACGCTGTGGGGTCTGACAGGGTGTTTCTTCGGGTATCTCTTTCCGTCTTGTGCGGTAGAGTCTCCTCAACCAACTAGTCGTTTCTGTGGAGTGGGACACACAGGATAGCTCGGGATAGCTCGGGATAGCTCGCCTGCTCGTCTGTAATATAAGAGACGAAATTCTGCACAACCCTGAATAATCGGTTTGTGCAGAGCGTCTCACTGAAAGCCAAGTAGCCCTCAGTGATAGCTCCACATCTCTATACATAAGCGACGAACATTCTGCTACTTCCGGGTTCCGCTGTAATCTCACTCTAAATTCCTATACATACATAAATATCAATCGTGTCTAACTATACACATACAGAATTAATAATAATATAAACATTCAGTGGTACAGCCACTGGTCTGCAAACATACATATAAGTTAAACAACAGTGGTTCCGTACGGGATACAACATGGCGGCGCAACCGGTCGTGTTTCGCCTCGTGCTCGGCTCTTCCACGTGGTCCCGCAAATTCGGATTAACAATTCACATTTATGCATAGCAAAATCCACAAACATAATTTCCACAATAATACAAATATATCACGATGAAACAGAAGGGTGTTCATTTACCTGTTTGACAAGTTCAGGCCCGTTGTGACTTGAGAGAATTCTAAGTTTCTAAGTCCTGCTTCCTGGTCTATGAGTGAAGATAGTTCTCTGCTAGCTAAGGAGATGTTACTTCTTCCTCGTCTCACACACGACTGATCCAAACTGTGTTAGGCTCTGACACAGTCAAACTGGCGCGAACCGCTTTGCCTAAGCTATCATTGGGTAAAATGTTCAGATTCAAAGCTCAAGTGCTGACTCACTTACGCTGTGTGTGGCTCGCTCGCTGTGTGTGGTCTGCTGTGTAATTTACTGACTCTCTACTGGTACAAAGACTACACATGGCTAAATAGTCAACAAGCAGAGTTAAAACTAGCCAATTCGTCACAAACGCTGCCGTTCAGAGAAAGCGCAGAGCCTTTAATAAATTTGAAATCTAACGGAAGAACATTACAAGGAAGTCAAAGCAAGCAGAATAAACTGTAAGAAAATCATAGCTGAAGTAAAGTGTAGACACTGGAAAAGTTATATCAGTGAGAACATTAACCACTACACAGACTGCAAAACTCTGTGGCAGAAAGTTAAAAACATTAAACAGCGATACTGCCCAGCTGAAAGGCCTCTGTGTGTTAACTGTATTAAAACCAAATCTGACGCAGAAAAGGCAGAAGTTATGGCCTGCGTGTTCGCCCAGGCTAGCCAGACTGATTCCTTGGCCCAAGAGCTACAGAATTATCGTAAGACTGAAGAAATGAAATACGTCGACCCGGCTCCTGCCGACGACTTACCTTTCAACCGAGATTTCACCATGCTGGAGCTTGAACAAAGCATTCAGTACGTGAGGAATGTAAATAAGGCCACAGGACGTACTGGACCCAATATCAATAGAATGATCGTTCACTTTCCACCTAAAATGCGCCAAGCTCTCCTGGGGTTGTACAGCCGATGCTGGGACAGCGGTGCTCTACCTTCAGCTTGGAAACAGGCTACAGTGATCGCAGTCCTAAAGCAGGGAAAACTGCTTTCTGATCCGCGGAGCTATCGCCCTATATCACTCACGCCTCACGGGCAAAATATGTGAACGACTCATCAAATCACGTCTGGAATTCTAGTTGGAGAAAAATAATATTATTCCCTCCACTCAAGCGGGCTTCAGGCGAGGTCGTGGTTGTGTGGATCACATAGTCAAACTGACGTCACACGTAAAGCGATCCTTTTCCAAGAACAAAACCACCATGGCGGCATTTTACGACGTACGTCGAGCGTACGATGCAGTTTGGCACGCTAGGCTGTTACACAAAATGGCCAATATAGGAATCAGCGGAAGACTGTATAATTTTTGCAAAGCGTTCATGGGGGACCGTTCTTTCAAGGTCCGATTGGGTTCTGCTGTGTCAGGCTCTAAGAGAACAGACATGGGGATTCCGCGAGGCAGCGTAGTGGCGCCGACAATGTTCGCCATCATGCTGCATGATATTGAGACGATACCACTCAAAAAAGCAAATTCAGTATTGTACGCAGATGATCTGACCTTGTGGACAAACGAAAATTTCAGAAACTTGAAGTCCCAGTATGTGACCAGAATTATCAGATATCGCTTTCAAGAGATTGTAGATATGATTGAAAATGATTGAAAGCTACATGCGAAAGAATGGCTTTGAACTAGCAGCAGACAAAACGGTCTTCATGGTGTTCAACAGAAGCAGATTCGACAGGCGCGATCTTTTCATTAACATTAACAATTATACGATTTTCCCGTCAGCACAGGTGAAGTTCTTGGGGGTTGTTATTGATGAAAAGCTGACATGGGACGATCACATCAAACACCTTGTCACAAAAACAAATGCAGTACGTGTGGAATCTGTTGAAAATCCTGAAAAACACAGAAGGTGCAAACCACAAACAGAACTTTGTACATGTTCACGGCGCTTTGGTACGGAGTCGACTGTCATATGGTCAGGAGGCTTTCTTCTCCGCCAGTGTTTCTACTCTGGCCAAACTGCAAATAAAAGAATGTAAATTCTTGAGATATGCCTTAGACGTACCAAATAACACCCCACAGGAAGTCATTTATAGAGAAGTCGGCTGGTTGCCTCTGGAAATAAATAGAAAACTCATGGTCAGTCCGTACGTTATGAGGGCAAACACGGTCTTAAACTCCACTTCTGAAGAGCTTGACATCAGTTTTGACAACAGGTTTGACCCTGTAAATGCCAAGAGAAAACGGACTCCTCGAATCGACGCAAGGACAGAATCTATAGCCAATTACACAGATGAAATCTGTAATAAGGCGAATGTAAGCAGAAACCAAATTGTTCAAGTACCCACATATCCTTTTCCGCCTTGGCTGATGGAGCGTGCCAGCATCAGCTGCGACCTAGAGCCCTGTGGATTGTCCAAACATCAACATCAGTTATTGTTAAGTAATATAGCAAAAACAAGAATAAGCTCTGAATTTGGCTCCGCCCTCCAGATCTATACGGATGGGTCTAAACTTGATAACGGCCATGTTGGGTGTGGTTTCTATATACTCGTGCTAAACGTGACAAAACAGTACCGTCTTAATGATAGTATATCAATATACTCCGCAGAACTGTACGCCATCCTTATGGCAATAACTTACGTTACGGATCTACCTCATAGCATACCAAATGTTGTAATTCTGTCAGATTCTAAGTCTGCCCTCCAAGCCCTGCAGAGGCCGACGTCAAACAGAAAAAACATTACAATCGATATACACACGTTAATCCATCAGCTGTTCTTCAGGGGCTGTAGGGTCCATATGCAGTGGATCCCGAGTCACGCCAACATTGGCGGAAACGACAAGGCAGACGAGGCGGCCAAGCAGGGAGCCAGCTTACCTTCGGTTACCACAAACATTGGTCTCACAGTCAGTGAAGCCACAGCAAGGTTAAAGAGAGCAGCCACGGAACTATGGGGTGAACAATACAGAAAGCTGGCTGCGGCGAGGGACTGGATTGAACCGGACATCAGCAGCAAAGGAACCTTTCCCAACCTCCCACGGGAACTACTACCACTGTTTTATCGTCTCAGAGCAAAAACCTACAAGACACGTTTTATCCGACACACATGTACATGCATTCAACCATTGGACTATTCCCACATCATGAAATGTGACGCTGTAGTTGGTCCAAGGACGTCTGTGTATAGGTTGGCCCGAAACCATGATATAGAAATAAATAGACGTACTCTCATTGTGAGGCATCCAAGGCTGGGCTGGAGATTGGTCGTCGCCTTCTTGAGGGAGGTTTTGGAGAGCAGCATTGGTGGTTTAGTGTAGGGCTGTTGGCGGAGGGACAAGTGTGTGGAAGAGGGTTGGGATATTCAGTGACACACTCTTTTGCCATGTTAAATTATACATTAATTTTCTTCGGGTCAGCAAAGAAAACATTGACCTCCTTTCAGTGAAAACAGTTGGGTGCCATGAGGGGAAGGAGAAAGGGTGGGTGGAGTGGGGGGAGGGGGAGGGGATGAGGAGAGAGGTTGATGACGGAGCCAGGAACGTGAGGTAGTCGGGTGTGTGTGAAGATAAAACATCAGTGTGCAGTCGCACAAGACTCGAGACTTTTAATTTTTAAATTTCATTGCTATTTTATTGAAATATCTACTTTTATCTTTTTATGTTCATCTTTTTTGTAAATGTATATTGTTATGAGGTCTTAAACAAGTTATATTGCCCTTTCTAAATAATTTTTTTTCCTTGCTTGGAGTTTTAAAAATAAATTTGTTTGCTTATACACGTACATTGTTTAACCTAAAATGCGTGTGTCCAGATAAATGAGTAATTTGAAATAACAGTCTTACCACTGTATATGTGTCCTAAAGTTCATCTTTGGGGGAAAACCAGTACATTTATTTTTCTTTAGACCTGACTAAGATGAATAAAGATGAGTTATTAATACTGTACAGTCCAGTCCAGTATTATGATTGTGGGCGACGTTGTCCTGTCTTTTCCGCGCTATCCGTGCTGTAGGAATGATGTTGCGGCCGCGCCTCCACATCGATGACGGCGATGTTCATGGTTGACATACAAGTATCGCTCGCCGCTACAATAAATGAACTAATATAGCTTATCTCTTACATTAATAAATGAAGTTTTTGTATGTAGCAATGTGCTCGGGTGCTGTGTGTGTGTGCGGGTGTGTGTGGGTGTGGGTGTGTGTGTGTGTCACGTGGGGTTTATGGGTTTACTGGGCTCTGCACAATGGATGCTGTAACCCTCACGCTTTATCCTATGGGAACTGCTAGTTAATCACCCGGTGGATTACTTTAATAAATTTTTTTGTTTAGCTCGGTCTGTGTTAAGGCTGAGATACAGAGATAGATAGAAAAATGGTAAAAGATCACTGTCACACTAGCTTTCACACGGCTATGAATCACATGTAGTCCAGCCACTTGATAACAGTTAAAATCACACATTTATTTCTTCTACTCTATACAATATCTTCGATGTACTAATCTACCTTAAAAAGTCTTAAGTCAATGCAACTAATTCGATCGCTGATAGTCTAGGCAGCTGTTATGTCTTCATCGGGCACTGGCTACTAAAGTTCTTGAAGATTGGACTACTGTGGTCCGTTTTACTATAGTCTCTGAAGAGTGGACTACTGTGGTCCTTTTACTATCAGTTTGGGTGCACTTTTGCTTATGCACTTAACTGGCACGTAGTGGGTTTGAAGTCCTTTGTTGAGGTAGCTTCTGGTACATGATGTGTCGTCGTGTAGTTTGGTCCCTTGCCACGCTGTGGGGTCTTGCAGGGTGTTTTCCAGGGTTGCTCCCTCAGTCTTGTGCTGTAGGGGTTAAACAGCCAACTCGTTGTTTCTTTGGAGTTGGGCGCACTGGATAGCTCGCCTGCTCGTCTGTAATCATAAGAGACGAACTTCTGCACAACCTTGAATAATAGGTCTGTGCAGAGCGTCTCACTGAAAGCCAAAGTAGCCCTCAGTGATAGCTCCACATCTCTATACAACCCCTTGGGGTCATGAGCAATCTTGCCACTGTAGATTGTTCAAACCTATAAAGGGAAAAGTGAAAGCCACAGTTGACAACCTGTCTTGCCTTTATAGGCAAGACAGATTCACTGCGGCAACAGTACCCCCGTTGGAGTGCCGGGGGTTTTCGGTGTACATAGTGTCCCCACTTTGTGGAGGTTTAGTGCTTTGAGTTCCCACTGTCGCTGTCTTCCTCGTTTGCTCTTTCCCATTCCTGCTCTGTCCTTCACTCTGCTGTGCTATCTTCTTCTTCGCTGGATCGATGACCTACCTTTTTTCTCGGAAACTCTTCCTGGACGGGACTCCTTGTTTGTGTGTGAGGTCTGTTAGATCGGCTTGGGAGTGTTGGACGCTTTCTGCCGGGGGGTCGCTGGGGCTTCCTGTGATTGTGCTATTTGGCACTGTGGGCGTTTTGTATTTATGTGTTTTGTTGATGATTTGTAGTGATGTTTGTGTTCTGTTTTGTTTTTGTAACCGGGGGTTCGCGTGGTTGGGGTCAACCCTCAGCCGTCCCCCGCGTGGGATGTCTTTGTTGTAAGGTGACTGGCCGGTGGAGGGCATTCAATTTTCCCACTGGGGTTGTTTCGGCAGATCTTTTATGCGGATCGGGGGTTGTCCGGTCCTGATTTGGCTCGGAAGAGTCCGTTGGACCTAAAGCAACAATAAATCAATCAATCAATGATCTCTATACATAAGCGACGAACATTCTGCCACGTCCGTGGTCCACTGGAATCTCAACTCTACTTTCCTATACATACATAAATATAAAACATGGCTACTTATACACATCAAGAATTAATAATATTATACACATTCATTTGTACAGCCACTGGTCTGCAAGCACACATATAAGTTAAACAACAGTGGTTCCGTACAAAATTAAAGATGGCGTCGGCCGGTCGTCTTTTTGCCTAGTGGTCAGCTTCTCCACATGTTCAGGCAAAGGCGGATTAACAATTCACATCTATGCATGGCAAATTCTACAAACATAATTTCAACAATAATATAAATATATCATGATGAAACAGAAGTATGTTCATTTACCTGTTTGACAATGTCAGGCTCGTGGCTACTTGAATGAATTCTAAGATTCTCAAGTCCTGCTTCCTGGTCTATTCAGTGGAGGTATTGCTCTATTCAGGTGTAGCTCTGTACCCTGTGGCGTCTTACTCTCAACTGACCTAATACCTGGTTTGGACTGAATCCGCCAGAACTGGATCTAGCCGCTCAGCCTGAGTCCTGATTGGCTCAAACTTTACGATTCACGCACACAGTGCTGACGTCACTGCACTGCCTGCGTCAAGCTCGCGGTGTGTGTACCTCCGTATTTGTAATCGTCTGCTGTGTAATAACTAACTTTCTAAGGTTACAATGACTAAACAAGGCTAAATAGTAAATAGGCAGGGTAAAACTAGTCCTCTCGCGACAGTGTGTGTGTTTTTAGTCGTACCCATTGATGTCGTAGAGTGTACAGTTTGTAGCCTATGGTTACGACATTGTGGGTTTTTATTGCATTATATTGGTTTAATTTACTCCTCCATTTGG
Source organism: Oncomelania hupensis (assembly GCA_036898135.1). Lineage (NCBI taxonomy): Eukaryota > Metazoa > Mollusca > Gastropoda > Littorinimorpha > Pomatiopsidae > Oncomelania > Oncomelania hupensis. Next base: position 71,278,709 of record CM072516.1, read on the forward strand.
TTTTGTACTGTGATGGTTTATGTCTTGCTCTGTCACGTCTCTATTTGTTTTATAAGTGCTGTCGTGTTGTTATTATTATTATTATTATTATTATTATTATTATTATTATTATTATTATTGTGATGTTGCTAGAAACTTGCACTAACTTGCAACATACAATAAATTACAGACTTCACACAAAACGAAGTATTAGTTTCTCTCTTCTTTATTCGTGTTCTTCCTTTGCTGTCTCTCGCCCGACTCTCTCTCTCTGTCCTCTCGTTCTCACGTTCAATCTCGCATCTCATAGCCAATCACCCAATCGCTCCAACACATGCTTTGCACGTGCATTCGCTCTCACTTCCCTCTCTCACATACATCCCCTCTTCTTGCAACGTCGTCCCGACGTTAATCAAAAAAATTGTAAACATACATTTAAGCATACATAATAATAAAGTATAAACACACTAGTCATACTCATAGTCCATAAATATCCAAAAACAATTGTCATCGGAGGCGCATGACAACACCCTAAGGATATCAAAGAGGTATTCCAAAAGATGGTCAGCAAAACACATTGACAAAAAAATTCCAAAACTTTGTTAAAAACAAAGTGGAAAACCATTCTGTACCAGGCATGACTTTACTTACGATTATCTAAAAGGTAATTCAATTAGCAGTCAGTCAAACAAAATAAACAACTGTTCTACATAACCCAAATGAAGAAGCCAACTAGTATGAAATCTCACAGATCATCAAAATAATAAATAATAAATAAAAATAAAAAAAATATAATAAAAAAACACGGGAAAAAAAACAAAAAATTCTTTATATAAACAAACATTTCCTTTCATCCACATCTGCATAACAACGAAGCAGCCTTGACTAGCTATCATATAATGCAAACGGTGTAATCCTTTCAATAACAGGGATCAATATTTTCCAGTCATATTATTTTTACCCTTTAAATGTGGTAGCGGTATGATTAAATGTTCTGGCGTAAACTAGGAGCAATTATCATTTACCACAATACACAGATGAACCACGAATACTCCAGTTATAAACTAACACTTATATCAAACAATTGACTCTACAATGGATTAAAAGAAGATTTGTAAATTTCAGTCCACAGTCTATATAGCGCTATTCGTTCAATTCTTTAATGAAATTGAAAACTGTTTTTGTCATTTCTAGAATGAACTGTTGTCTGTTCTGATTAGTTTTCTCTGCTACATCAGAATCATATTCTGCCTCTACATGTCTGACAGCTGTCGTAGGCAGGTTGTAGGGATTAGAGTGTCTTCCTGCTGTACTTCTGGTACTACGTCGCGGCGCAGGTTGAGGTCTGACTGGCAGCTGGGGAGCCACTTCTGCTGGCGTTGATTTTGTTTCTCTCTGAGGAGGTTCCGTCTCCAGAACTATGCTGTATTCTGAAGACTCTGAGTCCGAAGAGGTAGAACTCTTCTGCACTTGTTCTTCTGTGGCCGATGCTTTTCTCCCTGGTCCTGGGATCACCTTGACTTCATTTCGGTGTACTCTTTTGGTTTCTCCCGACTCTGTACTAATGACAGTGCAAACATTGTCCCTGACTTCGATGACCACAAATTCGTCCTCTTTCCATTTGTCTTGGATTTTGTCTCTTCCTCTGACTCGGTTTCTGAGAAGTACTTTCTGGTCCTTCCTGACTGGGTCGTCTCTTATCTGTTCGTCGAAACGAGTCTTCCCGTTTTCCATTTATCTAGAAATACTTTGAAACAGGAGCAAAAATGTCGGTCTGTCCGTCTGTTAGTCCGTTAGACACGATATCTCAAGAACCACTGAACGGATTTTTTTTTATCAAAATTCATAGGAACTACCTAAGTTAGTGGTCTGCCTCCCGTAGCATCATTTTTGCTATATCGCAAAGGGCAAGGTCACTGAAGTCTATTTGTCGCTAAATATACGTTTTGCTCATCATCTTAAAAAAAAGCAGCTGAAACGAGTTTTGATGTGCAGGAACTTGGGATCATGGGCCATTCTATAGTAGCAGTCTCAGTTTGCCTTTAATCGGTCAGTCGCTTCTAATTTCACTTTTATTTTTGTTGTTCAAAACACACTTTTTGCCTTATTTCAGGGATAACTGAACCGAAATTCATACTTTTTTTTAACTTTACGGATACGTTAACCACTGCTAAGCATGTTAGATCATTCGTATTTTACTTTCAAAGTCAAGGTCATTGTTCTTCACCATTTTTTAACACGTTTTGCGCGATATCTAAAAATTGCCTCAGCCGATTTGGATACTTTTTGTTTACAGATATTGTACAGATTGTGGCCTATCATTTCACTTCCTTTTGTTAGGATGAAGCCCAGTCACAACATCAACACGCTTATATTTTGGTTATATGTGTGAATGTTTGGGAATACATTTGAATTTCTTGCCATCTTGTTTTTACTTTATTAAGCCTGTTAGATCATTCGTATTTGTGCTTTCTTCAAGGTCAAGGTCATTGTGCTAAACCATTTTCTTAACATGTTTTGAGCTATTGGCTTAGCCCATTTGGATAATTTTTTACAACTTACAGATGGTTGAAACAGTGGCATATCATTCCATGCTTTCCTTTGGCTTGGTTAGAATAAAGTCCAGTCACCACACGGCCAACAACATGTCCACTGTTCAAAATGCCTATATTTGGGCTATGTGTTCGTCAGTGGAAACACATCTCCTTTAAATCTGGTTTAATTTTGATTTTAATAACTGACTGTTGTTTAATAACGTACCCCGAACGTTCCTTTCCACAGGTTTTGTTTAATAACGGGCTGCCGCAACGGCACGTGTAGGCCCTACTTTGATCCTTGAACAATATCTTTTCACGAATCTTGTTATGACTATGAAAAACTGTCATTGTGCGTGTCAGAAGGGTCGTTTTTTTTTCTTTTCCAACGCTCCTCACAGTAGTGTTTATTCAAGCAAAACAACTTTACTGGCGTTATTCCAGTTTGATTGTTACTGGTTTGTATACCGTCTTTCGCCTAATATAAATGCACGATTCAGTACAGAGGGTTGGTAGGGAGGGAGAGGGAGAGAGAGAGAGAGAGAGAGAGAGAGAGAGAGAGATGGCATGATGGGTGTTGTGGGGTGGGATCAGACAGCTTCTACTATTTAAAAAAAAAATTATAGTAGAAGCTGTCTGGTGGGATTGCAAAATGCACGTAGCTTCATTTGATTTGCGATGAAACAAACTGGCTGAAAACCTTGGTTGGGGGTGGTACCGTCATTGATCGGTGGTGAAGGTTTTCATTATCATTGCCGTCAATGCTAATCCTACCTTTGAAAGCGTTCGACTGATTCTTGGTGGTCTTTTTAACAGAAGAGAGCTTCGATCAATCTGTGGCTTCAATCCATTCCACTCTAACGTGCTGCGCAGTTTGTTGCAGAGCTGGGGAGGGCTCAATTTGCCTTTTATTTAGGTACGGTAACGTAACATGCGTACAGAAATTAATTGTATATGATAATATGGATACCGTGGGATCTGCTTTTTAAAAATAAAACTTAATCATATCTCTATGACGAAATCTTTTCAAGAATCGATAATTTTTGTTCCCCGACAAAGACGCGTTTTCTGGTCGTCGATGGTCTGGTTTTTTAGATCGCCAATAGACAGCGACGCATCAACGGAGGAAGCAGCACGGTGTCAATTTCTTGAGCACACAGTGCAACACAACTACGACGACGATAACCGCAAGTATTGGATTTGCTTATTTTAGTTGTGTGTACAAATGGTATTCTGTTTTAATCTATGTGCACGTTATCTTTGCATTGAGATATCTAAGTTCAAAGACAGGATCTACTGTGTAGGCCTATACTACAGGGGCGTCGCACGGTCCAAAATATTGGGGGGGGGGGGGGGGGGGGCAACCCTGTCGACGGGGAGGTGGGGGTGGGGGCTGACAAGCGGGACGCACCCTGTAATATATCCTCGTACCTTCATCCAACTGAAAGACTGAGAGTAAAAGCATTTAATTATTTATGTTCTTCTTTACTGAAAATACAAGATTCATTTCCAGAAACTACAAATACATGATTAGCGATATGTGATAATGATTAAAACCAGGAAACACGAACATTAATTACCTGCCGCAAGATCATCTAGGTTGAAATTGTGTCTTCTCTATAAATCACAACTCGTTTTGCATATTGCATACATATAATGACCAAACACTTCCACTACCAGTTTCAGAAAATCAGTCAATTGATCAATTTGTTTTACTAGGGCGTATATTACTCGCAGTTTCTCTAAAGCAAAATACTGTCTGTCTGAGCCTTCCTCTATCGTTTGAAATCTTCTTCTTCTTCTTCTTCTTCTTCTTCTTCTTCTTTTCTTCTTTCTCTCTCTCTTTCTTTTTTTTTGTGCCAAATTATTGGGGGGGCAGGTGCCCCCCCTGCCCCCCCCCCCGTGTGCGACGCCCCTGTACTATCTGGCTGTATTTGCTTAGGTCATGCGGTCCTATCTGGTCATGGTAGAATAATTGTTTTGGGCTGTTCCTAAAAATTTGGTTGTGCTAAACGAACTACTTGGGATGTTTGGTGTGTTCGGCTTACTATATTGTGGTCCGAGAATATAGGGGTGCGAGTGCCTCGCTCAAGGAAAACTTTGATCAGAAGCAGTCATAAATGTTATCAGAATTGGTACATATACATACATACATACATACATACATACATACATACATACATACATACTAACTACTACTACTACTACTAGCCTACTACTACTACTACTACTACTACTACTACTGATAATAATAATGATAATAATAATAATAATAATAATAATAATAATACCGAGCACATCTTCAAAAATCTTAACATGATGCGCATTACACACGCTCGCTCGCACGCAAGAGCATCACACGCGCATCCATTTTACCACAGGCGCTTGTATCAGGACACGCGAGCGCCTATGCCTGTGACTCGTCACGGGCATAGGCGCTCGCGTGTCCTGATACAAGCGCCTGTGCATTTTACAGTCGTGCACCACACAGACAGAAAACCATAATTGCAGCGTAAGGAGGAACAAAAACAGTACATTAGGTCAAATATCTTCTGAACAGGTAGGTCTTTGGTTTTAATTTAAAAGCTGACATGGTTGCAACATTATTCTTACAGTATGAAATCTCAGAGCTTGATTATTCATCTTGATACAAACCTAACCAAAATGACTCGTCACACTGATTAATGATCCAGACGTCGTTGGCATCCAACATTTAATTTACAGTTTGATAATCGAGTGAAAGGCATTTTATACCGTGTAACGTAACCTCATGTTAGAGTTGTTTGTTTTAAAAAAAAATAACGGTGGTTGAAAATTTGCGTTTTATATGGATGTTGGAAGCAAATTTACGAACTCTGTCCGTTCGAAAGTTTGGAGAATTTACATTTTCTTCTTGTTTCTTCCAGACTTCAAAATTGCGCTAAACAGCAACCACAAAAGGGGACAAGGACTACAGATGAATGGTCTGTGACAAAGCAAATAGGGAAAAAATGGGCGATTGAGGCGCCAGTTGAGCAGCATACCCACAGCCATGTCCAAGGTCAAGCGTACCTTCCGTTCTTCCTCGCCCTCTGCCTGCTTTCAGGAAGCCCTGAGGCTTTGCCGGCACGAGGAGGAAGAAAAAGAGTGGTGGACAGGTACAAAGCCATATCTTTCTTTATTTTCCTTTTTTTAAAACTAACCATTCACAGCTGAGAGGTGTCACAGAAAACTATTTAGACCCTGCACTAAGACTTCTCACCTGAAATAGTTCAGCCTGCTGTAGCCTTTGTAAATTAAAGTCGATGTAAAGCAGACGACGCAAGTCAGTTGTGTGCTAAGCATGTGTACGCTAACGCTGGCTCAGTTAGGCGTTGACCTCATTCAGCTGACGTATGGCCAGAGACACCCGCTAGAGGTGCCACTGGTAGTACTAGTTTTCGCGGGCTTTTGCTGACCACTACAATAGGTAGTCATTCTGTGCCTAACTCTCACACGAGACGGAGCAACGCTCTGAAAGATCGCTAGCAGAAGACTAAAGCAGGGACGGGTGAAATTCAATTCAACCTAGTATAGCCACAGCCTGACATTGTCAAAAAGGTAAATGATCTATCTTTTGTTTCATCGCGCTTTATTGATATATTGCTGTATTATGTTTGTGAAGTTTTACCATGTTTAGAATTGTGAATGTTAGTCAAACTTTGCTTGACCACGTGGCGGACACGCGACCGGTTTCGCCACCATGAGGTATCCCCTACGGACCCACTGTTGTTTCTCCTATGTGTATTATTGCAGACCAGTGGCTGTACCGGAGAATATGTATATTGTTAATTACTTCTCCATGTGTTTAGTTTTGGCCGTGATGTGTATCTGTATAGGAATTAGAGTGGAGATTCCAGTGGACCACGGACATAGAAGATTGTTCGTCACTTATATATATATATATATATATATATATATATATATATATATATATATATATATATATATATATATATATATATATATATATCAGTGATCGTCCTAGGATTTGCAAAACCGGTACGACGTCACAGTAAACAAACCCACTCGAACGCAAACCGGTAGGCCAATCACGGAAACCGGTATGACCCATAGCAAAGCAAAGCTTAATAATGCCTCACTATTTTATATAAGTAGATGGCGACTCTGTTAATGCACTTTCTGTTTCATTAGAAACATATTCGTCTTCACATAAACTTCTTTTATCGCCCCTCTCCCCCTTAGCAAAAAATGAAAAAAGAGATTTTTTTTCTTCTTCATTATTACTAGCCTATCTGCCACTGTCGCAATACATACTGACGAGCACGGGGAAAGAAAAAATCGAAAAGTGCGCGAGTTTAATTTATCCGTATTCACGATAGCCTTGCGCCCGCCAATGTTATATCATTCTGTATTAATTACCTCAAAGAATATGGCAAGGCTACTGAACGCATTCGCAGGCCTCTCGTCTACACTCCCTAAACACATAATTAGCGTGGCTGGCTGGCTGGCTGGCTCTCTCTCTCTCTCTCTCTCTCTCTCTCTCTCTCTCTCTCTCTCTCTCTCTCTTCATTTCTTTCTCTTGTTTTTCTTTCTCTTTTCGTTTATTTTTGAAACCAGTCAAACAAAATAAGAACCGGTAGGCTCTACCGGCTACTGATTTTTCAACCGGTATTTTTATTCTCAAACCGGTAAAATACCGGTAATTTCCGGTTAAATCCATCCCTGTAATATATATATATATATATATATATATATATATATATATATATATATATATATATATATATATATATATATATATATATATATATATATATAAGTGGAGCTATCACTGAGGACTGTTTCTGCCATCAATGAGACACTCTGCATACCCTTAGTAAAAACGGTGTTGCAGAAATTCGTCTCATATTTTGCGGATGAGCAGGCATCGTTGGCCCGAGGCAGGAGGACGACCACTAAGCATCACCCCTGACATTAGACATGGAGTGGAGCATCTAACACTGAGCTACGATAGCCCACCCCCAAGGAGGAGATACCATCACCACACCTCAACTGCAGTTAAGTGACACCGAAAGCGTGCACCCACACTGACCTAGAAGGACTGTGTGCGGTAGTCCACTCTCCTGAAACCAACAATAGGCCAACCAGAACTAATAGCCCAATGATGAGACATTAGCAAATATCAAGAACAATAGCAGCATAGACCCATCAAGGAACGAACTATTCGAATTGAATTTGGACATTTAAGTTAGTGTAGAGTGTTTAGAGAATTATGTATAGAATAGAGGAAATAAATGTGTGATATTTACTGTTAACAAGTGGCTGGACTACCTATGTTTCATAGCCGAGTGAGAGCTATAGTGTGTCAGTTAATCTTTACACTTTTCTCCCTATCTCTGTAACCCCATCCTAACACAGACCGAGCTAAACTTATACATGTATTAAGATTAGTCACAGGGTGATTACACTAGCCGATCCCCGCAGAGCCCAGTAACAATAGACCCACCGTCACAAGGGGACTGGGATGTGTTGTGGGCTGTTTTATTGTTTATGTTTCATAATTATTTAAACCTGAAGTTCTCATAAACAGTGATATTGCGCTACGTTTTTCAGGAAATTATAGCGCCGAAGTAAACGACTCGGCGCGCCAAAAGGAGGAGTGCAACGAAGAACTTGTTGTGATCTAAAAATTACACTGGTGTATTGAAAAGTCATTTTACGTAATTGCATAAGAGATACAGTGAACTTCGGATATAGTAAGGTGCCCTGGGACCAAATAAATCTTTAGTATAACCGAATATTTAATACAACCGAAAATCCGTTTAGTAAAGTTTTTAAAGTTTACTATAACCGAAACTTGGTTTATAATACAGTTTTAGAGGTTTACTTGACTATAACCGACTTCGTTTATAATAACGATTTTAGAGGGTTAATTTAGCATAACCGAAACTTTGTTTTTGTTTTAATTTAACGTTTACTAATCCGAAACTCTCATTATAAAGAGATAGACAAAGCTGGTCTAAAGTGTATGTGGGTGCACAGGGCCCGATCAATCCATTTTCGAGGGAGGGGGGGGGGTGCTAGTCTAGTTCTTTTTAAAGTGTATGGTACAGAGTGGTGAAACACCACAAGCAAAACTACCGTAACTAACTGCCTTACCTAACGTTCTTCCAGTTGAACAAAAAATTCCATCTTCTTCTTTCTTTATTTTTTTATTTCATTTATTTATTTATTTGCAGCACCCATAGCACCCCCCCCCCCCCCTGGATCCAGCCCTGGTGCAAATAAAGAAGAAAAGCAAAACAAATCGGTGAACAAATGACCTCTCGAATTTCCATCTTTTACCATGATTTCTGCAGACTGTAATCGTCTGTGTGTCTATTTGTCTGTGTGTTCACGTAGCTCAACATCGTTCTAAATTGAGCTGACATTTGGCACGTTATATACATGTACATTGGAATTGGGTCCCATTAATTGATTAGATTCACATAGTTGAACAGTTAAAATAAGACAGTGAAAATCAAACGAATTGCTTTCGTTATTACATATTTTAATTTATATTAATATTTCTGTGTTGGTTTGTTGTCCCTTGCTGAATTCCACACGAAAACTATGTTTTCCCATTTTAACTTACACCCCCCACCCTCCCCAGCCCCAGCCCCCCACCCCCCCACCCCACCCCCGTACAGCCGTCCATAAGTCGTCGTGGAGACGTTTCTCTTACCAGAGTTGCCAAGAACAAAATTCGAAGTATTTATTTCAGTGGTTGGACAAGCTCTCTCTCTCTCTCCCTCTCTCTCTTTCTCTTTGTCGAACATGGCCTTTTCAAAATTTAGATTTTCTTCTTCTGTGTGTTTCCCTTCCCCCCCTCCACCCCCCAATGGGTATTACCTGGGGTATTACCTATTGCTATCGTAATTACAGGTAAATAGCAATTACGTTACTTAAGTGACAATTATGAATATGCACTCATCGTCAAGATCTATTGTTTCTGGACACATCCACATGATAACATGTGATATTTCACGAAAGTGAAAAGGTCCTTTTAGCCTTTCGTGTGAAGCCACCAAAAATCCACGGGAAATAGCTGAAAAATATACCTTTTTTATAAAATGAACACTTGCAGTAGGTCCATTGTCCCTTATTGGATTCCATTACACTCACATATGTTGATTGATTATTTTTGTTTATTAACTCAGGTATTATAAACTCTTCAAAAATACCTCTCTTATAACCCAGTTTGTGTATATTTGATTGAAATTTTACAGTATTATTTGTTGATGTCCGTGTGTGTAAGTTCACGTGTGTGTGAGAGAGAGAGAGAGAGAGATAGGGTGGGAGAGAGAGAGAGAGAGTGAGAGAGAGAGAGTCCAGTACGGATAAGAGATGTAATAACAACATGTGAGCCTTCGTGTCCTAATTATTTCAAACCAACCCACAAAAAGTTCACAAAATTAAAGCAAACAAAGACATGAACAAAACCTAAACAATATGGTGGATTTAAAAAAAGATGGTTTGTCTTGCAAAGCCATGCAACAGCTTAGGAGTAAATCTCTTCTTCACTTCTCATTTGAAAGTGCAGTCCAGTCAAAACGTTGGTTTCCCAGTTCTCCATTGATTTGGATTCCTCTCAGTACAAGATGTATAATTATAATGTGTTCAACTTATAACACCCTTATTTAGTCATAAACGCATTTCATCATGTATAGCGAAAGTGAAGTCTAATTTGCTTTGTAAGTTTCTAAGTTAGTGACTCTTTTTCTGCCAAACAGTGAAATCCCTCCTTCAGTTTTTCACTCTCCTTCATAATCACAGTTACTGTTGATGCAGAAATTCCAAATTGTTCAGCAATTTCTTTTTTTTTTTCATCTTCCGATCTTCAAGTGCGTGAATTAGATCTATTTTATGCTTCAGGGTAAGCGTGACGCGACGATGTTGCGCCCTTATGAACATCAGTAACTCTCATGAAACTATTATAAGCGGCAGCAAAACTCGCCAGGGGCTTTAGAAAACACTTTTAAAAAATTATATCCGATTTTTAAAAACAGAGACAAAGAAGAGTTTTGATCTGGACCAAGACTGGACTTTACTAAAACCGAATATTTACTTTATCCGGCCTTTAGTATATCCGGAGTTCACTGTATAACGAAACCTAGGGATGTATGTAAGCCTTTGGCTCAACGGTGCAAGTAGAGGAAGTACAGCCAAGACTAGCCGACTTGTGCACCATAATAATAATGATGATGATGAGGATGATGACGACAACAATATATTGATTGATTAATTGATTGATGATAATTAAGACAACAATGATGATGATTGATGGATTGACTACGACTACACGAGTATTTTTTTGTGTGTCTTTGTTGAATAGAATAGAAGTTAACTATTGACAGCACAGAATTAGATCACTGATCAGTGATTAGATCAGTGATCTAATTCCGTGATTGACAGTGAGTGTTTGCTTTGCGCCATGTTATGTTGTGAATGTTGTGCATCAACATGCTGCATTGTTTCAAACACACAAAATAATTGATATTTTTCTTATAAGTATTTGCGTGATAGTCATGTGTGTATTTTGGTTGAATGCAGAAGAGGAGGATGAAAGCGAAGGCGGATGGCAGACCAGCAATAACAGCGCCGATATAACCGGTGATGCTGGCGTTCTTTGTAAATCCTTGGACACAAATGGTCTGATCGAGTCACTGCACGAGACCCCATCATCTGTTCGCCACAGCGAAGATCATCTCAGGCAGAGCAACTTCAGATGTTTGCACCTGAACACGCCTCTGATCCTACTTCGTCTGGCACGCCGAAACTTCCCTCCAGGCGGCGAATGTCTTTACCTCTCATAGGAAAGAGCGATTCACGCGAGCTGTTGCGCGTCCAGTGGGCCGACGAGCGTCAGCAGGAATTAGTGAGAGAACATCCCAGAAGGAAATACCAGAGAAAACCGTCTTTGCCGCTCTCAGAGCTTCCCAAACCCATCTTAAAACGCTCTTCCTCCACCTCGGCTGTGAACAGTAACAAAGAGTGTGACTCGTTCGGGTCTTAAGTTCTTCTCCAGAGGAAACGGGGACCGTTTATAAAAATTGAACATGAAGCTTTCGATTAGTGAAAGTTAGTTAAACAATCGCTCGTTTTGGGTCAATCCCATTTTTCTACATCCTGTCGCTTAAATAACACTGCTTTAATTACGTAATAATGTTATTATATGCAGTAATATGTGGACGTAATTATGTTATAATGAGTATGGCGTTAGTTTAATACAGTGTAACACGCTTATAACGAAGTCCAGGGGACAATTTTTCCCCCTCGTTATAGCCGAAGTTTGTTAAACAGCGCCGATAGAACCGATGATGGTGGCGTTCTTTGTACATCCTTGGGCACAAATGGTCTGATCGAGTCACCGCACGATGACACCCTTATCTGCTCGCCACGGCGAAGATCATCTCAGGCAGAGCAACTTCAGATGTTTACATCGACGATTAGTGGCCGAATTGTGTGTTTGTATTCGTTATATCCCTCGTGTCTCTAAAACGAGTCTTTGGTAGAGAGAGATTATATAAATATAAATATAAATAGAGAGAGAGAGAGAGATACGTGATACGTGATTTATTCCCATAGGGCACACCCCATCAGGAAGGGATGTGTGAAACAAACAAAATGTACATCATAATTTATAACAAACAAAATAAAAAATTGTACAAATAAATGGTCACAATATCATAATAATCAAGAAAGCGCTATTTCCCTTGCCTTGAAAGCTTTATACAAATAAATACAGACATTTTTAATGATATTCATGTTTGTTGAAGACAAAAGTAGATGCATATGAAATGCACTGGGCCTTCTATAATACTTTCTAGGAATCAATTCCATCCTTAAACATTCATAGAAAGGACAACAAAAAAGGACATGTATTTCGTCTTCAGTTCCAACATTACATAATGGACAAATCAAATCCTGCAGGCGATTATATCTATATCTATAATAATGGACTCTAAGATCAGAAACGCCGAAGCGAAACTTGCTCATAATATATTTTAAATGGCGATTAATATCACAAAACAGATACGTAGGAATTTGATTTGGTGGACAACAAAAGGATCTATAAGTATAGAACCGTTCACTTTCATTCAGATGAGCGGTTACGTGTTGCCATCTACAATCAACTAAACGCTGTTTGAACAGACGTAAAAAAGCTTTATCACAACCAACACCTTGTTCTTGCCATACAAAACCAAAACCATTTTCATATAAACAAGTTCTTACATTAGAAACCCAAGTTTTCTTTCCTCGAGAGTCAAGATCTTTTAGCATTAGGTAAGCCTTCTTTGGGATTCTGTCAACAGACATTTGCAGCAATTTTATCCAGTATCGAAGACAATTAACAACAGAGTTAATAACTATTGGATACCTGTTCAATTCTTTATAAACAAAATCGTTTGGAGTACGTAAATTTACATTTAAGAATTTCTTTAAGCCAAACAAATGTACTTTCTCACAAAGATTTGCAGCCTTTTCAAAACCCCAAACTTCAGAGCCATATTGCAAAATCGGTTGCACCTGACAGTCGAACAGTTTTATAAATACATCTAAAGAATGGTTATTGAGAAAACGCAGCTTTTGGATAATGCACAATAATGCTTTTTTACCTTTAGCTGACAAATCTGTACATGCAGCAGAAAAACTAAGTTTTGTTGAAAAATAAATACCCAAGTACTTATAAGCATTTACAACAGGTATAATAGCTCCATCAAAATACCAGATTTCTCTAGCAGCCAAATACCCCCCTTTTCTAAACACAATAACATTGCTTTTTTCCAAATTTACCTTTAAACGCAATGCGTGGGCTGTATCTTGTAAATTTCTTAACTGATTTTGGAGGCCTATTACAGTTTCTGAAAACAGAACAACATCATCTGCCAGGAGAAGTACAAAAAGTTCAAAAGCATCGATAGTAAAGGTTACACCATGACGCCCCTTTCTAATAACTTCTACAGCAATTTCATTGATAAATAAGGAACATAAAATAGGGCTGCATATATCCCCTTGTTTCACTCCCTGTGAACAAACAACGGAGTGAGTCAATTCTGCACCACATCGTACACGCGCTTTTACACTCACATACATACTTCTCAAACAAGAAAACAGTTTACCTTTCACACCGTTCTTAAGCAATATGGGCCAAAATAGATTGCGATTAATCGAATCAAAACATTTTTCAAAATCGATAAAAGCAACGTATAACTTGCGATTCTTAAGAAATTGTTTCTGGACACAGGACAACAGTGTAAATAAATGATCAGTAGTTGAATAGCCGCGCTTAAAACCAGCCTGACATTCACCAGTTAAATTATTATCTTCGGCCCATGTTTGTATCCGTCTATTAATGATAAACCCATATACTTTGCTACTAACATTACAGAGACTGATACCTCTATAATTGTTAGGATTATCTACATCACCCTTTTTGTACAGTGGCAACATAATTGATTCGGACCAACTGTCAGGATACAACCCCTTGTCAAAAAGAGCGTTCAAAAATTTTACAAGAAAAGGCATAATATATTCGGCCGAAAATTTAAAAAATTCACCACCAATACCATCAGGGCCACTTGCTTTATTTAATTTTAGTTTACGCAATGCTAGTAAAATTTCTTCTGCACTAATTGGACGATTGATTGATTGATTTATTGTTGCTTTAGGTCCAGCGGACTCTTCCGAGCCAAATCAGGACCGGACAACCCCCGATCCGCATAAAAGATCTGTTGAAACAACCCCAGTGGGAAAATTGAATGCAATTGGACGATTAAAGAATAAATCATTATACAAGTCATTGTCTTCATCATCATTTAGAACATCATCACCCAATACATCTTCATTCTCAAGCAGATTTTTAAAATGCTTATATCAGTCGTCAACAGAAATCTTATTCCTAACAAAATTACGTTTGGGAGTAATTTTATGAACAGTATCCCAAAAATTTCTTTGGTTGTTAACAGAAGCAATTAAAGTTTCGATCATTTTCTGATTATACATTTTCCTTTTACAAAAAAGCAAGTTCTTATATTCCCTTCTATTTTTACAAAACAACACACGATCTTCATCTCGCAAAGTGCGACGGAATTTCTTTAATGAACTACGCACAAGTCGTCTGTGTGATTTACATTCATCATCAATCCACTCCCCTAACTTTCTTCTCCCATTCACACATACTCGTGTTTTCATGCACTCGGCAGCTTCTTTTAAACATTCATTAAGCATAAACAGTGCAGCATTTATATCAGTATCAATGGCACAAACAGCATCATCCAGTTTAACAGCAATCGCCGGTGTAACAAACATATTTTGAAACAACACTTTTTTATTTGAGTTCCATATATATTTATCAACAAACACTAAGTTCTTATTTGCATTTAAATCAGTTACACTTTTATTAGGGAATTCGACTGACAAAACAACAGGCATATGAGCAGATTCAGTTCTGTCACAAACAGTAAGAACACAGTTATCAGACACGGTAGCAAATAGTTCCGAGGACATTAAAAAATAATCAATGACACTGCTGCCAGTCTCACAAATGTATGTGAAGCGTCCATCAAGGTCGCCAGAACACATTCCGTTCAAAATACACAAATCCAAGGCAGTGCACATACTTATGAGTGATTTACCAAAACTGTTCAACACTAAGTCCTGAGAATTTCTAATTAACACATCATCATCATTATCCGCGGTTTCAAAAACGTTAGCATGAGTCGTTACTCTCTGCGCAACATTTGAAGTACGGGCGTTTAAGTCGCCAGATAACAGAACAAAATAATCATTATCTAAAAGAGCAGCATCTAACATGCAGTTTTCCAACAATCCGATGCCATCATCGTCACACTCAACAACATTATAAAAACGCGAACCTTCAGGTGGTGTATACGCGCACACATACAAAACATCTTTTTCTAAGCCAAACACACTTTTATCAATTATAAAAACAAGAAAGAAGCCAATTTGACCCTTGACTTCTTTGACCAAAGGCGCATACTCATTTTTACAAACACCACCACCCCACCCGAAGGCCTTCCAGCGTCAGTCAATTTCACAGCAGGTCTACAAAACACTGTATAGCCAGGAAAACAACTAGCATTCACTGAGTCAACAAAAGTTTCTACCAAACAGACAAAGTCGTAAGAAGAAATAAAATGAATAAAGTTTGGATTTTGCATCTTTGACGACAAGCCATTTATGTTCCACAGTAAAAAAGTGAATGAATTTTTATTTACCAAACTTTCTTTGTCACTATCATCTGAACACCCCCCAAACACAGATTCATTATACACCTCAATAGGCCTACAAACATCTTCAAGACATGAACTTGTAGTAAACAAAGTGTTTAGCCTCTCATTGACATTTTCATTCATACCCTCAAGTCTAAAAATAGCATTCTCGTCACAAACGTTTGAACCTGCTTTACAATTGGTTGCAAGCAGCTCGTGTATGTTGGAAAACTCATTGCGTGGCATAACAGTGGTGTGAGACAGTGTTTCAATTTCACAAACGTTACTACTACTGAGGCAGTTACACACATTAGGCCTATTTATACATGTAGGGCAAACATTAAAAGACGACCAATCAGACAAAAAATTAGGTTCAGCACGAATATTACAACAATTGTCAATAGTTTTACCATGTTCACAAACATTTTTCATAGCACTGGGGCTGCCGTACCATTATTCCGGCCCTTCATCCCCACCCCTTTGGACCACGCCCCTCTCTACCAACCTGTTCCCATCGGCTGACAGAAAAAATCGTCTGCCGTCAGCGATCAAATGATCGTACACCATTGACACGTTCTGACCTGCCTTTCTCTTTTCTTTCAAAAACACATTCAACTTCTTTCTAACTTCTCTGACAGCAAGAGAAAAATCTTCGCCAACAAAAATGTTAGTACCCTTCAGCTTTTGCTTCGCTTTCAAAATTGAAACTTTGTCTTTGAACGATAAACACTTGGCTATGATAGGAGATTCATCCTTGCTTCCAACACGGTGCACTCTTTCAAATACAATGTCATCTACAATATCCAATTTATCAATAATCAAGTCCCTTATTCTTCTTTCACAAGTGGCACTGGTCTCATTTTTCTCTTTATTTAAGCCATAGAAAAGTACATTGTTCCTCCTTGATCTATTTTCGATATCGTCCGTCTGTTTCTCAGTTTGTTCACCCGGTCAATCAAATCTTCATTCTGCTGTTTCAGTTCCTGATTCTCCGTTTCTAGCACCCCCACCTTCTCTCGCAAATCACTCACCTCTCTCTGCACCAACGACATACCCTCGCTGACGAACTGCATCTCTGTCTTCACCTCCCTTAGTTCTGTGGTCAGGTTCTCCATCCTGTTGTCCAGTCTGGCATTTCCTTCGTTGAAGCGGGCCGTCATCTCCGCCAACAGCATGTTGAGGTCAGTAACACCCGCACCATCTCCTCCAGCGGCACCACCAACACCAACTCCCTTCTCTTTGCTCGTACTGAGCCTGGTCTGCGCCTTACCACCAGCATGGACATTTTTGTTCTCCACAGGGCCAGGATTCATCTCCACATCTCCGCTTCTCAATAAAAGCTGACTGCCCCAAAACAGGTAGGACAACAAAAATCCAAAGAGCACCGCGTCGAGTGAACACTTCACTGTCACCACACGAGCCGCCATCTTTCTTACGCACATTTCTCTCTTCTGCATGAACCGCAAAAACGTCCACATAAAGCAGCCACAAACAGGCCGAAAATCCAACGAGGAGGATGGCATCGTTACACAAAAACGCCCAACAGTACACAGCACACAAAACAGACACTGTCACTAAACACTAACAAGGCAAAACATCGGCAGTATAGTCGAAATTCGAGAGCGCTCAGTGAACACGTCTTGTCAGCTTGAAATCTCGCCACATCTCCCCAGAGAGAGAGAGAGAGAGAGAGAGAGAGAGAGAGAGAGAGAGAGAGAGAGAGAGAGAGAGAGAGAGAGAGAGAGAGAGAGAGAGAGAGAGAGAGAGATTTGGTTCCCTGTCAAGATCGAGCCAAGTTCGTATCCGCGAATGTGGTGTATGTTCATTATGCAGTGTGCATAGTTTTGACCATGTTTGCTACTCGGTCGCGTTGCACGTGCGTTTCTAGAGTGTGGATTTAGTTAGGCCTAATATAATATGCAGTGAGTATTATGCTTGGGCGTGTATTTTGTAAGTAAATTTTTGATTAGATTGTCAAAATAATGTCTAGTATATGAACGTATAATATAGTAGAATCATTTGGGTGTTAGCCAGCCAGCGTTCAAAGGGTTTGGACATATAGCACAGACCTTAGTGAAGACTATTGTTTTTCTTTGGGTGTCGATGTGTGTGGTTGCTGGGTTGCGACTCTATCGTGAAAACCTGTTGCTGCAGTTGTTTCCTCTCTGGCATCACGAGTTGGGTGGTTTGTTCAAAACCTTTCTTTGACGCTGTTGGCTGTGCGTTTGTGGGTGAATGTATTTCAGTTTCTTTGGTTTATGTTGGTAGGTGCTCTGTTCAATCGTAGAACTTTGGGGTTGGGGTGGTATCATTTTCATAAATATGTATGAATGGCCGTGCGGTAAGTGTGAGTGTCATTGTGAATAAGTATATCTGTGTACAATAATATAGATGTGTTAAGAATAAATTAAAAGGGAAACCCGTTGAGTTTTTTCGAGCTTCAGCTTTATATGTGGTAGCTGAGGATAGGCTAGTGTTGTTTCAGAACTAGATTACATTACTGAGACGCTGGCTTGCGCAGCCATTATTTCTGGGCTGAGTTGTCCATACTGAGGGAAGAAGTCTGGAAGTGATTTGACTTGGAGACTTTCCTCCCGCCTGCAACCACGTCATCGCTTACCTCCCTTGAGCCAGACTACCATATCTTTTTTTGTGTGTGGTTAATTTCAGCAACAACTTAACTTTCGAGTCAATATTTGCAGCAAGAAACAGTGTTAAAATTCTGGAAGAGACGATTCTTAATTGACTGATCAATGTAACGAGTTCTCCCCTTGCAATAATCATTCAGACCTTATTGACTCAAGAAAAAATCAAATATATACCTATGTGCAAGAAAGAACATTTCATCAGAAAGACTCTTTGAGAAAACGTTTGGTGAACTTTCTCTCATTCCCATAATTGTTAGTGTGAGTGTAAATTAGTATAAATGAATGTCGTATGTATGCGTGTGTCAGTTGTCTGTCATTGAACATTAATACATGTTTCAATAAAAATTGTTTCTAGTGTGTGGTGATAGTGGGTTAGCAATGAGTGTGGGTGTTTGGGATGGACATACACACGCTCCCCCCTCAGTGTCACGTCCCAGAGGAGGAGCTTTTCACAATAGTCGCAACCCAGCGCAGCAACCACACATCGTCACTCAAAGAAAAAATAGTCTTCACCAAGGTCTGTGCTATCTGTCAACGCCCTTTGAACGCTGGCTGGCATCTAACCCCCAATTCATTGTACTCTATTATACGTTCATAAACTAGAAATTCTTTTGCAGTGTTTTAGATCCTAAAAAATGTGAGGGCATTCATACCTCCTGAGTCAAAATGTAAAGGGTATTCATACCTCCAGCTGGATTTTCAAAGGGTACGACCATTCGGAAGTACTTTGTTGTTTTTGCTTCATTAATTTGTATGCAAGTTTCTTGACATTATGACATGTGATATTGTGACGGTGTCTAGTGCGTTGTGAAGAAAAACAGACTGTTCTTGACGTAATAAAATTTGAAATATCCAAGATGAAAATATTGTTTCATGTACATGCCTACTGGGTGTGTGTGTGTGTGGCTAGGTAGAAACGCCTTTATTCTGACATACACTTGAACCTCTACGTACTTTCATTTGACGGACCCCGTTATTTTGACGTCAAAACAGTGTTCCGTTACTGTTAGGGCTGTGTTAGGGTTTGGGTTGGAGTTAGGGTTAGGGTTAGCTTTAAAAAATGGACAAATTTGTAATGTCAAAGTAACGTATGTAGAGTTTCATGAAAGTCATCACAACGGCGTTTCTACACGGTTGTGTGTGTGTGGGTATGCAGAAACGACGTTACTCTGACAAACAAATGAAACTCTACATGGTTTCTTTTGACTTTTTTTGACGGCCGCACTATTTTGACGTCAAAATAGTGCTCATTAGAGTTACAGCTGTTTTAGGATTAGGGTTAGGTTAAGGGTTAGGTTAGGGTTGGGATACCTTCAAAAAATTGAAAATGTCAAAATAATGTCAAAGAAATGGAAAGTGTGTCAAAATAATTTCTGTTTATTTCACAACAGTCATCACAACGTCGTTTCTACAAAAATGTGTGTGTGTGTTTGGTGGAAGTGGGGGTGATAGGAATGACTTTGGGGCTTGCATGCCAGTGCCTAGAGCTATGTGTGTCCTCTTGCTGTCTGCATGAATGTGTGCATCGAGACCTCCTGCACGCGTGACACAACACACACACACACACACACACACACATACAGACACACGCATGCAAACACACACACACGAACACACTGTGGTATGGGAGTGGCCTGGGCCCATCGTATGGAAAACAGCGACACTGGGGAACATATAATGGGGAATAGCGGCACTGGGGAAAAAAGAACATGGGGAATACCGACACGCTCCCGATTGGAGAGGCGAACGTAAGTGAACTACGTAGTGTGATTTACTTTGCGTCATCAGCTATATTTTCTGCACTGGTTAAACGCGCAGGAACACCAATGTAAAGCGTAGGCTCTTTGGCGTGGGCCTACTATGTAGCACACATTACGAGTGAATAGCTAAATATTCCCCGCTGGGACTGTTTGCATTCCTATTGAACAATGACTGTGCTTAAGCAATACACAAAGTTAGACATTATTTAGGAAGGAATTAGCTATGTACTTCATCATTTAAATACTCTACAATGACTGTGCTTAAGCAATACACAAAGTTAGACATTATTTAGGAAGGAATTAGCTATGTACTTCATCATTAAGCAATACACAAAGTTAGACAGTATTTAGGAAGGAATTAGCTATGTACTTCATCATTTAAATACTCTACACTGCACATTGAACAGCCCTGGACCAATGTTACACCTTGAAAGGAATTCAATTGTTATTTTAAATGTTTAGATTGACTGCTTCCAGTGCCACAATGAAGGGAGAGGAAACCGAAGTACCCGGAGAAAACTCTCAGTGGCCTGGAAATCTCATATCAAAGGAAAACTGTTCATCCCTGGCGGGGTTCGAACCCACACACTTCGACTAAAGGAACTAGCGCTCCAACACTGTGCTACAAACCACCCCAATTTTTTTTTTAAATGTGTACAATATAAAATAAAGAGGTGGGAAGACAACATTCGAGAATGGACTGGCTTGACACTGAGCGAAACCATGAGGGTTGCTGAGGACAGAGAAAGATAAACGATCATCTGTGGTGCCCCTACGACCTTCGAGTTACGGGACAGGATAGGATAGAATATAAATTAATATAATACTCATCCTGGGCAAAGAACACATTTGTATCAGTTTTTCTATTTTACTTTAGCACTTCAAAGACTTGTTTGAGCAATCCTCTTTGACTGTCGTGCCTGGCTATATTGGTTTACATCATGTTCCGAATCTGATATGTTCGACACTTTCTGAGTCCGGTAGTTAGAGGCTGCAGCACGTGCTGTGTGTCCGTCTCCCTCACGTTCTACCTCTCTGCTCGATGGCGTCAGCTGACTAACAGTGACATTCACGTAATCAGGAACAGCTGAACGAGGACAAGTCATGATGTCACCAGGAGTGGCAACAGGTGACGACAGGTGGAGGCCAGACTCCGCTGAGGAGGATTTGGCAGTTGGCTGGTTGTTCTCCCCTTCCCTTCTGGCTTTGCTTTCGGAGGTCGGCAGATTCCTCAGCTTCGGCATCGACAGCCTCATCTGCAACAAATAATAATAATAATAATAATAATAATAATAATAATAATAATAATAATAATAATAATAATAATAATAATAATAAAAATAAAATATTTATAAGGCGCTTACCCTTCGGATCTAGGTCAACTGGATAGAGGGATATATCAGGAGATACACACAAACAAACAAAAATAAATATTACACATACATTTCTAATACTTTACAGCCAAATCCGTACAAAGATCAGAAGCGCTATACGTGGTTCAAACAATACAATAGCAAATACAGCATTGGGTAGCAACCATCAGAACATTTTGGAACACCGAAAGTGACACAGAAGATTACAACCTTCATATTTTGTAACAAAACATACAAAAATATAACATGAAAATCACGAAAATCCCATCCACTACCACCCTCTCCTACACACCCATACCCTACACACCCATACCCACACACAGCCACACACACACACACACACACACACACACACACATACGCACAAACGCACAGAGAGAGAGAGAGACTTCAACTTCACAACTTTATTGACAAGGCCCTCCAGCCTGTTCGCCAAGAGGTCAAACACAAAACAACTATAATCCTAGAAACAATGCCGTAAATAAACAAATATGTGCTTAGCACCAATAGTGCAAAATAAACATTTCATTTCAATGGAGAAGCAAAGTAATAGTGGAACACTATTTCAAGGTGATCGTTTACGTGCGGACAT
The DNA here is from genome assembly GCA_036898135.1 of Oncomelania hupensis. Lineage (NCBI taxonomy): Eukaryota > Metazoa > Mollusca > Gastropoda > Littorinimorpha > Pomatiopsidae > Oncomelania > Oncomelania hupensis. The sequence continues at coordinate 71,300,851 of CM072516.1, forward strand.
TGCATTCTTCGTCGCGTCACAATAAATAAACATTGCTACGGATCTTGTAATATGTTTGTTATAATTTTTTCACAAAGTTTAGTGTGAGTGAGTGATGTATATTTGTGTAATATTTGGAAATATATTTATCTCTTAGATCATCATATTTAGGACAATGCAAAAGAAAATGTATTTCATCTTCAATGTGGTTACAAAATGGACAGTTCTTGGACACATCGCTATATCTTTTGTTTCCATTTATGTCAATAACACCCAAACGGAACTTGACAAAAGAATTTATAAAATTATCGTTATATCAGTGAAATATATTTCAGGCTGTAATATTGATTTGAAAGAACGGCAAATAATATACCTATCTTCGCAAACCAATCTTGATTATAGCAATCTACCATACGTTGCTTCAAATGACTTAAAAATAATATTTCGTTGCCAGCTCCATTTAACCAAACCTCTGAAAAACCAAAATGATCCAGACATTGTTTTATAATGTACACCCAATTTCTTGTAAAAAGGTAAAGGTAAAGGTAGTCCCATAGCCTGTGGCCGTAGGGGAGCGTAATGTTGGAGATCACACTTATCTTGGGCCAGCGTAATGAGGGTGATGCCCATCTCTCTCCCTCGCTGCTTTACCTTCCCCGCCCTTAAGAGAGTAGGTACTCAGTCACAGTTGAGTCAACTGGGGGCGTTGTTATTTGTCGCTTCACGTTTTGCGGTCACCCTTCCAAGTGCTAACCGCACTGGACGATGCTTAACTTGCGACACAGTAGCGAATGCTCCAACCACTGCGCTATCCGACACCCCTATTTCTCATATCAAGCTGATTTAAAGGTTGTCTAAGGAAAGTATTTTTTATCCATTTCATAAGCTTGTTTGGGCAAGCAATTTGGAAGAAAGGTTTGAAGGGTAAATCTTTATCTAACGGCTCTCGATGTATAGTGGATAACTGCCTAGCTCTCCATATACCATCATGTTCGGGGTTTTGGGTGAAACGCGCAAAAAGCGTTTACAAGCGAATAAATGAGCAGATGATAAATATTTTCGAATTAACATAACAGTACCACCTGACACATGTCCCATCTTAGACAATTTCACACCTGGTGAATGAAGAATAATTAAATCACTAAAGTAAACTCTGAAATCGAAGTTTGGCAAAGTAAAGGTTTCTGAGAGAAAACAAACATCAAAAGAAGTAATAAATTCAAAAAAGTCTGGGTCGGTAAGCTTGGAAATTATTCCATTTGAGTTCCAACAATTAAACGAAAATGCATTATTTGACTTCACATTTTCACTCGTCTGTTTACCATGTGCATGTTGAGTGTTTATGTCATTTGCTTGTGCGTTTTGTGGATTTAAGGTCTTGACCTCGCCCCTATTTGTTGTTAGCACGGGCACTAGGCCTTTCTGCCACCAGCAGCCTCGTAGATCTTGTGTTGTCGCGAGCCAGAACGTGTACGAGGACCGCTTTGTCGTTGCCGGCAGTTGATCGGCGATCAGTGTTAAAACAGGCTGGTCTTTCATGCGAAGTTTGCCGTTAACCTAATAGCCGATCTTGCCCTCCTCCCTCAGCTGTCGGAGTCGTTGGGTCTGCCTTCTTGTCAGGTCCTGCGCTGCTCTCATCTTGTCGTTCTCCATGGCAGCTTGGGCTTCACGGTGTTTCATCAGCATCATGGCATCCCCCAACGTTGAAATTTGGCGGAGGTTTGGGTTTTGAAGGTTGGATTTACCAAGACGGTGAGCCCTCTCGATCACATCAGGCTGCCACTCTTTTTCAGGAATGTAGGTTTGCAAAATTTTGTTCACTGTCTCTATACAATGGTCGTCCCTACAACGTAGGCATGAACTGACGGGTAGATCGACTGCACCGGTGACATTGATACTGCCAAAATGTCAACACTTGTCACAGGCGAATTTTCCACCACAAAAGTTATATTTTCATGTCCAAAATCACTCAAAGTGAAAGGAGAATAAACAGCACTCATTACTACTAATCTTGCTTGCAGCAGTACCCAAAGTTAGTCAATGTCAGCAGGCATAACCACGCAATAAACACTTCCCTGGCAGTGATATTAGCACACACAGTCTTTGCTCTTTTCGCAATTAGCACGAGCCCGGTTCAAATTTAATCTTGAAACACATACCAAATGAAAACAACCGATAGTGGCCCTCCAAGTCGATCATTTTTTCACCGTTTCTGGGCACATACTTTAGTCCATTCACTGAACACAAACTAGGAATCCTCCACAACGTGAAGCAACAGAAATGTAAAACATATTGTTCTCGGTCGCTTGCCGTGAAAATTCGAAGGTGCTCCATGTTTAGCGGTCGACCTTGACCCCCGAGAGAGAGAGCGAAAAAGAGAGAGAGCGAGAGAGAGTGAGAGAGAGAAACAGCCCAAAACATAACACATACATACACCAATCCACATATACCTACTTACACATAGAACATACATACAACATAAATAAACAAATACATTACCCTTACCTCCCCACCTCCCGCCCTCTCCCGCTCATCCCACACACACAGCAGAGAGTCGGCATTGGTGTTTTCCTAACTACCTATTAATTTTAAGTTGCTGTCAAATTTGTCCTTCTGGGTATTTACTACCTCTGACACATCAAATTCCTTCGTGCCCACGCCCTCCTTGACCCAATCATCACTGACATACTGAGGTATATGGCGTTCCTGATTTCCTGATTGCATAACCGGAAACGAAAGGGATCACTACGAACCAATTTTCGCTGGTCGATCTAACGTTCACTATTGTGCTTGTGTAAAGATGTGTGAGCAAAAGTAATCACTGGAGTTTGTTTGTAATACCATCATTGATTGTCGTTGCGTTCTTTCTTCTTTCCTCTGTTCATCGTTGTTCACCTTCATTTACTTTGTTTTCTTAATAAAATATAAACAATAATGAAATATAAACAATTATTATCTGGATGTTTGATTTTCCTATGGTATGGCCGTACCCTTTGAATGAGTGGATTGGGCCCTCCGCCCGTGACATCACAATATTTATTATGACACGTAGGTGGCCTAGATTTTTGCAGAAAGCACAACTCTGATTTCCAACATTCACACTAACTTGTGATTGAGAATGCTCCGTCTCTTTTTGATTAGCCACCAAAAATGAAACTAAATTCGCCTTTCTTTTATACCCTTACCTTTTTCCAGAAGGTATCCACGTATTTATCTTCGCCGTCTATTCCTGGGAAGACGTATGGCACCACGATTTTCAGGATGATATTCAGAGTCTTGTCTCCCTGAGCCGCCCGCATCACCTGCCTGTCCACGTCCCCTACCTGGACCAGGATGATCTTCAGTTTTCTCTGCAGCATCTCTTGAAACGCCTGATGGAATTCGAATCTGTAAACACACAGTTATAACTGGAGAACGACGGCGGAATCACCATCATCATCGTCACCAACAGTAGAATACCACCTCCACGAACTAAAACTGGACCCTTTAAACACATCGACAACATCACAGGTATCATCACCATTAACAACAAACCTTCTCTAGGTGGACTATTGTGTTTCACTCTCTTTGTGTCGTTTGGTGGATACCTTTCACCCATCGAAGTACTAACCTTGCTCGACTTTGCATAACATTAAACATTTATAACGTGTACCATTACGCTACTATACCATCCTGGTTGCCTAATTTGGGTATATTTAGTTTCCGAGCGATAGCTATGGAACTGTGTTTTTAGACCTATTTTTGGCAATGATTTCTTTGTAAAAAAAAGTTAGGATTAGGTTCCTTCCCATTTCCGTTGCCAACCAGTCAAATTGTGGATACTTTGTGCGTTTTCGAGGAAAACAACCTCGGCAAATTAGAGAGTTACGATGGAATTTGCTTCCCCTGGATAAGGACGTACACAATTTCGTCTGAAACAAAAGGCGCTGCCGCTTTAGAACCGCAAACACGAAGAAAAGTTCGTAAGGATTTCCCGATTGCATAACCGGAAACGAAAGGGATCACTACGAACCAAATTTTGCTGGTCGATCCAAAGTTCTATAAAATTAGAGAGCTTTAGGAAGCACAGAAACTTGGTTCGTAGCTCTTTTTCATAGAAACCCCCTACCCCCACCCCCCCTCCCCAACTTTTGCGCTTCCGGAAGGTCACGACCTCCTCATTTGCATTATGCAGAAAACTTCACGCTTGGTCTCCACAACAAATCCAGACGACGGACATGGAACAATCCCGGCGTGGAGCATTACAACCAGATCGACTACATCATGGTCAAGACATGCTTCAGATCAAGCACCAACATTGGCAGGACACGCACTTTTCCAGGAACAGATATCGGAAGTGACCACGATCTCGTAAAGGGTGTCTTTCCGGCTCTACTTGAAGAGAGTAAACACAGCAAAGTGCACTAGACTGAAGTTCGACCTGGACAAACTTCAAGATCCGGAGGTGGCAGAAATATTTCAGGCCACAATTGGAGGGAAATTTGCACCACTGCTCATTTTGGGAGCTGGTGAAGTAGATGTGAACATCATGGCCGCCACCTTCAACTCAGCTGTGACAGATGCCGCCACGGAGATCCTTGGAAAGCACCGGTCAAAGAAGAAACCGTGGATCACACCTGAACTTTTGAACCTGTGTGATAAACGAAGAGAGATGAAAAACAAAAAGAACACAGGGAGCTGATGCCTACCAAAAAATCAACAATGACATCCAAAAAGGCATGCGCACAGCAAAGGAGAACTGGATAGAAAATCAATGCCAGGAAAAAGTGAACAGTCTGAACCAGAACAACAGCAAGAAGGCTTACCAGACTGTGAAGCGGCTGACAAGTGTTAAACAGCCTAAGGTCTCCACGATCCAAAGCAAGTCTGGCATATGCCTTACAGAATAACAAGAAGTCTTGGATAGATGGACAGAGTACTGCTTTGACCTTTACAACAACACACCAAACGAAGACTCATCAGTTCTAGCATGTCCCCAGAACAGAGAGGAAGATGAAATCCTCCCAATTCTCCGAGACTTGAGGCAGCAAAGCAATCGCAGAAGAAAATGAAGTCAGCGGGAGTGGACAACATAACCACAGAATTGCTACAAGCAGGAGGAGAAGCGATGACTGACGCTCTCACCATTATCTGTAAAACGATCTGGCAGAGTGAGGAGTGGCCTACACCATGGACCCAGTCGCTTGTCATCACTCTTCCCAAAAGGGTAACCTTCAGGAGTGTGAAAACTACCGCACCATCAGCTTTAACAGCCATCCCTGCAAGGTCCTCCTGAAAATAATACTCAACAGGTTGAAACCCCAAGTTGAACAAATCATTGCTGAAAAACAAGCAGGATTCAGGGAAGGGCGAAGTATCACTAAACAGAGAAATACCTACAGCATCAACAACATCTATATTAAATGTGTTTGTAGACTTCAAGAAAGCGTTTGACGGGATAGGATAGGAATATTTTAAAGAGCTAACAACATATCTATACATGCACGGCCTCACCAACTTACCACTGAAGTCAAGGAATGTCTACTTCGGGTACATATAGATGACCGAACATATACTACTCAAAATAATTGAAGGGCCACTCTCATATTTCATTTAGTTTAATTATTTTTTGCTGCTATCATTAATATTGCTTATATTGCTTATTTCAAAACTTATCCTGTACAGTAACATTCAAGACAGTCTTATTCTGACAAGTAATCACATGTGTGAGTTATGAACTTTCTGCACTGAGTTGAAAAACAAATCCAATTTTTACAAAAAATGACCTTAATTTACTGTTGTCTTGCTAATAAAGCAAAATTTTCAACATTAAAAAGTGATTTGCACGCGAAAGGCTTGCATTTTGTGAGTTCAGTTCAACAATCGGCGCTTTTTTCTGGGTATAAATGGCAGCACTGTTGCTGCTTTTCTAACCATGCCCCCAAGGCGACGATTGACTGATGCGGATAGAGGCAGAGCTATTGCATGGCTTCAGGGAGGGGTGGGGCTGAGAGAAGTTGGCAGGCAGCTGGGAGTGTCCCACTCCGTTGTCCAAAGGCTGCGAGAGCGCTTTAACAACACTGGAAGCGTCCAAGAACCAAGAAGGTCCGGACGCCCCCGCGTTACCACTGCAAGACAAGACCATTTCATCACCCTGTCAGCTCTGAGGATGAGGTCCGCTACAGCAAACACCATCAGAAGACAGCTTCACGCAGCCAGCAATGTTAACGTCAGCGACCAGACAATTCGCAACCGTCTACACGAGGCAAACCTGCGATCAAGACGACCAGCAGTACGGCCTTTGCTCACCCCAGGTCACTGTGCAGCGCGTTTGGCCTGGGCTCGGCGTCATTTGGTGTGGACTAGGCAACATTGGTCAAGGGTGCTCTTTACAGACGAGTCTCGGTTCTCCTTGTTTTTCAACGACCGTCGAGTGAATGTTTGGAGGCGTCCACGGGAGCGTTTTGCTGATGCGACGGTGCGCGAGCATGACCGCTTTGGTGGTGGATCTGTCATGTTGTGGGGTGGCTTCGCATTAAACTTCAGAACACCCCTGCTCCAAATTCATGGCAACTTAAACGGTATTGGTTCTCCCAGCTTTGCGGGCCATTGGGGAAGGTGCCATACTACAGGACGATAATGCCAGACCCCACCGAGCGCGTATCGTCAATGACTTCCTGCAGCAACAGCACGTCATAAGGCTGGATTGGCCGGCTCGATCACCCGATTTGAAACCCATAGAACATCTGTGGGATATCTTGGGTCGACAGACACGGGCAAACCTCCCTCCAGGAGCTAACCTTGAAGTTCTGGCCCAAGTTCTCCAGCAAGAGTGGTTGGCCATCCCAGGAAACATCCTCCATAACCTGATACGGTCCATGAGACAACGATGCCAAGACTGCATTGATGCAAACGGTGGCCACACCCGATACTGACTCTATAGATTTTTGGTTTCTAAAGTTTTGATTTTGTAAATGAGGGGTATGTCCAGTTAAATTGAATTTACTCGAATTTTAAGCGACTGATGTATCAAATCTTTTTTGGTTATTGATGCAGAAATGATTGCAATAAAATATGATGAACTAATAAATTGAAATCGTGTTTCTGATTTAAAGAGAGACCCATATGTCCAAGTGGCCCTTGTATTATTTTGAGTAGTAGGCTTATATATAAAAGGAGAAAGAGTGCTGAAGAACGTTTTCACCCAATATCACGAAAAAAGTAGGCTACATATTGATGACAGGACATAGATAAAAGGAGACAGAGTGATAAAGAACGTTTTCATTCAATATCACGAAAAAACAGTACAGTATAATCACAAGCACTGTGTCAGTGTGAAAAGCGAAGTGAGTTCTTACTGTCTCCATTCGCACTTGAGGTAGCCTGTTGAAAGCACAATGATGAAGCGCCTGCTGTTCTCCAAAAAGTTCATGATGTTGTCCACGTGGGCTGCAACAATCGTCATCATCATCATCATCATCATCATCATCATCATCATCATCATCATCATCATCATCATCGTCGTCGTCGTCGTTGCGTTCTGTTTTCATCCCTAGTGTTATGTTTCTCCGAATACTATTTACTGTCCTCGGGCAACATCTCGGGGGTTTTCTCAAAGTACTCCGGTTTGCTCCCCCAGCAGAATCTCAAAAACACAACTAATAGGCCGCCGGCGCGCGCCCGAAATTTTCCAATAAAAATGGACAATAAAGTGTCAAAATTCAATTCCAATTCAATTCAAATCATCATCATCATCATCATCATCATCATCATCATCATCATCATCATCATCATCATCATCATCATCATCATCATCATCATCATCATCGCCGTCGTTGTCGTTATTAGCAATAGCGCGACCAGCAATAGTACTATCACCATTGCAGTTACTATCATCAACCCGGCCGTCATCATAATTAACTGTATCATCATCATCATCATCATCATCATCATCATCATCATCATCATCATCATCATCATCATCATCATCATCACCATCATACGGCTGCGTTTTTTGTTTTTTTCATCCCTGGTGAAAACTCCACAAGGAAAGAATCATTTGTTCACAGCACTGTCCTTTGTGGAATACCGCGCAATACTCAACGTGTAAAGCGCCTTTGATTCAGGAATACATACTGTGTATGCAGTATTGCAAACTAAATAATAATATTGCAATAGGTTCCATATTAGTACAAAGCTGACCAGACTCAACAAATGCTGCCCTGTGATGACAATATACAAGGCCAATCTCTGTCAGAATGCTTTTTTTCCCTTCTTCAAATCGTACTGTGTCAACTAACGTCGCTGGACTCTTATGTATGGGCGTATGGTTGCTTGGAAATTTGTGACAAGTTACAAATGAATTTGTTAAAAACGATTTTACATGTAAAGACGTACATACACATGTAGGGTGCTAGGCGAAGTGGGTAGTTTTCCTGTTTCTGTTGACGCAATATGCACATTACTTTGCTTTTGGTATAAGATATTTATTGATTATAATAATAACTCTAGTAAAGTAGCTGTGCTTATGTTTCGATTATGCTCATTTTTATTCTTCAACTCATATAAATTGTCATAGTTTAAGGATGTACGTTCCTTACTAACCGATCTTAGATTGTCATTCTGAGGTCGGTTTTTGCAATCACTTCTTACAATATTAGCAGCAAAGTGTCACAATATCTGCATTACTTATAGAAGTTTTTAAATCGAATTTGGTTTTGAAAACAACTTGCTTTGTTTGTCACCTATGTTAAGAAGAAAAAAAAAACTGATTCAAACTCAGTTGTCACAAATTGCCTTTTCAGTCTCAAAGATACAATAACTTACATAGAGAACGATTGTGTATGTGTGACTGTCAGAAATCCCCATCAAACAAGCTGTTCAAGGGCAGCAAATTGCAGCATCAAAGTAACTGTTTAAGATCCCGGACAAATCAGCCACACCAATGAACCTACATGTAGATGTATGCGGGATGTTGAGCCGGTCACGCTCTTTGACAATTTGACCGAGTTCACTGACGTGTCGCTGCGACAAATGGGAACCACCGTATAAAGGATCATTATATAGAGTTGTAAGAAAATATTCATGTCACTATCAAGAATTTCAGGCATGCCAGGCGAGGAGACACGAATCTCTTGATAGCCCATACAAAACCACAGTCAAGAATTGACACTCCCGATGCCAATACAAAACAACAGTCAAGCGTACGATTAGTAGGAAGTCATCGTACACCTATACAGCGCAGCCTTTAGGGACATTCCACTGTGTGTCACGAAGACATACCACGCTTATACACTTTACTCAAAGTAAGAATATCCTGAACTCGTGAGTGGACACAATCTGAGTATCAATGACTGCCGAGGCATATGCTTGCCAATGTTTAAAATATCATCGACACTCATGCTCAGTTTGGTGTGTTTGTCTCGTTCGTGCGTCTGTTCGTTGGTAGGTGCTATGCAAATCCTTTGTAATAAAGTGAATTGGGTGTTTACTTACTTGCTCCAACCTGGAAGTCTCTGTCCTGCACGCACAGCTTAAAACCCATCCTCTGTTCCAGCTGGGGCACCAGCGTTTTGCACACAAAGGCCAGGTCAATAGGGTCGTTGTTTTGGTACGACACGAAGGCATCAAACTCCTTGCCATCTGAGCAACACAAGGAACAGAAATACCACAATGGCTCTATCAACTGATCTGATTTTCCAACATCGCTTATAAGTCGCTGACAAAATAAACTTCTACACAGAGCTGAAGGTGGCAAAATGTGCATGTTCAGTGGATTCTCGGGTGTACCATTAACTTAAAAGGATATGCCTCTTTATGTTAATGTCTTTTTTTCCAAATTATTCTCAGCATCCCATAATTTTGCGCGGTGGCAATCCCGGGTAGCCAGGTGTTGCGATGATGATGATGATGATGATGATGATGATGATGATGATGATGATGATCGGATGGTGGTGATGATGATGATGATGATGATGATGTTGATGATGATGATAATGATGATGATCTGATGATGGTGATGGTGGTGGTGGTAGTGATGATGATGATGATGATGATGATGATGATGATGATGATGATGATGATGATGATGATGATAACGATAATGCGATGGTGCATTTGAAAATATTACGATAAAAATATTAACTTATATAATCATATTTTTCATATCAATCACTATCATCATCACCATCTTCATCATCTCCTATGCCACCACCACCACCATCAACGATAGGCAACGAAAGCTCTTCAGAGAAAAATACTGACCACTATCTTCGTTAAATTTGACGTAGTAAGCAATCTTGAGGGCAAACAGCAGCCTCTTTCGCCACATGTAGTATAGAAGCGCAGCCGCCACTACCAAGATGACAATAACTGACACACTGAATCCCACCGCCAGACCGATTAACTTGCTCTCATCTGGAAATAATAAAGGGCATACAGACCGTTTAACTTGCAAATAACAACCTGGACCCGTTTCATGCGTCCATAATCTGGTGAACAGGCATTATATCGAAAAACAAAAGATCGAAACGTCTGTACAACAAACAGACATAAATTAATTATGATAAAAAAAAACAACGTCTGTAAATCGAATCGACATATGATCGAAACGTCTAAAAATCGAACCGACATATAATCGAAACGACAATTGATCGAAGCGTGAAGCATGGAATGATGCATATTATGAATGGACAGCATATCAATTGTACATAAGTCGAAACGTCATTTCATCAAACGTTTTCGATATTTTGTCGTTTCAATATTTTAAAAAAATAATATTTTAAAATCAATTGAGCCATTTGTAAGAGGAGGGTGAAACAAGGTATTATGATGAACTATTGATGAATTAGAACTCACTTGGACATCTTCGTCTTCTATATTCCTATCGTCGTCGACGTGCCGCAGCCGTCCAGCCTGTCTTCGCCTTGTCGCAGTCGCCCGTGTCTTCGTCGTCGTCGTTGTCACCGTCGTCGTCTGCGACCCGGCAGGAGTCTGTAGTACTGTGTTGGTTTGTCAACGGTGCACCTCGTCACTTCTATTAACTGGACTAGACTTTATGTGCTATCAAATCTCGACGCTTCGTAACTTCGTCGTCGCTTGCGGTCGTTATAGCCGCCGTTCTCCAAGACTCGATAAGTAACACCTTTTTCATAGTTATGAGGCCTCGTTAGTTGGTTTGAAGACTTTTTGATATTACTTTTTCAAAATAATACTTTTTCTGGTGTTTATTGTATTTGGTCACGTTATTATGACTTGTAAGTACGTTATTTTTGTCAACAGAGAATTTACAAAACTTAATTCTCTCAGATTGATTTAGCATATTATGTGTGTTTGTGGGAGTGCGTGTTGTTTGTGTATGCAAATACATCACAACATCACACTTCCATTCATGCATGAAATCAAGCAAACCACATTTGTGAAACAAACAAACAAAACACACACACACACACAAACACACACACAGAGCACAAGTCCCCCTCTTTGGTTTAATTAAAATGTGAGAAAAGATGCCCTGTGGGTTCGGGCACTGAATAAAATAGACACCACGTTTTTACCGGCGTGTCGTAAGAGGCGACTAACAGGGGTGACGTCAGCACGGCATCACTGAGCGAAAGTCTTCTACACAGAGAAGTCTTCAGCCAGGAAGGAAGAACCTCACGTTACAATAGGTTCAACGACCACGTCATGCTCGGGGCTAAGGGGAGCCACACTGTATTCGTGGATATCGGCTTTGGCCAACAGTCTGGAGAGGATTGGGCCCTAACAGGAATTGGTTCAAGCAGGAGGAGAATCGATGATTGACGCCCTCACCATTATCTGTAACAAGATCTAGCAGAGTGGGGAGTGGCCTACACCATGGACCCAGTCGCTTATTATCACTCTTTCCAAAAAAGGTAACCTTCAGGAGAGTGAAAATACCGCACCATCAGCCTCATCAGCCATCCAAGCAAGGTCTTCCTGAAAGTAATACTCAACAGGTTGAAACCCCAAGCTGAACAAATCATAGCTGAAGAACAAGCAGGATTCAGGGCAGGGCGAAGTACCACTGAACAGATTTTCAACCTCAGAATAATCTGCGAGATATACCTACTTCACCAACAACATCTATATCATGTGTTTGTAGACTTCAAGAAAGCGTTTGATCGAATCTGGCATGCAGTTCTGTGGGCAACCATGAGAGTGTAGAACATCAGCCCTAAAATTAATAAAGTCCTCCACAACAGCACCATCGGGAACTGGTTCAGAACAACAATCGGTGTGCGTCAAGGATGCCTGCTCTCTCCAACAATCTTCATAGAGCACATCATGTAAGAAACCCTTGCAGATCGCAAAGGCATAGTCAGCATAGGGGATAGAGCAATCTCCAACCTCCGTTTTGTGGATGACATTCATGGATTGGCTGGAAAGGAACAAAAACTTTCAGAAGCACAGGTACAGAGGCCTGAAACCACCTCGAAACGCTATGGAATGGAAATAAGTTCACAAAAGACCAAAATGATGACCAACAACGCCAACGGAATCAACATGGACATCAAAGTCCAAGGCCAATCCCTCAACACACTGCGTAGCTTCAAATATTTAGGAGCCATTATATCAGACAATGGGTCCCGACAGGAAGTCCTCTCCAGGATCGCACAAACAACTGTTGAAGCCCATTTGGAAAGACAGGACCATCGGTCCACATTCCAAGGTAAGGCTGTTGCGCTCCTTTGTCATCTACATCTGTCTATACCTTGCGAAACATAGACGCTCACAGCAGATCTACGAAGAATACAAAGCACGGAGATGAGGTGCTACAGAAGACTTCTGAACATTTCCTATATCCAGTACGTCACCAACGACGAAGTCCGACAGACCATCACAAAATGGGCAACACGATAACATGCTCCCAGTGGTAAAGAAAGGGAAACTCCGATGGTATGGCCACGTCACCAGAGCATTAGGCCTTGCAAAGACCACCCTGCAAGGCACGATGCAATGAGGCAGAAGAAGAGGGAGACAGAAAAAGAGGTGGGAGGACAACATTCGAGAATGGACTAGCTTAACACTGAGCGATGCCATAAGGGTTGCTGAAAGATGGAACACGCTTAAAACAATAATCTTTGGTTGTCCCAACGACCTTCGAGTTACGGGATAAGATAGGATCGGAGAAAAGATGTGTTTTCAGCAGGTTCTTGAATGAGGCGCGAGATTGTGCATAGCGGAGTGAGGGAACTCCACAAGGATAGAGCGAAGACGGCGAAAGTTTTTTGTTGTTTCCAAAACCACTGAGGGTGTATTTAGTTCAGGTCAGGAGGGAGGCATTTGGTGAGTGAAGAGCGCGTGTGAGTTGATAGGGACGGAGCATTTCAGCAAAGTAGGAGGGGGAGTGGTATCGGAGTGAAGACATTGGTAACCGAGGGAGGCAATCTTGTATTGAATACGGGATTTAAATGGGAGCCAGTAAAGTTTCAGATCTGAACTAATCGAAGTATCTGATAAACGTGAATACAAATACTTTGCTTTGGTTGCCGCAGTAGTGTAGTGTGCATGCTAGCAATGTAATATGTTGCTTTGACTTGACTGACTTTGAAACAAGCACACGACACACCACGACTGTGGATGAGTTCCGAAATCTGTTTATAACCCGCGTAACATCCCTATCTTTCCTCACCTGGAAGTGTCCCCCGGAGGACACTTTGGTGTCCTGCAGGGGACCATTAGGTATAATCAGTGGGCAACTTCCAGGGGGGTGGGGGGTGGGGTCAGATCGGGTCGTTACACCGGAAAGGTAAAGCAGGGAGGGAGAAGAGATAGGCACCGCCCTCATTAAGCTGGCCTAGAGAAAAGGGAGGTCCCATATGCTTTTCTCCCCAACGATCGAAATGTTACGGAAACACCTGTACCTAATCCGCTTTAGATGTAAACAACGACAGTGGTGACACAGACACCGTAAGTATAGCGTACCTGGCTCGGGCCGCAGGTCTTCGCAAGTATCACCGATCCATGGAGGGCTGCACGAACAAAGAACCTCCTTCGTCGTCTCGTCGTACACAGGTTGGCCGCCGTTGCTGCAGTTCTTACTGCAGTTTTGTTCGCAAAACAACCCGCACCACCCTTCGTAACACCGGCACGTTTGACTTTCACCTGCATATAACAGTCATTGTCACTTTTGAAGTTCACCTGTATATAACAATGTGTAATTTATGTAGTTTGTTTCGGGAAAGAAAACAAGTATTCCTAAAATCGAATAAATATAAAATTAGAAATGGACAATATTAACAATATTGGTCAAACGTTATTGTTTTGAATATTACAGTTCGAATGTTAGTAAGGTAAATATGAATGAACTACGATTGTGATGCTAGTGTATTTGTATCCTCCACACCTCAAAACGGGCAAATAATGAGATTATATATATATGCGACTACGTGCAGCTGTATATCTACACTTGTTCTTGTCTGTGTGCATACGCGCTTCTATGTGTTTCAGCGTGCGCTAATGTATGTGCATACAAAATATCTCCTCAACGGAATAATCTGAGAGAGAGAGAGAGAGAGAGAGAGAGAGAGAGAGATTACGCGTGTGTGTGTGTGTGGTGTGTGTGTGTGTGTGTGTGTGTGTGTGTGTGTGTGTGTGTGTGTGTGTGTGTGAGTGTGTTATAAAACGGTCGGAAGACTACAAGGACATGTACTAACCTGTAGTGTTTGTAGCGGGCTTAATGTAGCAGTCGCCATGCTGACATGGTGGGGACACTCCGTCCTTCACACACGAAGGCTCCGTGCTCACCTGTTTCAAATCTAGACTTTTAGAATTAATTCACTGTAGAGAAACTAGGGTGTCCCGCTAAATGTGTGTAGGCCACAGGCGCTTGTATCTGGACACGCGAGCGCCTATGCCTGTAGATAACCAAAGGGAGACGCGTCACAGGCATAGGCGCTCGCGTGTCCAGATACAAGCGCCTGTGGCCTACACACATTTAGCGGGACACCCTAGTTTCTCTACAGTGAATTAATTCTAAAAGCGCCTATGCCTTTTATAGATAACCAAAGGGAGACGCGTCACAGGCATAGGCGTTCGGTGGTCCAGATACAAGCGCCTGTGGTGTGTGCCTATTGTACACAGCACCTGTCCCCTCACAGACACTTATACACTACTCCCGAATTTTCCACACCTGGAGTTATGCCTGCATTCACTTATATATGGCATGG
Source organism: Oncomelania hupensis (assembly GCA_036898135.1). NCBI lineage: Eukaryota > Metazoa > Mollusca > Gastropoda > Littorinimorpha > Pomatiopsidae > Oncomelania > Oncomelania hupensis. Next base: position 71,316,000 of record CM072516.1, read on the forward strand.
ACATGTGAGAATGCATCACTAATCAAGGATATCTCTGAATAGCCTAATAAGTTAGTAAACACTAATCTTGAAATGTGTTTAATATTACAGTGCGCACTGACTGTTACACTCGTTGTTGGTTTTTATCAATAGTTGATTCAGCCCCGATGCTTGAATCCTGATAAGTGTAACTCGTATTCGTTTATCCACGCAACATGTTCACTCAGCAACAAGGCAGGAGTCATCGTTTGAAGTTTTCCAACTTTATTCAGTGTACATCAACAACTGCATACAATCGCTTTTTCACTTTTTCCACTTTCTCTTTTTCAGCTATCAACTTTTTCTACCCTTTTCAACACAGTGCATCAATTATATAGTTTTTCTCTACTCTAGAAAACGTTGGATCATTCAAGCGTGACGCAATTATAACCAATCAGAATAAACTTCCTCATCACTGTCATACAACTTTCTTTACAGTCCAAGAATTTTCTCAGCTATCTGTAGGTCTATCTAGATGCTTCGATCGATAGTAAAAAAGCACCCTAGAAAATTCGCCAATAATATCGACCAACGAAAATTATCAACATTATACCAAGCTTCTTCTAGCAACAACACAAAATCAAATCAAAGGTAAATACACTCTGTTATTGAATGCTTTCCAAACAAAACGATCGGATCTATTTTGCGTGTCTCACACGTACCATTGTGCGCGTCGCGAACGTCTGACTATGTCACTACACTTAAGTGATTAAAACGACAATGATGATGATGATGATGATGATGATGATGATGATGATGATGACTGGCGATGGTGTCAGCGACGGGACAATGGTGATGAATGCGACGTCGACGACGATGACAATGGTGATGAATGCAACGTCGACGTCGACGATGATGATGATGAAGATGATGTCGACGACGATGATGATGAGGATGAAGATGACGACGACGACGACGATGATGATGATGATGATGATGATGATGATGATGATGATGATGATGATGATGACGACGACGCTGTTGATGGTGGGGACATTGAAATGTAGAAAAGTATTCAAGACGTACATTGCTAGAAAGTTCCCGGCAAAAGGAGTCGAAGAGCTGCGCGTTGTTGTAGGGTTCGGGGCAGATGCAGAAAGATGTGCAGTCTTTGTCATTGATCTGGCACAGGCCGCTATTTGTACACGGGTTTGTCAGCACACACGTCAACAAGGAGCATGGAACAGTGACCGTATCTGTGTCATTGCTGTCGTTACCGCTGTCGTTCAGTGCGCGCTGCTGGCAGTGCGCATCGTACAGCTGTATGTTGCTGAAGGGGGCGGGGCAGTGGCAGTACACCGTGCAGTCTGTCGCGTTCATCGCGCACTGCCCTCCGTTGTGGCACGGGTTGGAAAACAAACACTGAAAAAAGTTGCACGGGGCTGCACCTCCCCCCAAATCAGCAGGAAAGTTAGGGGGAGCAGTGTTGGCGATGGTGAGATAAGATTGTGTTACCACGATGACGACGCCAATAACGGAGAAGCCGAGCATTGTCATATTAAATCAATGATCTTCCTACGTCACTTCAATGTTAAAAGCAGTTGTTACGGAAGTTGGGAACACATATAGCTGCAAAAGAAAGTAGAATATTAGTCATACCCAAAACTGGAACTGCGTAACAATCAAATCAGCGTAGATTAAAAAGTTGTACTATTAGAGTGCGATCGATAGCATGTTCAACAAATGGATTTCAATAGATTTTTCCAGTGTGAGAGTGAATAATATGACGCAAACAGTGAACAATTCAAGTATTTATCAATTTTCTGTGGCCCAGCTGGAAACGACGCTGTCTCGATTCTGTTGTGGAAATCCGTGATTACCTTGCAAAACAAAAACAGTCAACCAGTGGTGTCGGAACCGATGGGCCAGGTGGGAAAGCCGCCCCCTTCCACCCTCCTGTACCAAGGATGGCGGTGGGGATGGGAGGGGGGAGGGGGGAGGGTGGATGGCAAACGTATCTTTTTTTCTTTTTGCCTTTCCCTCCTTTTCGAATGTTGACAGAGAGAGAGAGAGAGAGAGAGAGAGAGAGAGAGAGAGAGAGAGAGAGAGAGAGAGAGAGAGAGAGAGAGAGAGAGAGAGAGAGAGAGAATTACAAAATGATTTTAGCTTTAAGTTGCTAATCTTACAATCAGTCCTTCTTCCAGTCACTCACACATTTAGTTTAATCATACATTTGCACTCATGCATCGACAAACAGATATAACCTTTTATGTTAAAAAAAACACATTAAATACTTCGTAACAAAGAAACTAACAATAATTAATATGAAACCTTTAACTGGAAACATTTAATTTAATAAAGATAGAGAGGTTTGAGTGATTTATTGGTGGGGTGGGGAGTGAGTGATGAAAGATGAAAATCAATTGATGCATGTTATAATGTCTGATTTTGGACATTATTTTCCACTAGGTTGTTAATGTTGTACTGTCTTGTACTTGGATGGATGTTTAATGATATGCATTTTTTATGTTTAAAAAGTGTTTTATAACAAGGGGTCTTTAAAAGAGAAGCTAGATTTTAAAATGTGAATTCGTGGTTTTGGAAGTCTGCAGTTTTCAGAATGATATTGTGCAGGAAAACATACATCAAATGATAATTTAAGTAAGGAGGCGCTATATTATTGTTTTACTTTAAACACCTGTATGGCAAAATTATACTAGCGCTGTGTTTGTAGAGGCAATATTTTTTAGATCTTTAACTTTTTCATCTGAAGTTAATTCTCGATTATCTGAGATTAATTTAACCCAACGTCTATGCAGCTGATTTCATCTTTTTAGTTGATTTGCTGAAGAATTAGACCATACAACAGAGGCATAGTGAGTATGTGATAGACAGTGGGCTAAGTAATATTTTTTCTGGCATAAGATTCAATGTAAGTTTTTGAATAGCAAGCAGAAACAAATGTTTGGATAACTTCTTACAGATATTGTTGATATGAGAAAGTCCAGGTAAAATCTGGATACCAAATACTTCGTGCTCTGACAAGTTCAATTTGTGAACAAGTAATATTCAGATTTAATTTTAAAGGTTCATGTTGTCGCTTTTGCCGTGATGCGATGACCATGCGTTTAGATTTTTGTGGATGAAGAATCATACGATTATGACTGCACCAATCCGTTATTTATTGTATACTCTTTTGTAAAGATGTTTGTATTTTATTTATAGATTTATCGGAGCAGTGTAAAGAGCCATCATCTGCAAAAAGGTCACAACTTATATTTTTGCTAGTAGTATGGAGTGGTAATCAATTATATTTATCAGTACAACTTATGTTAATCTGATAAATAAAATTTGATACAACAACAATTATATAAATGCAGACTAGTAAAGGACCTAAAACTGAGCCTTGTGGTATACCATATAAAAAGTACCTGGAAAAAAATATTTTCCATTGACATATACACGTTGGATTCTCTATGAGAGGTATGTTTGAAAAAGATTGACGACATTATCTTTTGTTAGGTAGACAAAACGTTTTTGCAAGAGAATGGAATGATTGACTTGAGTAAAAGCCTTTTAGGTCCATAAATATGGCTCATGTAATATTGCCAGAATTAATTGCATTGAGCCATTTGTCACAGTCTGGTCAGAGCAGTTTGCATTGGCAGGAATCTTGGGTGCGAATACCTTACTGATACCTATGAAGAAAAAAATGACCTTCAAGAAAAGCAAATACGTGTTTTGTAAGTGTCTTTCAATGGGCTTGTATAAAACATTTAATAATATATATATATATATATATATATATATATATATATATATATATATATATATATATATATATATATATATATATATATATATATATATATATATATATATATATATATATATATATATATATATATATATATATATATATATATATATATATATGTCGAAAATTGTTTGGGTTTGGGCGATCTTGTGTTCTGGGAAGAGAAATTATTTGTGCACATTTTAATTCAACAAGGAATGCTTCATTTACTAGGCTTAAATCGTAATGTAAGTTCAGGGGCAGCAATGGAAGGAAGATCAAGTTTCAACAAAAAAATCTGTACTCCAAGATTGTTTGTTAGGGAGAGCAGTGATGTATTTTATAACTTGAACTGCCATAAGAGGCACAATTTATCATTCCTCTGTACCTATATTTTCATTACAAAACATTGTTAAATTAGATGGCACCGAATAGTCATAATTTACTGAAACTGAGTCCTGTAAAAGCGACGTAGCAACAGACAAGAAGTGATTGTTAAATTCATCTGCAGAACAGTTTGTGTTATTTAAAGTCGGCTTTTGATTCTATTCTTTTTAGTAATTTCATTCATAGCTTTCCAAATGAAAGCTATGTCAGAATCATTGGGAATTATTTTTTTTAAGTATGACTTTTTTTTTTTTGCAGAGCTTACTATTGTTAGAACTATTTTTTTGGTTTATGAAGTCATTAAACTCTTTAGCCTTTTAAAAATAATCTCAGTTTTATTGCTGCCATAATATCTTAAGTGAACCAGTTTGGAACAGAACGTTGCCGAACTCTTTTTTTCCGAAGGGGCGCAAGAAGGTTAACAACAGACAGAAATTTGTCATACCATACCTTCATTTCTAATTTTATGATCATTTTGAGTATATCGATCGTCAAATCTGACGAAACTTAAATCATTAAGAAAATTATCTGTGTTGAAATGTTTAAATGACCAATATATAATTTTTTTGTCCATTAGTAGCTTCTTCAGGTAGTTTGCATAATCATGTACAACTAACTAAGCATGTAGAGTTCAATTCAGCGTTTACAATGCTTTGCTTAACATTTGTATAAATGTGGTCTATAAGTGTAGAGGTGTGTGCAGTAATTGTTCTTGGTGTAGTTATTAGCTGTGAAAGACCAAAAAGATAAAAAGAATCCCAAAATGGTTGAGCACATCATTGGTATTTTTGGCATCATTTTAATAAACTCATCACACCAGTCTGTCAGCGACTTAGGATTTTTGTAAATAAAACCAACTATTAAAGGTTGAGCTGGAGTTGGTTTACATTCAATCCACATGCATTCAATGATTGAGAATTCAAGAACATGACTTTTACTTATGTATGGCGTAAGACTATTATGAATATGAATTACCATGCCTGTTTCACCTCTTAGCTTGGAATCTTTCTGATCATTGAATAATTTTCATTCGGTAATAGATCGTCAGAATGCACATCTGTGGGTCGAGTTTCGTGGATACCAAGAATATGAATGCATGTTGAGCTAGTAAGAAGTAGATTTATATCAAGTTTATAAAATATATAGTTTATGTTTCCTATTCGTTTGTCATTTGAATGTGCTGCACTTGAAGAAATTGAGCTCTTAATGAGTTAATAGATGATGAGAGCGAGCAATATTAGTACTAAAGTGAATCAATGGTTATTTAAGTGTGATAAATATTTCAGTAATTGTGAGTGGGGTAGAGGTGGGCAGTGGGACCAAACGCAGGCGGGTGAAAAAAAATCAAATTCTCTTAAAGACTGTCACACTGCAATGGAAATAAAATCATCAGAAGTGATAATAAAACATCGGCGTTCAGTCAAGTGTAATAGAAAGTAGTTTTATTTTCAGTGCTCAGCTGGAGTGGTCAGGACGATAGGCAGACTGGAACGGGCAGAACAAGTTGTTCAAAGACAGATGATGGTTGAGCTGTTTCAGGACAACCTTCTCAAGAAGTTTGGATAGGAAAGAAAGATTAGAGACAGGGCGGTAGTTTTTCAAATGTTCTGGGTCGAGGTTTGATTTTTTCAGTAGTGGCCGCACGATGGCGGACTTAAAACAGGCGGGAATAGAACCGGATTGCAAAGAAGAATTGACTATGTTCGAGATGGCAGGAAGGAGGTCGGTGATACAGTCTTTGAAAAGGAAGGTAGGGATGGGATCAAGCTCGCACGTCTTGAACGATGGTGCTGATTCTGTTTCCGTAGATGATGAAGATGCTGTTGTACAATTTGATCATTATAGTAGTTGTCGCAGAAAGCTATTTAGACCCTGCACTATGGCTTCACGCCTTAAATAGTTCAACCTGTTGTAGCCTTTGTAAATTAAAGTTGATGCCTAGAGGTCGACAGAAGTCAGGACTGTGCTAATCATGTGTAAGCTAATTCTTTGCTAGGATAGGCAGTGACCTCATCCTGCTGACGTATAGCCACCACCCCCCGCTAGGTGGCGCTCTAGTCTCATCGTTCGTTCGTTTCGTTAGGTAGATTACCGTCCCCGGACACAGAAGCGTATAGGGGACTCTAGTCTCACGAAACTTTCGCGGGATTTATCTTGACCACTATGCTCGGTAGTCATTCTGTGCCTAACTCTCACACGAGAAGGAGCAACGCTCTGAAAGATATCTCTAGCTGAAGACTAAGCAGGGGACGGGTGAAATTCAATTCATTTAGGTATTCAGGTGATTGATTTGTGTGAACTGTGTACATAAGCATTGCTTTTTTTTGTAAATAAATTGCTTATCCAAAAATAATATTTGCAAAGTTTTCATTTTTTGTTTAGTAGTCAAAGTTGGGTCAGTATGAATGAGCTTAACTGCTCGTTGGTGAAGAGAGTTCAAACTTTTTAAAGTGTTTTCACTCGCCATACACTAGATCAATGATGCATTATTTATATGAGACAAACAATGAGCGTAGAAAAATATTTTTCTAGCTTCTAGTCCAACATATTGCTTTAGTTGCTTAAGTAGAAGCAAATTTCTAGATAAAGTGTTGCTCACCTTATTTACATGGCAGTGCCAGTTTAATTCGTCATCAATAGCTACACCAGTAGTTTATGTTCACGGACTTGAGTAATTGGTTTAGAATCAATGTCAAGGTTTAAGTTAAGAGGCTGTATTTGATGCTTCTGTCTTGTAGTTATTACCATTGATTTTGTTTTCATGGGGTTGAACAACATTTTGTTTTCATTGCACCAGTTTTGCACATCCAACAGACCTTGCTGAAGTGAAAGCTGGACTTTGGACAGATCTTTGTCAGAAGTATGTAGAGTATTGTCATCAGCAAATAATTCGCAAGATATGTTTGAGTTTTCAAGAGATAAGGGTAAATCATTGATAAATAAACAAAAGAGAAGTGGACCCATAATTGAGCCTTGAGGAACGCCACATGTTAAAGTTTTATAACGACGATTTACCATTTAAATGGACACATTGTGTTCTGTCTGAGAGGTACGATTTGAGGGACGAAGTGGTGTCATTGCTATTAACATAAAGGCTTAATTTTGTTAATAATGTGCTATGGTCGACTAAATCGAAAGTCTTATTGAAATCAAGAAAAACTGCTCCGGTAACTTTAGCTCGATTGATAGCTGATAACCATGTATCACATAATCTGGTTAGCGCTGTGTGACAAGAATGATGTTTACGAAATCCAGACTGCAAATTATGGAAAAGTTTGTGGTTTTCTATATATTGCAAAAGATGTTTTTGCATATGTTTTTCTAAGGGTTTGGACAAAATTGATAACAACGAAATGGGTCGATAATCATTGACACCATTCGGGATTTTGATTTTTGGTAGTGGGATGACTTTGGCAATTTTGAGTGAAGTCGGAAATACACCTTTTTGAAGACTTAGATTAAGGACGTAAGTTACAATTTCAACAATGTATGGCAGATATATTTTTAGGATAAAAGAATTGATGTTATCTGGACCCGTGGAACGCTTGTTTTGTAGATCCATTATATATTTCCTACTCATTTATGGCCAGCGGGGGGAATGCGAAAGAGTTTGAAGATCTTCTTTGATTACAAAAAGAGAGGGTGAAATAAGGAGGGAGGGATGGAGAGAGAGAGAGAGGGGGGGGGAGGGAGCGAGAGAGAGAATTATTAAGAAATAAAAATAAAAAGCACTGAGAAGTACACAGGTTTTAGTTGTTCACTAGAATGCATTGAAATATTAAGTTTAAAATGTTTGCTGCACAAGACGTAATAACCCCGTGAGTTAAGTGCCTTCATAGTTATTTTCTTCTCCAAGTCTTTCTGCCTGTAACACTGTGTCGAAAAAATGACATGGACTACATTACATTGCCCACGGAATGAATTAACGCCAAAAGATAACGCAAAACAATAATTATTTTAAAAACACGTACACCCACTGACTTTCCGTCTACATGCATCGCCTCTCATATTACAAAACATATCTGCTCTCGCTTGAAAACTCGACTGAATTCCAATACCTCGTGGCAAAGCTAAACACTTTACTTATTATTTATTATGCTTACAAAATGTACCAATAAGCTGCAAAACTTTTATGTAATGAAGTTGTTTCTATTCCATTTCAAATTCTTTCATGAAAAATCTCATTAATTAGATCTGTACTGCGTCTGTACCAGTTTAGATCTGGTCAAAAGATCTGTAGCCTTATTCAGGGATTTTAGAAGAGGTCTGGTCAAAAAGAACAGTTTTAGAGACCCTTTAATAAGTCATAAGTCATAAGTCATAATCTTTAATAATCCATAAAATGGAAATTACAATGTCGTCAAGGAAATCTTTCACTCAGCACAATTATAAATATGATAAAAACATACATGTAATATGCAACATTAAGGACGGCATGCTAACAATCAGGCAAAAGAGAAACACCACATGTCACGAAGAGAGGGGTTGGGGGATGGGGGTAAGCTCTTAATCTCTAGCGCTGTATTACCTCCTTTGATAGGTTAATGGTGCGATGATGTAGGTCAGTGGTCACGCGGTGACGCATCGATCACGAGTGATTGTCTTGTGATGGTACAGGCCTAGAAATCGGCTTTCGTAGCTAGCCGTCTAGAAAATGGCGAAGTCCCGAGTCTCGCTTCTCATTGACCTCCTGGGTTGTCAGGGGCCTGCAGCGGGTCAGCGACTGGGAGATGACACAAGGCCGGGGTGATTCGCCCGGTACAGGAACCCGTCTGTAATATAATACAGACTCTGTATCAGCGGGGGATAGGGATAGTGTGGATTCAGGGCCTGTGGTATAATAGCCCTTCTCAGAATTCAAATTGGCTGACCGGTCATGGGTTGAGCCAGTGCATATACCAACAGTCAAACAATGCAACTAGATTTACTGGGCCAAAGTGGAGTTTAGTGGCAGCCGCTAGTATATGGTACCTTCGGCGCGTTAGGAGGGGGTTGGCAACAGGGCAAATATTTATACATTGGGAGCATGGTGGAAAGCAAATGGAAGGGGTACGGGGCAAAGGGGTTGTAGTGGGGACTTTAATCTATGTGGAGGGACAGCATGGCATGGGGTATTTACACATGGGGCTAACGGAGCATACAAGCATAAATCCAAACATGTCATGGGTCATATACAAGGTAGAAAATATGTGCAAGGGATAAATACAAGTCACAGCAACTCATCAAGGCAAAACTATAAACATGAACATACATATTGACAGGACGCATGAACATGATGGGCGAACGACGGGTGATGGGTCTGCTATATGACAAAGAGTAAGTTCCCTCTCTTACCTTGACTTAAGACGGGTGGAAGCACAAGGGTACTGTCGAAGCTCAGAGGTCACTCGGTGATGGAGACGTGTCTTCGGACAGGTTGTGACTTCGAGGCTGGAATGCTTGGGTCTGACACTATGTCAGGTTTTGTGGCAGGCTTTAAGGCGATGCCCCGGGGGGCGGGGCTTAAGCGACTGGGCGAGCGGGCCTGCTAGTGGTGGCTGGTTAAGGAGAAATGATGGCTGGCTGAGCGTGGGTGTGGAATGCTCGCAGCCTAGCTCAGAGGTGCTATTGCACGCCTTGTCACAGAGGCCCCCCCAAGGAAAAAGGCGAGGTCGTAGGCCTCGACTAAGACGCGGCCAATCAGCTCTGAGGTCGGCTGCCGGGTGAGACGATGGTTTGCGATGATCCGGGTGATGCGGGGCGATGCAGGGTTCCGGGTAGTTGGTGGCGGATGCCCAAGGCTGGGGTCCGCGGAGCTGCCGGGTTTCGGCTACGGTTAGTGGGCGGCGGCGGGTATGAAGGCTGGGGCGTCGGCCCTCAGGGGCGACTCGCTGGAGTCGGTTGCGGGGTGACGGCTGAGGAAGTCTGCGCCGTGGTTGTCTTTTCCTGGGATGTGCTCCAGCTGAAAAGAGTATGCTTGGAGCAGCAGAGCCCACCTCATCAGCCGGGCGTTGAGCGATTTGGATGTCGCCAAGAAGGAAAGCGGCTGATGATCTACTTGGACGGTAAAGTGCGAGCCGTAGAGATACAATTGGAACTTCTGGACTGCCCAGACGAGGGCGAGACACTCCTTCTCCGACGTGGCGTAATTCTGTTCGGCCGGCTTGAGTTTCCGGCTGGCGTACGCGACGGGGAAGAGCGTCGGGGCGTCCGCGGAGTCCCGTTGGAGTAGTACGGCTCCGAGGCCTACGTCGCTGGCGTCTGTGCGCAGGACGAAGGGCTGTCCGTGGTTGGGGAGTCGCAGGACTGGCTGGGACGTCAGCTTGTCCTTGAGCTCCTGGAAGGCAGCTTCACATTGCGGGGTCCAGAGGACTCGGTCGGGTGCGGTTTTCCGGGTTAGGCTGGATAGTGGCGCGGCGATCCCGTTGTATCCGGGTACAAACTTCTGATAGAAGCCACTCAGTCCCAGGAAGGACTGGACATCTTTCTTGGTCTTGGGGCGTGGCGCGTCTCGAAGACGCTGGACGGTCCTTTCCAGAGGCCGGAGCTGTCCATGGCTGATGGTGTGGCCAAGGAATTCCAGCTCTTGATAGCCGAACTGGCATTTGGTCGGCCGGGCAGTGAGGCCAGCTTCTTTGAGGCGGCGCAAGAGTTGGCGCACCACTCGCAGGTGCTCCTCCCATGTCTCCGTTGCGACGAGTATGTCGTCCATAAAAGAGTGTACGAACGGACAGTGGAGGGGGTCCAACAGCTTCCGCATCATCGTGCTGAAAATACTTGGGGCATTGTGCAGACCAAACGGCAGAACGTTAAACTCATAGTGGCCGTCCATCGTGCTGAAGGCCAGGTACTGGCGGGATGAAGGGTGCACGGGAATCTGGTAAAAGCCCTTGCTCAGATCCACTCGGGAGAAGTATCGGGCGGATTGTAGCTTTGCAAACAAGTCTGTCGGGTCGGATAGGGGTCCGGGCACGAACTGGGTGACGAGATTCAACTGCCGGAAGTCGATACAGAGGCGATGTTCTCCGCTGGGCTTCCGTGAAAGAACTATTCCTGCGCTGTAGGGGGAACGGGAGGGAGCGATGACTCCGGCTTGTAGCAGAGCCTCTACTTCCGTTCTTACTACTTGCTGCTGGGAAAGTGGGACGGGGTACGGCTTCTGTCGGACGGGAGTGGGGTCCGTCAGGGTTAGTCGAACTTCTTCTAGGTCCGTCCTCCCAGGAATGTCGGTGAGGACTTCCCTGTATTCTGCTACGATGGCGCGTAGTTGGCGCTGCTGGCCGGCGGGGAGTGAGGGGTCCAGAGAGACGTCCCGGAAGGATTCCTTCCCTTTTAGTGGAAACTCGGCGACGCCGGTCTCTGTGCCATCCACTTCGACGGCCAGCGCGACCGTGAGTAGCGAGTGTGAGTCGGGGGCGGGTGTAGGTTGCTCCAGGTACCGCTTGAGCAGATTGATGTGGTGGGTCCTGGGCTTTCCGCCTACCTCGATGCGGTAAGTGGTACGGGAGAGCTTCTCAAGCACCGGGTAGGGTCCCTGCCAAGCTATGTCTAGCTTGTTGGTGCCGCTGGGGAGGAGCAGTAGGACTTGGTCTCCTACCTGTAGTTCTCGGTCCCGGGCGCGGCGATTATGATAGCGGGCTTGCCTTTCTCTCGCCTTCTTCAGGTTGGCGGAGGCGGCTTTCCATGTGGCCTTGAGGGTTTCTTGGAGCTTCGTGACGTATTTCGTGGCGTCGACCGGTGCCTCGTCCAGTTTGGCGTCGGTCCAGCTACGTCGCAAGGCGGCTAGAGGTCCGGAAAGGGGTCTTCCGAAAAGCAGCGTGGAAGGCGTGTATCCGGTGGAGGTGTGCGGGGTCTCTCGATACGCGAAGAGCGCTGACGCGACGTATGTGTCCCACGCTTCCGGCTGTTCGTCGGCGATCTTGCGGATAATCGAGATGAGAGTCCCGTTTAGGCGCTCGACCTGTCCGTTGCTAGCGGGGTGGTAGGGTGGAGTCCGGATATGGCGAATGCGGAGTAGTTGGAAAACTTCCTGCATGAGTTTTCCGGTGAACTGGGACCCGTTGTCGGTCAAGATGTTGTCCGGGAATCCGACTCGAGTGAATATGGTGACGAGCGCGTCGGCGACTCGGGCGGCGTCGATCTTCGGTAGAGGAACGGCTTCACACCACATCGAGCAAGCGTCGACCAGGGTTAGTAGGTACTGGTTCCGCTTCTTGGTCCGCGGGAGGGGTCCTACTATGTCGACTGCCACTCGTTGGAAGGGTGTTCCGACAACTACGGTGGGGCTGATAGTGACCGGTACGGTGTGATGGCGGGGCGAGTATCGTTGGCACTGGCGACAGGACTTGACGTAGCGCTTCACGTCTTCGGTCATCCCGGGCCAGTGGTACTGAGCGCTGATGCGTAGAGTGGTCGCTCCTATGCCCATATGTCCGCTTAGGGGCATGCTATGGCCAAGTTCCAGGACCTGGGGGCGAAGTGTCGCAGGTACGACGAGTTGTGAATGGTCGTCCTTCTGACGGAAGAGGAGTCCGTCTTCGACGAAAAAGTCCCCGGACTTGGGTGGAGTGCGTGCGGCGGGAAGCTTTCCGTAGCACTTGCGGAGGGTGACGTCGTTCTCTTGGGCCTTCCGGATCTGTTCCGGCATCTGGTTGGGTATCGGGGGTGGTGTCGCGGCTGTTTTCGCCTGGGCGCGCGTCTGGACGGCGGCCATCGACTCCACAGGCTGGGGCGGCATCCCCAAGAACACGTATCGGCATCCTAGGATTAAGTCGTACAGGGGCTGGTCCATCACGGCGGCTTGGATGATTCCCGTGACGTACCGGCTGGTGACTTGGATCCGGGCTATAGGGAGCGTGGTGCTGGGTTGGGACGCGTCGGCCAACTTCAGGGTGATAGTCTCGCCGGTCAGGTCTTGTTCCCTGATGAGCGAGCGGCGGACGACGGCGTCGAAGGTGAGTCCAGTGTCGTATAGACAGTGGGCTGGGCGATTGTTGACAGTCACTTGCTCGGTGACGGCCGGTCGATCGGCGGGAGTGACGACGGGGGTTACCGGTTTCCCGTCGGGGGTAACTTGGCGTAGGGCCAGTACGGTACCTTGTTTGCGACGCTGGTCGCTGATGCGGCGAAAACATTTCTCCCGGGTGTGTCCTCGGCGCTGGCAGTAGCCGCAGTAGAGCTCTGTGCTCCGCTTCCCTGGCTCTGCTCCGGGGTTCGGGCGTCCTTTGGGCGGTTGTGGACGGTGGTTCGCTGGCGGGACTGGCCGGCGAGGCTGGTGGCGGGTATCTGGCGACGAGGGTGCGGGGGGATCACGGCGAGGCTGTCTGTCGTCGGGATGGGCGGTGAGATAGCGGTCCGCGACGATGATAAGGTCTTCAAGGCGAGCGGCCCCCTGTTCGGCGGCGAAAGTCCGAAGTTCCGCTGGCATTGTCCCTCGGAGTTGCTCGGCTAGCATCAACTCCAGCAGTCCGTCGTATGTCTTTGGTTCGTCAGTTTGCTCTATCCATTTGTCCCGTAGCGTGGCTAGACGGTCGGCAAACTGCGTAAACTTCTCCCCTTTCTCTCTCCGGGAGTTCCGGAAATTCTTGCGATAGTGCTCACCTGAGAGCTCAAAACCATGCAGTAGAGCTTTCTTGAGGGCGGGGTAGTCTCCCTCCTCGGAAGTCGGCGTCTTGGCCAGAATTTCATAGGCCTTCCCCTTAAGGCCATGACTGAGCTTGCGATACCAGTACTGGGGGTCAAGACCGTTTTCTCCCGCGACTCGTTCGAATCGGGCGAGATAGACTTCAATCGATTCGTCTCGTTCGACGAATGGGTCCAGGGGAAAGTTCATCCCCGGAATCGGCGGGGGGATGGCGGGTATTCCGGTGCTGGCGGCGAAGCTGGGGGCGATGAGCGAGTAGTCTTCGCTCGCGGGCGATGCGATACCTAAATCGCGGCGGTCGCGCTCAAGCTGGAGGAGTGCTTGGCGCCGTTCGAGCTCCTTGTCCTTCCTCTTCTCTTCGAGTGCCGCGATCCTCTCGTCCTCCTCCTTCCTCCTTGCGGCGGCCCTCTCCTCCTCTGCGATCCTCTCCTTCGCCTCCTCTCTTCTCCGCTCGGCGGCTTTCTCCTCCTCTGCCAGCTTCCGGGCGGCGGCCCGTTCCTCCGCGGCGATGCGCTCTTTCTCCTCCTCCTTTTTCCGGGCGGCGGCTTTCTCCTCCTCTGCAAGCTTCCGGGCGGCGGCCCGTTCTTCCGCGGCGATGCGCTCCTTCTCCTCCTCTTTCTTCAGTGCCGCTGCTCTTTCTTCCTCCTGCCTCTTCGCATCTCGCTCCTTAGCCCTCTCCTCCCTCTTCAACTTTTCCTCGGCCACGTCCGCATCTACGCTAGCCAGGACGTAGTCCTTGAGTTCGGTGCCGGCGAGCCCTAAGCTCTCGCCAATACTCTTGTACTTAAGCGCAAGCTCTCCCCGGTCGGCCATGGTAAGGGAGGTAACTTACCCTGAAAAAGGTCCTAACCGGAATGAGGGGCGCACACAAGGGGGTACACTGACGGAAAACAAGGGGGTGGGCTGGATGAGCTACGATGAAACTGCAAAGGGGCGAATACAACACAACCACAAAGACAAAATGCAATCAATCAAAAATACAAAAATGAATGCAAGAAAAAGCCTTTTGAGATACCACCACTCGGGAAAGCCAGTAAGGGACCTATGGGGCTATGCTATACACTACTAGGCTTAGAGGGCTGGGTCCTATCTATACTGGGCTGGGGTGGAAATTAAGCTAAGTCCTAAGTCTCGTCAAGTTGGGATGGGAACCTAAGTCTTTTGTCTCGTTGGGTTGGAAGGGGAAACCTAAGTCTTTAGTCTCGTCGGGGTCGCCAAAGTTAATGTCACGAAGAGAGGGGTTGGGGGATGGGGGTAAGCTCTTAATCTCTAGCGCTGTATTACCTCCTTTGATAGGTTAATGGTGCGATGATGTAGGTCAGTGGTCACGCGGTGACGCATCGATCACGAGTGATTGTCTTGTGATGGTACAGGCCTAGAAATCGGCTTTCGTAGCTAGCCGTCTAGAAAATGGCGAAGTCCCGAGTCTCGCTTCTCATTGACCTCCTGGGTTGTCAGGGGCCTGCAGCGGGTCAGCGACTGGGAGATGACACAAGGCCGGGGTGATTCGCCCGGTACAGGAACCCGTCTGTAATATAATACAGACTCTGTATCAGCGGGGGATAGGGATAGTGTGGATTCAGGGCCTGTGGTATAATAGCCCTTCTCAGAATTCAAATTGGCTGACCGGTCATGGGTTGAGCCAGTGCATATACCAACAGTCAAACAATGCAACTAGATTTACTGGGCCAAAGTGGA